>OZ024859.1:50595984-50623484 GCA_964017155.1 Oasisia sp. SBJ-2009 | reverse complement strand
GTGTGCCATACAGGACATGCATATTCTAGAACTGGTCTCACCACACTAACATATACACTGACCAGATCTTTCTGTGTAATCCCTGCACGCTTTAACTGATATAACACGTACAAGCGTTTACCAGCTTTTTTCACAATAGTATCTACGTGTTTGTTCCATGTAAGATCCTGAGAAATGGTCACACCTAATAATTTGGCATGGCAAACTTGTGCTACATCCCTCCCATCAATTTTTATATTCGGGATAGTGCTTCTGAAATTGCCATCTTGTGCAAAACTAATGATTATTTCTTTTGCTTTTTCGGAATTAATTTTCATGTCATTCTTTTCTGTCCATCTAGCAGCAATATCAACCGACTCTTGAATGACAGATACACCCTTTCTGTCGCATATTTCAAATAACGTACTATCATCTACATACTTATATAGTGGAACAGTCGTTCTTAAATCATTTATGTAAACAAGGAAACATTTAGGTCCAGACAATGTCCCTTGCGGTACTCCCCCATTGGGATGACCAGAATGGGAATATTCATTTCCTATTTTTACTCGTTGAGTTCTGTCTAATAGAAATGTTGCCATCCATCTTAAAATATGTGCGGGCAACCCATACGATTGTAGCTTATCTAGCAACAAATGATGATTAATAAGATCAAACGCTTTGCGAAAGTCTAGCATTACAACTCTGACATAAGAATTCAATTTATCTGTCGCCTTATACCACATATGAACCAGTTCGACAAGAACATCTGTTGTGGACGTTCCGCTACTTCCTCCAAATTGCTTAGCATCAATTTCACCTTCAATTGTTTCATCCACCCATTTCATTATTATTGATTCAAACACCTTGGCAGCTATTGGAGTTAGTGAAATTGGTCTAATGTCTTTTTCAATCGACACAGGGGGGCTTGTTTTTGGCAACGGTATTACATTGGCCATTTTCCATTCCATAGGGAGTACACCTTTTCTTAGTGAATTGTTAAAAATAGCAGTTAATGGAGGGGCGAGAACATTTGCATAGTTTCTTAACACCCATGCAGTTGAAATAGGCAAATCCAAGGAACCTACATGTCTGAATATAGGGGCATTCTCTATATTATAGCTCTTGACCTCTTCCGAACACCCTACAGGTCCGGTAAGACAGATTTCATTTGCTGCCTCTATAACCGTCATCTAGCTTGGCGGGAACCTTCCGTGATTGTAGTTCATGTATAGTATCGTTTCGCTGTGCACAGTTAAAACACGTACACACAACGAAATTCATGTTACACAATATACGCATAATATTCATATATCATTTGTAAAGTCTTTCATGTGTTGGCGATTACCAAAACAATTTCGTTCCGATTATGTTAGAAAATATTTCAACTTGGTTTTGTGTAAGTGCTCCAGGTAATTATTATCTGGCAGGTAAATGTAAAATACGAATTAGACATTCAATGTGCACCTCTCCTCAAAACGGTAGACGAGGAGAAGGAAATAGAAGCAACGTTTATATGACTTTGACAACGAATACTTAACATACTATCTTTCTGGCGATGTTTGAAAGGCCATTTCCGACCAACCTCAATATATAACCGTACGTTATTTTTTCTTTGAACGTTGGACCCTAAATTAACTGACGAATATTTTTACTTCATTGGAGATGGCGGGATTTACAGCTGCACTTTCTTGGCCACGAACAAACACTAAATTCAACATCCGCCCTCGTTGTCATCCTGAATAAGCTGTCATATCAACGTACGCATGTTTACTAACAGCAGTAGTCTCGCCGTTCACCAACAACGCATCAGTTATTTTCAACCCATGATTTGTTTAGCTGAAAATATATTAAGTAAAACCAGTAATATTTAACTTTGAGCTTCGTGTAACAAACAAAACGACGCTATAGATATATATATATATATATATATATATATATATATATATATATATATATATATATATATATATATATATATATACGGCTTTTTGTCCGTATTCATACGTCATCGAAAAACACGCGAAATATAACAATATCAAGCACATATTGTGATAGCCATAAAGACTTTGATATAATAAGATGTTATTTATTGCACTAATTTAACTATCTATGTGATGAATACCAGCACGCACGCACGCACGCACGCACGCACGCATGCGCGTTGCACGCATGAATAATGGTTTGCCACAGTAACGTGTTGTGTTTTCCCTAACTAAGCTTACTTCAGTAATTATAATTGAGCAAACTGCGAAAGAAAAGTGCTTCCTAAATTTTGAAAACATTGAGCTAATCAGAATCGACAAATCAGAATGTTATATCTCTACGATAAGTAATTAAGATCTTCGTGAAAGATGCCATTGAAATATATCTCCGATTTTTAACAAGTCGGATAACAATTTAATTCTGGTTACAGCATTTCAAAGATACTTCAACATGTCTTCCTTCGAAATGACAAGCCGTTACATGATTATATGAATAGAACATATTTATTGCCGCGTTGCGCTTTGATAATTTGTACTATTTGTGCTTAACGTTGAACACAATAATTGATGATGCCACTATATATAAGTTTATTTTGAATGAGTGTGGTGATTAAGTATGTTAATAAACGTGAAAAACGTCTTCGCCCTTATTGACACTTTGATATAGAACCTTTCACTTTTAAATTAAACAGTATACTGTGGACTTTGAATAAAATGCACAATTCTATATATTAGTGACAATGCCTACTTTCAAATATCGTCTGCGTGAAATATATATATATATATATATATATATATATATATATATATATACGTATATGTATATGTATATATATATATATATATATATATATATATATATATATATATATATATATATATATATTACACATAATACTTGTAGCTCCATCGGTATACAATACTGTATCATACCTTTAACAACATGTTTCTATCAAGTTCATTTGCTGGCGGCAGTAAACAAAAATATTAATTCGTAAACGAATTGGTTATGCATGCATGGCTACCTATTTCACAAGTTCAAACGTCAACGTCATGTGTCGAGTTGAAAATAAATCCCTATCATGGTTTTAACATTGTTTATCTACATGTAACCCTTGTGAAGTATTTGCAGATGCAATGTTTAACATATTTATACTATGAGCATTTACATAATCGGTAAATAATATATTCCACGTATTTCTAATCCGATGGGAGAAATAATATATTCTACTCACTTAAGCTTCTATTCTATTCAACTCTATTTTATTTTTTATTATTCTACATTGTCCCTTCTTTACATTATTTCATGTGCGTCATCTCCTTTCTAGGTTGCTTAACTGGTAAAGACTACGTCTAACTTTTATATAACTCCAATGTTCTTTAAGTCTGTTAAATCACATTTTTGTTCTAAACGGTTTTGTAACGTTTTCTGGAACAATTGTTTACGTATTCGTTCTAAGGTACCTTGAATGAAGATGCTTCCAATTAAGAAACTTGAAGTCGTGCTGTGGCCATGAATACATGTAGAATTATATTAGACTAACTGTTTCGATTAGCAGAAATCTTCATAATATATGAAATAAACAACTTTACTTGAACAAAACGAAAATGTGTTCAACATTTACAGAAATTAGTGGTGCATAATATATGCTGCGACAAAACGCTCTTATTTGTATATAATTCGTGAATTTGAAATCGGTTATCCGAACACACTATATAGTTACGTGGTCGAAAGTTCAAACGATGTGTGTTATTGACTTGTAAGTATGACTTGCAGACGTGGTCAACTCTTGTTCACGGTAAAACACGTTGATAAGCAGAACAAACCGTGCGAATAAATAGCTTTCCATGAAACAAAATTAATCAGTATAGCGCATGACAATACAGTATAGACATCGTTGACAAACCTACCAGGATACTATTATATTTTATAATCTAGTAATTGTATTAAAGGTTATTATAATGAAATAGCTGTCAAATATGTTGATATTGTCAACTTTGTGCTTTAGTTATTTGCTACTGGTGGTGTTTAATTTTTTTGGAAATTCGTTGTAATTTATTTACGTAGATGAGCTTTCACATAAATGCATAACTCTTCAATTTGTTAGTTATCTTTCACGAAACTACATTCGTGCATTACCATATTCTTGCTTAATAAAAAGTATCTATCATTTTATTTTAAAATGTCAATTCACGTAAAGTAATTATTATGTAGTTTATCTACACTAATTTGGTAGCCGAAATGAGAACACATAAAATAAATAATTCAACTAATCGCAAACCATTAAAAACAATACTGTTTCAAATGAAAAAGTTGTAAATATGTAATATAAATATTCCATGTCAGTTTAATATTTTCGATAATATTCGATCCGGAGAAACGTTCGACGTTGTTACTAAATATGAAATATGAAATATTAAAGAAAATGTAGAAGATTTCGTCGTAATAACCTAAACTCCAGTGTTTGAAATGGTTAAAACGACGAATTCCTGTCTTAAGTAATACGACGACCTGGATTTGGAATACAACAATGCATTTAGTTTGATATTTTCGTTGATTGTTATTTCAATATTGAAATAATAACAATTAGCCCTAACTAAATATTTATTACAAACATGTTATGGCGATCATATTTAATAATATTTGATGTTCTCAATCTATATTCAGGAAAATACCCCGTTGTAATGTTGCAACTCTTTTTGTTTAAACGAATAATAGATAGGTAATTAAATTGTAATTTACAGTTATCTCACAAGCAGTACATGCATATGCATATATATTACGGCATTGTGGAATTATATTTTGTTTTTCATTAGTAAGCTATTTTATTTCGTTAAAAATAAATTGAAACACAACAATTCAGATGAACACGCACTGCAAACGTTTACATGAAAACAACGAAACATAATATAAAATAATGTATATACGATTTTTTTTAAAGGAAATGGTTTTCTAATTTTGTGCGTAAAGAAATATTACGAAAAATTATATACTAGTTATTACAACTGGTCATTTATTATTCGCGCACGTGGTTTTCAATTATTTTGTATTGTGTTGTGATGCGCAGTCGTATTATGTAACGAATATTCGAAGTGTGTTTAAAATAATTTATCACCCTTTGCATCAAACATGTCTGACATATATTCCGCTTACGATAGTCGTTAACATTACTCAATAAATAATTTTCGAACAATATCTGTAGTCACTTTATGATAATTATATGTTCCGGCCCAATATAGTCCACCTGCATAATTACATACGACACGTTGTACGTACGGTGTTGGTTTATTAAATAAATATAATATATACAACCGTACTATTATTGTCGTTGAATTTTTTAAATAGTATAAATGTGGTAACAATATGAAATGTGTTATATCAGGAATAAAATGATGTGTATACAATGAACACTATAACTCCACGATTTATGTCAATACAAATTAACGAAAATAATGTAAATGGTGCTGTTGTTGGATATTATTTAGTGCTTGGATATAGATATTCATTATGTTGTCTCATACCAGATATATTTAATGCGACCTATGCAATAATTGCTTTATTTAACTGTTTAATTTAAATAAATTTATATTGTGTCCTGTATATTGAAACGTAAAATTACACCACCCACAACAAGTTGAAATTACAATACACTATGTATTAGATCCGTGAAGGCATAGGTTCATTTAAATATATAAAGAAATCTTTAATTATGGGATTTACATCAAAATTAATTATATTTGCTTCATACAAAACCTTCGTTACGACAATTACAATTAAATATAACGAAGATTGCTAAATAAAGAGCTTGAATAATCTTTAACTATTTTTCAGCGTTGTAAACATCAATAAATATAATTATAGTTGCTGTATAGCAAATACTAAGAAAAACGTTGATATTTTTGGCCAATGATAATCCAGAATTCGTACTTGTTCACGTTTCTTCCGAAACTTGCTTTCATGTTGTCAACAGATAAAATATGAACATATTTTAGAGCATTTTGCTGGATTTTGTTTTTCGTATGAAAACGTTGCATTTTGCACGCGCATTATTTCTTAGAACGGAAGTGAAAAACTCCCGCATCACGTGATATTTGAAATTCGCTGACGCGATGTGCTTGGAAAAGACAAGACAAAGACGTAGTGAAACTTTTTACTAGAAATAATAAACCGTTACATCAACCAGACAATTTACGTTTGCCATTCTTACACAACAGTGAGTATGATTTCATACTTTATTTCCTATTTTTAGAAATCTTTCTTTTATTCGTGCGTGCGCTCGTTTTGTTATTTATTGCTCACTGCTATAATTTATACTTAATTCAGTCGTTTTAATAATTTCGTTGATTCGTTAACAGTTTTAATATTTCGTTATGTTTACATTGAATTTTCATTATTTCAATTATAATAATATATGAATGGATAAATTCAACATAGCGCGCATGTCGTGCCTTATTGGTATATTCGTAAAACATTATTGTGGTTATTATGACCTGAACATAAATAAATGATTCTGTAGAAAATAACGAGATTGACCTCAGCCTCAGGGATTAATAGGTTTTACTTCCTACTGTTTTTGATTATAATAAAACAATTGTATCTGTTAAAAACCTTACTATATATGTATATCATACATTTTCAAGCATTGATTAATAGAAACATCAATTATGAAATTATAATACTGATTTAAAATTAAAACATTGATTACGTTGTTCTTAAACATTAACTGATTAAGTAAGAATAAGCTTAAATACCTTCATTTATATTAATCCCTGCAGACTGTTCCTTAACCATGAAAATATATTATCATAGATATCTGCATGTTATTACTTATTCAGCCATGTAAATTAAATATAGTATCATCTAGTGTTATTGAATTATTTAGTATTGTTGCAGAAGCGTTAGTTTTTGAAAAACGTGTCGCGCTGTCACGTTTGAAAAGGAACACCTACATATCTACTGCAGGTTTGTGATTTCAGACACGATTAATTTGAATTAACAAAACATTACATAGTACTGTATAACTGTTGCAATTACATTTCAATTAATGTACAACCAATAATAATTTTATGTCGAGTGTGCAGTGTAAATGATTTCTTAAAATAAAACTTCATGTAATAGTAGTGGACATGATGAGGAATCACAAATCAGCATGATGACGTGGCGATAGTTTAAATAAAAGTTAAGAATTCGTAACATTAAAATAATACGTTTTCTATTTCCAAAAAGTGACCATGTTAGGATGATTATACACATATTAAATTGTTTATACTTAGTAGTAAATTAGTTTATCAAATGTCAGATATATATATATATATATATAAATATATTGTTATATTTGGTAAATTATACATAACTAACTGTCCATTGACTTTTTCTTTAAGTACTATTTATGGGTATATGACTTATAATCGTTGTTTTGTTGTAACACCATAATTAAAAATATAATCGTGTTCAACTTAATTTGCTATTGTGTTATCAGTATACGGGTTGATCATTTGAAAAAAATTCTGGTATGGTAATATATAAACACTGGCTTAATATTCTGTTTTTTTATATTATATAGCAATGGAAGACAACAACAAATGTTTTTTATTAATGATACTTATAAAAAATGGAACACAAATGTTATGGCAATGACGAGAGGCACGTGACAACATATATTTTATACAGTGTAACATTGTGACCGATACTATCGCAAAACTGAACAGATTCAAACATCGTGTGTGTGTGTGTGTGTGTGTGTTGTGTGTGTGTGTGTGTGTGTGTGTGTGTGTGTGTGTGTGTGTGTGTGTGTGTGCGTATATATATATATATATATATATATATATATATATATGTGTGTGTGTGTGTGTGTGTGTGTGTGTGTGTGTGTGTGTGTGTGTGTGTGTGTGCGTATATATATATATATAATATATATATGTGTGTGTGTATGTGTGTTTATGTGTATATATATATATATATATATATATATATATATATATATATATATATATATGTGTGTGTTATATGTGTTTTATATATATATATATATATATATATATATATATATATATATATATATATATATATATATATATATATATATGTGTATGTTTGTGTGTATGTATGTATGTATGTATATATATATATGTTTGAGTGTATGTGTGTGTGTGTGTGTGTGTGTGTGTGTGTGTGTGTGTGTGTGTATGTGTGTTTATGTGTGTGTATGTGTGTGTGTGTATATATGTGGGTGTGTGAGTGTGCACACGCGTGAGTGTCCATTTATTCGTTCGTTCATTTTTTTCATTAATTCAAACTTAATCAAAATGATTATCAAATGCGCTATCATATTTTGACCATTGCTGATTAACGTACCGTCATATAAATTACACGGAATTTCAAATTTAAACCGATCACTGTGTTGATAATTGTAGTAATTATGCAAACGAGCATCGTATCGCAGGTCATCGGAGTAAACTTGTGATAATTTCGTAGACAGGTGTTTACATTTGAGATTACACAAGAAAACGAGATTTTAATAATTGAATAATTTCAACGTAAAATATCACCCGCAGCACCACTTTGTGACACCGACCTCGGGGGAGAAATAATAATGTTCTCTTCCACTTAAACAAGTCGTCTTCTCAGTGGTATCTGTGACAACATTATCCATCGTCTCTTCTATTTATCATCGCCAACTGAAGGGTAATTAACGAGATGACGTCATAATTGCACAAAGGGGAACAATTCCGCTTTGTGCACAGGTGATGTAGGCGAGATGAGACTGGAGCCGAATATAGAGAGCGTAAGGTTTGTATCACATCAAACGGCAGATAATTGAAATAAATACAGTTCTGCGGGTGTTGGTGTGATACAACTCCAGCGACACTTGAACTACAATACTGCAGAAGGTCTACACCGCTCAGGTTGTTGTAGAGCAATTAGTGTTCGTTCGACGGAGTGGAATATCAGCGATAATGTCGCCAACATCCGCAGAAACCTGCGTTAAAATCGAGAAAACCAAATGATTAAGAACATCAATATCGGTTTTGTAATTACGATTAAAATGAAACTTTTTGATATAACGAAAACAGCAAGCGCAGGCAGGCAGGCAGGCAGGCAGGCAGGCAGGCAGGCAGGCAGGCAGGCAGGCAGGCAGGCAGGCAGGCAGGCAGGCAGGCAGGCAGGCAGGCAGGCAGGCAGGCAGGCAGGCAGGCAGGCAGGCAGGCAGGCAGGCAGGCAGGCAGGCAGGCAGGCAGGCAGGCAGGCAGGCAGGCAGGCAGGCAGGCAGGCAGGCAGGCAGGCAGGCAGGCAGGCAGGCAGGCAGGCAGGCAGGCAGGCAGGCAGGCAGGCAGGCAGGCAGGCAGGCAGGCAGGCAGGCAGGCAGGCAGGTAAGCGTCTGGTAACTATGTTTCACAAATAGTGAAAACGTACAGTGGTAAAATATGATTATAATGAAGTGGAAAAGTGGATGTAATGATTCAGAAGTATAATATATACTAATACAGAGATGTAACACATGTATGTGCGATGGCATCTATCTTGGGTGTCTTGTTCATTCATTCAGTTGACGTGAGTAGAACAATCATGTTTCCATGACATTAAATTGCCACTTCTCTCATCCACCAATTCCATTGCGATGTTCCTTGAGCTAGTCAAGATGTCTTGAATGTTGAATATAAATGAAACATGATCAAGCTCCAGCAAGACTTGACACGATTGCTGTCCAGAGCAAAAGGCACCAGATGAACACAGTAAGGACAGAACTACAGTCCACAACTAACTTTCAATTGCGTTCTAAACATAATTATGAGGGGCCGAGGTTCATCTCGAGCGGAAATGTGAGAGACGCCGAGTTGTCAACGTATAGAGTATACATACGTACGTACGTACGCACGCACGCACACGCACGCGCGCGCACGCACGCACACACGCACGCGCGCACACACACACACACACACACACACACACACACAAATGTTATGATATAACACACTTATGTCTTCAAATATAACTGTTTGCCGACCCTCCGCGTCATTAGCACCAAACGTAATATCGTCAGGTAAATTTGTTGACCATTATTAAATTCTCCTTTCATTAAAATTCCTTTATGCTATTTACATAAAGCAGGAAGTACTTCGGTCTGATCTAATCCGACTGTCCTCGTCGCTGCACTTAGACCTCTGTGTCATTGTTTACGATGTTGGACGGCCACTCCGCACGCACGTCGGCGGACTAGTGGCGTTACCGGAAGTCGCCTAAGAGTTTCGCTCGCCAAATGGCTGTCGTTCCACTGGTATTAATTACAACCGATTCGTCGTAAACAGTATTAAGCAATATTCCCAGACAGAATTAACTCTGGTGCCCAGACGTGTCCGTAATTTTTCTCGTTATTCGTTCGATAACAAACGAGCTCTTTCTGAGAAAGTGGATGTCACCTTTGACTTTAGTGTACGACAACACAAAATAGTCCCGTAGAATCGAACAGAACTGACGTCACAGGCAGTGATGAACAACACAAAACGTTCACGCCGTTAAAAAATTCGGTTATTTATTATGTTCTCAAGTAAGTTTATCTATGATATGCAATCATCATACTTCATGTTTATTTTTATACATGTATCACTCCGCTAAAATAGTTGATCAGGCGCATGCGCAAGCCAAATTGGCATTTAGTGTCAAATGTTTCAAACACAGAATGGAAAGTTGACATTGGGGAGATAAAACAGAGTATTGCGCAAAGCATAAGACAAGAAAACAGACATGCGTAGCGTTTGTAGCTGATGTAGCGACCCTCGATGATTGCTTGGACATTCCAGAACATCACATTTGAATTCGTTGTAATGTTGCATACATCCAGTTCGTTCCAGTTAAATGTTGCTCAAAACTCGTGAGCGTGACAACAACAGCTCTATTTATTTAACACATTATTAAATTTACAAGGCAGTTACATAAATGTATACTTATTTAAACATAATATTAAGAGTTGCCCATAACTAAATAAACCACATAGACAGTGTATTGTTGATTTGCTCACATAATGTTGCTTTGATCACAAGCGATAAAAAGAAACGGAATAATAATACGAAAACAAAAACAAAGCTCGAACCAAAAACGTGTACGTTGCTGATATTCATGTCAACTACAGGCCGAGTCCAGTGATACATTGCTCAAACAAGGCATAGCCGGTATGTTTATTACTGTGAACAAAAGTGAATAAGGTATCCATCTAAAGACCCTACATGACATGTCGTAACCATTCAATTGTAGATATCAACGCTATGGTCGACAAACACAGTAGAGACACTCCTCATTTAATTTCGTTTGCGAAAATGATTACCAACACACGGTATACAGTGTTCTTTTGTAATACTGGTTAAGTTTGACAAAACACATTTCTTGCAATGTTTTTATAATTACACAATATTTAGAAACCTTTCTATTTGGTTACATTTTTAGCGATTCACGTATCCTGTGTTATTCCACATCATACTACACGTGCTTTATCATAATTAACGCATTTCAGTTCAGAAATAAACTTAACCGTTCTTCGGTGCATGTATAATTTCTATATAGCTGATCTAGGTCGTTGTTAAATGTGGCCTTCGTGCTTGTATGAGGTGAAACCTAACACACAAGTGGCCGCTGATGTAGACTAAAATAGCGCAACCACAACGGACATAACAGCGAACACTCAGTGCATTCACCGTGAAATGTCAAGGTTCATAGGTTCGACTAAACAAAACCGGAAATCGTTAAAGATGCATTTCATTGACAAGACGGACAGCGGGAAGAGAAAAAGAGAAATTGTCCAGCATCATTGCAACACTGGGCTGACATATCAGGATAACCAGAATGAGTAAGTTAAATTGTGCGCGTCTACAGTGTCATTATTCAAAAGTATGTAGCTAGTACCTTTTGTGTACTAATTTCGGACTCGGCATACCACAATCGGACAAACATGAACATGTTGTTTTTCTGCTTTCAACGAATTATTAAGATCTGTTTGTAAACCAACTTATAATTTCATGACAATTAATTTCAAACGTCAACACTAATATACTACTGATACATCGATTTACAGATGAACATATGAACTATCATTAATCTGGAACTCTGCGTTATAAGTTGTCGTCAGAAACACCAATGACAATTAACCGAAACGATAGAGATTGGCGTCATGATTGTTTGCTTCGTCTAACAAAATGATAATTAAGTTATCAATTTGATAGTCGATTCAAATTACCACCTGTATCAATACGAGGTTTATCCCTGGTTAGCTTCCGGACTCTATATCAAAGTTCTGTTCTCGCTATCAGCAAATGCAAACTCGCAGAATCGTGGTTAATTATAATTTATATACGATGTGTATAAGCGATTGTGTTTGATCTAAGCCACATTTATGAGAATGCTTTTAGTCTGGTACGACACCAAAACGGATATTGTGTTCGATAATAATTAAAAAATATCCCAAGTCTGTATAGAAAAAGGAAAAAGAATTGATGCCTTCGCGTATGCCATCTCCATTAACTGGCATTAGACATTCAATCGATTCGTTCAAAAAAAATTAACTGGTGTTAGCAAGAATAATATTATAGAGTTAGCATATTATCTATCTTAATCGACGTCACGAAACAAAACGGCAAATCCTGCTTTTTCCAGTGCATAGGTGGAACTTTGACACATAAACATCGCGTGTGGCAAACCATAGTGTGGAAAAAGCAGACGACATCGGTGTTGTAGCGGGAACGGTCTCGACGAGGTTACAGTGGCGCCACATAGCCGTAACATTCGGTAACACACCACTATCGCTGTAGAAGCCCATGACTCCAACACAGACACCTGCATTCAACTGCACTTGGCATACACTGATCCCACTGGCAATATCAAGTGCGAACAAATGACAGCAATACAAAGCCCGAACCAAGGTATCAGAGTTATTCTAGTTAAAAGGTCATTACAATTTGCACAGCACAGTTACTGAATGAACAAACATTTGTGTTGTCATATTAGGGGTGTTTTTGACGTCTTATGTCGTCTTTTGTCATCTTATTCTAAATTCCCAACACCATTTGTTGTGAGGATTAGTGGAAAGGTGGCGTAAATGGCTGTAAAAGTACTGGAAGTATACAGTATATAAACATAAGGATTACCGATGAACGTCCGCCTTGTAGCACGAATTTTAGTTCACCTTTTAGTCGTATAATATTATCATAACAACATGGTTAGCTACGTGTTATTTATTTACTCTCCAATGCATTCCTAACAATGTTTTAAAGCGTGGAAACCTTCATAGTATAGGATATCGTTGCCAAATGAGCGGCCCTATTAAATACATTTACTGACAAATGACAAGTAATTTAAAATTGGGAAATAGCGCATGTCCATGCAGATCACAATCACGTATGATTATATGAAATAGAGACAAACTCTATGAGGATATTAACGTAACTACTTGCAAGTTGCTCAGTCATGCTTTCATACTCACTGACAAAGGGATAGATATATCGTAAACCTACGAAAAGATGTACTTTTGTATACTTAGTACTTCAATATAAACCACAATGAAGACAACAGGGGAACATTAATCCCTATTAAATTACTTCGCTTTGATTCTGTAGTTAGCTCTTTGCGAGCCTGCCCAGCGTGTAAGATAAATTGACAAACAAAAGATTGATTGACGGAAAGAGATGAATCGACTAACCACAAACAGCTCCTAACAATAGTCACTCGCCATCATTATGGTGTGTCTCCACTGAATCAATCTCACTGTACAGTGTCAACTTTCTATTTTAATAGCAAATCTCGACGTTCGTCGAAGTCCAAAATTCATCAACAAAACACAGAGCACCTGGCGTTATTTAAAGTACCTGGCGCCGATTCGCGGAAACAAGAGCAAACACCTTGTTAGCCCATCAATTAGTGCCTAGTTATTTGTCCCGAACGTCACGTTTAATTCAGTCGCACAGCGCACATATTGCTGGTTTCGAACGCGCAGAACGATATACGTTGTATGGCGATAAGGCGCTGTCGGCGAGCGAGGTTGCCCGCGTTGACGCCCCGGCTGCCGGCTGCCGGGGCAGAGGCAACAAGTCGAGCGGGTTATCGAGGCAAAAGTGATTAGTCCCATCTGCGGTTCACTCGCTCCGACACTACGGTCCCGCAGCCGTCACATAAACATGAGCCTGTCACATCCGGCGCACTTTCGCAACGTCAACTCTTCCAGGATAACGTCAACGCGGGCGTCAACGTTCTAGGAATCTGGGATGGCGTCATTACGGGCGTCAACCCCACTTCGGTGACGTCATAACTGGCTTATTTGTTCAGGTCGTCAGATAACCACATTACTGGGCGCGCTGGCAGTGAGAGCAAAGCGCCTGCTGCTACGGACACCTGCTTCGGTGGAACGATTTTGTTTTGAAATCACACTCGGGAATGTTGTATGTTGTTGAAACATGCATATGGATATAAACGACATTGGATTTAAGATATTTACACAGGCGTATGCTAATTAATATGCATGTTATAAATCAATCAAACATGCATAGAAGTTAGAGTCGTGTTTAAATTATATATATATATATATATATATATATATATATATATTATGTATCTGTATACGTATATGTACATACGTATATATATATATATATATATATATATATATATATATATATATATACGTATATGTACATACGTATATATATATATATATATATATATATATATATATATATATACGTATATACATTATATATATATATAATTATTATATATACACAAACATATTATATATATATATATATATATATATATATATATATATATCACCGAAATTGCATATAGACTGAGGAAATGTGTCTATAAATTGAAGTAATGTCGGTGCTTGGGGAAACTCTAGTCGGCGTTGCTCAGAATCGAAGAGCCTTGGGACAATCGCCCGCTTGTCAGAGGAATCTTCGCGATTCCTGTCCATGTTCTTAGGGAGTTGCGCAAGGTTCCCCCCTCGTAATATACATAATCAGTATCGCTTCCCGCGCACCCACCAAGCCGTGCGAACGCGTTTTCTGTCGCACTATTTCTGCTTCCGATCGGGGCATATGATGTCACTTATGACACTACTGATCCGTGTAGCATGTGCGCGACATTGTTTCTGCTTCGTGAGTTTCGCCGATGTGAGAATATCAGTATTGATCCGGCGTTTTCTCCCTCGGCGGAGGCGGCCGTTCCTGAGTCGATAGGTCATTCGGTCGCCTCCATCGTCCAAGGTCAGCAGCAAAAATAGTCCGTCAGAAAATAGTGCACACGACCAGCCCACCAGCTATACGCCTTCACGAAAAACAGCTGACAGATAATCAATCAGTTATTAACGAGCGATGCGCCAGATAGTAATATTACCAAGTCCAGCGTGATGTGTCCGATTGTTACAAAATGACAACACGTATTTAGATTCATGTGCGAATGTGTAGCACCGTAAGAAGAGAAAAATCACGCGCGAACGAACGTTCTGGCGCGTAAATGTCATTTCGACACAGACTGTAGTTGGTCGTCGTTCAAATTGTCTAGACTGGCTTCTTACAATGAATGAGTTTATGTTCGCGACCAGCAACAAACCGATGCGGGAATCATTTCAGACGGAACATCTATTGTTAGCTTTCCTTGAATCATGCATGCGCTTGACGAGCTGATATTTTTGTCGACGTCAGCCTGAAACCTGCCCGGGTGTCATGGCCGCCGGTCGAGTTGACAGGGCGGGAACTGATGTCACCAGCTAGGAACCACAACTGTCGTGTAACTTAGCAATGTCTGCTGCATCATTCGCATTCACATCGACACCCATTACACATTCCGAATGGAACAAACTATTTCAAAATACACCTGATATTATAAACGTTATCCTAACTATCAAGGATAATATAAATAAAATATATATTTTACGGTTTCCATATATCCTATATATGATTCTAAAAGCAGTAAGTTGAAATAAATAAACATTAGCGCAAGGGGATTATAATATAATAGTACCACAAATTGTATGTATTATTCCTGAGTTGTTGAAAGATACTGACTAAATTTACTCTGTGCCCTCCTTGCCTGAGAGCACCCTTCAAATAGTCCGCAAAAGTGTACGCCATATACTAAAATAATACTATAAATAATATTTTTTTTAGCCCGAAGATAAACGTATAAACTATTCATTTTGTTTTACTGCAGTTTTTTTTCTGCACGTTACGTGTCACTGAAGTGATAGTAAATGAATATTGGTAATATTTTCACCCTCATGTAACGAAGAACAGTACAGATTATTCAGTGACATTTCAACTGTTCGATATGTATCGTAATGTTTACATATTTAGTCAAACATGTACCATGTATGTACCATGCGTTTTTGAAACATGACACAAATTTATTACAGTTTTAACACGTTTCATTGTGATTGTTTGTTAACAAACATTTTATCTCCTGATTAACTTTTATTTTTACTTTTTGTTTGGCTAAACTGTAATCATATTTTCCTAATACAACGTTTGTAGCAAAACACTATCAACAGCTAATAGTACTACTAATGCAGCAGTACATTAAAAATAATCTCTAAGCACGTTACTAATATAGGCATTAGTATACATATATCTACAGTAAGATAGCTACAGACAAAGCATCGCATGATAGATAAATTTGCTTTAAATAGCTGATAGTCTAGATAAATATTAGTCAAATTATCGAAACATATCAGGTCGTATTTTAAAACAGTATTGATATGAACACTGCAAAACAGTGCAACATGTAACTTTGAATGAAACTAATATAAATAAGTTATTACTAAGTTGCCTGGTTCTAAGAAGAAGGATTTATTTGCTACCTTCTTTATTTATTCTATTTTGTCTGTGCTCTTCTTGCGATATGGTATTACACATGCATAGGATATTTAAATTAGGCTTATCCGTTGGCTATCATATCTAACTATACCACTATGATGTTGTTAGGTATAGTGGTCGGTCTTGTGTTACGTTGTGCCGGGTTAGCACAATGTTTATAGCCAAAACAAAAACACACATGCTAGCAACAATACAGAGGATAGTGACTAAAATGCTTATTTCTAGAAGTGGGTAATTTGATTTTAACAAATTCATAAAATGTGATTTATATCCAGTGTTTTTTGACACAGGGGTACTATTAATATAAAGATATTTTCTCACTCTTCTCACTGCAAAAAGAAGACACAAATTAAAGTTAACGCAAGGAGGAACAGTATATAGTGAACACAATTAAGAGAGTGTTCATACGTATTGGCTAGCAGCGTAAATGTTTTTAATGAGGAAATGGTAAATACCTCCTGCAGAATGACGTGTTTTACGTATTTAGAGTTGGATTTTCGATACGTCAAAGGTTTCATTGCCACGCACCTTCCGTGGTTCTGCTCTGAGTTCATTCCAATCTTTAACAAATAAACCTGATGATACCATTGATGATAGGCCACTGGTAGCAGACAATGCACCATATATATATATATATATATATATATATATATATATATATATATATATATATATATATATACAAATACTATAATACAGTGTTCTATAAATTATATAGAATATTGTGCATTTGAGACTATACCAAACCAGTAATACCGGTAGTGTCTTACTAAAGGCAATTCAGCATATTAAAGAATGTAGATAGCTTGGGTATTTTGTCCTTTTGATCACAGATACTGCGAACTGTGTGTACAGTGTTCTGACTAATTGTATATGTTAAAACAAATGTTACATAAACATTTATTTTACATAAAGAAATAACGTCATAGAGACCATTTTAGTAACGTCTTTAAGAGCGTCTTAGTCAATCATAATATATGGTTAAATGGTATATATATATATATATATATATATATATATATATATATATATGTATATATGTATATATATATATATATATATATATATATATATAATATATATATATATATATATATATATATGTGTGTGTGTATATAAATTCAAAGGATTGTTTGGTACAATACAGTGGAATACGTTTCTAAAATGTTGTACTTATTAGTGTTAGAATCATATATATATATATATATATATATATATATATATATATATATATATATATATAATATTTATGGTGTTTGGTTGGCTACATTTCCCACGATCCTTTTACCTTCAAAATGCAACTTTTTCCTGGAATTTATTTACAACTTATTGTAGTATAATTATACAGCTCTCATACATTAGTATTGCTATAACGTACATTTGCTTTCAGCAATCAAATGTCTTCTAATATATATATATATATATATATATATATATATATATATATATATATATATATATATATATATATATATATATATATATATAAACATGCATAAAGTATACCTGGTGTTCACAAATTGGCTATGTTTCCCACGATCCTTTTACCTCCAAAACGCAACTTTGTTTGGATTTTATTTACAACTCATACATTACTATTGCTATAACGTACATTTGCTTTCAACAATCAACTGTCTTCTCATATATATATATATATATATATATATATATATATATATATATATATATATATATATATATATATATACTTGTTTACGATATAGAAGATATAAAAGCTATAGAAGATATAGAAGTTATAGAAGCTACGTAAGCTATAGAATATAGCTGAAGCTATAGAAGATATGGAAACTATAGATTATATATTATAGATTATATATATATATATATAATAATAAATAATATATATATACATATATATATATATATATATATATATGTATATATATATATATATATATATAATATATGTTTATTCGTTAAATAATAGAGCCCATATATGTGTTTATTTCTTGAAATGATATATAATATTTGATAGACGTTTCTTACAACACATCGATAAATAATCTTGTATATCTCCTATCTTCTATAGTTTCTAAAGCATATATGGCTATTATATCTTCTATAGCTTCTATATTTTCTTCAAGTTCTATATCTTATAATCACTTAGCATTTTGTCAATTCTCTGTCCAGCTAGATACGTAAACTAGTATTATATATATATATATATATATATATATATATATCATGTGTGGTATGTATGTATATTTTTAAGAATATGTTTTAACATATATCTTACTGTAGTTATGTGCATTCTGCTAATACGTATTTATTTTAGGGTTATATCAGGTGTGTATGTATGTATATTTTTAACAATATTATTTTAACATATATCTTACTGTATGTATGTGTATTCTGCTAATATGTATTTATATTTTAGGGTTATTTCAATGGTTTTTAATATATTATGTAAAGATCAACATGCTGTAATGCGCCACGAACAATTTGTAATTGGGTGTGGCGCTAGCCACGAATAACTTGTAATTGGGTGTAGCGCTATATTAAATTAAATATATTATTATTATTATTATTATGTATATATTATATATATCATTGTCGCTAAATCTACATCAACACGATGTATTTGTAAAATGTAACGTTAGTAATCGAATAATGGAACTCCACACATACTACGACCAGTCTCGATATGATACTAGGGGCAATGGATAAACAGTAGTTTATCATAACGCTACATCAACCTATACGGCGTTAAACGTTAACATGTTCACACAGTTGAACGCAAGTCTTGCAACTTTATGAATAGTTTCACCATGTCTTGAATATTCGTTTTCATAACAGTCTATATTTGAGCAAACCAAGAGTCATGTATTTAACTCACAATGGGCTGGGTACAAGCAGAATACATTGCTAGATGAGTAGACATAGGTGAAAAAAGAGTACGATAATTACACACGCACGCACGCACGCACGCACGCACGCACGCACGCACGCACGCACGCACGCACGCACGCACGCACGTACGCACGCACGCACGCACGCACGCACGCACGTGCAAGCCACATACCTGATTCACCACACACATCAACACCACACACCACACACCATACACACCATACACACCATACACATCATACACACCATACACACCATACACACCATACACACCATACACACCATACACACCATACACACTACAAACAAACAACAAACACCACACACACCCATACTCACGCACACCCACACGCACACCACCCACCCACCCACCCCCACCCCCACCCCCACCCCCACCCCCACCCCCACCCCCACCCCCACCCCCACCCACACGCGCGCACACACACACACACACACACACACACACACACACACACACACACACACACACACACACACACATACACACACACACACACTGGCACGCACACGCACACACACACACACACACACACACACACACACACACACACACACACACACACACACACACACACACACACACACCAAAATATATATTGTATACCCTTCCATGCACACACTCTGTTTTCTCTGATGTTTAGACATGGTATACAGGTATTCTGTAAATATTACAACTTCACATATTAAGTTTCTCACCTTGTTTTTGTTTGTCACGAGGGAAGCCTTAGCTATGCCACGAGTGAACGCAATTGTCTTTCATTAAATCAACCAACACCGTACAATAGAAGCGACATCTGACGCTGGATGATATCTCCTAAAATAAGTTACGTGAGGAAACGTGAGGAAACCTGAAACCGGGGGTAACTTGAGGCTGCCAGAGATCTGCGATTTCGGGGTAATCACCCGTATGAGCACCACTTATGCGGTTAAGGGATGGCGCCCTGGAACAATCCCGGGGCTTCCCATGGGCGGGAATTGTGGTTTTGCCTTATTTTGAGGTGACGAATGGAGAATAGTGAGACAACGGGACGAAATGACGTTTTTTTCTCTCTCGGTATTTAACATTTCAGCGTGTGGCGATCGCATATTACCATAGGCAAACCCGAGTAAAATAGACAAAATCAAATGTTTGAGGATATCTAGTCTACCTTACAACGAGTTCATTCATTTATGTGCATATAATAATGGATCATTGTAGCTTTCTTATATTGCACAGACACCATCATGGCGTACCATGTCATGTAGTGGTCACACTCATCCCCGCATATGACACATTTATTTTTACAAATCATCGAAAATGTAATCCTTAAGGATTATATTTTGATAACTTCAAAAGTTATGTTACACTTAGCATAACTTCAAAAGGCCATACCTAATCATTTGCAAACCATCACAAACAAACCTGTGGTTTTATTTATATGAATATGATATTAATAACCCAACCGATTTGCATAGTCAATCTAGCGTCCGATACGCTTGACTGACTCTGCTTAGTATCTATTTAACAGTATCTATGCCTTAGTTTTAGCCACCGTTTCTCATCTATCGCAGCTACACACCACACTATTGCTTTCACGGCGTATGTAGCCTGACATCAACGCGTTGTATACTTCTTTAACAGCCTAGCAGAATTGTATATTATAACACCATTTTGGCGTTCTGAGAATAATGCAGCCATCCTATAATTGCTACTCAAAAAACAAACCCTTATACCTAGCTACCACTCATCCTTGCGAGCTAGCATAGTTTGCTACAACTGAATGCGAACTGTCCGAAGTTAAAAAATGGACCCCGGTACACATGCACTAAGGTCCAATTTACACTGACACGCCGCCATTGTCTGGCGCGGTCTTGTGACGTCACACCAGTTCGTCGCTGTTATCTGGTTCACCTAGTCAAGGTACCGGGTATCACGTTTAATGCGGACACACACGTTTGTGATTCTGATTGGTTTTTCTGGCCTCATCAGAAGGTTCTTTCAAACAAGTAGAACAAACAGAATATCGTTCTTGCATTATAAAGTAACATTACCACGGGCACGTACGACATGATGGCCGCTTTATCAACTGATCCCAAACTGATTTATATGTAATCATTTGAGGTCGTTCCTTTTGAGATTATCAAGATATCCAGCTGCATCGGCCATCTGCGCAGCTACATATATATTTGGATGAAAGCTCTGTTCTATGTAGTCCCGAGGTACACAAACTGTCGTCTAGCGTAGTTGGTGCAAGATATTAGCCGTCATCGCAGTTAAACAGTCGATGAGACGGACAATTATATGCTTATTATTATTTATTGTGGGTGAAACCAATATGGCTGCCTTGTAACGTATCATATGGCCAGGTGACCTATGTTATGGTTAGGTCAGATTGACCGAATGTCACACTGACATGTTGAGGTATGAGTTATAATTTGGGAAGAAGACAATATATGTTAAGCAAGTTTCCTGTAGAAGCTTTGGTTCAGACATTCGTACAGGTTTGATGTGTGTTGCACCAATACGACAGTGTAAACAACAGTCCGTCTTTATTCTTGTTGCTATAGCTACTGTCCGTGAACTGTAAACTCCCACACTTCGAACGCCAGAAAACAGATTTTAAAGCAAACGTTTTGTCAAAGAAAACCCGGTAAGTTCGTATATAGATAGATTTACGCGGATATGTATAGTTCTTAGGATAGCTCAAAGCGCTTTATATTTTATTATCTTGCATACCTGTTGATTCGAATATTATCTCGTCTTCTTAGAGAAACCTTAAGCCACATTGCAATTACTGCACGTAGACAATTCGTACACATATATACGTAGTCCATATAAATCATTTCTGGATTTCTATCAATTGGACAACAATAGAGTACATGAGATCGCGCAAAATAAGTAACGGCAGAAAGTGGATTTGTTTAATAAACTGAGACTATTTAACCACTGCACCACCGCGCTTCTCTATTCTGTATACGTAGCAGATGTAGCAGACGTACGTTTGACTGGAGATACAAAGGAACACTCTTGCAATGACTCTAGAAATAAGTTCGAAGTGGAATTAACAATGAACCATACTGTACACTGCATTGGCTAGTTCTGATGTCTGATGAGAACAGTCTCGCCATATCCAGTGACGACATCCACATTATACAATACATCACTCTTGTCCCTTTCTTCTGCTTAACAAACGATTGTTCTACTTGTTCTTCGACTTAAAACGAACCATAGCTGTGTTTTGCGCTCTCTGCACTGCTTCGGTTTTGTTGCTGTTCATTTTGGTGTGGGATTCCTGAACGTGCTTATAACTTGTAGAGACGATCTGAATAGTGATATATGTATGAACTAAGTTACTGTACCTCTTCACAGGACTTATTAATTTATATATATATATATATATATATATATATATATATATATATATATATATATATATATATGTGTGTGTGTGTGTGTATGTATGTATATATATATATATATATATATATATATATATATATATATATATATATATATTATATATACATTTTAGAGTTAAACCACTTTGATCAGGTTCACAACAATGTTACCTATATTTTTTACGTTGTTATTATAGTTATCATAAATGCTACTCTTTTAAATAGTTCTGCAGGAGAAGTACTTCAATTAAACGTTAAACGGAAATATAAACTGTCCATTCGCATGTCACACATATTTGGCGTCCGGAATGACATAACCTCACCATCGATATGACTTGAGTATTTTTATTCCGATATCACGTCTAATACTGAACAAAGCATTTACTATAATTATATAATACACAATAATAGTGTTCACGTACACCCGGTTAGTTTGTAAAATGTCAATAATGAACTATCTCAGTTGCTGTCTTGCAGTGGCATAGCCAGGATGCGGCATTGCAGGGGGCCATCCGACAACGATGCAAACTCGCTGCTTTGGTTACAAGTCGAAGAGGTGACGGGAGACAGACGCAACTCACGTAAACTTAAAGGAAATGTGCTCAGATCGTGTGTTACCTCGGTATTCATGAATGGACTAGAGACGATGGCACTAACAGAGAAATAAGAGAAGGTACAGGTTTGCGAAACCAACCTGGTACGAAGAATCGCGTGAGTTAAGAGAGCTGATAAGAGAAGAATGGATGAACTGAGAGTGGAGGTTGGAGTAAATGAAACGAATTTAAGAAGACATTAGCCATGAGTAGTTTGACATGGGCTGGTCATGCGGAAAGGATCGGAGATGAAAAACTGGCAAAGAGAGCAGATGCTCAGAAGGTGGAGAGGAAAAGAGGGGAAAGAGGACCGAAATTACGATGGGGGATTGCTTACAAGAGACCTAGAAAGAGAAGGAGAAATGGAAAAAAGTGCAACAGATAGAAGGAATTGGAGACTGCTGACAGAGAACGCAGAGAGAGAAAAGTAAGACGAAGAAAAAAGACAATGAAACAGAAATCATGGCCAACTCACCACTGACGACAGAGATTCCAAGAAAACAACAACAACTAAATGTAATTTGACCGTAGTCTAGTAACAGGGCAACTATTATTTTGAATCCTAAATATATTAGCCATCACGCACGTCGAGAATGAAGACATTGTCGTTGCCCTGTCACCTCTTGGGCCAGCCAGCGACAGAAGTGGAGCATTCCTGACTGTTTGAATATGACAAAAAAGGGTAGAATTGGGAAGGCTAGTCCTACACAGGCATCATTATACCCTCTGTACTGTGTGATACTATGAATCAAGCAGCCAGTTAATATACTTTTCTGGGATTGGGAGCATGGCCCCCTGCCCCCGGCTACATCACTGCTGTTTTGCATGTGTTCAAACAAAATTATTTTCAGTTACTCCTTCCTGTATGGTTTGACAATATAATAGGCCCCTCTCCAACGAAAATACGTTACTACATTTAACCATATATTTTTGACATTTACGTTACAACTCATAAAATACGTTTACAATAGTACACTGGTTATGATGTTCGCTAAACATGAGTTTCTACTGGTATACTTTACTTACTATCAGTTCTAAAAATCAGTAGTGTTCAACACGTAACCATTTGAAGAACACTTCAAGAAGAACGAAGCACACTAAGAAATGTGTTAAATGCAGTATGTCCCCTTGTAAAGTATCCAATTACCCACCCGATAATACGGAAACTTCATCTTTTAGGATACTGATTACTAACTTTAGCTTTACTAATACACTGTTGATGAAATGTTCAACATTTAACCTTTAATTAAGCTAAGGTATGCATGAGAAATATAACTGTACTTGATTATTCAACATAGCTTTTGCAAACCCTTTACGGAATTCTGAACAATATTCTCATAATTATATTAGGAGGCGATTATTTACAGTTGTTTATAGGTAGGCAATTTCGAGTTGGTATTTCGTGCCGAATGAAACATAATGGCTAGATAGGCTTGGGTTTATCAACGGAACGTGGCTAATCTCGACGACAAACAACATTTGTTTATCTAACCCACCCTTCGGGGGGTACTCGATAACTTTGTTTTTAAACATAGTTAACCACGACGCATTTACACAACTGACAGAAGAGTTGCTCATTCATCTATATCCTCTGTGACATTGAATAGTTTATATAATATACACCCATTACACTGTTCCTTCGCTACTAACGTTTCGTTATTTTCTTCTGTCCTCCTATCTTTCACAATTTAAACACATTCATATGAATATTTGTGGTGGCCTATTGGCTAGAACTTCGGACTATCGACTGAGAGAATCCGGGGTCGAATTGAAACTTCGGCAAGATCATTTACTCTACGTTGTTCCTGTTCCCTCAGCTGTACGAGTGGGTACCTGGCTCTAAACAGTCGTGGACAGTTGTGTACGGATTCTATGTTCTTCGCCTATTTATTGCAGCGAGGCTTGACGCTTCTAAGAGGAGTCGAGGACAGGTCTGCCAGGAGGGAGTAGATCAAGTACAGCGCTTTTAGTTGTATTGAGGATTCGAATCGAAATGTGTGTCTTTATCTTTGTAAGCATTCAATACTTCGAACCTTCCATTTAAATACTATTTAAATTTTCGCGCAGTGATTTTTGTAGAACACTTACCGTATAACTCGATATGGCGTAGAACAGTATGAAGTGTGACAGATATTGAACAGTTGCTGAAACTATAATATAATAATATTGTATCTGTTATTGTAGTATTTAGAATATTAACTTCCTTCTAATTTGCTACATTCTTGTTCTGGCATCATGTGTGTACACATCTAGATACGCATTTTCTTCTCACAACTGAATAATGTGTGTCATGATCCCGACTATTCGACCGATTTCTTCAGATTGTCTTGTAAATAGTGTTTATCTCCATCTAATCTTACATTTGTATAGACTTTTATATCATCCGCAAGCTTCAGTAAATATACCCTTACAAAAAAGAGCCAATGGTATACCTTTGAATACCATTGAATACCATTCAGCGTCAACGATATTTCAGCAGGACTCAGTGGTACTCTCAACGGTAATTTAAGATACCATTCAATACCACTGAACGGTACACAGAATACAAAATATCATTAAAAAACCATTCATTCAAATACCATTGGCCATTATACCCCCTAGTTCCATTCAATGTTATTTGAATGGTATTTTTTTGTAAGGGTACCGTGCTTGCTATGTCATTGTTCAAGTCGCTGAAATAATTTATTAATATTACATTATTATTGTTGTTATTACAGGTAATAATGCTTTGGTTTCCCCCCATTAAAATAGATTTCCAATTTGAAGCAACTCAGCTATTAATATCCATTGTATTTTGCCAGTTAATTATTTTGCTATACAGCAAATTACGTCATCACCTATGTCTTGGACATTTACTGTAAATCTTATTAAATAATATCTACTGGTGATCCTAGGAAACAGTAATATTTTATACTATTTATACGAAAACCAAATCTTAATCTGCGCACACTTTGTGAGTGGCATTAACTTATTTATCATCGGCTCGCATAAAACCAGGGGTGTGGGAGGGGACTGAACCCAACATTCTGGGTTGTGGCGGCACATAAGACGTTTAGTTCCCCACCAGTGTGACAAGTGTTCCTCGGTGTGTGTAGTTGGAGGTTTACGGTGACATTCAAGAAGAATGCAGTTGCCGTTTTTGATGAACCTCACAAACGATGCGCTTGCACTTGGCCAGCTTCAGTCATTCCCAACATTCACCATGTTCCCAGTATGTTGCTCATCTTTGAAAAGACAAGTAGAATAAACTCAACAGCCATCTTAACACGAGAACAAGCAGCGATCACCGGTACATGCGCGTAGTTGTGGCGCCACCTGGCGAATCCAAGAATAGTTCTAGGCGCTTATCACACTAAAGAGCAAGACTGTTGAATACAATTATTGCACATTAACAGTTACATTATTAGTGTTTTAAGAATATTGATTTCGCTACAACTTGAGAAAATTATTATATATTAAGTCCTTATAACCTGCTGCTGGTCGGATGATTTGCGTCCGAATGAAAACAATTTACAGGTGAGTTGAAAGGAAATGCAAAAAGTTAAAAGCTTATTATTTGCATTCCCTAGTAGATTCCTAAATTAATATCTTACATTACATAAACACAACGTTGACTAGAATAGTACATATACTCTGCTGTGTATCTTGGATGCATATTAATATATCATCGTATACTTTATACATGCATTGTCATTGTTACCAACGTTACTATAAATTTTCATATTTTGGTTAAAAAAAGGAGCTTATGATTTTTAAACGGATAAAATGTACTGCGTCTGCAGATGAACTCAATTTCTGATACATTATAGATATATGC
>OZ024859.1:50523484-50590984 GCA_964017155.1 Oasisia sp. SBJ-2009 | reverse complement strand
GCCAGCACAACACTCTTGGTTTGGTGATACTCTCTTTGTTTAAAATGCTGATAGTTGACTGAGATATCATATGAGCATAACGATAACCATCACGCATACAATCTAGTCATTTCGTTACTCAGAACGTCACTGAATGCGGAAAACAACGACAACACATTATACCTCACATAAAGAACATGGAATCTAAAAGCAGTTTGACCATGTCCTAATAAACTGCTCATGGCGAGTGCCTGCTGCGTCAGTGTCTAGACTAAACAACATCGACACAGCCGCAATGTATAAATATCAAAACCGCAGTTTTATTAACAATAATTTCCTTTTATATCACGAAGAAAAACGAGGATTTATTTGTGTGTCTGCAACCATTATGGTTGTCAAGGTAACTGGATTCACCTAAAGGTATGCCGGTGTGTCGCACTGTTGCATCAGGCCGATTACTGCGTCGCCTAATGGAGATGACAGACATTTCCAGAACGGTTTTCTCCCGTCAATATCTCCACAGACAAACCCGACGACAACGTCACGCTGACATTGTCCCGAGGGAACCACCATTGAGTGTCTGTAGAGTCAAGACGTTAGTGACAACGATAATGGAGAAGATGTCGGTGACAACGACGTTATATAAGGTGTTGATGACAAAACAGTAATTATGTAAGACGTTGATGTCAAAAACAATACATACAAAATGTCAGCGTCACAAGAACAAATTATAAGATGTTGGCCATACAATAATTGTTATGATAAGTAATGTTCGATGACTACACGATTGTAACATTGTAATACTGTTTACGGCTGACGAACAATACATAAATGCAGTGTTCCTCCATCAGGTCGAAACGACGGCCACAAGGCAAAATTTGGCTGAGCGACATGGCGCGCTTCGCTCCATCGATTTACTCACGTTACAGTGAAGTTATGGCGACAGTTTCTGATGATGTCTAAGGCCAAATCCAAGACCATGTTTATGGCTAAGTCCAAGGTTAGGTCCAGAATCAAATATAGTACCAACGCTGTCTGCGAGAGAGAGAGAGAGAGAGAGAGAGAGAGAACGAGAGAGAGAGAGAACGAGAGAGAGAGAGAGAGACAGAAAGAGACAGAGAGACAGAGAGACAGAGAGACAGAGAGAGAAAGAGAGACAGAGAGAGAGAGAGAGAGACAGAGAGAGCGAGAGAGCGAGAGAGCGAGAGAGCGAGAGAGCGATAGAGAGCGAGAGAGAGAGAGCGAGAGAGAGACAGAGAGACAGAGAGCAAGAGAGAGAGAGAGCGAGGGAGAGAGAGAGAGTTAGTTTATTACTTAGAGAGCCGTTGTCTAAAACATTTGAACATCGTTCACGTTGACAGAAAGTCGGGTAACAAAATTGCCAAATGGACAAATTAATTTCACTATCATAACAAACTACGATAGAGCTACTTCGTATTAAAAAAAACCCGCCAAATTCTCCGTTGGGCTGAACTCGACCTGTGATAGCGTTGAGATGACCTCACAGACATCACCAAGACACACCGCCTACATCGACATGACGTCACGGACGCCACTGCCAGGTGCACTGGCTAAGACAAGGAGAAAACGAGTACGAAGTTACAAAACATAGAGTAAGTTAAACAGTTTAAATAATATATTCAGCGACTTTATTATTGCGTGCGACCATAATATTCGCGTGACGTTTCGGACTAATTATGTTTAAATAAAATATTGACAAACAAATCCTAACACGTCCTACAAAACCAAGACAAGAATGCAAACTAAAATCAGACAACACTTGCCTGAGCAGAGATACAGAGCAAAATGTTAACTTTCGAACTTTCGACAAAACTTCACTACAATTCACTACAACAGTATCAACAAAGTCGACCCGATGTCTTCAGCGATATACAACAGTGTATATGTCTATTTGCCATAGGCCACAAAGTCTGTAACAACAATATAGGTCTATAGTATAGCAACAGCCGATTGTGTCAGTAACACTAGGCCACGTCAATGTCTATAACAATTCTGCATCGACCTGTATAAAGAAGGCACAGAACAACGCAGTAAAACCACTACTCACTTTTCTCAGAAAAGTTGTGCTACTCTCAAAGGTGTGTGCCCATGTCACTTCAATGCTGACAATCACTGAATACTACGTATGGTGGCCGCGAAGGGCCGTCGCTGTACCACACAACAACTGAGACCTTCCGTGGCCTCCGTAGATCTGTCACGGCGCTCGATGTGACTGGACTAGTAATGAGACGGACACAGAGAGTCCATAAACTGGACACTATATTACGCCGAATCGAGGACAGCTCAATCTGTTATAGGCCTAAGCGGAAGTCGACGGCGACCTAGATTGGCCTACAAGTTTAATTAGTGGCGCCGTCTTGTCAGACGAGACGAGACACTTATTAATTATGGCATCGACACAAGAGACTGTATTCAACTTTGTGCAAGCGTGCATAACAACGGGCACTGAAACGTACGTGACAACGAGGTACACTGGTGCAAGCATACGTTATAACGAGATACAGTGGTGCAAATGTACGTGACAACGAGGTTCACTCGGTGAACGTGAAAACGAGGCACCTACGTGGATGTGTATATGATCTTCTGTTACTATTAATAATTGTTTGATATATTTTACTATTACGAAAGTAATTTGGCAATGTCCTAGGCTGGTCACAACTGTATTACGGAGGTGACAGTAGAGCAAGATTCGATTTTGTGCACAACAGCTACGGACAGTGTATTACTTGTAAAATTAGTACACTATTAAACAGTTAAATTGTCTGCGTGGACAAATGTGTTTATATCACTTGTCATATTACTTAAATAATAATAATAATTATTATTATTATAATTATTACAATAAAACAAACAGTAATATATATTATCGCAGTAATAAACCCTCCCCCGGTAGTTGCCAAAAGCTGATTTTTTATACTATGGATGACCGTAGGTTAGTATTAACCATAAATGAATTAATCACCGAGCCTATGACTCAATTTATTTTTTATTTAAGCTATACCGACACGTGTTCCAAGATGTCGTGTTTTTTTTCCTTCGGTAAAACCAATTATGCTGAGTATTATCAACTTCGTGCGCTGTAAAAAGATCTTTGTTAACAGCCAGACAACTAACTGGTGGTTGAAATGTGTAGTCTACCTGCTCCTCCAATTGTAGGAAGAGGTGATGAAATGTGTCTTATACACAACATAAATTATCCTGTACTACTATGGTAGGATCTTTGCCACCTTCAATACGGAGACACTGCGTCTACTATAGTAGGATCTTTGCCACCTTCAACACGGAAACACAAGGGTCAGACCCCGTCTCCTTTATAAAATTCGCAATATTCGTTGCTTTCCTCCATCGTTATTATCACCAAATTCAGGTGGGTCAAATCGTCAGATACCGTGTTATAAATCACCATAACTGCATGACAATTTATTGACATTAACTGTGACAGTCATCGTTTCGCGTATAACGACTGTTGGCCGTCCGACGTATCAGAACCATAGATATCTAACTCTGTGATCAGCACAGACACAGGGTCGACCACGTGACGTCCAGTAATTCGACCACGGCCGCCCTGCGCCCAGCGCCCAGACAGGCCGCTGCAAGTCGCGTGTCGTCACCCTGATGTATCGGTCGCGTTGACAAACGGCGAGACACGCCGTGGTCGCTACGACACGCCACGCCGCGCATATGTAAATAGACCTCGACAACTCGACCAGTTTTATTAGCGCCGCGTGGCGTGTGCCGTGCGGTGGTGTCTGGCCCCTCGAGGCACCTCCGCTCACCGGCGGCACAGCCATCCATCAGCGGCCGGGACCGGCCTGGATCAGGGGTCTGGCTCGCTCGGCGGGGTTCCGCTCCCAGGCCAGGGGCCGGCAACGCTGATTTCATGACAATTGGTCGGCGTCGAGGCGTTTGCAAACTGACCCACTGGCACACTGGCACAGATACAGGTGCGCACGCACGTACACACGCACGTACATACGCACGCACACACGCACGTAAACACGCACGTACACACGTCTTTTTGTTCAGATGCAAATGCAATGTCGTTCGTTTGCAGACTCTTGTATGCGTGTAAATGCATTTGAATTAATTCCATATCATAGTTGTATTATAGTGAATGAGTAAATATAATATAAGTAATTCGTTGTGATTGAGAATCTTACAACCATGTACTGTTGAGCATAAATGATATGCAATATATAGTTTAGCGATCAATCATGTGAAATGTGCAGAATGTAACAGTAAGTGTTTTTGAAACACTATTATATTTGCATTTGTTTCGTGTTTTGCCAATTATAACTGTTTGGGGATAGCATCTGAATGCATACATATTTAGCAAATGCATTGAAGTGCAAATCCACTGCCCCTTTCGTATTTGACTTAAACTTAAATGTTTAATATTACAAAATAATTCACTTTAGATAGATAGGTTAGACTGTCGATAAGCCAAAGGGCTTCCTTGTCCACCTGGCTAAATCTTGTTAAATCTTGTTAAATTCAAATACTTTTACATGTATTGACACGCCTGACAAATGCAAATGCGACAAATGCAAACACAACTGCATTGTGGTTGTCATCAACACTTTCCTGAAAGTTCACCGTTTAAATAGTGCTCCAGTTTTGCATAACATTTTAGGGTATACACTACGTTATAACAAAGGAAACATCTTAGACAGTATCAAAACGTGCACTGTGCTATTTTAAGATTTAAATTAATTATTAATTACCATCCCGCCATCATTATCATCATCCATTTTTTCATGATGACCATACTGATCAATATCCTCACCATCATCATCACCAGATCCACATGTATATTTGATGAAGATCTACCTTTGGTTTCACTGTCTTATTTTCATATTATTTTGACTTACGGTAAATAACAAAAACTAACCTTCTAAATCACGCTGAAGTTGTGTAACGTTTAATACAGCGTTTATCACTGGTCGGTGGCTCCACTCACAGATTTCAATAGTACAAACGGTAGAATACCGGCTAGTGCTGCCATCAGGCGGATAGTGACACAAGCTTATTCCTACGCACTGCGACGAGTACGAGACGCACCCTTGCCAACTACACAGCTGAATTTGAGGGGTGCATGATGATTGATGACGGAGGTGATGTATATTGTTGAACGCTTTTCATGTTGATCGGGTACCATTGGGTATTTCCCCGATATTATGTTTTCTATATTTCCATTCGGTCTTGGGGCTTGGACCCCCTACTTGGACCCCCTACTTGGACCCCCTACTCCCCAATCCGCCTGTGGCCAATTCTGCCGGTGCTAACAGGAGTCCGTAAGACCCAACATTGAATCATCACGACTATCACCACTCGCAAGTGCTCGGAGTGGAGTCGTGGACTAAACAACAGTTCGTCGTACAAACTGCTACATCTGCGAGACATTGCCGCAGATCAAATGTTCGCAGTCAGGAGCTGTTGGGACATATTTACACCTGACACTGCGTCATTCCCTTGTCAGATGACAAAGAACTGCGGCACCTCGTGACGCAAAACATCCTCCAAAGCGCACAAAAACGTGATGAAGATTTCACATACGTTCGTAAAACCTTGATGTATAATTATGATTGGTAAGAAAAACTTACGGGGAGCCAATGAGAACACACGAGGATCGTGTTAATAAATATAAAATCCTTTTTGTTGGCGTTATTTGGCGCACGTATCTTTATAAAACACTGTTCGGTCGCGTCGTTAGACATGTTATTGGGCTGAACTCATCGTACTTACAACATAGTTCGCGGAACTACACGACGCATGCTTATGGCTGTCTACAGCTACCGTCAACTCAAAACTACCAACTGACATGTTCCGCACACATAAGCGGCAATTGGTCTACACATTCGCGGCTAGACGGGGGGTGTCCGAGGCCAGGTGACCCGCGGGGAGACCAACTGAAGGAGACCAACGGCAGGACGAGATTGACCAGACCGGACCTCCGGGACGAACAATGACCTGCTATAAACCGACAGACGCACGGAGCAAGACGTCAGTCGAACGATGTTGGCATGTCAGACGATTATGACACGACCAACGGGGAGAACATGAAGGTTATGAATCGATCAGACGTGACCGCCAATGTTCGTGCATATCGACTCTTCACTTCACAACATCTCTAATCGACAGATCGCTCGTCCATCATGACGAATAAACAATAACTGATCAAACGGCAACCCCAGCGTAGGATCACTTCTTTTGTATCAATCCTGGACCATAGTTCAGTGGTATTAGTGCTACCTGGCCGGGTCAGCCATGTTCGGTTTCGGTGTATTGCCCCCTTCCTGCGCTGTCGTCAATCTAGGCGAAACAGTCTAGGCGGAATAAGAGAATGTTAATAAAGCGGTTCACGACATCGTCTGGCGTCGTGTGCTCCAGTCATCACTCAACCACACGTTGATACGTGTATCCTTGTTCCCGGCCTTGACGGTGATGACGGAATAACTCCACCTGAGACTTTGTATCTAACTACGAAGGTAATAATAACGGAGACCTACACATAACAATACATTACTCTTATATGCCAAATGCTGATATTTATTGGTTTTATTTGCACAAAGATTGTAGTGCTTGTACTTGCACCAGTACAATACTTGCAAAATTGTCCGTCCCTTGGATTACTGTACACACCCACAGACAGTGGCGGGTTGACCAATAGGTATCATAGCACGCCCTAAGACTTACGAATTCCAGGATCCACGAATATTCGCCAGCATAATTTTTATTATCTGTTCAATGAACATTCCCGAAACCTCGCAAGCAAGACATGGTTTATACAGCGATGGCCACTGGATCAGTGTCGTTGGTACTCCACTGGCACAAGGAGTTTGCCAAGGTCGGGATAACGTTCAGTATATGTATATATTACGTATATGTCAGGATGCTTAGGATACATTACATAGATGTTCTAACATAACTTTATTATAAAGGAGAACAATCTTCATCATCACAACGATTGCTGTGTGCAGACACCGTGACGGACAGTGAACTGATGCTGACGTTCGCCTCAGTCCACCCAATACACATTTCTTTTCGGTGCCAATGATGGTATTTTGGTAAGCCATAGGCGAGGTTCAGTTGCACGTTTCGGACCACCGTAAACTATCCTCGTGACTCGGCCATTAGGTCTGCCTAGGGCCTACAGGGTGCTGGGTGCATACGGCCCACAATGCCTACTTGTGCAGATAAAGGCTTTCTGCGCATTCGTGCGTAACGTAAAGGTGAGCAGTTACTTTTTTCGAAACAAAAGTAAAATGATCACAGAAAATACTCGTACAATAACGAACAATTGATTTACGTCCATCTGATGTTTGGGACCGAAAAAACCCGCAAAGAACTCTTAACTCACGAGATATTTAATTATTTTGGCGTGCGATATGCAAATCATCCTAGAGGATATATTCGTACAGACGCCCGAGGCAGATGAAGTAACGTGCCTTTAAATAACGGAACAAATAACTTCCATTTAAATAAAGGAACAAATAACCTGATTTTAAATAACAAAACAGATAACCTCAATTTAGATACGAACAGATCGATAACCTTCCTGAAAATAACCTCCTTTTAAATTCAATACCCTTGTTGCAAACATGACATCTGTTCGATATGTGTGTGTATGTAATATTCGTGGAGGACGCAATAAATAAAATACAAATATTGTTTGTGTGGCATCAGAGAGAAGACACGAGCCAACCATTCACTGTAGTTGTTATTGAAGACGACAGACTCACCCAACGTTTCGGTGCAAAACAGTTTTTTTCTACACCGCAATAATAGTTACAGAGCAATTATAAAATCGTAACTTAAGGAACAGCTACAGACGGCATTTGTTTAGTGCCGCTATAACGGGTTTGTCAACCTTGTGTCGGCAATTACGTCATCGACACAGCACGACACCAGACGCTCACCGGAAGTTGAATGTCAGCAGCTGCGACGTCACTAAATCATATCTGGTAGCGACTAATGAAATGCCAACAGATTGCATGACGGTTATTTATATGTCTAAGTCGGCGACGGCGGCAGACACATGTATCAAAGTATCGCCGTCATAGTCCACGCTCCAGGGCTTTCCGGCGTCTCGGTGATCATCTCAGACAGATCTTCATCGGTCGAACGAACCTCAACGAAGACTGCCATAGAATAGACACCGACAGCGTCTGACGTAGAGATACATGCACAAAAGTTCTAGCGGTGAACGTTTGCGGCAAAAGTCGACGTACAATCAGAGGAGTAAGACGTTGAAGTAGTACTGTCGTTCTGTGCGCCGAACAGTCGCGTGTGACAGCGCGTGACAGAACGACATGTCTAGGCTGTGTACGTAAATAGCACACGCCAGATGGGAAAAAACTAAAAATATATAATTGGCTATAAAAACATCAACAACGTGGTGCAAATGTCTGGTGTACGTTGGCGTGTACGGGGATTAATACACTGAGTACACTAGAAAGGTGTATCGACTGGTTGTGGTGTCTTGAAGACATTGCACACGTTTACCTGATGACATACTCGAGACCCAGGGAAGATCAACGCTTCGGGGTGTGAGGGTGTGGCTGGGTGTGATGTAGTGGAGTGGAGTGGAGTGGAGTGGAGTGGAGTGGAGTGGAGTGGAGTGGAATGGAATGGAATGGAATGGAATGGAATGGAATGGAATGGAATGGAATGGAATGGAATGGAATGGAATGGAATGGAATGGAATGGAATGGAATGGAATGGAATGGAATGGAATGGAATGGAATGGAAGTTATGGAAGTTATGGAAGTTATGGAACTGGTGGATGGATGGATGGATGGATGGATGGATGGATGAATGGATGAATGAATGGATGAATGGGTGAATGGATGAATGGATGGATGGATCGATCGGTGGAGGAAAAGAAAAGATAGCGATGGAAGGGGTGGGAGAGAAGAAAGAAGACTAGAAAGGGTGTTTTACAAATATATGCAATGCTACAATTGAGTGTGGTGTTCGGAGCGATTGCATATAGGAAAACTTTGGGTACAGTCCAAACCCAACAACTCCAACACACCGTGTGAGACACGTTCTCTTCGGTAAGTTCTACCTCCAGCTGCAGTGTCTATTGCCATAGACAGAAGTTCCAAAAGTTAACTTCTTCAACCGGGAACTGGGTTCACATTCACAGCCTCGACAGCAATTTAATTAAAACTTGGACATCTTACCTTGTCTGTGTCACACTGCCACTTGCACACCGAAGCCCTGTCACCTTCTCATCACCTGTGCACACCTGAACATGTGTCGTCTGCCACTAACATAACACGCCACTTGAGACGTGATAGTGATTACAGTCCTGTCCGGCAGACGGCAGTGTGTGACCATCCAAGTGGCGACATTATGTAAAGACAGCGCCCGTAGAGCTGCCACTGAACACATCTTACGTCAGCTGTCTGCCTCCGTCAGTCACAGAGAACACCCGGGCCGTGTGTTCGCCCGGCCCAGGACGTCTCTGGCGTGAGCCGATGCAGCCAACACCATCAAAGTATCCACATTTGTCAGGCGGTGCATTCGTGATGAATTTTGACATCGAAATCAGCATCTGGTTGGAACGTGATACGTGGATCTATGAGAGCGACGTAAGACGTTCACCACCAGCGGCGCTGGCAGAAGAGCAACTAGAATAGAAGATATAAGTGGGAGGAAGTAATCGAGTTCGGCGAATCACAAGAACAAAGATGATTTGTAGGAGGAAGACTGACTTGTGGAGAAGAGATCGGGATGGAAAATCGGGAATACCATCAAGAGGCCGAATAATGATATTATGGACAGGCCACTTGATAAAGAGGAACACTGGTAGACCACCGAAATAAGAAGCGACGGTGAAACACGAAGGCAGCACGGGAATTGGAAACCGCAGTTGGAAACGGTTGACTATGTAAAATGGGATGTTAGAAATCCGCAGAAAGACGCAGTTCAGGATTGGGGAACTATCACACAATGTGGTTGAGAGTAGGACCGGAAAGAGCAGACATAAGCAATACCTTCAGCCAGGTACGACAGGAACCAGACGGAAGGGCGAGAGTCAACAAATGAGCGTGACTTCCTTGAAGCGTGTCTGATTATACTATATTCTTTACAGCATCAAAGTGAATGTGTTCAAGTTACACATTATGTTTGACATAAATCTAGTTTGCCCTACCAGCCGTCTCACACAAGATGTATTCAATTCTGTTCACGGCGCCATTTCCAGACAACAATGTCCGTCTCTGTGTTGCCCGTACTGACTGGTGTACAGTATACAATCGAACCACTATGCACCATGCCCTATAATAAATCCCTTTTATTTAAATGAAAGCGAGTTTATATATCAACCTTTCAGCAAAGATGCGGGGACGACAGACGGGTGTTTGTGAGACACAACCGACCTGCACGCGTCTACAGGTGGCCCGCTACATCACACACAACAGGCACGTGGACGAAACCATCGCAAACGCGTCGCATCGCCTTGAACCTGTGTTGTGCGGTCTACTCCACCGAGCATTGCCAGTCCCCGTAATGTCGTCGAGATATATGTATACACTGTACACATTAATAGTTCGATTGTTAAATGGATATGTATGTTGCGTGTGGAACACGATACTGACGAAACATCAAACAAATCAGTCGTAATGCATTCAAAGAGGGACAATGGAAATGAGATAGGTAGCGGTATATAACGTCGACGCCATCGTCGCATTGAGACTCTCTCTCTGCCAACAACGATGTAGAACTGTGTTGAAGCTATTGCTCCACCATTGCTCCACCTTCACAACGATGTGTTGAAGACATTGCTCCACCCTCACAACGATTTGCGCCAATTTGCGCCAATTTCGGCTTCCCGTGCGGGAAGCTACACATGTTATCAGCAGTACATACATATCCACACGGAGGTACATGCGCGAACGGGTCCAACTAGTCTATTCGTCAGGAGCTAACTGCGATATAGTATTATATGTACTATAAACATAGACACGCGCACACACACATGTACGCACGCACGCTCGCACGGACGCAAACGCACGTACTCACACGCACGCACGCACGCACGCACGCACGCTCACACACACACACACACACACACACACACACACACACACACATACACACACACGCATGCTCGCTCACACACACACACACACACACACACACACACACACACACACACACACACACATGCTCACACACACACATGCTCACACACACACACACACACACACACACACACACACACACACACACACACACACACACACACACACACACACACACACACACACACGCACGCACGCACGCACGCACGCTCACACACACACACACCACACACACACACACACACACACACACACACACACACACACACACACACACACACACTATTCTGTCGCACCATTAAACATGGCTTCTCGGAAATGACGTCATCATTAAAACACATTACGGGTACTTTTGAATAAAAACCGATAATTATATTTAAATAACTGCACTTATTGACAACTGCGTATAGATAAGATATGAAACCACAACTCTGAAATAACAACACGTGTTTGTATTTAAGGTGATGCCTATACGCAATATGCTTATAATACCGATTTTAATTATGTAAAGTAGTCAGTACATTATCGGAGTCTACAAATACGGAATGAGATCGCCGCCTTGGTGGCTATTTTTCAAGCATCCTGACGATCATGCTTTCTAATTAAAAGGTTCCCGTTATTATAGATCAGAGTTGACGGTGCTATAGCAATGATTTCATTTGTTCATGTGTGATTATGTTTCTGTGTCTACGACTGTACATTACGAATTATTGCGTTGTGAATACAAATGAAGCGATTGCTTCAGTTGGGGCGGGTTTACGCAACTTGCGTAGATAAAACTGCTTAGACCGACTTCGTTACAAACGTCAGCTACGTGATTTGGAAAACCGTCTATGTAGCATTTTGGCAAATAAATGTGATAGCAGCTGGAAAATACCAGTATATAAACCTCCCTGGAGAAACGTCAATCCGTGCGATGGAAACGTTCCATCGCTTCTGTCAACCTGGCGATTGACTGGCTGTGTACGGACCGAGAGATGGCGACTGATTCGTCAGAGGAGCCGGGGTAGATGTCACAGTGTCGTGGTAGATGTCACAGTGTCGTGGTAGATGTCACAGTGTCGTGGTGGACGTCACAGTGTCGTGGTAGATGTTACAGTGTCGTGGTGGATGTCACAGTGTCGTGGTGGATGTCACAGTGTCGTGGTGGACGTCACAGTGTCGTGGTAGATGTCACAGTGTCGTGGTGGATGTCACAGTGTCGTGGTGGATGTCACAGTGTCGTGGTGGATGTCAAAGTGTCGTGGTGGATGTCACAGTGTCGTGGTAGATGTCACAGTGTCGTGGTAGATGTCACAGTGCCGTGGTATATGTCACAGTGTCGTGGTAGATGTCACAGTGTCGTGGTGGATGTCACAGTGTCGTGGTGGATGTCACAGTGTCGTGGTAGATGTCACAGTGTCGTAGTGGATGTCACAGTGTCGTGTAGATGTTACAGTGTCGTGGTAGATGTCACATGTCGTGTAGATGTTACAGTGTCGTGGTGGATGTCACAGTGTCATGGTGGATGTCACAGTGTCGTGGTAGATGTCACAGTGTCGTGGTAGATGTCACAGTGTCGTGGTGGATGTCACAGTGTCATGGTGGATGTTACAGTGTCGTGGTGGATGTCACAGAGTCGTGGTGGATGTCACAGTGTCATGGTGGATGTCACAGTGTCGTGGTGGATGTTACAGTGTCGTGTAGATGTCACAGTGTCATGCTAGATGTCACAGTGTCGTGGTGGATGTCACAGTGTCATGGTGGATGTCACAGTGTCGTGGTGGATGTTACAGTGTCGTGTAGATGTCAGTGTCATGGTAGATGTCACAGTGTCGTGGTGGATGTTACAGTGTCGTGGCGGATGTCACAGAGTCGTGGTGGATGTCACAGTGTCATGGTGGATGTCACAGTGTCGTGGTGGATGTTACAGTGTCGTGTAGATGTCACAGTGTCGTGGTAGATGTCGCAGTGTCGTGGTAGATGTCACAGTGTCATGTGGATGTCACAGTGTCGTGGTAGATGTCACAGTGTCGTGGTGTATGTCACAGTGTCGTGATGGATGTCGCAGTGACGTGGTAGATGTCACAGTGTCGTGGTGGATGTCACAGTGTCGTGGTATATGTCACAGTGTCATGTGGATGTCATAGTGTCGTGGTGGATGTCACAGTGTCGTGGTGGATGTCACAGTTTCGTGGTGGATGTCACAGTGTCGTGGTGGATGTTACAGTGTCGTGTAGATGTCACAGTGTCATGCTAGATGTCACAGTGTCGTGGTGGATGTCACAGTGTCATGGTGGATGTCACAGTGTCGTGGTGGATGTTACAGTGTCGTGTAGATGTCACAGTGTCATGGTAGATGTCACAGTGTCGTGGTGGATGTTACAGTGTCGTGTAGATATCACAGTGTCGTGGTAGATGTCGCAGTGTCGTGGTAGATGTCACAGTGTCATGTGGATGTCACAGTGTCGTGGTAGATGTCACAGTGTCGTGGTGTATGTCACAGTGTCGTGATGGATGTCGCAGTGACGTGGTAGATGTCACAGTGTCGTGGTGGATGTCACAGTGTCGTGGTATATGTCACAGTGTCATGTGGATGTCACAGTGTCGTGGTGGATGTCACAGTGTCGTGGTGGATGTCACAGTGTCGTGGTGGATGTCACAGTGTCGTGGTGGATGTCACAGTGTCGTGGTGGATGTCACAGTGTCGTGGTGGATGTCACAGTGTCGTGGTGGATGTCACAGTGTCGTGGTGGATGTCACAGTGTCGTGATAGATGTCACAGTGTCGTGGTAGATGTCACAGTGTCGTGTGGATGTATGGCACGTCGCTGGTCGTGTCGTCGTGTCTCGTGGCACCAGCGATATGGGGTGCACCGATAATAGCCAGCTACGTAAAAAAAAGTGCTCGTTCACCTGGTGTACTGCTCGGGGTTTATACGATGCGGCACGGGGCACAGGGCACGGGATGCCGTCGGGCAAAGTGCATCGTTACGTCACAGTGGCGTTTGCCGTTCTTGACACTGACTTAGAAGTAACGACTTCTCCTGATATGTGACGTAGTAGGCTAACACTAATAGCGTAGTGTATTTTTCTTTCTCGTCCTCCCTTTTCCCCGTCCCCCTCCCTATATCCATACCTCCCACCAAATCATCTCTCTGTCTCTTCTTTCAGTCCGCTATTTATCTCAAACACATTCGTCGCGCGCACGCACGCACGCACGCACGCACGCACGCACGCAAGCGCACGCACGTACGCAAGCACGCACACATGCACACACACGCACGCACGCACGCGCGCACACACAATATTAGGAAACGCATGCACACACGCACACACGCACACACACACACACGCACGCGCACGCACACGCAAACACGCGCACGCACGCACACACACACACACACACTCACACATGCACAGACGCACACACACACGCACACGCACGCACGCACACACACAAACACACACACTCACACACGCACACACACGCACACACACGCACACACGCGCACACGCGCACACGCGCACACACGCACACACGCACACGCCCACGCGCACGCGCACGCGCACGCGCACGCGCACGCGCACACACGCACACTCGCACACTCGCACACTCGCACACACGCACACACGCACACACGCACACACGCACACTCGCACACTCGCACACACGCACACACGCACACACACACACACACACACACACACACACACACACACACACACATACACACACACTATTATGAATTGTGTACCGGCGACAACACGTTAAAAACGACGCGCAGACAAGCAACTCACTTAATTTCCTTCTAAATCGATAAAGATCCGTTTCGGTGACACTTTTCTACGCGTGTCACGCGGTCGCCCCAACTTAAAGCACAGCGACAACAGTTTCACGACCTTGCGGTGGAGGTGAAAAACTACCCGCGCTCTGCGGTTGGGTCGGGTGAGAGGGTTGTTTAAACTGGGCTGCAGAACGACCCCGGGTCAACAGTTGCATAACGGCCGCTTGTTGTCTGCGCGCGCGACGCAGACGCAATGACGTCATACGCATGAAAACACTCTCCACGTCGCGGCGCGCTTGATTTACGCATCGGCGCCTTGTCGCAGGGCCCGGCCGCGGCGTCTGGGTGTAGCACACCTCGTCAGACGAAACACACCTGGTCCAGTGTCTGACGGTGTCGATTTAAGAGGCTTGCGTGTCGGTTTATTTCCAGCACCTTGAGTCAGCGGGCGCGTGTCGCGAACTGGCCCGGTTTGCCGGGTCCGGGCATCAATGGAACAGCTGAGAGCGACTGTGAACCATCTGTCAGACCCAAGACGACGCCCGAAAACATGCAATTCCAAAACGACGCACGTCATACGCCTGAAGTGACAGCGTCGTAAAACCAGCCGATCGAGATAATTATGTAAATATCATGTCCAACGGAGATTATCTATTTTGATGTTATGTCTGCCATATCTGTGTATAAATTAATTTAATCAGACATGTGTGGTAACAAAAATTGTGTTGCGATAAACATGAAAGAAAAACAGTCACGCATCCCGCCAGTTATCTGTGTACTTTATCGTTCTGCTCAGGTTTCGTGCGTGCCTACAAAAGCTAAGTGCTGTCTCGCAAAAGTCGACTATAATTTAAGACACTTCCTCACTGACTTGTCACTATTATTAAAGCGAACCGGAACCCATGCGAACTAATGACACATACTTTACTTTTATTCTACAATAACAACTTGATGTATCGACGGGAAATTAGTAGAGACTATTGCCGCACGAATGTATTTATTGCGCTGATAAACATGGCACCAAGGCTACGCCCCCGTGCACTTTGGGAGTGGGTCACCAGATGTCTTCTTACGTAACACAATGAGGGGTGGAAACGGCACAACTCGAGTGTCATATGAGTAAAAATGTTTCCGTCTGTAAAAATCGCCTTGCCCTCGGAAACTGACCGATAGTGACCGCATCGGGATAACACGCGATGACGTCATCTGACAACCAGGGGGGTCACTCCAAAATGCGAACCAACCTTTTCGTGCGATTCATCGTCACATTTGCACAAATTCGATTACACACGATATAATATTGTCACGGCGCTGTCTACGGCACAAAATAACCCCGCAAATGGTCGCTAATATCCCTGGGTGCGGGGTTATTAACGGGGAGCGACCCCCGGTGCACGTAACTCGGTCACGTAACAACGCACGAGACATTTAAATGTCTTCTGTCTGCGGCTGGCGTACGGAGACAAGCGAACCTACCTCCGTTCCGGGCTGGCTGTCGTCAGGGATGTATCCGTGTGTGTCACCGAGCCTACAGTAATATCCCATGTGAGTTTGTCGCCGACACACAGTGTCGACGACGTTTGCGATGCCAGGGTTTGAGCGCCGGCAGATCGCTGCCGGAATCGGCGTGAAACTTTTTACTTGGTGTGATTTAAATGTACCGGCGGCGGCAGCTGCGACAGTGGCGACGTGGATGTACCGGCGGTCGTCACAGTGTTTACAACGTGTGTAACGACACAACGTCGTCTAGACGGAGTGTGTTTGAGAGGGAGCGTGTCAGAATTAGAGCACATTGTGGTTGACGGGGAGCGTGTCAGAATTAGAGCACATTGTGGTTGACGGGGAACGTGTCAAAAGTAGAGCACATTGTGGTTGACGGGAATGTGTCAAAAGTAGAGCACATTGTGGTTGACGGGGAACGTGTCAAAAGTAGAGCACATTGTGGTTGACGGGGAACGTGTCAAAAGTAGAGCACTTTGTGGTTGACGGGGAACGTGTCAAAAGTAGAGCACATTGTAGTTGACGGGGAACGTGTCAAAAGTAGAGCACATTGTGGTTGACGGGGAACGTGTCAAAAGTAGAGCACTTTGTGGTTGACGGGGAACATGTCAAAAGTAGAGCTCATTGTAGAGCACATTTAGAACGTCTCAAGGATAGAGTACACTGATTTAAATAGTTTTGATTAGCACTAAAATTAATAGACTTGCACCAGAAACGTCACCGTAAACGTCAGAGACATCATCGTAAACGTCAGACATGTCACCTCAAGCACAAGATGGTAAAAGCACAAGAAGGAAAAAGCACCATAACAGGATTTCTGTCGTCTTTACTAAAATTGCTCGAGGAGGAACGTTTAGTTAAGATATTGAGCTGATAACACTCCCGATTACAGACGGTAAATCAGTCAGTTTAAACAACATCGCAGCAAAAGGTAAATGTCTTACATGGCACAGTATCCATTCATATTAAAAGCACTTTACCCGTTACTTCCCTGGCAGACCAGTTCAATCAGACACCATCTCGACTTCTCTGGGAAGCATCCAGCCACGCTGCAATTAATGCGCGAAGGCGGCTCGTATAAATATCCACCACTGTCTACAGACAGGTACACATTTATACAGCTAAGTGAACTGGAGCAATGCAGAGTGAACAAACTTGCCCAAGGTTTAACACAGGTGCCCAGGATTCGAACCCGGGTCTTCTCAATAAAGAGTACGAAATTCTACCCCTGAGTCACTGCGCTCTATAACCTTTGTAAGACCATCGTCCGTCAGTACTACGTAGTACGTACCAGTGACACACACATACCTCGTCAAAACACACACACACACACACACACACACACACACACACACACACACACACACACACACACACACACACACACACACACACTTCGTCATGACACACACAGACCTCGTCATGACACACACACACACACACACACACACACACACACACACACACACACACACACACACACACACACACACACACACACACACACACACACACACACATACCACGTTAAGACACACACACATACCTCGTGAAGAAACAAACAGACCTCGTCAAGACACACACAGACCTCGTCCAGAGACACATAGACCTCGTCAAGACACACACACACAGACCTCGTCAAGACACACCCACAGACCTCGTCAAGACACACACACAGACCTCGTCAAGACACACAGACCTCTTAAAGACATACACAGACCTCGTCAAGCCATACACAGACCTCGTCATGACACACACAGACCTCGTCAAGACACATACAGACTTCTTCAAGACACACACAGACCTCGTCAAGACATACACATACCTCGTCAAGATACACACAGACCTCGGCAAGACACACCCAGACCTCGTCATGACACACACATACCTCGTCAAGACACACACATACCTCGTCATGACACACACAGACCTTGTCAAGACACATACATACCTCGTCATGACACACACAGACCTCGTCAAGACACACACAGACCTCGTCAAGACATACACAGACCTCGTCAAGACACACACAGACGTCTTAAAGACATACACAGACCTGGTCATGACATACACAGACCTCGTCAAGACACACACAGACATCGTCATGATACACATAGACCTCGTCAAGACACACACATACCTCGTCAAGACATACACAGACCTCGTCAAGACACACACAAACCTCTTAAAGACATACACAGACCTCGTCAAGCCATACACAGATCTCGTCATGACACACACAGACCTCGTCAAGACACATACAGACCTCGTCAAGACACACACAGACCTCGTCAAGACACACACAGACCTCGTCAAGACATACACAGACCTCGTAAAGACACATACAGACCTCTTAAAGACATACACAGACCTCGTCAATCCATACACAGACCTTGTCAAGACACACACAGACCTCGTCCAGAGACACATAAACCTCGTCAAGACACACACATAGACCTCGTCAAGACACACACACAGACCTCGTCAAGACACACACAGACCTCGTCAAGACATACACAGACCTCGTCAAGACACACACAGACCTCGTCATGACACACACAGACCTCGTCAAGACACACACAGACATCGTCAAGACATACACATACCTCGTCAAGACACACTCAGACCTCTTAAAGACATACACAGACCTCGTCAAGCCATACACAGACCTCGTCATGACACACACAGACCTCGTCAAGACACATACAGACCTCGTCAAGACACACACAGACCTCGTCAAGACATACACAGACCTCGTCAAGATACACACAGACCTCTTGAAGACATACACAGACCTCGTGAAGACACACATACCTCGTCAAGACACACACAGACCTCGTCAAGACATACACAGACCTCGTGAAGACACACATACCTCGTCATGACACACATAGACCTCGTCAAGACACACACAAACCTCGTCAAGACACATACAGACCTCGTCAAGACACACACAAACCTCGTCAAGACACACACAGACCTCGTTAAGATACACACACACATACACACGCACACGCACACGCACACGCACACGCACACGCACACGCACACGCACACGCACACGCACACGCACACGCACACGCACACGCACACGCACACGCACACGCACACGCACACGCACACGCACACGCACACGCACACGCACACGCACACGCACACGCACACGCACACGCACACGCACACGCACACGCACACGCACACGCACACGCACACGCACACGCACACGCACACGCACACGCACACGCACACGCACACGCACACGCACACGCACACGCACACGCACACGCACACGCACACGCACACGCACACACATACCTCGTCAAGATACACACATACCTCGTCAACACACACACACCGACCTCGTCAATATACACACACAGACCTCGGCAAGACGCACACAGACCTCTTCAACACACACACAGACGTCGTCAAGACGTACACAGACCTCGTCAAGACACACACAAACATACATACACACACAACTATATATATATATATATATATATATATATATATATATATATATATATATATATATACAAGATACGCATAGACCTCGTCAAGACACACACAGACCTCGTCAAGACACACACAGACCTCGTCAAGACACACAGAGACCTCGTGAAGACACACACGGACCTCGGCAAGACACACATAGACCTCGTCAAGACACACACAGACTTCGTCAAGACACACACAGACCTCGGCAAGACACACACAGACCTCGTCAAGACACACACAGACCTCGTCAAGACACACACGGACCTCGTCAAGTCCTACACACAGACCTCGTCAAGACACGTAGACCTCGTCCAGCTCTGTCAAGGCCGCACTGACAGAGAAGATGTATTACCGCCTTGAGCTGCAGTGATTGTGAACAGGATTGATTTAAAGACACGCTTTGCAGAAACCTACACATTCTCGTAGAAAGTCCTTAAAAATATGGGTTTGTCTTATCAGTCAGTGACACATCTTGCGATATCACGGCACATCGACACGCTAGCCAAGGCCCGACTTGGATTTATCGCTGATAATCCCATGATACACGAACTCTTGTAATCTGGTTCCACGTCTCGACAGTTATCGGTCCAATGAGGATCAGTTAGCGTAGAAATTCGGATTATTTGTTGTGATTGAAGATTCCATGTTTTCTCGCGCACAACGAGTGTTAGGGTAGTCCTGGCAACGTCTTTGTGAGAGCGTGTGTCGTTTATCGTCCGCTTCCGTCTATTTAGACATGATGTACGAACAATGAACTCTTTGATGAAAGGACTGTAGCCTATACTCGACAAGCGCTCATGTGATTGGCAGTGAAAGTCTGAAACGTAGAATTATTAGAAGTAAGGTTATAATTAAAATACCCGGGCGTCTACGTGAAGAAACCAGATCCTTTTTATATTAACTTCACTGCTGTAGCACGCAAAGAAGACGTTATATGGTATTCTTGATTGTTTAATGGAAAGATGTTTATGTTTATGTTATTTATAACCAACGAAAATATCCATTCAAACTTGTTCCTGGTTGGCACGTGTCGAACACCATCCTTTTAGAAGATCGCAAATGGAAGATAACTCGCTATTTACACAATATATGGTTAGAGGTAAGTACTATTTTGGTCAATGAAAAGTGCCCAATATATGAACATTGACGAGTACCACATAACATGTGGTACTTGTCATTGTTCATATATTACTGACCATGTGCAGTATTTGTCATTAATCATTTAGGGTATGCATGTAATTTAAGATACATTATATTTTCAGTTACATGCGTCCCCTACATGGTTAATGACAAACACTGCTTATGGTAAGTAACAACACCCCCACTATGTTCACTGACAAACACCCATAGCCACGGTCAGTAACTACGCCAGATCAAAGTTCCACGTCCATGTTGGTGACAGCTGGGCCAACCTACGCACGGCACTTTGTTTGGATACGTAATTTATTCACTCCTCGGGTGTGACGTTTCTCTCCTACGGTTCAACGTTCGGTGGGACTCGGTTTTTTGAAGGCGAGATGTATTGTTAGCCCAGTCACACGCGGACACGTGGCACGTTTCAAAAGGGTGTCATTCAACATTACGTCACCCGTCACATCTGGAAAAAGACGTCTATCGCTGCCAGCCGACGGTGCTTATGCGATGTCATAACAACAATTATTCTAGTCGGGATTAGTATGCGCAGACGTGATTTGAAACGCGAAGATAATATTTAGTTTTGAAGACACAATAAAGAGTATTATTGCTAGGGTTATTATATTTCGGAAACCGCCAGAAATGGGAGATATGATAACGACAGTATTGTTGAATAAAACATACGACACTGTCTATATGAGATAACACATGGAGAGGTAGGTGCCTGTGACGTGGGGGGTGCGTAGAGGCATAGCCAGTATTTGACATTGCAGGGGGCCACCCGACAACCAAGCAAACTCTATATATATATATATATATATATATATATATATATATATATATATATATATATATATATATATATATATATATATATAGAGTTTGCTTGGTTGTCGGGTGGTCCCCTGCTATATATATATATATATATATATATATATATATATATATATATATATATATATATATATATATACATATATACATATATACATATATACATATATACATATATAAGCTGAATCACTCACAGAAGGCGTCACAGTTAGAAAGTAAGAGAGTAATGACACATTTTTAAAGATACATGAACCCAAAGCTTTTACATAACATCAGCCTATAGCGACGCACCACAATCCTCACGCTACTCTCCCAAACCTACTGACAAAGACCATGACAAATAACAATATGTAGTAGTCACTTACTCTGGTGAAACAATGATTAAACCTTAACATAGATGATATGGCGTTGGCGTTCAATCAGTAACTTCACAACATGTAACATTGCGTATTATAATTCCAAAATTCACGATAGGAAGTGGCATTTTCCCAGTGCAAAATCCAATTGCTGTGGTTACAATAAGGATTACAGCCGGGCCAAACACTTAGAGGGAAGTCGAAGGGGTGATGGGAGATAGACGCATATCACGTAAACGTAAAGGAAATGTGCTCAACTCGTGTGTTACTCCGGCATACATGAATGTACTAGAGACGATGGCACTAACAGAGAAACAACAGGAGATGGCCCAGGTTTGTGAAACACAATCTGGTAAGAACAATCGTAGGAGTTAAGAGAGCTGATAAGAGAAACTTGATGAAATGAGAGTGGTTGGAATTAAGGAACGTTCTAAGAAGAAACTGGCGAGGAGCACATGAGCTGATTATGTCGACCAAAATAGGAGATGAAAAAATGGCAAAGAGAGCAGATGCCCAGAAAGTGGAGGGGAAATGGAGGACCGGAATTGCGATGGGGGTTGGATTAAAAGTGACCTAGAAAGAGTAGGAGAAGAATGGAAAACAATGCCAGATAGAAGGAACTGGAGACTGCTGACAGAGAACGTAGTAAGAGAAAAGTGAGAGGAAGAAAAAAGACATTGAAAAAGGAAATGATGGTCAACTCACCCCTTACGACAGCGATGACACGAAAATAATAAAAACAAAATGCAATTTGACCCTAGTCTAGTAACCGGGCAACTATTATTTTGAATCCTTAATAGTCATCAGTCATCATGCACATCGAGAATAATAACATTTTGTTTACTCTTAAGCTGAAGCCAGCGACAGAAGTGGATAATTCCTAACTTACTCATATTTGAATGACGGCATTGTTTTGCGAAATGATAGGACTGGGAAGGAAAATCTTACACAAGCATCCTGAAAGCCGCAGTGACTTGTGACTCTATGAATCTATGAATCAGGCAGCCAGTTATTGGTGCTCCGTACACCACCATCCTATTTCCTTCCGGGATTGGGGGGCATGGACCCCCTGTCCTCCCTCTGGCTATGCCACTGGGGGGTGCGATTAAGGGGATCATAGGGTACAACCTAGCGGTGATATAGGGGATACTATTTCGGGGATACGATCTAGTAGGGTGCGTGTTTGTATGGCCGGCTTCATGATTTAATTAGGGTCAAGTGTAAATGACTCATAGATCCGTCTAGGACATTGTGCTTAGGACAGTTACGGCCAAGCTAGAACGATGTCTGATGAATTGGGCTACACCTGCCGTAGGTACTAAAATAACTAACTGTACTATTTCGTACGCACTACATTTTAGTATGAATATCAGTGACTTGGTAAGACTCCTGTCTACTACTTCTACTCCTCCTATTAAGAGATCTTTATTACGCAAGAGGAGGACCGGCATAACGATGGAGAGACGAACTAAACGAGTACTGAAAGGGCACCATCTGGCAGAGGATAGCGCAAGATAGGCAGATCTTGAAACAGCACGCTCAAGCCTTCGCCCAATCACGGGACACTATGGCTGCACAATGATGATGATGATGATGATGAAGATGATGATGATGATGATGAAGATGATGATGATGATGATGATGATGATGATGATAATGATGATGATGATGATGATGATGATGATGATGATGGTGATGATGATGATGAACGCTAATATGTCGAAGCGCCACTAGCATAAAACATCTATATCCTTCAAGACTTCAAGAATTTACTGCTAAAACGTTATGTTTCACTATGCTGCAGTTGTATCGTGACTGTGTGCTAAAGTAATAAGTTAATAAAATAAATATGACAAATAGATAAATACAATTAACTCTACATTAAGTGTACTTTAAAACGATGAATAAAATAAATATAATAAATAGATAAATACATAATTTGTACATTAAATGTCACGGTCATGCAGTGTAAAGGATATCTAATACAGCGCCATGGATCGCGACCAGAAATTGGGTCGCCAAACTATATAGAATGGGTCGCCAAGAGTTTTTAGTGTCATTGTTAAAAAATTACTCTATGTATACAATTTCACTTTTTGGCTGTCTTGCTCGTACTAAATGTGTGAGAAACGCATTTTGTGCCAGACGGTCTTTGAATGCTTGATATGATTCTCACACGGTAGATATGTTTATTGTGTTACTATTTATTTTATACTTATTTATTTTACAATCTGTCACAAATTATCTGATTGAACGCATGGATTTGTACCAAGCAAGTTTTGCGAACAGAATTTGGGCCGGCGCAAACATGTAACGAGCTTTGATCTAGCAGCAAAAGGTCTAAATCATAGTTCGTACTTGGTCGGAAGAGGGCGACACTTTCTGCGACTTGGCCAGCGGATAATATTGGACCTTTGGCAGTAAACTACGAATACCAGTTGAGATCGGACATCACTGGTAAGTAATATCAACTGTGGTATTCGTTCCAAGCAGGAACGTCAGAAATATTCGTGTTCCATCTTCTAACAACGACTCGATATTCGACATCGTGGTTAGAACACGTGGAACATGGGTCTAGAACACACGGAACATGGGTCTAGAACACACGGAACATGGGTCTAGAACAAACGGAACATCGGTCTAGAACACACGGAACATGGGTCTAAAACACACGGAACATGGTTCTAGAACACACGGAACATGGGTCTAAAACACACGGAACATGGGTCTAGAACACACGGCACATGGGTCTAGAACACACGGAACATGGGTCTAGAACAAACGGAACATCGGTCTAGAACACACGGAACATGGGTCTAGAACACACGGAACATGGGTCTAAAACACACGGAACATGGTTCTAGAACACACGGAACATGGGTCTAAAACACACGGAACATGGGTCTAGAACACACGGAACATGGGTCTAGAACACACGGAACATGGGTCTAGAACACACGGAACATGGGTCTAGAACACACGGAACATGGGTCTAGAACACACGGAACATGGGTTACATCAACATAGTATCGAGACAACGACACGCAAAATATCGTGACAACGACACTCAGATTATGGCGACCCCCTGGGGCCACTACTCAAAACCGTCTATGATCACGGAGGACAGCCCAGACAGAATACCGAAGCTGCGTCACACGAAACACCAGTGACGACGCTGAAAGTCGCTAATCCAGTACATGAATAGCCCTAGGCCTATCACTACGTGAATTTATCCATTTCTGTAAGTTCGTCTAGTGATATAAATAATAATAATAATAATTATTATTATTATTGTATGTTGCGCCATATCCATAATCTTCATAGCGCTTTACATAAAATTACCACATAAATGGTAACATTTTAAACAAATTTAAATAAAACCTAAACAGATTAAGACAATAATGCAAATCTAGCCGTTAAGTTTTCTTCTTTCATTTGTCAAATCTAACGCACTATGAATGCTAAGTTCTCGGCGCTGTCTAAATAACAGTGACGAGAACGCGGCGGTTCCTTCCTCGCTGCTTGTGTCTTCAACCAGTCTGATTGAAAACAAACTCAAATATGGCGAGGCCGGAAACAGTGACCTTCACCCATACTCGCACTTCCGGCAGACACTGTCTGACTGTGTGGTAGTAGCCGGTCATTTGACGTAGGTGTCAGACATGCTGCACTGTCGCACGGCAGTGCCTCATAGCGAATAGACCCAACAGCGCTAGGACAGTCTGTTGGGTAATTATGGAGTTGTCGTGGAATGGTTCTTTGATGTTTAGCAGTGCCTCGTTCCCAATATTGAGAGCAACAAGTGCAACAATGGATTCAGCGAACTTTGTTTAGGTTATATCCAAGTATCTGAGGTCGTGTAGTCCTTCTCCCACCGCTGGGTAGAGAGGACAATTATTGTCATTTTGATAAAGTGACGTCGCGACAATATTCTTCTTCTTCTATAGTGCCATGTCTGTGCCAAACGTCGGCGTTCACGGCCCTCCAAACACTACGGTCGTTGGTTGTTCTTAGTAGTTCTAAGTAGCGCTCAGTCCACGTCATGTTGACTATCTATCAATTATTTTTCACTGGCCTCCTCTAGATCTTTTCCTCCAATCTCTCCGGTTATTTCTAGATGTTCTAACTCGTTCTTTCTCATGGTGTCCCCGGTCTCATGCTAATTTTGATCGTCAGTAATAATTATAGTAGACCGAATTGGTGATTGTGTAACTTGGATGTACCGACGCAGTACCTCCGTGCCGGGGAGTACACGGGAACACTCCGCCTCCAGCCTGTGGCCCGGGCCTCGCCTGCCACGGGAGCGACATAAATAAAGGTCAACAGCTCCGAGCAGGCTCCAGCCCTACGTGGGCGCCAGGTAAGTCGCAGTTTCGGACGAACCCGCGCCGTCGGTACAGCTGCTGAATCCCGTCTGTACAGCGGCTATGGGTGATGCGTCGTTTTCATGGTGACCTTTCGAGGGGTTGAATACAAGCGCTGAATTTACGTCGACCGCCGTCGTGCAGTGGAGGTGAGATCTGGGGAAGTTATCGGGAGTGTTTGGAAATCGGGGAAGCTGATGCTAGGTCGGAGGCTGCTTGGTTGTCCTATATATAGCGCACCTTGCTATTTACTTGCCCGGCCAGGCCAGGCCAGCGAGGCACGGCCAGATCGTGCTAGGCCAGGAGGGAACGCGCACCTACCGTAAACAGGGGCATACTAGTGCGGACCGCGTATACAGTCAGTAAGACTGTGCGTGTGCGTACGTATGAGTGTGCGTCATTGTGTGTGTTTGTATGTGTGTGCGCGTGCATGCGTATGCATAGTGTTGGTACGCGTGAGTACAGGTGAGTGTGTACTGTGCGTGCGTATGTTGGGTACATGTTGTTTGAGGACACGACTATACTTACAGTGGATCAACTGTAGGTTACGTTTGTCACTCCCGTGAAACACATGGATCCTGAAAGTCCTGCTAGGTTTAAACAAAGCAGCCAACAATTGCCGTTACATAAATCTTAATACTAACCATTTTAAGTTACCATGTTGGATATAATCAAGTAATTTGTATACAATTCCTTTCTGTTAGAATACGCGACATCATTATATTTATCTACAACAGCTGTTGTTGTTGATGCTGCTGACGATGATGCTGATAGTGACGACGACGACGACGACGACGACGACGACGACGACGACGACGACGACGACGACGACGACGACGACGACGACGACGACGACGACGACGACGACGACGACGACGACGACGACGACGACGACGACGACGACGACGACGACGACGACGACGACGACGACGACGACGACGACGACGACGACGACGACGACGACGACGACGACGACGACGACGACGACGACGACGACGACGACGACGACGACGACGACGACGACGACGACGACGACGACGACGACGACGACGACGACGACGACGACGACGACGACGACGACGACGACGACGACGACGACGACGACGACGACGACGACGACGACGACGACGACGACGACGACGACGACGACGACGACGACGACGACGACGACGACGACGACGACGACGACGACGACGACGACGACGACGACGACGACGACGACGACGACGACGACGACGACGACGACGACGACGACGACGACGACGACGACGACGACGACGACGACGACGACGACGACGACGACGACGACGACGACGACGACGACGACGACGACGACGACGACGACGACGACGACGACGACGACGACGACGACGACGACGACCATAGTAATGACAAAGAATATAACAATGACGGTTACACTCACTAAACCTTCCAGCCGCCCTGCCCCGAGAGGTGGCCGGTGCCGCCAGTGAGCATGGAGCGGCCGGCGAGTGTCGACCGCCAGGCGAAGGACGATGACGAGGCGGAAGTGACGTGGGCCGATCTGCCGAGTGTCCTCCTGGAGGACGTGTACGCCATGTTGACGATGAGACAACGCTTCAACTGCTCCCTCGTGTGTCGCAACTGGAATGATGTCCTCCTGACGCCCCGCCTGTGGCGAACACTCGACGTGAGTCACTCGCTCGACTCAGTCATATTGATTAGTAATACTTATTTACTTGTTCACAATCAGTTCTACTTTTGTTTATTTAATACTAATTTTTATCTTACTGTATAATAAATTTGTTATGAAATAAGGTTGGGTTATATATTACGAGGCTTTAGAAGCATTCGTGTGTTTACATAATGTTTTACGTATTTTGTGTAATAATGTTTACTGTGTATGTTCGTATACTTATAAGAACTATACATGTCACGACGAAAACACATACGCACACGCACACACGCGCATGCACGCATGCACGCACACACACACGCACAGACGCACACATAGAGCCACTTCAAGAAAACTGTACAAACAAATCTACAAAGAAAAATTCACAAAATATCAATAAAAATGAACTTAGGTGTGTATGCTTAAATGCCAGAAGCATAATAAAAAAAAGTGACCTAGACTTCATGGTAGCGGATATAGAACCCGATATAATAGGCATCACAGAATCATGGGCACATAAAGACATGGTTGATGCCGAACTAATGCTCCCAGGTTACGTAATGTTTCGAAAAGACAGACAAGAGAGAATGGGAGGTGGGGTCATTATGTATATTAAGGATTCTATACAAGCCTATGAATTACAGATGGAAAAGGAAGCAGAATGCGAAGAAGCTATTTGGTGCAATATAGCCACAAAAAACTCAACATTAACGATAGGGCTAATTTATCGTAGTCCTAACATACGACAAGAGGATGATGAAAAATTGCACAATGCCATAAAGGAGATTAGTAAAAGAGAATGTGTTATAATGGGTAATTTTAATCATGGTCATATTCAATGGAAATCACTAGAGAGTGTTGGAAGAGATGACCAGCAGTTTTTACTTCTAATACAGGTCTGGTTCCTTACACAACATGTTTTAGAACCAACGAGAGGTGGAAATGTGTTGGAATTAGTATTCTCCTCTCAAAACGAATTAGTTGATAATGTTAAAATATGTGAGCCTTTGGGATCTAGTGACCATAATCAGATCCATTTTAGTATAAAAATACAAACAGAGATTCCTGGCAAAAAGCGAGGGAGGAGAAATTTCAATAAAGGCAAATATAAACAAATGAGAACCTACTTAGCAAGCATAAATTGGACTGACTTAATGAAGGACAAGACAGCAACAGAATGTTGGATAATTTTGAAAGATGAGATTGAGGGCATTATTGAAATATTTGTTCCTATACAAAATCAAGGGAAACGATCTAGGAAGAAACACCTGTCAAAAGAAGCTATACGAAAGATTGCCTACAAACAAGTAATATGGAGAATATACAGAAACACTGGAAATATAGAAAACTAACAATTACAAAAAGGCCCTAAATTTACCTACAGCTGAAATGAGAAAATCAAAACGGTCTTTTGCGCAAAAATTAGCGAACGACATAAAAAATGATAGTAAGAGTTCCGACGCTTACATAAGGAGTAAACAGAAGGTTCGAGATAAAGTAGGACCACTTAAAAACAGCACAGGTAAAGTAATATCTGATGGGTTTCAAATGGCAGAGGATCTGAATGAATATTTCAGCTCTGTATTCACTAAAGAAGATATAAGTTCACTGCCGTTACCTGCTAGGAAATTTGAGGGTGATGAATCAAAAAATTTAGGGCAGTTGTTTGTCACTCCTGAAATGATATCCAAAAAAATTAAAATTTGAAAATAAATAAATCACCTGGAGTTGATGGAATAACACCTAAATTACTTAAGGAAATTGTAAACGAAATAAGTATACCACTTGCTAATTTTTTTAATATAAAAAAATTATCACTTAAAGAGGGAATTGTTCCAGCAGAATGGAAGGAGGCAAATGTAACACCGTTATTTAAAAAGGGGTCGAGGAGTAAGACAGAAAATTATAGACCAGTGAGCTTAACATCAGTATTATGCAAATTATTAGAAACATTTATCAGAGACCACATGGTAGACTTTCTTGTAAAAAACAAATTAATAACTAAATCTCAACATGGGTTCCTAAAAGCTAAGTCTTGTCTAACCAATCTCTTATGTTTTTTAGAATATATTACTAAGTGGGTAGATGATGGTTCACCGGTGGATGTAGTATACTTCGATTTTCAGAAAGCATTCGATAAAGTGCCACATCAAAGACTGTTAATTAAATTAAAAGCCTATGGTATAGGGGAAAGTATGATAAATTGGATACAAGCGTGGTTGACAGATAGAAGACAGAGAATATTAGTAGAGGGAGATATATCAAACTGGAAACCAGTTTTGAGTGGAGTTCCACTGGGGTCGGTGTTGGGACCAACCTGTTTTTGATATCAATAAATGATTTGGATGATGACTTATCAAGTAAAGTACTTAAATTTGCAGACGACACAAATGTGTTCAGAACTGTAAAAACTGATACAGATAAAGAAACTTTACAAGATGATCTAACCAAGTTAGTAAAATGGTCTGAAAAATGGCAGATGTTATTTAAATTTGGTAAATGTAAATGCATCCACATTGGACATGGTAATGTGAGCAAAGAATACTTTATGGGCAATACTATATTAGTAAACGAAAAGGACTTGGGAGATACAGTTAGTGCCGACATGACAGTTGCAGAGCAATGTGGACTTGCTGCTGCAAAAGGAAATCAAATTTTAGGATTAATTAGAAGAAACATCACATATAGGGATAAGACTTTAATAATACCATAGTACAAGGCAATAGTTAGGCCACACTTAGAATACTGCATTCAGGCATGGAGGCCATATAAAAAGAAAGACATTGATAAACTTGAAAGAATTCAAAGGAGGGCAACTAAACTAATTCCAGAACTTAAACATTTATCCTATGAAAGACGCCTGTTAGAATGTAGATTGACCACATTAGAAACTAGAAGATTAAGAGGAGAACTAATAGAAGTTTTTAAGATATTGAATGGATATGAAGATATTGATAGCAACATTTTTTTCAAACTAAAAGAAGATAGTGTGACAAGGGGGCATAAGGCAGCGTTAGTCAAGCCATACTCTCGATTAGATAAAAGAAAATTCTCCTTCTCCCAGAGAAAAATAACTGATTAGAATCATTTAAGTCATGATTGTGTAAATGCCAGCAGTGTAAATATGTTTAAAAATAAAATTGACAATTATCTGGCAAGGGCGGGCTATACCTAGGTTGAACACTTAAATGTTTTAGAAATTATTTTAATACTGATTAAATTATTTATTCATATATTTATTTTAATTAATTTATTATTATAAAAAATGGTGTTATTGTAGGATATTTTATGTATTTATTTATTTTACTTGTATATTTTATTAGAGACAACGTATACATTTTATTTTACTTTATATATTTTTAGAGACAACGTATTTTAATTAGTAGCATTTTAGTGCATTTTATAATATTGCATATTTATAATTTTAAGTGAACACTCGATAAGCCATAGGCTTCCTTTTTCACATGCCGTCTGGAGCTTGGTTCTGGACGGCAACTTGTTAAACCCTTGTTAAACACACACACACGCACGAACGCACGCGCGCACGCGCGCACGCGTGCACACACAAACACATACATACATACATACACGCACATACACATCCACCCTATACACACACAACCTAACTAATTCTGACCGCTGTGACGGCACTGGTTGTTCAGGTGAGTCAGGAGACGTTCCGTGTGCGCCGGGTGAACCGGTTCCACTCTGGGGGGTTCGAGGGCCGCCTCAGTCGGTACCGCGTCAAGACGTGTCTCGTCCGCATCGGCCGCCACATCCACCGTCTCCGTATACGGCCCATCAACGACTACTTCTACCTCGGACAGTTCCTCTGGTAGGCCCCTCTCATGCTCCCCTCTTTCTCCCCGTGGCTAGTTAGGGAATTGGTTGCTCCGTACAGTGGTCCCAGATGCTTAGTTTCCTTCGTTCCCTTCTTTGCTCCCCACCGCCCGTCCTTTCCCCTCCTAACGCCGCGTTCTCCCCTTCACTATTAGTTGTCAATATTCCTAAATAATCGGCGGAGTTTAACTTTAACCATAACACATATCATATATATTTGTCGAGCTTAGGATAATGTAAACATATAAATCCACCAGATACATAAACTAATAAGCAGGTGTACTTATCTTGTGCAGTTTCTTGTAGATTTATGTTGGTTTACGCCTTATATTTAATCTGAACAGTTGCTGTATTGCTTTTCCAAGTGGCATCTGTGACGTCATATCCTTCCAGTCACGTTGTAGCGCTTACATTTTACCGGCGTTATAAACGTTCCGATTGACGTTTCTGCGCATGCGCGATATTTGTAAAATCATCAATGTGCAGCGAAATGACAAAGCATGTATGGTATAAATACTACGGGTTGTTCGTCAGGGTGTATATAACCTCTCAGCAAAATTATTTGTCGCAAATTTACACGAGGCAAACAAGCTTTGAGGCATATTTAGATAGGAAGCGTAACTGACGTCACTGTTGTGCGCCGTAATCCGTGACAGTGATTTATAAAAACCGTAATATTTTATTGCATTGAACGACATTTTAAGAAACTCTTCACAGTAATCATCACATGAGAGTTAACGAACAGCTCGTGGCATTTATACTGAAAATGCTTTGTTGTTTCGTTGGACATTGATGATTTTACATTTATTGCGCATGCGCAGAAACGTCAATCGGAACGTTTTTAACGACCGGAAAAATGTAAGCGCGACAGCGTGTCTACACTATTGGAACATGTGCGGTTGCTGTTAAAAGTAAATTATATTATAATTTTGTAATAGGGGATATAAGTTTATTTTACCCAGTTGATTTCATTTTGGCAACTACAATGTATATTGTTACTTTTCGTTATTGATTATCTCGGCAGCGTTACTTATATTTTATGCCACAGTTGCTTACGTCACCGGAAATAGCTGTTTTGCTCTCTGTCTCTGTCTCTGTCTCTGTCTCTGTCTCTGTCTCTGTCTCTGTCTCTGTCTCTGTCTCTGTCTCTGTCTCTGTCTCTGTCTCTGTCTCTGTCTCTGTCTCTGTCTCTGTCTCTGTCTCTGTCTCTGTCTCTGTCTCTGTCTCTGTCTCTGTCTCTGTCTCTGTCTCTGTCTCTGTCTCTGTCTCTGTCTCTGTCTCTGTCTCTGTCTCTGTCTCTGTCTCTGTCTCTGTCTCTGTCTCTGTCTCTCTCTCTGTCTCTGTCTCTGTCTCTGTCTCTGTCTCTGTCTCTGTCTCTGTCTCTGTCTCTGTCTCTGTCTCTGTCTCTGTCTCTGTCTCTGTCTCTGTCTCTGTCTCTGTCTCTGTCTCTGTCTCTGTCTCTGTCTCTGTCTCTGTCTCTGTCTCTGTCTCTGTCTCTGTCTCTGTCTCTGTCTCTGTCTCTGTCTCTGTCTCTGTCTCTGTCTCTGTCTCTGTCTCTGTCTCTGTCTCTGTCTCTGTCTCTGTCTCTATCTCTGTCTCTATCTCTATCTCTATGTCCCTGTCCGTCTGTCCGTCTGTCCGTCTGTCCGTCTGTCCGTCTGTCCGTCTGTCCGTCTGTCCGTCTGTCCGTCTGTCCGTCTGTCCGTCTGTCCGTCTGTCCGTCTGTCCGTCTGTCCGTCTGTCCGTCTGTCCGTCTGTCCGTCTGTCCGTCTGTCCGTCTGTCCGTCTGTCCGTCTGTCCGTCTGTCCGTCTGTCCGTCTGTCCGTCTGTCCGTCTGTCCGTCTGTCCGTCTGTCCGTCTGTCCGTCTGTCCGTCTGTCCGTCTGTCCGTCTGTCCGTCTGTCCGTCTGTCCGTCTGACCGAGTACCTGCACATCTGGTTCGATGGATGGCTGCGTTCTTACTAGATCGCGAACAGAGAGTGAAAATAGGCAACGCTGTGTCCAAACCAGGGTATCCCAATGGGGGCGTTCCCCAAGGGACTTTGTCAGGGCCAAAACACTTTTTAGTCCATATCAATGATTTGCAAACGCCTTGTCCTATTTATAAATATGTTGACGACAGCACTATATTTGAAATATGCAACCAAGACATGGTATCTGTTATCCAGGATTCTGCTGACCTTGTTGAGCAATGGTCCTGTAATAATGACATGCGTATCAATACGACTAAGACCAAAGAGATGGTAATATGTTTCAGAAGAGACAGCACATTTGTAGATTCTCTGCCATATATTTATATGAATGGAAATTATATTGAAAGAGTGTCTCAAGCAAAGGTTCTCGGTGTAACTATATCATCTGACTTAAGTTGGAATACACATGTAGATGAGATTATTTCAAAGGCAAGAAAGAGAGTGTACATGATTTATCAACTGAAACGTGCTGGTATCAACCAAAACGATTTGATCAGAATTTATGTATCTGTAATTAGACCTGTAGTCGAATATGCGTGCCCTGTGTGGCATACGAACTTACCTAAATACTTATCGGATAACATAGAAATAATTCAAAAAAGGTGTCTCAAAACTATATTTCCAGGTTATCAATACGAAAATATCCTGCAGATGGTAAACCTGCCGACGTTGCACCGCAGACGCGATGAATTGTGTAAAGTGTATTTCGCTAAAATGAAGAGTAATGATCACAAACTGAATGCGTTATTACCAAATGGTCGAAGTGTGCCATATTCCTTGAGGTTGTGTAACAAGTTACCAATACCAAGGGCAAAAACTAATCGCTACAAAAATTCCCTAATTCCGTGGTGTTTGGAGCATTTCCAGATCGGTTAGTAAAGGACAAGTATTTTAATTTGATTTAATTAATTAATGTATTTATTTATTTTATAACAATGTTTGTGTAATGTATATTTTAATGTACAGTGTATATGTTTTTACATTTATTACCTAGGTTTCTAATGATGATTTTGATTCTTAACAAGATATGCTAACATTGTACATTGATATGATATTGTGTGGAATTGTTGATTTTAGTATGAATGTACATGTACAATCCAACTGCAAAGTTGCCACATAATAAATGTATCTGTCCGTCCGTCTGTCCGTCTGTCCGTCTGTCCGTCTGTCCGTCTGTCCGTCCGTCCGTCCGTCCGTCCGTCCGTCCGTCCGTCCGTCCGTCCGTCCGCCCGTCCGCCCGTCCGCCCGTCCGCCCGTCCGCCCGCCCGCCCGCCCGCCCGTCCGCCCGTCCGCCCGCCCGCCCGTCCGTCCGCCCGTCCGCCCCTCCGTCCGTCCGTCCGTCCGTCCGTCCGTCCGTCCGTCCGTCCGTCCGTCCGTCCGTCCGTCCGTCCGTCCGTCCGTCCGTCCGTCCGTCCGTCCGTCCGTCCGTCCGTCCGTCCGTCCGTCCGTCCGTCCGTCCGTCCGTCCGTCCGTCCGTCCGTCCGTCCGTCCGTCCGTCCGTCCGTCCGTCCGTCCGTCCGTCCGTCCGTCCGTCCGTCCGTCCGTCCGTCCGTCCGTCCGTCCGTCCGTCCGTCCGTCCGTCCGTCCGTCCGTCCGTCCGTCCGTCCGTCCGTCCGTCCGTCCGTCCGTCCGTCCGTCCGTCCGTCCGTCCGTCCGTCCGTCCGTCCGTCCGTCCGTCCGTCCGTCCGTCCGTCCGTCCGTCCGTCCGTCCGTCTGTCTGTTACCCTCTCTTCCTCTGTCTCTATCTCTCTGTCACATTTTCTCTCTTTCTTCCTCTCTCTCTCTCTCTCCCCGTCTCTCCTCTCTCTCTCTCTCTCTCTCTCTCTCTCTCTCTCTCTCTCTTTCTCTCGCTCTCTCTGTTTCTTTTAAACTGATTCTGTTTAACCACGAGTGTACACACATGTTAATGCCTACTCTTGAATACCTTCTCAGTTATTTGAATAATAAAAATTGAGTAATTAAATATTTCCATCAAAACACATGATCTTTTCTATTAAAAAACACTATTCATCTTAGTTTTCTTTTCATGCAATAGCTATGGATAAACCAAAAGCATTTCTATGTCTCAGTTTGGGCACACCACATTTTGTGATTGTGGTCTTCCTCTGTCTCACCCAGTGTCGTGTGTCTGTCTCACCCAGTGTCGTGTGTCTGTCTGACACAGGGTCGTGTGTCTGTCTCACACAGTGTCGTGTGTCTGTCTCACACAGTGTCGTGTGTCTTTCTCACCCAGTGTCTTGTGTCTGTCTCTCAGTGTCGTGTGTCTGTCTCTCAGTGTCGTGTGTCTGTCTCTCAGTGTCGTGTGTCTGTCTCACAGTGTCGTGTGTCTGTCTCTCAGTGTCGTGTGTCTGTCTCACAGTGTCGTGTGTCTGTCTCACAGTGTCGTGTGTGTGTCTCACAGTGTCGTGTGTCTGTCTCACAGTGTCGTGTGTCTGTCTCACAGTGTCGTGTGTCTGTCTCTCAGTGTCGTGTGTCTGTCTCACAGTGTCGTGTGTCTGTCTCACAGTGTCGTGTGTCTGTCTCTCAGTGTCGTGTGTCTGTCTCTCAGTGTCGTGTGTCTGTCTCACAGTGTCGTGTGTCTGTCTCACAGTGTCGTGTGTCTGTCTCACAGTGTCGTGTGTCTGTCTCACAGTGTCGTGTGTCTGTCTCTCAGTGTCGTGTGTCTGTCTCTCAGTGTCGTGTGTCTGTCTCACAGTGTCGTGTGTCTGTCTCTCAGTGTCGTGTGTCTGTCTCACAGTGTCGTGTGTCTGTCTTACAGTGTCGTGTGTCTGTCTCACAGTGTCGTGTGTCTGTCTCACAGTGTCGTGTGTCTGTGTCTCAGTGTCGTGTGTCTGTCTCACAGTGTCGTGTGTCTGTCTCACAGTGTCGTGTGTCTGTCTCTCAGTGTCGTGTGTCTGTCTCTCCGTGTCGTGTGTCTGTCTCACAGTGTCGTGTGTCTGTCTCTCAGTGTCTTGTGTCTGTCCCACACAGTGTCGTGTGTCTGTCTCACAGTGTCCTGTGTCTGTCTCACAGTGTCGTGTGTCTCTCACAGTGTCGTGTGTTTGTCTCACAGTGTCGTGTGTCTCTCTCAGTGTCGTGTGTCTGTCTCTCAGTGTCTTGTGTCTGTCCCACACAGTGTCGTGTGTCTGTCTCACAGTGTCCTGTGTCTGTCTCAAAGTGTCGTGTGTCTCTCACAGTGTCGTGTGTTTGTCTCACAGTGTCGTGTGTCTCTCACAGTGTCGTGTGTCTGTCTCACAGTGTCGTGTGTGTCTCTCAGTGTCGTGTGTCTGTCTCACAGTGTCGTGTGTCTGTCTCACAGTGTCGTGTGTCTCTCTGTGTCGTGTGTCTGTCTCACAGTGTCGTGTGTCTGTCTCACAGTGTCCTGTGTCTGTCTCACAGTGTCGTGTGTCTGTCTCAGTGTCGTGTGTCTCTCTCAGTGTCGTGTGTCTGTCTCACAGTGTCGTGTCTCTGTCTCAGTGTCGTGTCAGCCTTCATCGAGTACTTCGAGGTCTACCCACTGCCCAACCTCCGCACATTCGAGTTCACGTTCGCGTGCGAGGTGCGGGACACGGACGGCCTCAGGGTGATCGGCACCGGGGGCAAGCTGCTCGAGGAACTCAAGGTCTGTCGGTGACGTGGGGGACGTTTAGTGTTAGTTGGTTCGATCGTCACTGTGTGTCGGATTTTCTGATATACTAGTCCGTTTTGTACCATCAGAAATTATATCAGTTACGAAAAACTACAAATAAAGTGTGTGTTGTGAAAGACCAGATAAGACGATTACAACCCGGTTTTAGTATATATACAATGTTTTAATTGTTCCATACAAATTAGAAAACCTGAATTACTGCAAATAGAACGCCGTCTTTTCTGGCCCAGTGCTTGCTGGGTAATCTGCGTGACCTGACGGAAGTGACGTGTAACCAGCTGCTGCTGGAGAACGCCGAGGCGATCGGCCTGCTGGACATGCTCATCAACAACAGCGGTCACTCGCTGACCAGACTCGAGATCCTGAACAGCACCAAGATCCGCTACCCGCTCTTCTACGCCGGCATGTTGCCGCGCCTGCGCACTCTCGTCATCACGCCACTGCAGGTGTCGTAGTAGTAGTAGTCGTAGTAGTAGTCGTAGTCGTAGTAGTAGTCGTAGTCGTAGTAGTAGTAGTAGTAGTAGTGGTAGTGGTAGTGGTAGTGGTAGTGGTAGTGGTAGTGGTAGTGGTAGTGGTAGTGGTAGTGGTAGTGGTAGTGGTAGTGGTAGTGGTAGTGGTAGTGGTAGTGGTAGTGGTAGAGGGAGTGGTAGTAGTGTGCATAAGAGCGTGTGTGTGTGTGTGTGTGTGTGTGTGTGTGTGTGTGTGTGTGTGTGTGTGTGTGTGTGTGTGTGTGTGTGTGTGTGTGTGTGTGTGTGCGCGCGCGCGCGCGCATAGACGTATATACATTCACACCCGTGCTGTTCAATCCCACGTCTTTCTTACACATTATCACATATGAATCACGAGAATAAAATACGTTTCTGATTTCATCTCGTCAGCTGACGCCGGAAGTGCTGCTGATGGTTGCTCGTCACGAGGACTTCCGGGATCTCGTCATTGTGCAGGATCCACACGCGGGTCCGGCGGAAGTCATTAGTTCCAGGGTATGGTGGGACATCAAGATGACGTCACCGCAACTACGTGTCACCCTCGAGTGTCGCCGCCTGGCGGAGAGCGAATTGCCTATTCAGGTTTGTACAGTAATCTGAGGAATAAGTTTTGTGATTATATTTGTTTAATCACATTGAAACATATTTATTTCCAACATCATATCGCCACGGCTGTAAAACACTAGTATTGCATACAAACATTTATGCATTGATACTATACGATGCTAAAAGTAGATGCCGTTGGTTGAAAAGGGAGAGAACTGTAATTTAAACTCATACTTACTCGTCCTATGTATTTTCGCTGAAGAAGCAGATCCTAAAAGCAAACGTGAGATGTGAAGAGAAAGGGTGCGTCAATAGTTCACTGACAACTAATCTGTTTTGTGCTTAATTAATTGCTGTTCAAACGTCTTGGTTTCTGGAAATTAGCCAAGGACAAATGTACGATCTAATATAGCGCAGTATGCCTAAAACTGACTGTTTGTTCCCTGGCACACCTGTTCAATTCAGCCCCATTTTTTTTCTGGGAAGCATTCAGCCACACTCCAATTCATTGTATGATCGGGTGAAACGTTGAAGTACTTATTGAGTACACTCACACCCCATGCCAGAAGTAAGTCTGGATCAGTAAGGCAATGATATTCGTCCGCGAACATTTTCACCCAATTATATATATATATATATATATATATATATATATATATATGTATATGTATATATGTATATATGTATATATATATATATATATATATATATATATATATATATATATATATATATATATATATGTATATATGTATATATGTATATATATATATATATATATATATATATATATATATATATATATTATATATATATTATAATGCTTAATAGTAGTCGATGTTTGATTAACCTTCTAAACTTGTTTCGCGCAGGAGAACGCCCCGGTACAACGCGTCATCCATCGCAGCGCCATCTCGCGGATAACGCTGCCGTCCATCTTGAAGCTGGTCGACGAGTACCGACTGAGTCTGCGCGTGTACGCCCACCTGGGCCTACCTCGGCGTCATGGACGACGGGCCTTCAGGTACACGTGACTGACCACTCACGCATCACACGTCACGTGTAGGACGTCTTGTGGAGACCATTTTAAAGGACTAAAATTGCAATCTGAGTTAAACTACACTTTTAGCAAGCATGTGCGTGCAACATGAACAATATCAATTTATGTATGGTACGTGGGTATATTATTCTTTATTTGCAGCAATGCAGCTAAATTCAGTATTGCATGCTTTAAATTAAACGTCTTAGAACATTGTAGCTAACCTTGTGCAATATTGCCAGGATGTATTGCAATATGTAGGTTATTGCAATATGTAGGTAATGTTGCACTATATTACCAGGAATTGAATAAAAAGTTGTACGATTTAATACACAGTTCTTCATACAGGTGATCTCAATCGTAACAGAGTGATCAATATTAATTAGCAAACACTATATCTTCATCAGTATTTCTGAATAGTTCATGTTGTTGCCTGCAGAGAGCGCGGCGACTCGAGCCTCGTTCTGCTCGTGCGGGAGTGTGCTAATCTGCAGACGCTGGTCGTGCGTGAGCGCGTCTCCACGGCAACGCTCCTCATTATCGCCACCGAAGCACGTGCGCTGAGAACGCTGCACGTTCGACGTAACGCTGTCCTCCTGCGCTGTGATTGGCCGATGGAAGACTGGGATGACGATTTCCGGAACATGCTCAAACGCACGTGCAAGTCATATGACCTCGTAGAACGCGAGATTTCGCGACTTCTCGGCTACACGTGGACTATGATGTCAGACGCTGCTTTTAAGCGGTTGGACATTTGAATGGAGTGGGACAATGTCTTATGTATATAACCGTTTGCAAAATTTCGTAACCTTTTTTGTTGACAACATGAGATTGTCAGTTTGGTGTGTTTATTACAGACTTTGCTGCGCATTGTTTGGCAGCTGGTAATTGCTCAGAACCTCAATGGAATTATAAATAGCTGTATATTGTGTGTGTGGAATCTTGCAGGCGGGATTTCGAACGCAGTCGGCGACGGATCAATTGCTAAACAACAAGGATTGTTCACATATGCACCGAAATCAATACGCTACATATCGGAGATCAGCCCTAGCCGCTGTAGGCCCCGTGTAAAACTGTGTACCGCAGTCTTTCCTTTGGTTCTCGTGTGACTAAATCAATTGCATCCGTTATTTACAAATAACGGGGTGATCTGATCGATATTTAGAAAAATGCGTATACATCATGTTATTATAATACAATACATACAGCATGGTCTTGTTCAAGGATCCGTGTACTTAGTGCATTGTATTTCTCCGTGTTACGACGTTGGATTTAGTGGTACATTGTCATTGTTACCAGTTTGAATCACCATTAAAATTATTACTAAGCTGTATATAAATTTCCATTTGTCCACTGATACGCAGCCAGGGTTTCGTATGATTAAAATACCCAAATACTCATAATCCTAACGTTGCTCTGTTTCAATGTGCGTTTACATAGCAATATCCTTTTCTTTTGTATGACGTTTTAAGCGGAATATACATACAAAACAGCAGACGGCCTCGTTTTGGATGCCAACGATTGAAACTTTTTAGTTTTAGTTTTTAGTTATTTTTTGCAAGAGTCCTCGTTGCATTCCTTGACCTATTCTGAAGAGCTTCATTAATTAAATCCAGGTCATTTCCGGTTCCAGCAGTCCTTGAGCAGGAAGTCGGTGAGGGCCCGGAAGAGGTGTCTGCGCGTGTGCTTGCCGGTGATGCTATGGGCCTTGTCAATGTAGATCTTCAACAGAAATGATATATCACGTCACACCGTTATATCACACCTGTTGAGTCATCTCCAGTCCCGTAGTGAACACACGATGCAACGCTTACCACTAAAGATATTTGCAATAACGATTTAACTGATATCGACACCCAAGCCAAACGCTGCAACTAAACAGCTCTTCATCGTCGTTCCACTCACCAGTTGCTTGAACTGAACCTCGGCTTCTGTCAACGCTTTGATGACTTGAGCGGCGTTCATAAAGTGTACATTGTCTGCAATGTAATCATCGTTATCATTATGGTTATCATCAGTAGCCCTTCATACATCATTAACCAATAAAAACCCGCCACTCGTTAACATATTACAGAACTCTCACTTCCTCTGCAGAATATTCACCTCAATCCATTATTCGTAATATTACATTATGCTTTCGTGTCTTAATGGGCCGATACACATATTACTTAGTAATATGTAATCGCTGCACTACATGGTTCTCTGATCCATTTAGAAAAAGTCTAACATCTGTTTGACTATATTATATATGATCATGAGATTGATTAATTGTTTTACTAAATTTTTGTTGATTATAATTATATGAGCTACAAATGTCCCATTAGTCCGACAGTACCCACCACCCCCTAGTCAATTTCAACATTGACTCCCAGCATTAGTTGCTTACCGTCTGCTGTGCCGTGAGCGATCAGGTAGGTTTTGTTCTCGAAGTTCTTCGCCTTTAAAGAAACGTCGGTCAACTGGAAACGAAGAAGAACGAAATAACTTGGCCAGTTTAGTTTCGCTGTGACATGATGACTTCTTAGAAACACTTACGCACTTGTGTCTCTACTTGATTACAACTACGAGACAGTCATAATTATAAGCACAACACCAAACAAAAATCGTATCATGATGCTATAAGTTATAATTTAAATATAACAGCGTAACACACAAGAGACAACTATATCAAATGGTTCTCTCCCAAACTGAGGGCGATGTGCTTGAGATATGTGAACAAACGCGCAGTTGTCTGACTGGGACAGCCAACTAGACAGACGCGAACAACTACGACACAACATCCAACGTAACAAACATATACTGATGACAGATAGAGTAGCACCAGTGTCTACGACCGACTGTAGTAGTATGTATCACCTTGTATCCGGCCTGGTTGTCGTCTGGCGTCGCAAAAGCCATGAAGCGTTCACTGTACGCCGTGTCTGTAAGGATAGATGCTTATTGGTATTACATTATATTTTATTATACTATATTTATTTACATTATGCTATATATTATTATATTTCATATATATATATATATATATATATATATATATATATATATATATATATATATATATATATATATATATATATATATATATATATTATGTTACGATACGTTGCATTGCATTGCATTGCATTGCATTGCATTGCATTGCATTGCATTGCATTGCATTGCATTGCATTGCATTGCATTGCATTGCATTGCATTGCATTGCATTGCATTGCATTGCATTGCATTGCATTGCATTGCATTGCATTGCATTGCATTGCATTGCATTGCATTGCATTGCATTGCATTGCATTGCATTGCATTGCATTGCATTGCATTGCATTGCATTGCATTGCACTGCACTGCACTGCACTGCACTGCACTGCACTGCACTGCACTGCACTGCACTGCACTGCACTGCACTGCACTGCACTGCACTGCACTGCACTGCACTGCACTGCACTGCACTGCACTGCACTGCACTGCACTGCACTGCACTGCACTGCACTGCACTGCACTGCACTGCACTGCACTGCACTGCACTGCACTGCACTGCACTGCACTGCACTGCACTGCACTGCACTGCACTGCACTGCACTGCACTGCACTGCACTGCACTGCACTGCACTGCACTGCACTGCACTGCACTGCACTGCACTGCACTGCACTGCACTGCACTGCACTGCACTGCACTGCACTGCACTGCACTGCACTGCACTGCACTGCACTGCACTGCACTACATCATATTTGATTAAACTAGAGCAAGAGTCGACGGTTGATGCAGACGGCTGTGCACGTCGGAACAAGAGCTGTGTGCCGTATACCGGTACACCGTTGAACCGACATTTTTATTCTGTTTTGAAACCGGTTTCAAAACGGGTATTCCGTTTTGTATATAACATCACCTACATAATAAGTTTTTTTTATGACTATATAAAACCCATACAATTTGAACGAAAAGACACAATAATGGCGTTTTCTTCCGTCCGAAAAGCTATGGTCCGGAAGAGCAGATGGTATAAGTCAATCACCGGCGTTGTTCCATCAAAGGCACAGTGTGGTGCCATTGTTCAACAATCATGTTTCCTCTGCATTTCGATAATGAAATGATGCACGAGACAAAAATCGGTCAACGTACCGCATCCAGTAGAAAAAATTATGTATTGTGTACAACATAGAGCCGTACCGTACACAGCTCTAGTCGGGACCGACCAAAATTGTGTTTGCCTGTACCATTGCATGCTGGTACAAACCGGAAACCACTAATGTCTGTAATGTTGCATGCCGGAACTCACCGTAGAAGGCCTTGTTGGTGACGGGAGCGACGGCGATGCCGCAGTCAAACACGTCCTTGTCTGTGCCCATGATATGTGACACCATCCCACCACCGTACGACTACAACACACATGACATGTGACACAATCCCACCACCGTACGACTACAACACACATGACATGTGACACCATCCCACTACCGTACGACTGTAACACACATGACATGTGACACCATCCCACCACCGTACGACTACAACACACATGACATGTGACACCATCCCACCACCGTACGACTGCAACACACATGACATGTGACACCATCCCACCACCGTACGACTACAACACACATGACATGTGACACCATCCCACCACCGTACGACTGTAACACACGTGACATGTGACACCATCCCACCACCGTACGACTGTAACACACTTGACATATGACACCATCCCACCGACGTACGACTGTAACACACGTGACATGTGACACCATCCCACCACCGTACGACTGTAACACACTTGACATATGACACCATCCCACCACCGTACGACTGTAACACACTTGACATGTGACACCATCCCACCACCGTACGACTGTAACACACGTGACATGTGACACCATCCCACCACCGTACGACTGTAACACACTTGACATATGACACCATCCCACCACCGTACGACTGTAACACACGTGACATGTGACACCATCCCACCACCGTACGACTACAACACACACAGAACTTTACATAGATAACATTCAAAAGTCGGCAAAGTGACCAGAGTTTCTTTTCGGCGAGGTTACGCAGCCGAGCGAGAGTCGGTTAAGCGAGACTCTGTTTTTATGTGAACCCCTGAAGCCCCGCAAGCACGTCTCTTGTCCTCGTCTCCGTTAAGAATCGCTAAACCCGCCCCCCCCCCCCGACCAGCCGTCACTTACCCAGCCGAAGATGGCCGCTTTCTGGGTCTCGTCAACGTATTTCATTTGCTTGAAAAACCTGCCAGAAATATGATAAAGTTAAAATGAAAACGCTGGAATTATTAAGAAAATAAGGAGTTACGAATCGCTAAAGAATTGCATTGTGCAGTTTGTGAAAAATTCAGGACGCAATGAATGTAGGACTGGTTGAGTAGAAATCATATTTCTGTGCAGCGTGGCATCAAAGCTGCGAAATAATGACATTTGTCAGACAGTGATCAGGTGCGCATGCATACAGTTGTAATTCGGCCTATAGTCCATGGGCCAGACCAGAATTTGGTATCACCAAGATGGACAAAGCCTAATGGGATTTTTCTGATAGGTGTATGTCCCTAGGTGTTGAATTGGAGTCATAACCATGTGTATCGAGTAGCTTTCTGTATTTTCTACTCCACAAGATTAATCTAAGAGTTCACGAAATCTGAATCAAATTTCAGGGGTAGGGGAAACCTAATTAGCCAAAACGTTGGCCAGAATAATGCTAGAACAGTCATTTACCACTCAAAATGTGTGGTTTGAATGACTCTATTCAAGGAATATAATTGCTTGCAAGTTAGTTTTGAAAGTAGGTCAGCAAAGGTCAAAAGGTCACATAATTTGGGTCATGCCAAAAAAAGGGGGGCACGAACATTTCTGGCATTGATTTTTTTAGCCCAAGTCATCAAGTGTTTAGAAAAGATAAGATGCAGTGCCAGAAGCTATATCAAATCAATTGAAGACCCTATTTTTCAATTACAGTGAGACAAATTACTAATGTGGAGAAACGGAAGAATGGCGCGCCAATGAAAAAAAGCAAATTTCACAATTTCTTTTAAGTAGCACGTAACTAAGCAAATTAAACACCAATATATTGCAATCATCCTCTCAAACATCAGGTAAATACTCCTATCTTTATCCCAAATGTTCAAAAATTGAGTTCACCCTGGCCTATATCAAGGTCAACCAAGGGCATGTAAAGGTCACTATGTTCCTCAACCGGCATTATGAATTAGAGGTCTCTGTCATGTTATTGATTTATCACTGAACCCTATGTCTGTTTCCTGCTGAACATGTAAAACAAGAACATAGTAAACAAGTCATTGCATTCACCTTGGTACATGTATCAAATACCAATTGTTCTTCTCCTTCCTAGTCCTCATCAGTATCACAGTCCACATCAGAACAGTCAGAATCGTTCTCAAATGTTTCATCTTCTACCTTATGATTTTCACATGTCTGGAGGCAGCACATATAAGTGCATTTGAAGCCATTCACCATACATGGACAATCATCTGGTACACATTTCCGCTTGCACTGGCATGCAAGAAGATCCATTACAGCATCAGGAGCAACCTGTCCGTGTATCCAATCCAAGTCAAGGCACCCATCAGCTCTCTTGATCCATCCATGGTTCAGGAATGTCAGGCATTGGCAGCAATGCCCCCCGCCACACTCCGGCTTGATAATTTGCACGCTGTATGTGCTGCTTGAGACTGTCCTCACATGGGGGGAGTGTGCTGGAATCAACTTCTCCTCTTTTCGAAAGAAACATTTCATGTCGGAGAATGTTCACTTTGCATGTTTTTGAAGAAGCAGCATACATGCGATACGTGAACTCCTGCTGTTTGCTTGTTAGCGATTGATCCACGTTCCAGGATGTTCCAAGCTGCACAAATGCATCAATTGCTACTTCGTCCTTTTTCAGCTGTTTCAGAGGGCCTGTCTTCCCTCGGCCAGCAAAGGCACTTAAAGGGTCACAACCTGTAAAGGCGTGGAAAGCAATCAAGGCCTGTGACAACTTGTCTCCCAACACTGCCCTCAGTTTCCTAATGTATCGCACCCTAGTTGAAGTTCCCCTTTTCTGATAAAGGGAAGCAGGTATTTCTTTTGCGAATGCAATGAGGAGCACAACACGTCAGTGTCCTCTGATACAACTATGACTGACGAATATCCTTAGTCAGATGCATGCTTTGCATGCAGAAGAATCCGTGTGTCTGCCTCTTCTTGAGAGGACTTCAGATCATTGACAAGGGACGCTCCCATCTGACCAATGCGCCAACACTTCTGACCACATGTGACGAATAGTGTTTTTTGGCCAATCATTGACTTGCTCTTATTGGACTTCCATTCCTCTGTGATGAATTCAATCAGCATGGTCTTATTTTGGGCTTCGGAGAGAAAATTCGCCACTGTTTGACCTTATGACTTGTGGCAAGACTTCTGAACTTCACACCAGACCCAGAGCCCCGATTCACTCGTTCTGCATCTTTGATTGAACCTTCTCGATAAACATCGAACACAACATCGACCCTGTCGCATTTGTCTCCTTTGCGAATAACTATCTTCAACACTGTCTTGGCAATGTCACCAAAGGTTTTTTGGTTACCATCCAATTTCTGTACAATGCTCATACCATCAACGATGCATGTTGATTTTTCGGTGAAAACTTCAACCACTGGAACGTTCTGTGCTATATCATTCATGAATTTCGCCTTATCAGTTTTTCTGAGTGACCCATCAGCATTTGCAAGCGCCCCCGGAATTGGGCCAAGAGGATAGTTTAGAACTTTTTTCATCTCAAGTTTTCGTGTCTGGGCAACAACAATGATATGTCCAAAGATATTCCTGTCAGCTTTAAGGACAATTTCCTTTCCTTTGCACGTCACCTTCTTTGTGTACACATTGCTGAAGGTCTTCAGTTTCTGCTTCTTCATTGTTGCAAAGAAGTCAACGGTATTGTTCTCTAAGCGCCGAGTTCTAAATGCCTCGAATGCCTCTTCGCCAACCGTCGAAGCATTCATCAGATCGTGTGCGATTTCCGTTGGTCTTGCAGCAGCTATGCCAGCTGCTGTGGCCAGACTCACAAGACTGTCTTGATCTGACCTGAATGGGTTTATCTAGCTGTCCTCCATTGGGTTGACAAGGGACTGGACGTCTGCCTCATCCTTCATTATCCTGCTTTGTTGTAGATCCGGGTGATTCAATCGAGAGCCCCCAAGGCCGACCATTTCCCTCAGTTGTCTAAGAAAGAGGCTCCTGTGTTCTGCATTCAGGTAGTACTTTTGTACAGCCCCACTTTTCAAACTGAAACCTTTCGTACCACCAGCAGTTTGGGTGTCCCTATTGGTGGTTTCTTCGATGGTTTGGTCACATGGTATCTAGCCAAAGGGGTTTGATGAACCAATATGTACCGAAATGCCTCCCTGCATGAAGTGCTGATACACATCTGGATAGTCCATACTCAGGCGGCACATGGTAGCGAAATAGTAGGGAAGGTAACGCGCGTAGTTGAGATGGTCATAGGCGAAGCACCATGGTATCATAGCTCTGATGCACATAAGGTGGTGCTCAAAATCTCCTTCCCTGGATGCACGGACAAGGCCGAGGACAATCTCAACCATATCCACATATGACATCCAAAAGGTAGACAGATCACCATTTTCAGTTCTCAGAAAGTCCAGGTAGTCTTGAAAACGCTGCAGTACATGAGAACAGGGGTGTACCAACTGGAACTCGAGCCAAGTTTCACCAGATATATTCTCTGCGAAATCTGTCCCATGAAACAATGTTTCAGCCAGCTCGTTCTTGTCTCCATCCCCCAACCACGCTTCCAAGCTAAGCACAGGAGGGCCCCATACACCAACTTATGTAGCCGAATAGCTCTGTTGTATTTCTTACCATCCAGAACTCCAGCAATCGAACCATCACCAATCACACCATATTCTACTGATAGATCTCGCAGCCCTGCATCTCCAAACCGTTTTCCAATTACTGCAAGCTTAGTGCAGATGGTATGGAAGACACCCATTCTCAGGACAATGGGATGAAAATTATCTGGGTTCTTCCATACTACTTCACAGGCCTTGGCATAAAGTGCTTGGTCAAAGACGCACCCAATTGCATTCAAATCGAGGGCCTGCATGATTTTGGGTGACCGGAACAAGACTTCATAGACCGTTCCCAAATCAGTGGCTGGGGCATTTACAGTCGGGAGGTACGGAATGTTGTCTTCAAGAATGCCAATGCCACTTCTCCGTTTGATGTTGAACCCAGTCCAGCTGCTGACTCGCTGACATTGCACGTTGGACAGGCGCGCCAACACCCAGGCAATGTTCTTTATTGGTGTGGCTCGGACAATGGTTGTGAACGAAGAGTCAATTATGTCTAATGGTTTAGGTCCCATGCGTTTCCCCGCATTGTATACGGGAATACTATGACTATCTCCTGAGATAGAGCGCTTTTTTGTCTTTGGCACTCTAGCCGGCACCCTTTGCTCAACATCCTCGCAGAGATCCTTCTGTTGTATAGCAATTCCATTGACTCGATGCGAGGTGCCCCCACCACTGAGTGTTTCCTACAAACGGTCAATATTGTCCCAAACCAGAGTTGTGAAAATGCATATCTATTCTTCCAAACACTGCATGTGCATGATCTATTGGGTCTATGGTTGTATACATACATGTTAGATGGCAAAATATTGACCCATACTCTAAAACTTAACTTTCACAAAGATTTTAGTTCTGCCTCCATGATGCTCAAATTGACACAAACAGGTGGTGACACCTATTGATAAATCCTGCTAGGGAGCATGCATTACACCTGGCTTTCATCTCTGCCTTGTTTTTTGGATATAACAGGCAAAAAAACTGAAGAACTCCTCAAAAATGCGCAAGAGAGGCCAGGATTGAGGATACAACAAAATGTAACTTAAGAACCATTTTTCATATGGAATTCCCCTCTTCAGATTATCTAAAACTCTGTGTGTTTTAACCTTACATGAACATAACCGCCCAATAACTATTAGAAACATATCCTGCAAGAGCATTCATTGATTAATGGTGTATTTGGTGGGGTCAGACTGTAATATGATGAAACAAATGATGACGACTGCTGATTTTGGGCATGACCCGAATTTCGTTACCTTTTGACCTTTGCTGACCTACTTTCAAAAGCAACTTGCAATCAGTTAAATTCAATCGATAGAGTGATGCAAACCAGACAATTTGAGTGGTAGATCACTGCCATAGCTTTATTGTGGCCGGAGTTATAGCAAATTAAGTTTCCCTTACCCCAAAATGTGGTGTTGGAAATTCTTAAGTTCTCACATTAGCTTTAGGGGTAGAAAATACAGAAAGCTACTCGATATGCATGGTTATGACCCCAATTTGTCATCTAGATACATAGGCCTATCTAAAAAACCACATCAGGCTTTGTCCATCTAGGTGATACCAATTCATGAAAAAATGGCTTCTGGCCCATGGACTACTAGAGGTGTCGACATGGCCATCGCCGGCTGCCGAGTGCAGAAACGAAGAGGTATCATGTTAGAGATTAGATTGTAGGAGAAACAGATATGCTAGTTTCAAGAATTGTATACATGACATGAAAGAAACATTACAATGGTCGCCTATGGGGACATCAAATGCGGTATCTACCCAACAAGGGATCTAACACATATATTTCTCTAATGAGGAACTATCCAAGGATTAACAAGCTAGATATTATTGTGAGTTGAACACGGAAAGCAGAGGGCAGAGGAGGATGTAAATAACGACATGGCTAATGTTGAGCCAGGGTTCTAGAACAATCTGCCGCTTTAAATAAATAACATTTGACTATCAATTATCTATAAGCTGTGTTATTATTTTATTTTTACTTGCAGAATATCATATTAGTATTTACTTCAATTATTATTCTACTTTTATTATCATATGTATTATTTATGTATTGGGATTGATTTATTGCTATGTGCATTTCTATTTAAATGTTTTAACATTTAATATTGCTGCAATGTTGCCTTAAATGGCTATAATTATGGCGCAGGCAAATGCTATATTAGTATTGTTAGAGGGAGTGGCAACATGACATTGGGATTAGGAGAGCTGGTGTGACCAGCCACGAATGGACGGTGCGAAATGGCTCGAATTTAGAAGAAAAGCAGGAGAAATTGTGACCGGTGTCGCAGTTACGTGAACACCTCTCACCAGGCAGCAATGGGAAGAAAGAGAAGATGTGATAGTAACGATTGACGATAAGGAGTCAAATATATGAGTGAGGACGCAGTTAACTGGCGGTCGTAGCGAACGAGGAACAGAGCGTGCCCTCAGCAATTAGACAAACACGGACGAGACGAGATGACGGAACATATTAGTATCACCTTCCTGTGTTGATCTGGTCGTCCACCTCTCTCGTGAACTGCCGGCGGTAGACGGAGTAGCGGAACTTGTCCCCGCGACTGGCCGTGCCCCGACCGTCGACAGACGCCACAACGACCCCGTGAGAGCTCATCACGTGAGTCAGCCAGTTCAACATGCCGGGGCCCATCGGGAAACGTTTCGACACCCGTTGGCTGTTCGGGCCACCATAGCTGCACAACAACACATATTGTGATAAACATACGCCCTGCTGCGGTAATTCAGCATGTAAATTCACACGGAACATGAACTAAACTACCAAGCCATATAGGGCAACCTAGTCTTTATTCTAAACCGCAAATGCAGCCATTTTTAAAGATGGCCGTCAAAATCGATGTTGTTCATATCTGAATAAATGAGTTGACTATAAATGTTGGTGTCAAAATATAGAAACCAGGAGCGAACGAGTTGAAATAGTTGACCTTTTCTGACTTTGATGTCCACCATTTGCAATCATACATATACAACTTTGGCATGCATTACTTACGTGTACACGAGAAGGGGATACTTGTTCCCTTCTTTGTGATTTGGTGGCAGGAATATCTCGGCTTGACTTCCTAGAATAAGAAAATTGAGGTCAGGACAATATATTAATATTAATATTTGCTTTACACTTGTTGTACTAACCTCAGAACATTATTACACAATCCTATACACGGAAGCCCATGTTCGATTTCATTTATGTGCTCAGAAACAACGCCAGGTGACGTTGCTATGACTCACTGAATCCTCCGCCAACGTCGACGTCCATGAACTCTCGCGTGGGCAGCGACTTCTGCGACAGACGAGACTTCAGCTCCGCGTTGTCCTCCAGTGACGTCACTGGCAGTGAACAAGAGCGAGGTCAGTTACTATCTGTATGATGTTGATGTGTAGAAAGAAGAAACTATGAACATACCAGAACAGTGACGGGTGGTATGTATGTAATAGATGAATACTGACAGTTCGGAATGAGATGGTTTAGACATGTGATACTGTGAAAGGATGGTAGTGTTACCAAGAAGGCGTGTAGACTGTCGTTGGAGGGTAAGAATAAGAGATAGATAAGAACGGGGGACGTGGTGATAAAAGACGTGGAGGTGACAGAGAAATACTGAATGCTTGTTTGATGGCGCAGTGGTCCGGCCAGCACAAGCGTATAGATAATTAAGCGATTCAATCAGAAAACGGTGTCACGCAGCTTCGTTGCAACTATTTCAAATAACCAATCTTAACTACGCAAATGTACATCAAATACCATACACAAACACGAACCCACACTCGCACGCTGGCGCACGCATACTCACACGTACACACACATACGCACACGCACACACACACCCCACACACACCCACACACACACATACACACACACAAACACAAACACACACACACACACACACACACACACACACTCACATACCCCCCCCCACACACACACACATACACACACCCAGACACAGTACACACACACCCACACACCCACACACACCCCCCACACACACACCCATACACACCCACACACCCACCCACACACCCACACACACACACACACACACACACACACACACACACACACACACACACACACACACACACACACACAAACACACACACACACACACACACACACAAACACACACACACACACACACACACACCTGTGTGTCCGTCGACAGTCTTCAGCGTGGCCGTTGGTACTTCCGGTCCGAGACAGTGCAGCACGTAGTAGCGGGCGTTGTCACTGAACGACGCCGACACGTAGGAGCAGCCCGGCGTGCCGCACGTCAGACACACGGCCTCCTTGTGCCTGGCCGCCGGCGTCCCCACTCTGACCAACACCAACACACACTCGGCTCGTCAGTGGCCAACAATGCTCTTTTTGTCGACAGTTAAATTAATCCTTAGAACACTAAGCACTAAACTGAAGATATAAGTGAAAAGTCAAGAAGAAAACAAGCAGAATGTAAAGGTGAGTACAGATACGTTAGTACATGGCGCAGTACCAAACTTTAGGAGTGCTCAAAGAGGTTTACGGTTTTGTCCCTGACAGACGTGTTCAATCGAACACCAGCTTAACGTCTCCGCCATGCAGCAATTACTGCGCGAGGATAGCATCACAATTTATACAGCTGAGTGAATTGAGGCAATGTAGGGTGAACGAGGTTCCACGACAGCACAGGATTCGATATAGGGAAATAGGGATCTATCGATGAGAATTAAGTGCAATTTTTTTTATTGTTGTTCTGTCTCGCTAGCATTAACATCTAGTATAAAACTATTTAAAAACCTCGATGAAAAGGAAAGTGACGGGCACATTTACGTGCAGAAACTATGGGACCCGGGATTGTCTTGATGGCGACGACAACGACGAAATTTCACGAAGACAACCGGACGAAAATAACGACGACAATAATGATGATGGTTGCAACAGAACTTACCTGGCCAGGTGCCTTTCAATTGGGTTTCCATTTGTTGTCAGGTAGTAACTGAAAACACACATAATACATTCACCAGAACGGTGTCAGAACGTCACATGTCAACAACTAGGCGGAGGACAAAGGGACGTGTCACAAGGTAGTACAAGGACCTAATCGAGCAAGTGTTACCGTCCAGAACAGTGGGCAAATACGCTCTTGCTGTTGTCGTGTTATGTTGTTGTACTTTTTATTATTATTATTATTACAGTGTATTATTATTATCATCGTCATCATCATTACTAGCAACAATGCCGGCCCTTCTCAGGGTGCATTTTTGCCCAAATATTTCAAAATACACAGCATCGTTGCATGAACACCATGACACGCTCGCTCGTTGTATGTTCAACATGGCGAATGTCGGGGAGGCAGTGAAGGTCAACAATTACATCATATGATATTGTACTTGGACAACATATAGATGTTTTGTTATAGTCTTTAATTAATCCGTGACTGCTTGGTGCCCGGTGCCCAGTGCCCAGTGCCTGGTGCCTTGTGCCCGGTGCCCAGTGCCTGGTGCCTTGTGCCTAGTGCCAAGTGCCTGGTGCCTGGTGCCTTGTGCCCGGTGCCCGGTGCACAGTGCCTGGTGCCTTGTGCCCGGTGCCCAGTGCCCGGTACCTTGTGCCCGGTGCCCGGTGCCCGGTGCCCGGTGCCCGGTGCCCGGTGCCCGGTGCCCGGTGCCCGGTGCCCGGTGCCCGGTGCCCTGTGCCCGGTGCTCGGTGCCCGGTGCTCGGTGCCCGGTGCCCGGTGCCCGGTGCCCGGTGCCCGGTGCCCGGTGCCCGGTGCCCGGTGCCCGGTGCCCGGTGCCCGGTGCCCGGTGCCCGGTGCCCGGTGAGCACACTAAACTTTATTATAATTAAAGTCAAGATATAAATGTACAAAGTCTGATAGTTTGTTTATAGAAACTTGTTGGTATATCACAAAGTGCACCTATAACTAAATCTTGTTAATACAAAATGTACTTAATAAGCAATGTATTTTTAATAAAATATGGTCGTTATGTTGACATAGTCGATCGGCTTTCAGTATAGGCATAAGCCTCATGACTTTTAAGAGCAGCTAAACATTTCAATTAAACATACATGGATATTAAAAGAAAGTGGAGTTCACTATAACATAGTGTTTGATTGCTGTGTTAGACTAAACATAGATGACATTTTATTGACGGGGACAATGACAAGAGTTTCTACACTTACATGAGTTTATTTGTTTCGTCGTAGGCCAATACCTTGGTCACTTCTTGGTCGTCGGTCGTCAGAAACGTCACCGTGCCCGCCTCGTCCACCTGGACGGAGGCAGAGGAAGACATATCAGGTGTAACCAACTCACATTCACCAGTGACACAGCAACCGACAGAAACAGTCGTCAGCATTACATGTTTAACTTAATCTTACTGTCATTACCATCTGCTATCTGCAGTCGCCTTCACCTGTTTGACACGAGACAGATAATAATAACCCAATGCCAGTGACGTAACGTGATAAATAATTGGGTGTACTGAAAATGTCAAACTACATAAAATTACCTGCATTGGTTTTTTCTCAACACGAAACCAATTGGTACATCAGAGACGAGTAGTTCAAAAGAATGAATATAGAAAAAGGCATCCGTACCCCAGTACGTGAAAGGAGATAGACTGACAATGCGTCAGTAATTAAAGGGATACTCCAGTCAGTGAGAGATTCACACCATTTACATACATCTGTATAATATATTATTTGTGCATAGTAATTGTGCATAAAGATCGTTAATAAACAATTAATTATACTATAATGGGCTTCGACAAATCCACGTTAGTCGCTAGAGGCGCTTATATACGCTAAGACCGTAGTTGCGTCTCAGCGCCTCCAGCGACTAACGTGGATTTGTTTGCTTGTTTTGCGGAATGCTTGGTTAAATTATACTCAATTAGCTGTTGAGGTCGCATGACTCCGAAACCTCACACATAGCTAAATATGGATATAATCTAACATGTCTGTCAATGTGAAGGCATAATATGTACATTAATGTACATTTACAGCCGAGTCGATGGAACGGTGATGGCGACGTATGCTAGAACGATTCTGGAACGGATGTTTAAAATAATCTACAGCTCGCCGTATGATTCACACGAGACTAGTACTTCCCACATAGTTAACAATTGATTTTGTGTGATTACATGTCCGTCATTGTGAAAGCATAATGCCTACATTAATGCACATTTACAGGAAAAATGGCGCGGTCCCGGTTATTTTTGTAGTGCTCTGATCTCAGAATCAGGCTACGCGGCTACACGGTCAATCTTCATTTTTGCAGATACCGATAGCGATACCGGGTTTATTACGAATGAACAGCTTATATCTCACTCACCCTCTATCTCAAGAACAACCTTAACCACTGTATCCACCTGAGATAATGTAGAAATAGCCCGCATTTTCTTGCCGCGAACCGATCACATGGTCTTACAAAACATACTCATTTTTATTTGTTTTGTACTAATATCGACGAATGGCAGTGCGCGATATTTTTAGGTGGGTAAAATATGTGACATTGTAGCGTATGTGGCCGTGAAATTAAGGTTGGTGTGTCACTTGGTGAATTTGGCTGTGTTTATTTAACAAAATAATTAATGTTATTGAATTGAATTCTAGTTTGGTCACATATACACATTTGATAGTGTCCATGAATCCAGCGTGAGGTCATTGACATTGTAAATAAAATCGTGTACGTCTGGATTAGGGTGCATGTAATTAATTGCTAAAAAGAAACGGCACCAGGACCTGTTTCCACGTTGATGTCGTTGCACAGCTTTTATCAACAGAAACCATGACAATTGCAATTATGTCACCCTTTCTCTATATGGTGAAATACCTTTTCATATATATGAAGGGTACTTGACCGTGCAAGGGCGTAGCCAGCGATAGTTTGTATGTGTGTGCATGTCATGACATGTGTGCTCAATAGACAGAACAGCCAAAACATCGCCATCTTTGCACTTAATTCGATCGAACGTCCCACGACGTTCCATCAACTTTAAAGGTATATTAATGTAGACATTATGCTTTCATATTGACGGACATGTTATACGATTTCAATATTGAACTATTTGTGAAGTAGCAATCTCGTGTGATGCATACGACGAGCTGTAGGTGATTTTAAACATCCGTTTCGGCATCGTCGTCATCCAGCCAGCACACCTGTCGTCGGGCCACCAGTCGACGTTCAATCGGCTGTAAATGTATATAGTCGGGGCGCACGGTGGTCGAAGTGGACACCTCGTACTATTTTTGGTTGCCCTGTTGTTTTCTAAACTTCAAACCTTCCTTAACAATAATCCAGGGGGCAACCCTCTGAAATCAGTGTACCTCACTCCGAAAATCGCACTTAAATTCAGACGTATAGGGTGCCGGAATGACCGTTTAGTCACAATTGCAATTTGTTTTTCTCATAGTTTGTTTAGGACTAGAAAGTTAGTTTTTATGGCAAGCTATTCGTATTGCAGAGGAGCATAAACACAAAAAATATCTTATTGAAATGTACATTTTAAGGCAACAGATTCAGCGATATGTTAAAATAAACACTTCCGTTTCCGCATCGACATCATGTAACGTTTACCGTAGTTCTCTTAATATATATTCAAAATATATGGTTAGCATATAAAAATGATCCCCATTCATTCTTCTGTTGCTATATACCACGACATTGTAAAATGTATCAGCACATCACATGTTTTTGAACTAACATATACGTCACCCCTCATTTTGGATTGACGTAATGTTTTGACACAAAGTGGGAATAACTAGTAAAATGGGGAGCCTACAGGATCGATAGGGGGCGGTGATATGCAACTCATGCATGTGATGTAATCGGGCTAATTACGTGCACGCGCTGTTTGTTTAGTTTTTCAGTTTATATTTGAATTGTTTAGGCTCCAACTGTTATTCGTGCGCACGGTGGTCGAAGTGGATACCTCGTGCTATTTTTCGTTTGCCCTGTCGTTTTCTAAACATCAGACCTTCCTTAATAATATTCCGGAGGGCAACCCTCTGAAATCAGTGTACCTCACTCCGAAAATTGCATTTACATTCAGGCTTCTGTGGTCTATTAATGGCCGCGCTGCATATATTTCTCTTTCCACATTTTCACAGTAAATGTGTGACAACAAACTTAAGTGTAGTATCAAATAATCAGGAATTACGAGAACTAATATGTATGGCAATATCGTATTGGTATGTTTATTTATTAGGAAGCCAGGTACAAAACATTGGACAATATATCGAAAAATCAGTTCGGTTTCGCAGTTGACATCACACAACCGGAGTTATAATTACCTTAATATGTAATCAAGATATTTATGTAATATATCACAATGATGTACATTCATTTACCTACTGGATTATGCAAAGCAGTTGTAAAATAGTGCTATATTATATGCAATCACGAGCCAAACATCTACCCAACCCCCTAAGTGTTGCGCAATCGTGACGTGACACAAATCGGAGTGGATTTCATTGATTGTATCAATTTCGCGTTTCTTAGTGTAATAATACACTAGTAAAGACAGTCCTGATGCATACCCTACTGCTGGTTATTAATGCAATGTTTGTTAAGGCAATATAAAATTATGATAACACGCATTATTCGAAATACAAAACACATCAAGGTGTTACTCAATCACATATTATACATTGTTCTGAGTAATCTGTGTCACTCTTGTCATAGCCATTTTTTTCAAGAAGAATTCAAACAGGTATTACTCGCCCATATTTGATATCTTTCCCATCGCATGGCCAAGCAACACAACACGGTACTTGAAAATTAAACTTCAATTCAGGCCTGAATGTGTCTGAATGACTGTTAAGTCACAATGGCTAATTATGAAATATTCATGGTTTATTTAATGAAATTAGCTAGTCTCTGTACCAAAATATATCCGGAATGGTGAGAGGAATACAGACCACAAATATATTATAAAAATGTATATATTTTAAGGCAACGAGAAACAAACAATTGAAGAATAAGTAGAAAAACATTTCCGTTTTGTCGTCGATTTCATGTAAATGTACCGTAGTCACCTTACTACATATTCAAGCTATAAAATTAGTGAACATATCAAAGGTATCCCCATTCATTTCTCGGTTGATTTATACCATACAATTGTAAAATACATTTGAACATCACTTAATCTTGTTCTAGAATCAACATACAGTGTATACTTCTCCACCTCATTTTGGTTTGACGTTAGATTTTAACATAATCTCTGGAGTAACTTGAATATATAAATACGTTACGTCTAATAAGTAAATTAAATATAATGTATTCTTGTTTTCAAATACCTGAGGTATGTTATCATGTTTGAATGACATGTTTTGCAGCGTATCAGTCATTTTAACTTAGTTTGGTGTCTACGGTGTTTTACCGACAACAAATACGAAACTAACAAAATAAACACAACGGACACTTATGATTACCAATTATATGGTATGTGACATCACTATATTTGACAATGTCTAAAAAACGGTAACTTCTCGTCTGCATAAACTATTTTGATTGTTGAAGATAACAATTTGGTGACGGCAAGGACGAAGAATTTCGCACTGTTATCATCATAACGTATTGAATATGTTTGTTGTCGAGCGCCATACCTTCTCAAATTGAACCACACTACATTTCTTTGTGCGAAAAGCTTAAAGCCAGATTACTTGTAAAGATGAGGACTATATATTTGCAACCTATATGTGATCAATAGTTTCAGTTGATGATTGTGGCATGGCAATTTTGCCGTTCGTCATCCATAAAGAAAGTAGAGCTCGGAAGCAACCACTATCAATTTTGAATGCTTTCTACACAACACTGGCTTCAACAGTGCCAGCCACATGCTTTATGTATGGTTTAATGATCCATTCTGTTCAAATAGATCCGCTTAGAATATGCAGCAAAGCTAGCCAATAACTTTGGGGTGAAACACACAGTAGTTATGGCTGATCAGGCCTTGCACGATATTTCATATGGGCTACGGGAGCAAGCTTCCCCTGATGATGACACGGGCATCTTCTTGTCATGTGTGTAGTTTCATCTCACTGTTAACGCTATGGGCGCAGTTGGAAAAATTATGTGGAGTCTTATCCTCATAGAAACTGGTTTGTGTAAGCAAGGAACGGCTAACAAAGGTTTTGAACACAAATGACTACGGGAGACACGGGTGCATTTGAACAATGGGAAAATGGGCAATTGGGAACATTTGGTTTAGTATAATAACATGCTCCCATTTGTTGTTGCTGCTGGTCACCACAACTACAGTTATTCGCTGCCAATGTACCTAAAGGAAATAAACAACCCGAAGAACCCAGCACCATATGTATATCAGTACTTCACGAAAGGTCAATATGATGTGCGAAAACAGCTGAGTCATTCAAATGTATCACTTCTGAAATAGCTCATGGGGAGACATAAAGCATAGATGTGAAGGAAAGTGCGAGTGGGCTTACATACATTCCCCTGGATGCTAAAGTACGAACCAAGTAGCATTACACAAAGCCTGTGTATCTGAGGTATCATTCCATTTCAAAGAAGTGATGAACCATCTGCAGTCTAACAATCCCACGAAGATGGAAACCAGCAAATGATCAATCAAGCATGCATAAAAACAGCACATGATCAATCCCGTCACGGTAGACTCCAGCAACATACTAAATATTGCCACGAAACAGTGAGCCACTGTAACTATCATGAAAACTCTGGAAACTGTGAAATATATTTGCAAAACTGAGCTCCAGGAATATTTGAATGACAACGCAAAGTCCAAAAGGTACATGACAGCATATTTAAAGAACTGCATCCTCAATAACATCTTACTGTGCTTCAGAAGCAGACGTAGCAGCTGATCAATGAAGTTGTCATGCTGATACGCCTTCTTCATCAGAAAGGTATTGGGGAAAATGTCAATCTTGAGGAAACCATCGGATAATATGAATGTTCTCTAAGGTACCGCAAGCTTTGTTTGAGTCAAATGGATCGATGCGTCAAGGCTGTAAGGCTTGAGGTTGACAGCTGTGCTGAAAGAGACTCACTTGAAGATGGAGGAGAAATTATTAGATATCGGTTGGAAGACGGGTTCCACACATTTGGAACCAGTATCTTTGACGGTGCCGCCTTTACCAGAACTTTCACAATGGTATACAAGTTACGTGTAGCCAATAAATGCCCTTGTAATTGTTCTTGCGCTAAATGCCAAGTGCCGCGTTGTGCTGCTTGCAAGTGCAAACGGAACGATACCAAACGTAGGCGAGTAATACCTGTTCGGACTCTTGTTGAAAACAATGGCTGTGACAAGAGTGACACAGGTGACTCAGAATAATCTTTAAGATGTGATTGAATACCACCTTGGTATGTTTTTATTTTCGAATAATGTTATCATAATTTTATGTTGTCTTAACAAACATCGCATTAATAACCAGCAGTAGATTATGCATCAGTACTCTGTCTTTAATAGTGTATATTACCCTAATGAACGCGAATGATACAATCAATGAAATCTACTCCGATTTGCGTCACGTCACGATTGCGCAACACTTAGGGGGTTGGGTAGATGTTTGGCTCGTGATTACGTATAACGTAGCACTATTTTACTATTGCTTTGCAGTATTCAGTAGGTAATTGAATGCACATCTTTTTGATATATTACATAAGTATATTGATTACATATTAAGGTAACCATAACTCCTTTTGTGTGATGTCAACTGGGAAACCGAACGGATTTATCGTTGTTTTGTCCAATGTTTTGTATCTGGCATCTTGAAAAATAAACGTATCAAAAAGCTATTGCCATAAATAATAGTTCTCGTCATTCCTGATTATTTGATACTACACTTAAATTTGTTGTTATACAGTTACTGTGAAAATGGGGAAAGAGAAATGTATACAACTGGGCCATTAAGGGCATGGATATCAACGCAATTTTCGGAGTGAGGTACACTGATTTGAGAAGGTTGCCCTCTGGAATATTGTTCGGGAGGGTTTGACGTTTAATAAAATACACGACAACCAAAAATAGCACGAGGTGTCCACTACCTCCAAAATTTGGACCCGTGCGCCCCGACTAATACTCATCATCATCGTGCTGTCGGTCGCGAAGCGACAAAGACTGCTTCCATCACTTGACTCTTGCTCTCCATTTGTCTCTCTGCTGTGAGAGTGATGTCCATGAGTCGATCTTTATGTCTCTCATCTTTAGGTTTCTCTTGATGGTATCTTTGAACCGGAGACGAGGGCGCCCTCTCTTTCTCTGACCAGAAGACAGTTGAGAGTAGAGAACCTGCTTCGGTAGCCTGTCTGGTGACATCCTCATGAGGTGTCCAGTCCACCGGAGATTCTTTCTGATCAGAAGATCTTCCATAGATGGCAGCCCTGTTCGTTCTAGTATTTCCTTGTTTGTCACTTTGTCCATCCAGGTTATCCTCATGATCGAACGCAGATGTCGCATCATGAAGGCATGTAGCTTTTTAACCTGTCGTCTGTACACTGTCCAGGCCTCAGCTCCGTATAGGAGGGTGGACAGCACAATTGCACGGTATATCTTGCCTTTAACCCGCATGGACACATGGTGGTTGTTCCAGAGTCTCTGGCGTAGTCGGCCGAAGGATGCACTAGCCTTGGCCATCCTCCTCTGTATTTCATCGTCAATGCATCCGTCACTTGATATAGTGCTTCCGAGGTAGGTGAATTCTAGAACAGAGTTCAGCTTGTTTCCATCAACCATGATATCCTCCTCTCGGGTTCTTGTAGAGTTGGATTGGTACAGCACCTCGGTCTTCTTGATGTTAATCTTCAGGCCGAACTTCTTTGACGCATCGGAGAAAGCATCCACTATTTTCTGCATCTCTTCAGCAGAGTGTGCAACCAGTGCACTGTCATCTGCGAATAGCAGCTCTCTCATCAGTATCCGAGTAGTCTTGGTCTTTGCTCTGAAGTGTGCGACGTTGAATAGGTCAGCGTTCTGTCTGGACTGTATGTAGATGCCATCCCCCATGTCTCGGAAAGCCTCGTCGAGCATTGCTGATAGGAAGATGGAGAAGAGCGTGGGGGCCAGTACACAACCTTGCTTGACCCCATTTGTGACACTGAACGATTCCGAGACTTCTCCTTCAACACTAACTTTTGCCATCATTCCAGTATGTAGTGCCTCGATCATTGTTGTGAACTTCTCTGGGCAGCCATACTTCCTCAGTAGCTGCCATAGCCCGGTCCTCCCAACTGTATCAAACGCCTTGCTGAAGTCGACAAATACCATGTACAGTGGTCGGTCCTGCTCAATGCACTTTTCTTGTAGTTGTCGGAGACAAAATATCATATCCACGGTGCTCCGGTTACCTCTGAAGCCACATTGTGTCTCCGGAACTACCTCTGGTGTTATGTGAGTAGATAGTCTGTTGAGGAGGATCCTCGCGAAGATCTTGCCCGCTATGGAAAGAAGAGAGATTCCTCTATAGTTCCCACAGTCTGTTCGATCACCTTTCTTGTAGATGGTTACAATGCTTGCATCCTTCCATGCTTGTGGTACAGAACCCACCTCCCAGGCATTGGTGATTAGTTGGTGCAGTCTGCTGAACAGATTTTCTCCTCCGTGCTTCCATACTTCTGCAGGAATTCCATCTCCTCCAGGTGCTTTGCCATCTTTCAGGCCGGCGATTGCTCTAGCCATCTCATCCATAGTTGGAATCTCATCGAGGCTTGTCTTGATAATGCGCTGCGGGATGTTGTCCAGAGCTTCGTGATCTATGTCGCCAGGGACGTTGAGTAGCTTCTGGAAGTGTTCACTCCATCTTGCCACAACTCTCTTGCTGTCAGAGAAGGTCTCCATTCCATCTGATGATTTCAGTTGAACAGATCCCTTCTTTTTGGGACCCCACACTTTTTATGTACATATTATGCCTTCACATTGATGGTCATGTCAGACTGTATCCATATTTGGCTATGTATGAGGCTTCGGAGTCATGCGAGTTCAACAGCTAGATTGTAGGATGATTTAAGCAAGCGTTCCGCAAATCTTTTCGCAAACCGTTCCGCATTTTACACACGTCAAGAATACGTAAAAGACGGCACACAGACCCTAGTTGCATCAGAGCGTCATCTGTCGGATTAGTTATTGTGGTACTCATTGTACCAGAAACACTCCATCTTGAGACTTATGCGCCAGTGACGTAAACCGCTTAAGTCACTGTCGCATGCATGTTCGAACAACCTACGTCTATTCAATGGTATTTGATGTATCCAGTACGTCACGGATTGCTTACGCCACAATCACAATTATTGGCGAAAATTCCCCCAATCCTTGCCTTTTTCAACTCAGCGCCAGTGACGTAAACCATTTGGCTTACGTCACTGGCGCATAAGTCTCGAGATGGCAGCGCCCTGAATCTAAGATAGCATGTTTTTGATACCATTAAACTATAAGTAATTGTTTATTAACGGCCTTTGTGCACAATCACTAGGCACAACCAATATAGTATAGTTGTGGGAGTTCATTCTGTGAACCACTCACTCACTGGAGTATCCCTTTAAAGAACCGATAGGCCAAACAAGTACAGATAGGACAAATAAAGTACCGATTGGACAAATAAAGTACCGATAGGACAAATAAAGTACCGATAGGACCAGGAAAGTACCGATAGGACAAATAAAGTACCGATTGGACAAATAGAGTACCGATTGGACAAATAAAGTACCGATTGGACAAATAAAGTACCGATAGGACAAATAAAGTACCGATAGGACAAATAAAGTACCGATTGGACAAATAAAGTACCGATAGGACAAATAAAGTACCGATAGGACAAATAAAGTACCGATAGGACAAATAAAGTACCGATAGGACAAATAAAGTACCGATAGGACCAGGAAAGTACCGATAGGACAAATAAAGTACAGATAGGACAAATACAGGTTCTTCAAAATACTTTTGAGTGGTGAACAAAAGCGGTGTAACTGGGGGGGGGGGCATACCGGGGAGGTGACGAGAGCGAGTTGTCTCCACGGCCCCGCGGCTCCTCCCGCTCGAGGCAGCACCGTCAGGTAGTTGGCTCCGTCGTCGATGAACAGAGGACGCGGCCACGGCTGGAAGGAAATACACTATAATTATATATATATATATATATATATATATATATATATATATATATTATATATATACATATATATATATATATATATATATATATATATATATATATATATATATATATATATGTGTGTGTGTGTGTGTGTGTGTGTGTGTGTGTGTATGTGTGTATGTGTGTACGTGTGTACGTGTGTACGTGTGTACGTGTGTAGGTATGTGTTTGCGTGTGCGTGTGCGTGTGCGTGTGCGTGTGCGTGTGCGTGTGCGTGTGCGTGTGCGTGTGCGTGTGCGTGTGCGTGTGCGTGTGCGTGTGCGTGTGCGTGTGCGTGTGCGTGTGCGTGTGCGTGTGCGTGTGCGTGTGCGTGTGCGTGTGCGTGTGCGTGTGCGTGTGCGTGTGCGTGTGCGTGTGCGTGTGCGTGTGCGTGTGCGTGTGCGTGTGCGTGTGCGTGTGCGTGTGCGTGTGCGTGTGCGTGTGCGTGTGCGTGTGCGTGTGCGTGTGCGTGTGCGTGAGCATGTTTATGTGTAGGTGTAGGTGTGTCAGTATGTCTGAATGTTTGAATGTTGTCCGTATGTAAATATATTATATGTCAGCAATAGGAATACACCAGTATCTACGATACATATGCGATCTCTAAATGCTGGTAAGTTAGGAGTGGACGTGTTTTGTTCAGAATTGTCTACATTTCGATTATATTCGGATTCTCAACTTACGGCGTCTGTCCATCCATCTGTGACGCTCAGATCCAGGTTCTAAAAACACCAATGGCAAAATGTAACAATAATAAATTGACTGAGCGTATCATACAGTACTAACTGACATCCTCCAACGCACCGACAAAGCACGGACAACAGTTTTTGCTTGCCGATATGGTCCGTTTTGGTTTAGAAATACATCACAGATTTGCATACTTAAAGTTGGGTACACACAGAAAGGTACATTTTATAATCGCATGTGTCATTCGGTAGATTTGTACTGATTAATTATGCTCTACACTAGCATTGGAACAACAAACACTCTCTATGTAAGTAAGCCAATCATTTTACAAACAAAGGATAGGCCAACTGGTCCAAAGAAGGGAATGCTTATCGAAAGTGGAGTTAGGAACCCAGCAGCACAGGCCGCAAGATGGCGCCCAAACTTAGGATTAATGTGATTAATGTGAAGATGGGAATATGTTTTACAATAATACCAGATGGAAACGTAAACTCACCGTTTGGCAATCCAAAGTTTTGACATCGCAAATGGTGACAATACTACGGTTCAGCGCACGCACAGCCCATGTGACAACCACGTGATCAACGTCCCGCCATGCAACGCGCGTGTAGTAATGGTCGCTGCATCAGGGAAAACACAACGCAACATGTACAAGAACAAAACTAAAGTAAATATGAAATTGTCAGCGTGTGGCATTGCATGGATGTCACTTGGCTAAAAGCCGTCTTTCAATGACACCATCGTCATTTTAAATAACCATCATTACTTGTCAGACATCACCAAGTCTGTACTACTAGACACACGTATACATAAAGTAAGTAGTTTGTTACTGTTACTTGTGATATGTGACAACGATCAGAGAAAACTGAATCACGTTTTGAATATAAATGAATACAATTATGTAAGAAATGTAAGAAAAGATAGATGAGCATGGATGAATACAAACAGGATTTGAGTTAACTTGGGCTACTTTTAGGAATGAAAAGTAACAATTTAACTGCATTCTTTACATCTAGAGTTTAAACATATTACATACTGTAAAACATTAAACAAAGTATGTCTATTCCTTCTTGCCGCCTCAAACAATTTCCACAACTCACATGATCTAAGATGCCATCAATATACCGACTTCATAAGGTTTGCATTATTCTGGAAGTTTGTTAAGACAGTGCTAATGTTTTACCATCATACCGATGATATGTCACCCATTCCCTGGCGGCAGATTCAGTAAGTATTGTATGTACATGTGGTGGTTTTGCATTACTGCAGTCCCATCTCATGATCATGTAACAAACAGTGATAATTTGTTCCCAATGAGTGATGGCAACCACACCAATGGGGCGGCTAATTGGGCAGGACCTTACGTCGTCTGTAAGGTCCGGTTACCGACTAACGCGGTATTTTCCGTTTGTGAAATTGACGCGGAAGCACGTGTGTACTTGCGTACGGATAGCTTCGCCCATACGACAGATATGGGATGTAAATGCAGTTGGTAGACGTACGTGCATACCCAAAATGTCACACAAACGAGGCTTCTCATATGTGGATGACATTCCGAAATCTCAATGAACCTTTGTCCATGCTATACCGTGATATCGCAGGTACAAACAAATGTATGTTAAATTACAAAAACGTTAATGTATATATATATATATATATATATATATATATATATATATATATATATATATATATATATATATAGTCAGTGTATTTACAAAACGACGCATTAATTAATATTAACATCACTTTGTAATTTCACGTGATATCGGAGCCACCTACCGTCCACGAAGGTCTGGCGGTGGCAGCAGTTTCCTCGGTGTCACAGGGCTCGTTGTCGACACGATGAAGAGCTCTGCGACGGTGTTAGGACCTAGTTGACCATCCTCCGTGATGTCTCCAGCCTGACGCCGAATGGGCAACAACTTACATCAATAAACCAATAATTAATTAATTTATTTGTTGGTTCGTCGGTTCGTCCTTCCGTCCTTCCGTCCTTCCGTCCTTCCGTCCTTCCGTCCTTCCGTCCTTCCGTCCTTCCGTCCTTCCGTCCTTCCGTCCTTCCGTCCTTCCGTCCTTCCGTCCTTCCTTCCTTCCGTCCGTCCGTCCGTCCGTCC
>OZ024859.1:50515984-50518484 GCA_964017155.1 Oasisia sp. SBJ-2009 | reverse complement strand
AAAGTGCATAACGACATCACTCTAAATATGGACAATGGTAGAGTTACTGCACTCACCTTACTTGATTTGTCAGCTGCTTTTGATACGATTAATCATTCTATTCTAATGGATCGTTTGTCTGTGTGGTATGGTGTGTCTGGTATAGCGTTAAGCTGGTTTAGATCATATCTGAGTGGTAGACACCAGAGAGTTAAGATTGGGGATTGTTTTTCGTCACCACTTAATATTTCGTGTGGTGTTCCTCAGGGGTCAGTTTTGGGACCATTACTTTTTACACTGTATACTACTCCATTGAGTCTAGTGATTAATAGGCATCATTTGAGCCATCATCTTTATGCAGATGATACTCAAATTTATATATCATTATCCACTTCAGATGCAAGTAGTTCTTTACAGCAGCTTAGAACTTGTATTGATGACATTTTTTGCTGGATGACTGAGAGTAGATTGAAGCTGAATGCTGATAAAACTGAGTTTCTTATTATTGGTACACACCGGCAGCGTGACAAAATTAAGACTCTTTTTCCTATACCCTTACTTAATCAGCATGTTATGCCTGCAGTTTCGACTAGGAATTTGGGAGTAATTTTTGATGATAAATTAAATTTTAGAGAACACATTTCTCAAATTTGTCGAACATGTTTTTACCACATTCGTGATTTGCGGCGTATTCGTCGATATTTGCCTGTTTCTGTTGCAAAGACTATTGCAACTGCATTAGTTACTAGTAGATTAGACTATTGTAATTCACTTTTTCATAATATTGCTATTAAGGATATCACAAAACTACAACGTGTTCAAAATTGCTTAGCAAGGGTGGTGACTAGGTCTCCACGCTTTACTCCTTCTAAGCCGCTTCTAAAGTCTCTGCATTGGCTGCCTGTCCAATATCGTATAATGTTTAAGATGTGTACCATTACTTACCAGGCACTTTCTTCTAAGCAGCCATCGTATTTACATACTTTGCTTACTCCTATAAGAAAACCTATTCAACTTCGGTCATCTACTTCTGATTTACTCTTTGTACCAAAGGTCAATACTAATATGGGGACCAGGGCTTTTGCTGTGGGTGCGCCTACTCTATGGAATATGCTTCCTTCTAGCGTGAAATCAGTTGAAAATATTGCTAAATTCCGTCGTCATTTAAAAACATATCTGTACAATTTGGCCTATCCGCCATAGCTCCCTGGCGCATCAATCAATCTGATGACAACTTGATTTGTTTACCGACTATGAGATCGATTAATCCTTTTTGTTTTGATGCGCCTCTGAGCTTGGTTTCTAAGGATATAGGCGCAATAGAAGTTAACTAATTATTATTATTATTATAATGTTCTGTAGACTGTATACATATTTCAAACACAGTGATTTCCCGATAACTTGTGATATGCAATGTATACATGTTGACGTCATTAGCAATGGACTCTTGATTTACCTTGGTTTTCGAGTAAGCAATCAGAGCAAACCTTTGGTCGGCCGATCCAAAATATATGTATTTCGAAGTATTCAACAAAGTCTACAAACAAAACAAGCCAACAGTGGCTTTATTGCTTAACAAATGTTCACAATCTATCAAATAAATTATGTTTTTATTCATTTTAAACCTACAAACACACACTCTGACACACACATATATATATATATAACATATATATATATATATGTTATATATATATATATATATATATATAACATATATATATATATATATATATATATATATATATATATATATATATATATATATATATATATATATATCACTCCCACGTACTCATAAAACACTCACTCACATAAATATATAACACATATACAACATCCTCACCCACACACACTAACACTCACACCCACACCCTTCCCACACAAACACATACAAACACACATGATGAGCGTATATGTCTGGTTTGCCATTTAAAAATCGATTTCACTCTTTAACAGTGATCTAGAAAGTCGTCGTCTGTAAGACGGTAGTTCGTCTCATTTAATACTTGACTTTCTCTTGCTTTTTATCGACGTGACCCTGAGTTCGACAAGGCAAATACCTTCAAGCGCTGTTCTAAAAAATGACGTTTGCGTGCACAGATTCACTATGATACCATTGTATGTGCCTGTGTGGTTTGGCTTTTGCTGTCGAATAATACGAACTTACAAGAGTCGAGTTGTCAACCACAATGGAAGTGTTGTCTGTCTGTGCATCGTAGAGGATTACGTTTGAGTCTTTCTTGTAGATCAATGACTCTTTGTCTGAAACAACAGGCGACCGTGTCTTGTCTACAGCTAAACGTCCTACTCCTAGTCGACACAAAGGGCTGGTTACTGATATAAGTGAACGTCTTAGCATCACTGCCTGGGAATTGACAGACACTCCGTAGTACTACAATTTGTTCTTACATTTCGTTTACAAGTTTATAATTTCGGGTTCGATTCAGTTAGATACTACTCTCCAACTCCATATATTATATCTATAGCGGTTATAGTGATATTGAAAAGTGAGTTAATT
>OZ024859.1:50480984-50510984 GCA_964017155.1 Oasisia sp. SBJ-2009 | reverse complement strand
GATTTCAGAGGTGGAATCGTAAAGACAAACAGCTCTCGCGTGGCCATTGTGGTATTGCGTTGAAATTCAAATGGCGTTAGCGAGAACAGATCTGCCTGGGCAAAGTATTAACAGATATATTACTAGTATTAGGTAGGAGCTGATAGGAGCCAAACGCGCACACATCTCGCTCACTTTCGGAAGTCTCGTCGTTTAGTACGGTCTCTGTTTTAAGTTTGTATACCATCCGTGTGAGGGTCGTGTGTGTTGAAGAGCCCGGGCTCCGGTGGATTAGCTCTGGCATTACGCGTCATAGGCAACGAACGACGAACTCGAAAAGGCGGAGTATAAATCATTCTGATCGCTTGCTTAGGATTAGGCCCCAGTAAAGTTTATTGTATTGAAAACAAGAGATTATTTCATAAATCTAATCCTGTTGATCCTACAGTGCTCCTGTACACAGGCGGTGTTTATGTTCTCGGTCCAACCCTAGCGGGTTGCTTGTCTTATGAGTTACCCGCTGTGTTCTTAGGTGGTTGTTAATAAAACACGTGGGCGTTGTTGGTCTTTGTGGTTGTCACACACGTTTAGTAGGATGGAACCGTCTCGGTTGGTTTTCACTGGACAAACTCGACGAGGGTCTTAGGAGTGAGTAAATTTACCCACCAGGGTCATATTTACATGATACAATCACTTGATCGTGCCCTGTCAAACATCATATTTCTGGCAGACATTATAGTACATGGCTTATGACAAAAAACGCCTACATTTGGTACATAAAATGCTAAAAAAAAAAAATATTCACGCCAGAATGTATTATTTCCCTTGGTTGTACCTTAATTGACATATTCATCACGTGATCTACGATCCGTCAAGTATTCCAAATGGTTGTCGAACAAGTGCAGCCCGCGAAAATTCTGCTGCATATTATTTTGAAATTCTGTAACCATCTCCTGTAACTTCGGTAATGGGGTTCTACAAAATCATACTCAATTAGCTATTTACCGTGCAGGCGCGTAGCCAGCGATAGTTTGTATGTGGGCATGCCGTATGTGTGGTCACCAGATAGAACAGCCAAAACAACGCCATCTTGGCACTGAATTCAATCGAACGTCCCGCGACGTTTCATCGGCTGTAAATGTACATTAATGTAGACATTATGCTTTCATGTTGACGGACATGTTATACGATATCAATATTTAACTATGTGGGAAGACGTAGCAGTCTCGTGTGATGCATACGGCGAGCTGTAGATGATTTTAAACATCCTTTCCGACATCGAACCAGCACACCTGTCGTCGGGCCATTGACGGACATGTCAGACTGTATCCATATTTAGCTATGTGTGAAGCTTCGGAGTCATGCGAGTTCAACAGCTGATTGTAGGATGATTTAAACAAGCGTTCCGCAAAATGTTCCGCAAAACGGTGCTGCATTTTACACACGTCAAAAATACGCAAAAGACGGCACAAAGACCCTAGTTGCGTTAGAGCGCCCTCTGTAGGATTAGTTATTGTGGTGCCATGGAAGTATCGCGCTCGAAAACGAGGCTGGTTGCACTTGGTGGCAGCCACGCCATTTTCTCATGTTAAAATGTAGGATTCTGCTTTTTTCGGTTGTAATAATCGGAATCTCTGCAAATTGTGTTTACCGATCATTTTCCGAAGTATATTCAGCAGTGGGACTCTGCCGGTAAGAATTATCACGAACATCATACATTTTAATCGATCTGTTATGGTGTTTATTTCCAAAGCAATGCCAATGGCAAAGCCAAATTCCGCGGCGCCGACAGCATAGACTTGGCGACTACTTGTGTTTGTCGATCTTGACAAGTGCCAGTATATGCCATCTTTCGCGCAGTACAACCGGATTTTATGCAACTGGATACATTTGTTGTGATTTTATGCATTTGGGACAAATTGCTAAATATAAGTGCTAAACGAACTGTTGTGAACTGACAACCTACAACAATGTAACATTTACACCTTTTAATCACGAACAATAATCCCGTGTATGTGTTTTAAATATAGTTTTAATACCATTTTTGCATAATTGCTAATCATATTATGCAATTACAAGGACCTATTTAAATATACAAAGTGTATATTGCACTTTTTTCGACGTATGTGCATTACAGCATGGGAATGCGCATGCCCTCGTTGCTGGTGTCAGATAACGTGTTTAGAGTTGGCGTATCTGTTAGAACCTTTGTCGAATGGCAGAACGCGCTACATTTGTTTGAACAACAAACGCATAGTCATGTTTATATGAGACACCTGAACTTAGAATAGAACGCAGCAAAGAAAACGACGCCAAACGCTGTTGAAAAAGCGTCGAAAGATATTAACGTCACTAGGGACTAGGCCCTATGTCAGTTTGACATGGCATATTTGGACCGAACCACTATTCCAACATGGGGATGTGAGTTTGGGTTAGGTTTAAGGTTAGGTCAGGTTTAGGGTTAGGGTCAGGGTAATACGTTTTTATACAATTCAAGTCGGGCTCACCTTGTTACGGCCACGCAGCGGCGACAACCTCACATCCTTATTTTGGAATAATGGTTTGGTCCAAATCGACTATTGGTGCAATAGTCGTGCGTCAGAGAACGGACTGTCGGTGCAATATCCACGGCCTTAAATATAATTTAATACCATAACTAATTTTCTATTCTCTCAAAATCTATATAATGTCATAAAACGCGTTTTTCGCAGACGTGTTTATTTGAGAAGTAGTCTAAATATACCTGTGATCAAATTCAAAGGTGTAACCAGCAGTAACGTAACGACGGGTCTCTAGTTCTATCTGTATTACTGTGAGCATCGCCAATGGGTTCAATACACCAAAACACAAGAGTTTCTGGATGTTTCATTCAAGTGTTTTTTTAATATAGCAAACTTTATTTTCTAGATGACGTCACAGTAAGAAAATGCAGCGATAGCTTTCGACAATTACTGCCACCTGCCGACTGCCCGTCTGTGACGTGGTGCCACCTGTCGAATCAATTAGACTTATTTAACAGTTGTTTTGCATGAATGGATGAAAACATTCCCGCTAAGTTCTCTGCGAATTAGATATTCGATGATCGGTATGTGAACGTAAATTGTGGTATCGTCCGGGTGAGTATAAAACGATGCTCAGTGGCGCTTTCTTCCACTTTAACGAACATACGAACAAGCCATTTATCAAAATCACTTGAAATGTTCCTATGCAATGAAGGCCGAAAAATAATGGGATTAATCAAGCAAAACGTTGAGTTACATCATAAGGAACTTTGCATACGAGTTCAGATAAATTTGATTTTAAGAACAATGTATGAGCATGGCGACGAGCAGAAAGGCTAAATTGACAGGTGACACATGAGAACGTATACACAGCAAGGAAAGACTGCTAAAACTGTATTTTGAGATGTACTCTAAACGACCTTTTGATCAATATCAATGGCGTAATCAGTAATAAAATACGTTCGGGCCAATAGTTCCAAATATATTGCTATCCCATTCTGATTGATCATATCAACATACAAGTGTTCCTGGATGTTTCTTTGATATGTTTTGGATCTGGTCAATAGGATTCTTTAGATAACGTCATAGACAAAAGACGCGGTGAATATCGGCGTCGAACGTTCTTTCTGTTAATTACCGTCTTTGACGTCGCGCCACCTGTCGAATCAATTCGAACTAATCACCAGTTCATTTCTGGGCATTCTCACAAATTATTCTGCAACTTACACACTGAGCACGACCTCATAGAGTGGTTGCAGTGCGATCATGAATGATATATGTTTCGTATGAAATATGACCTCCCGATTCCCATAACGCGACACTCAGTGGCGTTTCGTTCCATTATAGCGAACTAATAATACAAGGGATTACTAAAATCACATGCAATTTTCCTGAAGAAGATTTATGCGAGTAGAATATGAGTGAAATGTTTTATTTTTAGGGCTATTCATTGAAAATATAAAAATGACACAACTGTTATTGATGGCACTGCAATTTAATGATTCCAACATCTCATCTAGGTTAAAAATCCGAAATCCTATAAAACAAACTCTGTCAAAGATTCCACCACTCGTATGATGGCAGAGCCAAACGACGTCTTCACACACCTAGACACGTGACGGTGACATTAACGACGCCTGAGGTATAACAATTGAAACATGCGTAGATTTCATAATAAGACGGACATGAACCGTTATTAATTAAAATAGGTAAAGACGATCTGAAATTTTCTTTTTATGACATACAAATACAGTCCGCGTCACTTTTTACTCCGTTGTCTAAAATATATTCATATAGCAGTGGAACATTTAAAAATGGTAATTCATCTATCAAGTCTTGTTTGCCCTAACATAGACGGGTACGTAAGCCGCCGCCAGAGCAGGGGCGGATTTGTTTTTGGATGGCTGGGAATCTTTTAATCCGACTCCGGTCTACAGATGTCTCTCGTCAGGATCCCATCGCTTGTCGTCCCGTTTTCTTCGTCCTTCGACTTTCAAGACTTTGAATTTTAGCCAGTATGCCAGAACCAATGGTTATAGGAAATCTTGAATCTCTTCCGACTCAAGTTAGAAATCTTTCTGTTAGACAGTTTGTTATTCATACGTTCAACTTTCCACCATATTTCTTGTGTTTGTTCGAATGATGTTGTCTTCAACACGGTTGTCTCATTTTGTTGTGTTGTTTTGTCAGCGATAAAGTCTCCATGTCACTATCGCATGTCGGTGTCACATGGATAATATACAAAGTACCCATTAGCACTTACGAAATAACTCTCCCACTTCGATATATATATATATATATATATATATATATATATATATATATATATATATATATATATATATATATATATATATATATATATATATATATATATATATATATTTGTTATACTTCTTATCAGACTAACCATGAGTTCAAAGCACAGTTTTTCGTCTAATTCACAAATGCCAAACACTTCTAAAATGAATGAAACCAATCTATTCTAACCAATTCAATGAAGTGATCAGATTATGCATTACTATTTTGATATATTTATTATCGAATTTTGAAAACGAAACATTATACACAGACATGAACAGACTAGTAGATGAAGCTCACATTTTATTTCTCAAAACAAAATCTTCGTAAAGTGAAAACTACAAACGCTGAAACGAAATGGAGCCAGACGATACTTATGTTTTGATTACATATTACGCAGGCTGTAGAACTTTAAGTAATAAGTTCAGCGACTGTGACACTGACGCGAAGTGGTTAGTGTATGAAATATAAATTTTATATCATAATTTCTATTGATCGGAAAACGGCGAAGAAGAAGAAACGACCTAGAACACAGACGTAACGAGACAAGTGGGTGAATAACATATATACTATTAGCAGTTGTAATTTGTTGGTAAACATATAAAGAACAAGTTGAAAACGGGTGAGAAAATAAAAACTAAATAAAATCATATTTTATATATTATATTTTATTCATCTTGTAATGATTTTAAATTTTCTGTCGACATCAGTTAAAACTGGACGCAAATAAACTAGAATATGACTTAGATATTTTATTTTAGGGATAGGAATCCGAAACAAAAACGACCCGATCTGTCAAACGTTCCACTCTTGTGATGCGCAGAGTCATGTATTCACACACCTACAAACTTAACAGATACGGTCGATCTCTATAAATGAATAATAACTTTTTTCAGAACACTGTAACTGCTATTTATTTAAAATTTAATATTTAAAATTAGAGCGGTCGGTCCCGTAAGTCGCCGCCAGACATTCGGGGAGCGGAGATTTTGTTCCTTCTTGCTCCTTGCATGTTGTTGAGCAGTTCGTACTGTTTTTCTTTTCATACGTCCCTATATTTGTCCCCTTTAGTAATTTTCATTCTAACCCGGTCTTCAGGTGTATCTAGTCAGGATTTCAAATAAGAAAACATTATAAAATGTTGCTTAATTATTAACATATATCTAATACTTCGTACTGGAAATTAAATGATTATTGAAAACAAAGCAAGGCCTACACAGACACGTAACTAGTGGATGAAACACATATTTTATTTCGCAACAACAAATCATCGGAGAACGAAAATTAAACACAACTGAAACGAAATTAAACCAGACCATACTTGTGTATGTACTATGTGTATAATATATATTTTATATCATGCCAGCTCACGTCATCCTCGTCATATCCTCATCTGGCCGATGTCTATGAACCACATCATACCTACCTAGTACCTATATGTCTGTGTACTACGCCGCCCCAGTTAGTCGTCTGCACGACACCTCGTGTTATCCAAAACACATTTGTAGCATTTTATGATATTGTGGATATATGGACAGGAATGTTTACTATATAAACCCCAACGTGTTAACCGATGGGAGGATAAATGCCAACTTCACACGCAATCGTCGTCCGGCAAAGTTCGCACATAATATAAATTATACTTCTTGATCTCCACATACCAAATGTGTGATATACAAAAATTATTTTGAAGTTATCACGAATTGTATAGGAAAAATAGAGTACATTTGTTAAAATGTATTAAGATAACTATCCTAACGACCCATCGTGTTCAGTTTACAAATTGTTTAGTTCTTAGCTGCAGAAACTCGGTTATTGAATAGAGTGTAACTTCACATATACAGTGACAACTACCAATGTCCAGAATGGCATTCTGGACACCGAAGATGGCCGAGGCAGGAAGACCTGTGGAACCCGCAACAGACTGCCGAGGGTATGCGTTAAGGCGTCGCAGTCGAATCGCAGACAGCTCCGGCGACCACGCTCGTGAAGACGTCAGTTCCTGCCGCAAGACACCAATGGATAAGCACCGGTCACGTGACGACGGAGCTTGGAGGACTCCCAGAAACACTCATCCGAAAAATAGACTGTAAAGGGTACCCTATCCACTACCCTGATAGAAGTAGGGGTTGTTAATTGGCCTCAAATATGATATATCTCTTAACAACCATCAGCGTTGCAGTATTACTTGAGTGAAGCTCGCACCGTGGTTGATAGCTGATAGGCAGAAGTAAAATCCACGCAGACATACCCCGTACATATTCAGTCAGTTATAAAAAATTCTCTTGAAAATATTTAACGGGTATAATTCCTATATATCTGCATGCCATATAGTACACTCAGCATTGATCTCAAAGGGTAGAATAAGTTTACATACAGAGTCATAATACGTTTACAAACAGATTCATAATAAGTTTACATACAGAGGTATAATAAGTTTACATACAGAGGTATAATAAGTTTACATACAGAGTCATAATACGTTTACACACAGAGTCATAATAAGTTTACACACAGAGTCATAATAAGTTTACACACAGAGTCATAATAAGTTTACATGGCAGAGTTATAATACTAGACACGACCCGTCTAAAGTAACATGGACGCGGTAGTCTCACGTTTCCTCTGGCGGCCGCTCGTCGTTCCTGCCTCAGTCGCATGCAGTGTACTCGTGCGAGGGCGACCTGACTCACTACACACGACTCAAGACATCCCCAGCCCATAACTCATGCTTCATACTTAAGTTTAAAACAGTACTTGCAAACGGATTCACGAGGACTCTGGTTTCGTGGAGTTGTTTTTACTAAAACAAGTAGTCAATTGATTGAACAGTTAATTGATTGGGTAATCTTTAGACTGTGTCATTAGATCATCAGCTCTGTACTCGTTGAAATCGAAAGGAAGATATATTCATCTGTTAATTAGGATTTATAGGAATTGGAAAGTAAAAACACCTCGCCGCTTTGTTTTGTGTCTTGCTTTATCAGAAATGTGAATGGATCGGTAATTATTTAATTACAACAAAGCATTTGCTTACCGGCTGGATCTAAGACGCTTCCTTTCAGGTAGACGCGAATAACGTAGGTCGTGATGCCCGGCTACCATACAACTCACGGCGGCAAGCTGGATGCATCGTCTCAAAGTCCAATGCGGCCACTGGCGCGTCGGACATATGACCAATGAACTAGACTTCTTCTTCCATCTACACATCGCAGCACCACGTCGTCGATCTGCTTGCAGGTCCAACACATAACAAAGCCAGCCGTGACGTAATTCTCTCCGTCTTAGCGACAACTTCGTAAGTTTGACGTTCAGATTGTACGTCTTACGTAGCGTAACCCCGACGCACATGCGCAGAATGCACGGTCACGTCCTTTGAAGTTATTACGTCTTTGTTGACGATTTCCCACGCTGGTTTCGCATGGTCTTGGTCCTTGGACTAACACGGTCAAATGGCCAGGGTTGGGTGCGCCTGCTTGTTTTGAAGCGCATATGTATAAATTTGTGTTACTGTATGATGGTTTGAATTAATAAATTGGTTTTATTGTAGCGTTTGCGGGATTAACCCCGCCACTAATCGTATCGTTTGGCGCGAGCGGTCGGCACGGAGGCGTCTAGTGGCGGACTCGGGCACACGTTCACTCACTCAGTCTAACACAAACAATATATATAAGGTTTCTACAGTTTATTACATCAAAATCCTAACAGTACAAATCTAAGACACTCACTAAAATACTTCACTAACTAAACCAATACAAACACAATACAAATGTGACGGTACTGACAGCGTGTTTGACACGCGATCAGTCAGTGGATCGGTCAAAAGACTCACCCACTAGGTGTGTTTCCTCAATCGGGAGAACAATGTGCCTGGTGCGGCACAACGTATATCACCGGGCGACTTGGAGCGTGCCTGGTGCGGCACAACATATATCACCGGGCGACTTGGAGCGTGCCTGGTGCGGCACAACGTATATCACCGGGCGACTTGGAGCGTGCCTGGTGCGGCACAACGCATGTCACCGGGCGACTTGGAGCGTGCCTGGTGCGGCACAACGCATGTCACCGGGCGACTTGGAGCGTGCCTGGTGCGGCACAACGTATGTCACCGGGCGACTTGGAGCGTGCCTGGTGCGGCACAACGTATGTCACCGGGCGACTTGGAGCGTGCCTGGTGCGGCACAACGTATGTCACCGGGCGACTTGGAGCGTGCCTAGTGCGGCACAACGTATGTCACCGGGCGACTTGGAGCTTCGTGTCTCGGGGTAACAACAGTTGTTTCCCCGACAATATGCCCCAAACTTCTGCCCGTCAATAACACACAGTATATGCTTTGACGGCAAGCATGTCGCAGGGCCCTCTGGAGCGGCGTGTCCAGGGGTAAACAGCGTAGATGTTCCCCTGGTAATAAGCCCCAGTCTTCTGCCATGACATTCATAGTATATGCTGTGACAGTAAGCCTGTCACAGGGTGCTCTGGAGCGGCTTGTCCCGGGGTGAACAATACATGTTCCCCCGGTAATAGGCCCCAGTCGTCTGCCATGACATTCATAGTATATGCTGTGACAGTAAGCCTGTCACAGGGTGCTCTGGAGCGCGTGTCCCGGGGTGAACAATACATGTTCCCCCGGTAATAAGCCCCAGTCTTCTCTCAAGAGTAATTAAAATACCCCCTATTTATACCACCTAAACTGTAGCCTTAGGACAGACGCTAGACTGCTTACCTAACATTTTATCCAGCGCTATAGCGTCCTAGAAATATTGGCAGGGTGCCAGCGGACTCTGCACCCTGTGGTTTACCCCAATAACAAGGTAGTTGCCCATCTTCATAAACCAGATGGCCCTAGAAATTAGCATAGAAGCTAGCCTGCAGTGCTAGTGAACTTTCCCTCCCCCGGTAGCGTCCCAAAATACCAGGGTTGGTCCTCTGCCTCGGCCAGATGGCCCTAAAATTACCATATAGATTGAATCGGAGTAAACACCCTGCTTGAAATTATGTAAGTATTTTGCATGGCTTTAGTAGCCCTAAATAGTGGTAGATATATAAACAGTGGTACATAGATAAAATATATATATATATATATATATATATATATATATATATATATATATATTACATATATATATATATATATATATATATATATATATATATATATTACATATATATATATATATATATATATATATATATATATATATATATATATATAAATATATCATAATATGCACATACATACATGCATACCTATATATATATGTATATAATTATAATAGTTATTGCTGAAAAATCCCTACATTATGAGTCCCAATGATTTGTTTTATCTCCATAGGTATTGGGCCTTAGAAACACTGTTTCTGCATTCTGCCCAGGATAGGAAATAATACTGGAGGGGGGGGGGCTAAGAATTAAAAAAGCGGTTTTAAGCTTGTCATCATAGCGATTCCCGCGGAAAGTTTAAAGTTTATGAGCAAGGCAAACACGTGGTATCGTGGCGTCAAAGATGACAGACAGACCCTTTCTATGTATTCAGAGCATGTTTACAAGGATAGTTTTGGGGTCGTAAAGGGCGTCATGATATATTATTGTGCGATATTCCGATGTAATGCAAACAATATAATCATTACAGGCAACAAGCATTATGCTAAGGTGGGTATCGAAATAAAAGCATGTAATATAATACGAATTCAAACATTAGGTGTTGTTATTCCCTTTAACCTGAGCTAACGTGAAGATTGGAAAGTGGTCAGTTATGTCACATATTAAGATGCCATTTTGATTTGCTTGTTTATTCCATTTGTAGAAATATTATCTATATATTACTAAAGATGTGTTTAATATTTTCACAGAATTTTAAGTGACTAACATTATATGCAGTTTTGCGATATATACAGTGTAGTATATTGCACCACAACCACAACCACTAGTAGTAGTAGTGATACCATGACAACAACCACAACCACTAGTAGTAGTAGTGATACCATGACCACAACCACAACCACTAGTAGTAGTAGTAGTGATACAATGACAACAACCACAACCACTAGTAGTAGTAGTGATACCATGACAACAACCACAACCACTAGTAGTAGTAGTGATACCATGACAAGAACCACAACCACTAGTAGTAGTAGTGATACCATGACAACAACCACAACCACGACCACGACGACCAAGTCTTCCTCTTCATGTTCTTCCGGACACCGCCTAGCCTCAACATGCTGATACAGGCGGGCGAACAGGAACAATCAGAATTTTGTTTTCTTTTATGGTACAATGCAATATATCAGAACAGTAATTAGTGCATGTAAACAGCAATGCGTGCAAAATAACTAGTTATGTATAAAAAGTGGAATAATGCAAAGTAAGGAACCCAAGGGTGTTTTTATTTACAACATGTTGAGGGAGGGAGTTCCAAAGTCGAATGGTACTTGGGAAAAAAGAATACAAGTGGTAATTATGTAGGGATTTTTCAGCGATAACGATTATAATTATAAGTATATATATATATGTATGCATGTATGTATGTGCATATTATGATATATATCTATATATATGTAATATATATATATATATTATCTATGTACCACTGTTTATATATATCTACCACTATTTAGGGCTACTAAAGCCATGCAAATACTTATATAATTTTACAAGGAGGGTGTTTACCCAGTTAAGAGACTATAACCAGTATGGAAGGTTTCCTATGCAATTTATATGGTAATTTTAGGGCCATCTGGCTGAGGCAGAGGACCAACCCTGGTATTTTGGGACGCTACCAGGGGAGGGAAAGTTCACTAGCACTGCAGGCTCGTCTATGCTAATTTCTAGGGCCATCTGGTTTAAGAAAATGCTCCACTTTATTGTTGTTGGGGAAAACCACAGGGTGCAGAGTCCGCTGGCACCCTGCCAAGATTTCTAGGGGTAGACGCGCTGGACAAAATATTAGGTAAGGCGTCTAGCGTCTGTCCTCGGGCTACAGTACCACTAGTATAAATAGGGAGTATTTTAATGATTCGAGGTTGACTACTGGGGCCATTTGTCGGGGAACACACACATACGCTGTTCACCCCGAAACACGCCGCTCCAGAGCGCCCTGTGACAAAGATACTGTCACAGTCCATTGGGCCGAAAGAAGTTGTGCCGTACGAGGCATATTGTGCTCTGATTGAGGAACCACACCACACCTGTGGGTGAGTTCTTTGCTTGATCGCGTGTCAAACACGCTGTCAGTACCGTCACATTTGTATTGTGTTTATATTGGTTTAGTTAGTGAAGTATTTTAGTGAGTGTCTTAGATTTGTACTGGTAGGATTTTGATGTAATAAACTGTAGAAACCTTATATATATTGTTTGTGTTAGACTGGTTAGACTGAGTGAGTGAACGTGTGCCCGAGTCCGCCACTAGACGCCTCCGTGCCGACCGCTCGCGCCAAACGATACGATTTGGTGGCGGGGTGTTATCCCGCAAACGCTACAATTTGGTGGCAGCCGGGGTGGGATTTCGGTAGATAAACCTGACCGTATTCCTCTACGTTCCGTAGTAACGGTTTTTGGTTAATCTATCTTGAAAATCTCACTTGAAAGAACTCACACGGGCCGCACGTTTACTCGCTTCAGATAGATTAAAGTAGAATAGTTTAGTGAGAAGTTACTTCTCTGGTGGCAGCAAAATAAATACGTAAAATGTTAAACTCGTAGTGATAATTCCTCAGTGGCCGATGTTTATTTTCGGTACACTGGACACTGTCTGCAATGGCAGGGGGCCATCCAACCCGGCAGATGAAAGGCCACTGTTTACAGCTTGTCGCCCTGTGGACAAAGCTGGCTACAGGCTGGCTAATGACGGTCAGTGGGTCAGCAGACACTCACTAGATAGTGGTTCTGCTAATGACCCCTTGAGCCGTGATGCAATCGACAACACAGCAGGTCAATGGTTGTCCTCTCTTCCCAGCATCAGGTTTTCAAGGGTCAGCAACTCAGGCCATGGTAGATCGTTTCTTCAGGGGATATAGCTGGATGTTTTGAAGAGATGTTATATCTGATATAATGTCAAGTTACTATTATAGGTGTTTGCTTAGTTATAGTTTCATGGAATTAGGGTATACAGTAGAATGTTTGGCGGATTCTGGATTTGATGTATGGTCATATAGAAATAACGGCTTAATTCGCTGTCTATGACAGACAGCGCTAACACATATTATCATCAGGATATGTCACACCCAACTGAGTATGATAGTCGGCAATGGTATGTTTTATTGCCTAAGAGAGATTCACAAAACACGAGGTCTGCTAGATGCAGAGCCAGACCTGACAAATGTCACGGTGTAATCGTTCATATGATTTGTGAGATTCACAAAACACGAGGTCTGCTAGATGCAGAGCCGGACATGACAAATGTCACGGTGTAATCGTTCATATGATTTGTGAGATTCACAAAACACGAGGTCTGCTAGACGCAGAGCCGGACATGACAAATGTCACGGTGTAATCGTTCATATGATTTGTGAGATTCACAAAACACGAGGTCTGCTAGACGCAGAGCCGGACATGACAAATGTCACGGTGTAATCGTTCAGATGATTTGTGAGATTCACAAAACAGGAGGTCTGCTAGATGCAGAGCCGGACCTGACAAATATTTCGGTGTAATCGTTCATATGGTTTGTGAAATAGTCACAAAACGCGAGGTCTGCTATAAGCAGAGCCGGACATGACAGATGTCACGGTGTAATCGTTCATATGATTTGTGAGATAGTCACAAAGCGCGAGGTCTGCGCTACAAGCAGAACCGGACAATACATATAAGTCGGTGTAATCGTTCATATGGTTTGTGAAATAGTCACAAAACGCGAGGTCTGCCCCGTGCAGAACCGGACATGACAAATGTCACGGTGTAATCGTTCATATGGTTTGTGAGGTAGTCACAAAGCGCGAGGTCTACAGTTTGTAGAACCGAACATCACAAAACACGAGGTCTGTGACAAGCAGAACCGAACATGACAAATGTTACGGTGTAATCGTGTCTACCCTATGTCGTTGTAACCAATTATTTTCAACACATGAAAGTTTGGTTTCAAAGATTGTTTAAAAATAAGTGATTGTTTTCGTTCAAGCACTTTCCAACAAAAAGTTCCTGCACATATCTGCCCAGTCAAAGTGGACGGAATCACTTGCTGACATGGACAGCTATATTTATTTTATCATCATCATCATCACCATCCTCATTGCTATGATGCCATATACAACTTTCAACTTTCTGCGTTTTATGTCATCATCACTTCGAATTGTTCATCTTCTCATCCTGATTTTTGCCAGCTAGGTCTTGAAGCATAGTTCATGCATTTATTTCAATTATAGAGAGTAGTCTTGGTCAAACAGAAGTAATTTGACCAGCCAGTCAGTGAACTGGTCATTGTGGCTGTTTCAGGCTGTGAGACCATCTGGTTAGATTATGTCAACACACAGCATGGCTGCAGTCTAGGGGTCAATGACTGGCCCAGTGGTGTAATGAGAGAAGTTAACGAGTATCAACATAGTTCTGTTCAGGGCAGCTTCTGGCTTAATAGATATTTAATTGGCACAGGGTGTGTTCTGCTAAACAGAATAGGATGAAGTTGATTAGAGTTAGTTTTTATGTGTTAGCTCTTGTTGGTCATATATATAGATATCTTGGAAGATTATACTGTTACATACACAGAGAAACTATACTAGAAGAGTTAGTAGTGCATAGGCCGGAGAACAGTATCTCAGCCGTAGTTGGCCACAAGGAATCTGTATCACAGGGCAGCTTCAAGTCCCTAAGGTGCAGACACTGTCTGATGGCAGAGATAGCGATTACCCTGGTCAGGCCAGGCGACCTTAATGGGCACATTCTGTGTCTGAGGGCAAGGATATGATGAAGTTCTATCTTTGTGGATGTGACAAGGGTTGTCCGTTATTCTCCTGGTACATGTCAGTGCTGTGACATGTCAAGCAATGGCGAACGATGTATGACCACGACGGTCATATGACATTAATTATGGCAAACACCATAACAGTGCTGCGTACGAGATACGTACACAACAAAAAAATACAGGAACCAGAATTCATTCTGGTCAAACCTGCAGCGTTATCTGCAAAGAAGATGGAAGAAGACGCAGGAACCAGAATTCATTCTGGTCACAACCTGCAGCGTTATCTGCAAAGAAGATGGAAGAAGACGCAGGAACCAGAATTCATTCTGGTCACAACCTGCAGCGTTATCTGCAAAGAAGATAGAAGATGGAAGAAGACGCAGGCGAGATTGAGCTGAGCGTCCACTACTAGCGGTGAACTGACGTGCGTCTACCGTGCGTCCATGAAGTGGGTTACGACGGAGGATATCATCGGCTCAACATATGCGACTGACGATCGCGTGATGGAAGACATATCAACCGGACATGAACATTTGTGAAAAGTGAACATTTGAGTATAAATTGTATGCTTTCTTTTTCAGCATTGTATTGATTATTATAATGTTGCATGCATGTTACCTGTTATAATTTCGGGACGAAATTTTAGTGGGGCGGGGGTAATGTAGGGATTTTTCAGCGATAACGATTATAATTATAAGTATATATATATATGTATGCATGTATGTATGTGCATATTATGATATATATCTATATATATGTAATATATATATATATATTATCTATGTACCACTGTTTATATATATCTACCACTATTTAGGGCTACTAAAGCCATGCAAATACTTATATAATTTTACAAGGAGGGTGTTTACCCAGTTAAGAGACTATAACCAGTATGGAAGGTTTCCTATGCAATTTATATGGTAATTTTAGGGCCATCTGGCTGAGGCAGAGGACCAACCCTGGTATTTTGGGACGCTACCAGGGGAGGGAAAGTTCACTAGCACTGCAGGCTCGTCTATGCTAATTTCTAGGGCCATCTGGTTTAAGAAAATGCTCCACTTTATTGTTGTTGGGGAAAACCACAGGGTGCAGAGTCCGCTGGCACCCTGCCAAGATTTCTAGGGGTAGACGCGCTGGACAAAATATTAGGTAAGGCGTCTAGCGTCTGTCCTCGGGCTACAGTACCACTAGTATAAATAGGGAGTATTTTAATGATTCGAGGTTGACTACTGGGGCCATTTGTCGGGGAACACACACATACGCTGTTCACCCCGAAACACGCCGCTCCAGAGCGCCCTGTGACAAAGATACTGTCACAGTCCATTGGGCCGAAAGAAGTTGTGCCGTACGAGGCATATTGTGCTCTGATTGAGGAACCACACCACACCTGTGGGTGAGTTCTTTGCTTGATCGCGTGTCAAACACGCTGTCAGTACCGTCACATTTGTATTGTGTTTATATTGGTTTAGTTAGTGAAGTATTTTAGTGAGTGTCTTAGATTTGTACTGGTAGGATTTTGATGTAATAAACTGTAGAAACCTTATATATATTGTTTGTGTTAGACTGGTTAGACTGAGTGAGTGAACGTGTGCCCGAGTCCGCCACTAGACGCCTCCGTGCCGACCGCTCGCGCCAAACGATACGATTTGGTGGCGGGGTGTTATCCCGCAAACGCTACAATTACATCTGGAGTGAGGGATAAGGTACGACAAGGAATGCTGTTTTCTAGTAACTCTGTTTACAGGAATGAGGTGTGTTTTTCTGGTATGCCCACTAAGCCATTTGCTATTTTATATATCATGCATAGTGTTGCGTCATTTCTTCGGTCGGATAGGGATCTCCATCCTAATTTCTGGAGCACATCGGTTACACTTGAGGTATTGTGGTGGTGATGTAGGGCATATCGAGCTGCACGGCGTTGGATCATTTCTAGTTGGTTTATATGTGTAACGATGTAGTGGTCCCAGACAGTACAGCTGTTTTCCAAGATAGGTCTGACAAAGATGAAGTAGGCCGGAGTTTTTATTTGTTTTGATTTACTGATTGTTTTTTATTTGGATTGTTTTTTTGTTCATCCCAGTTTTCCGTTCATGCCAATAAACAAATAATGTAATAAAGTAGGCCTATGAGTTATGTTGACATAGATCCGTAGATATAAATAGAACACACCAACAGAACAGGAATGATTATTTAACTCTGCGCAATGCCATAGACGCCACTGTCAGGTCTGCTTATTTTTGTATTTACTACTGCAATGGGTGGCGCCACTATACATCAGTCCCTCTCGCTAGAGGGCGATGTGTGACGACAGCGAGAGAGGGACGAGACTTCGTTTGAGACCTAAATACGAGCGACCGGACAGGAACGAAGAAATGTTGAAGTGTTTAAGTTGCTAGTAAATTAAACCAGATGGGATCACGACTTAGGTGGGTTTTGTCACGTGTGGGTCACAATATGCCACTCTGTCCGGTGTGTGTGACCGCTTGCTAGTTGAGTGAGGTGAAGCTAGCGTCAGGTTGTTTGGGGAAGTTGGCATAATTTTCGGATTCGTCTCCTTTCGAGACCGACTCGACTACGGACTTGTCAACTGTCAAATATCGGCCTAGATGTCACGGTGTCAGTGTCAAATATCAAAGACTGAAATCACCCGGAAGAAAATCCAGAATTTGTTATATATTCTATAATGACTTCATTGTACAATAATAAAAAGATGTATAGTCCGGCGAAGTCGGAAGATGTGGTGCAGTTTTTTTTTTCATCCCCGAGATTCCATTTCCTTATCCGGGTCGACAACAATAGAATTAATCACTTAATCACTTCATGGAGGAACATTGTGTATTGACACTGATTGTTAGGCCTAGTATAGTATCTCTTGTAGTTGTAAGTGCACACTTCACAGAAGTCAAGGGCAGAGTCACTGACAGTGACCAGTGTTGTTGTTTCGCTTTCATAAATATAATTACTCAGTTTGAAGTTGAACATTCATTTTTATATTGTCTTGATTTGTAGCTCATTTGCTTTACTAATCGAGGAATGGTTGTAATTAAATTATATTTAATGATATTTTATAACCAGAACAAATCTTCAGTTCGTAAATAGGTAAATAGGCCTGCTTCAGATGATACAGCCTGTCATATTGAGTCTTGACATCACTAGGAAGATATAGAATCATCAAATAACATACAATGAAGCCACTGGGCGTGAAATGTATATACATGTGTTTTTGTTGAGTTGATGCATTTAAGTGTTCCTATGCTCTAGTTTTGTGTCATATTAGCGTGGATCGACGTTGGATGGTTTTAATTTCAAGCATACCTATAATTTCTTCATATGGCTTGGTTTATTTATTACCAAATTATTAAAGATACTTCACTTTACAAATTGTCACTAAAATAAATTATATAAAATAAGTTTTGTGTGGAATCACAAGTCTGTCAGATGGAACATGACATACAGTATTTACATCTACTAGCCAATTGTACCTGTCTGATAGTTGTGGTTCCAAGTTCAAAGCCACATTGCATATTGCAATCTCATGGATTGCCTTGGAAAAAAGAAATGCATGTGTCAGCAAGGTACAACTACCATAATGTGCCTTTTTTAAATTGTATATGCCCCAAATATGTTGATTAAATAAAAATGTATTATTTTGCGTATGATATAATGAACGTTTAGATAAAAACGCTGTGTTAGATAAATAGGATTTTATCGAATATTTAAGCTACAATATAATAACGGTAACTGTTGTAATATTTTTTTTATAATACATAGAACATTTGTAGGTTTTTTTAGGTTGTGTGATTGTAATTTTGAAAAGTCAGCCATCATGGCAAAGTCAGCCTGCGAGATTGGTCACGATTGGACTTGGAATGCATAAATTCACCCAAGTTCTTACAACCAGTCTAAACATCTGGACTTTAATGACACATGTAATCTCCATTTATATAAAACATTGACTCAACATTTGCATTTGACCTCAGACACTTTACATTGTAATTGAGCTCTTGAAGTTCAGTAATTGCAAGTGACAGTTGCAGTTGAACCCAAACATGGAGTCAACCACAAGTGACACTTTTACCCACTGTGAGGGTCAGTGATAGTGAGGGATCTTTTACTTCCTATGGCAGAAGTACCAGACAGAAATAACAGTCAGCTCCCATGTCTGTTTCAATACACAGTAATTATTTCCATCTTCTTACAACCGTAATAAACACCCGTGCACGTGTACTACTATGATTACTTACTAAATGTACAATATGTGCAATAATACATTTCTTAATAGGTATGGTACCACTATTTCTGACTTAATAGGTATGGTACCACTATTTCTTACTTAATAGGTATGGTACCACTGTTTCTTACTTAATAGGTATGGTACCACTATTTCTGACTTAATAGGTATGGTACCACTATTTCTTACTTAATAGGTATGGTACCACTATTTCTTACTTAATAGGTATGGTACCACTATTTCTTACTTAATAGGTATGGTACCACTGTTTCTTACTTAATAGGTATGGTACCACTGTTTCTTACTTAATAGGTATGGTACCACTATTTCTGACTTAATAGGTATGGTACCACTATTTCTTACTTAATAGGTATGGTACCACTGTTTCTTACTTAATATATATGGTACCACTGTTTCTAAGTTCTAAGGACTGATATGTATGTCAAATAATGTTTCAGTCCTACGCAGACGTTAACTGGAAAATATCAACATTCATTTTATGCCAAAGAATTGTGTGATTTGAAATTCCGTTGCATGGAATAAACTAGAATAGCCTAGGTGTGAGCACACCTGTGTCTGTGATGCTACAAAGTTAACAGACATATAATAGTGCCAGACTGCCTTAACAGAATGAACAATGAAAGGGGGGAGTGATTGCATGTGCTGTGTGTATGTAGGAAGGGGAGGGGAAGTTGAGCACTGGCGGTCACTGAATATCGCACACAAAGTAGATATTCACAGCATACACAATTATGAAGAATACTCCATATAAAGGGGGTCATACTTGGTGCAACAGCCAAGAGAATATAGCATTGTAAAAATATCAGATAATAATTACAGGAATAATACCAAACTTGTAGGTGATCCCAAATATCTACTAAATAACCAACCTACAGGTAGCAGCATAGAACTAGCTGTTGTCATCTGATGTTATATTTGGTGTCAAACATTCTGCTAGGATGCCACTATGATAAAATGGTTGCCATGTCTTGATGACTTGTTGTGGTTGTTTTGGTGTGGCAGAGTACTGTGTACATTGTAATGCTTCTGTTAACTGTTACTGTCTGTTGCAGAGGGAATCCCAAGCAGATATTTGAGTTGTTTGTGGAGATTGGGCGGCCGTCGGAGGGGGACCAAGAGCCCTTCATTCTGCAGCAGTACCCAGCAGACTACGGGGATGAGGACGTCCTCAAGTCAGTCTCCAAGTTCGCGTTCCCCTGTGCCAATGAGAGGTCAGCTGGTCTACTTTGATGTATTTATGGCTGAATAATGATGAACATTTATGCGCGATGTACATATAATTAGCAATTAACTTACAAAATGTAATCATCAGTGTTCGACGCCCACTCAGATTGCCTAGTTCACACTCAAACCTATATACACGCGTGTATATATATATATATATATATATATATATATATGTTAAAATTGCCAAAAGAACAGTTATGGCATTAATACAACAGCCAACTGAAGAACATATGCTATCCACATTTTTAACAGCATATATTTGTGGTATCAACATTGTTTCACACGATAGCTACGCGTAATGAATTCGAGTTCGCGGCATCGCAGCGTTACGCGTATGACATGACTGACTTTCAAGGGATTTTCCTATATTTTCCTGACTTTTCTCAGAATCTCAAATTTCTTTGACCCAGCACAAAATTCCCTGACTTTTCCCTGACCTTGAATTTCCCTGACTTTTCCCTGACCAGTGGCAACCAGGTTTGCATTTTTATGTCACCAAAAATGTAGATATCTATGTCTGCTTGCACACACCAATAACACAATACTGCCAAAGCATATATTCCGTTGTATATCTAGGCTAGCTCTGTCGATCGCCAATTGTGCCGTAGGCGAAATGGTTTGCTCTTTGGCGAAAATAAATTAAAACTCTTCGCCAAATTGGCGAAACGTTATTTCTGTCATTATTATTGATGTAACCAGCAGTACATGACTGCATTATTCAACGCCCGGCTCTGTTGAAGTTGTTTAAGCTATCACCCAACTGACCCAAATAACCAGTTGGCGTAAACAATAGGTCGCTAATCCCTTTATATAGCCAAGCTCACAGACAATAGGGGGACTTAATTCAATCAAGAATTGTGTTTACTAGACAATGGGGACCTACTGGATAATGCTAATTACAAGTTTGAAACAAGTACAACACTGTACCTGACAGGTTCCATGTTATCGCTCAGTACCAGCGCAGTCACATGGCATGGTCATTAATCAATGTGCCATCTGGTAACTATTCAATAAAATGCCAATACAGATTGTAATTCACAATCTCACCACCAGAGAGAGCAGTTATGTGAACATTCCTTCACACAAATCGAACAGCCGCAGCACAAACTGCATAAACTACTACCAAAACCAAGGACTACAACACATAATACATGATGCTATACTTGATACTCTTTACCCAGAGTAAAAACAAACAGGACCAAGAACTGTTTCATTAACTGGTGCCTGTTCAACCAAAGGAACTCACAGCGACTCTTAAACTTTCCTGCTGCTGATATGGATAGATGTGTAAAATATTGTAAAGCCTTAATTTATTTTTTAGATCTATTTATTTTAATGTTTTAAACTATTTTGTTTTTATAAATTTAGTCAAATAATCACATAAAATATGTTTTAATGTCTTAAATTATTTTAATTAGTTTTATAGATACATATCGTGTAATGTCTTAAATTATATATTATTTGAATCTATTTTAACAAATATTCTTTGCATGTTTTATGTACCCATTTCAATCTCTATGATTGCCCAGAGAGAAATATACTATTATTATTATTATTAGAAACATTACATATAGAATGATGCATGTCAAAAATGTGTTTTATTATGTATAGCCTGCGTCACCTAGGCCAGGATTATAGTTAACTAATTTGGTTAATTATTCTATTCAATTAATCAATTACTGAGCACTCAAGTGATGTTTTAAGATAGGTAATGATTATATCAATACATTATTTGAAGCATTGTGGGGCAACAATAATAGAGTAGATGGTTCTTAATTATTTTGCCTTGTTATAAAATTGTATCTTTCAACTTATGCTATACACACCTGTAATGTTAATGTTATTACATTAATAGCACCAGTATGTGTTAGGTGCTATTTCTTTGTATTTGCAAAATTCCCACCAGTTGTTCAGTTTTCTTTGTATGGTTAAACAATGCTCTGTTAACTTATACTGGATGTTTATTTGCGTTATATATGTTTAGCTAAATATATAAATGTTTCGTTAATTAAAATTGGGCAGTTTTTCTTGTGAATATTGTATAGAATTATATTACATCTTATTTTGCATTTTTATACTGGGTAATGTAATTGATCTAAAAATGGCTAAAAAAAATATCATTTGGCTAAAACAAATTCTGACCTTTAGCCAAACTGGCTAAACAAATTTTAGGCACAGTGCTAGCCTAACTATAGGAAGTAAAGTATCAGATTACCATATATTCCACAGGCATATAGTGTGTGTATCTACACCAATTCCCCAGAGTGGTGATCTCTGTCTGTACAACTCACTTACGTTGGAATAAAAAGATGAGTCCTTTGTGGTATTTATAATTATGAGCAATTATAATATAATTACAAGCCGTTAAAGAACTCTGCAAGGTATTTCGTCATGTCTGACTACTAGATCAGGTGTCAATTACATTGATTATATCGGTTCCGACTTTGCACTCTTGCCAACGTTGCAATTACAAATTACACCATTCCAATTCCACCAAAAACTCACTGGCATGTTCTGTTACAGTGTCTCAGTGGCCTCACTGGTGTGTTCTGTTACAGTGTCTCAGTGGCCTCACTGGTGTGTTCTGTTACAGTGTCTCAGTGGCCTCACTGGTGTGTTCTGTTACAGTGTCTCAGTGGCCTCACTGGTGTGTTCTGTTACAGTGTCTCAGTGGCCTCACTGGTGTGTTCTGTTACAGTGTCTCAGTGGCCTCACTGGTGTGTTCTGTTACAGAGTCTCAGTGGCCTCACTGGTGTGTTCTGTTACAGTGTCTCAGTGGCCTCACTGACATGTTCTGTTACAGTGTCTCAGTGGCCTCACTGGCGTGTTCTGTTACAGTGTCTCAGTGGCCTCACTGGCGTGTTCTGTTACAGTGTCTCAGTGGCCTCACTGGTGTGTTCTGTTACAGTGTCTCAGTGGCCTCACTGGCATGTGTTCTGTTACAGTGTCTCAGTGGCCTCACTGGTATGTTCTGTTACAGTGTCTCAGTGGCCTCACTGGCGTTTGTTCTGTTACAGTGTCTCAGTGGCCTCACTGGCATGTTCTGTTACAGTGTCTCAGTGGCCTCACTGGCGTGTTCTGTTACAGTGTCTCAGTGGCCTCACTGGTGTGTTCTGTTACAGTGTCTCAGTGGCCACACTGGTGTGTTCTGTTACAGTGCCTCAGTGGCCTCACTGGTGTGTTCTGTTACAGTGTCTCAGTGGCCTTACTGGTGTGTTCTGTTACAGTGTCTCAGTGGCCTCACTGGTGTGTTCTGTTACAGTGTCTCAGTGGCCTCACTGGTGTGTTCTGTTACAGTGTCTCAGTGGCCTCACTGGTGTGTTCTGTTACAGTGTCTCAGTGGCCTCACTAGTGTGTTCTGTTACAGTGTCTCAGTGGCCTCACTGGCGTTTGTTCTGTTACAGTGTCTCAGTGGCCTCACTGGTGTGTTCTGTTACAGTCTCTCACTGGCCTCACTGGCGTTTGTTCTGTTACAGTGTTGCTGTGGATCACTTTACATTTGTCCTAACGGACATTGAAGGCAAGTTCAAGTTTGGATTCTGTCGACATGCCACTGGCGCATTGACATGTCTCTGCATTGTCAGGTAAGTGTCCTACTGTGTCATATTGTGTCGTTGTGTGTTCTGGTTATGATGATTGTTAAATATACATGAATTAGATCAGCCATATATTGACATTTGATTGAATATTTACCAGATGGCACATCGATTATTTAATGGTCATGCCATGAGACTGCACCGATACTGCTCGATAACAGGGAACCTGTTAGGTACAGTGTTGGGTACTCGACTCAAACTTGTAACTAGTGTCCCCATTGTACATGCAACACCATTCTTAATTGAATTAAGCCCTGCTATTGTCTATAAGCCTGGCTAAATAGAAGGATTAGCGACCTATTGTTTATGTTTACCCTGCTAGGCACATCAAGCTGATTGGTTATTTGGGTTGGTGTACTGTGCGGTCGTTAAGGCAACTTCAACAGAACCAGGCGGTGAATAATGCAGTCATGTACTGCTGATAACGTCAATAATAATGACCAAAATAACGTTCCGCCAATTTGGCGAAGTGTTTTATTTTATTTTTGCCAAATAGCAAACCGTTTTGCCTATGGCACAATTCATAATCGACAGCACTGACCTAGACGACTGATTGTTTTATCTGTAGCTATCTGCCATGGAACGACTGATTGTCTTGTCTGTAGCTACCTGCCGTGGTATGACTGATTGTCTTATATATAGCTACTTGCCGTGGCATGACTGATTGTCTTGTCTGTAGCTACCTGCCGTGGTATGACTGATCGTCTTATATATAGCTACTTGCCGTGGCATGACTGATTGTTTTGTCTGTAGCTACCTGCCATTGTATGACTGATTGTCTTGTCTGTAGCTACCTGCCGTGGTACGACTGATTGTCTTATATATTGCTACCTGCCATTGTATGACTGATTGTCTTGTCTGTAGCTACCTGTCGTGGTACGACTGATTGTCTTGTATGTAGCTACCTGCCGTGGTATGACTGATTGTCTTGTATGTAGCTACCTGCCGTGGTACGACTGATTGTCTTGTCTATAGCTACCTGCCGTGGTTTGGCTGATTGTCTTGACTTTAGCTACCTGCCATTGTATGACTGATTGTCTTGTCTGTAGCTACTTGCCGTGGCATGACTGATTGTCTTGTCTGTAGCTACCTGCCGTGGTATGACTGATTGTCTTGTCTGTAGCTACCTGCCATGGTATGACTGATTGTCTTGTCTGTAGCTACCTGCCGTGGTATGACTGATTGTCTTGTCTGTAGCTACCTGCTGTGGTATGACTGATTGTCTTGTCTGTAGCTACCTGCCGTGGTATGAGATCTTCTACAAACTCCTCAACTACCTGGCGGACATCTTGAACCGCAATGAGAAGAACCACATTGACCGCCTGCTGGAGGCCACCCACCAACAGGAAGTACCTAGCCCGGGGTCAGAGGTCATTGCTGTCACCCCAGACTTCGCAGAGGTATGTCAAGTTACGAGGGCTATGATCCTGCTTGGTCGTTAGATCACAGTTTGCAATCTCCATCAGTCCTGGTGGGACGACTTGTTTGTGGGATGTGATTTTGCCATCTGTTCTGTTTTTATCCACATGAGAGTTCACAACTGCAGTGGTGGATGTTTTTCATAAATTTAACATCATATTTATTGGTGGAGGTACAGCAAAAATGTACCTAATTAATTTATTCATTAAGTGTGTGTGTCATGTAATTACTGAATTTCTGACACAGTAGTGACACGGATAGTGACACGGGTAGATACTGTGGACGACACTGTCCTGTGTCACATGTAACTGTTGAATACTGCCTCTTATGTCACGACATCTAACCATCACACTGTGTCATCAGACACTACACATCAGGTCTGTCCCCACAGGTCTACAAGACACACTCATTGACAGCTCCATGTGACTGTCTACTCCATCTCTCTATAATATGAAGTCTATAATTGTCTGTGCCTTGACACAGCCTTGGCACCTGACAAGGCCAACAGACGCGGCACCATTCACTGACACTGCACTGGGTGTTCTAAACTACCGTCGTATTTTGACTCTAAATTAAGACAGTTACCCATTACATTCATATTATATGCATGCAATTTGTGTTTTACAGCCCCAATCAGAAGACATGGCTATAGACTTTGTGTAATGACATTAACAGTGGCTAATCAGGAATGATTACAGTCCAAATTTATATATTTTTACGTAAAACATGCTACCACACCGATTATGGTGACAGTAACATCTGTTATCATGGCTCGTGGTTCCAGTGTGTGTTGTGTACTATATGTGCACTGGATAACCCACTGCCTGTCTCCTGTAGTTTGTACATTCACAGGTTTATCATTTTTAGGAAGTGCCTTAGATGTCTTTGCTGTGAGTTGATGAGTTGAAGTTTGATGACTTAGTGACTGATGTGACACCTAGAGATAGTGACACCATCTGTAGTCAGGTGACAGAGTCACACCTAGAGATAGTGTCTTGACACCATCTATAGTCATGTGACACAGTGGTGTTTTGTATTTATTCAGATTCATAGAGTCAGGTCCAGAGTCAGAAACAACCGATAACTTAAACAATCCATATAAATAATAAAATCTATTTTTTAATAAGAACAATATTAAAAAACAAAACATCAACATCTGATATACCAGGCAACGTCCATTATACGTAGAAATGTTTTTATATTGTTTCTATATTAGTTTCAGTTCTAGAAAATATCACAAATTGGATCACTTAAATTCAATGTATTGAAGATGATATAATAATAAAACAATAAAAACAATAAAACTACATAATATGCCAGGTAGCACCAGTTGTATAGAGTAAATTACTGAACATTATATTGATCTACGACCATATTTTCTTTTTTGCATATACACTGTATACACACAGTGCATTTTTCATACCCGTAACCGAAGCCCCCAATCCGCCCACCCCACCCTACCCCAATTCCAGAATGTCTGTCCCCCTGATGTGGGGACCCCTCAATGTAGGGACAATTGCTTGAATACAGGAATGTCCGTTGATGATGGGGACTTCTGTACATAGAAATGTTTTTAAATTGTAGATTGAAAGGTTTCAGTCATAGAAAATAGATCACAACTTGGATCACTTAGAGTAACACCAGTGAATGGCTTGGTGAGTTGGTGGGCCATAACAGTGGATGTGATGTTGTCACACACATTACCCCAGATGCCAGGGTATCAGCTGGGAGCCAACAGTTCAAAGGTCATGGGATGGTGTGAGTGATTCACATTGGATTAGGCATCTGTTGACATGTCAGATGATGCTGGCTGCTGGTGATAATGTAGATGATTCACGTGTGTGTTTCAGAAGTTTGTCTTCACGGCTCCAAACCCTGCCCTGCTGCCTGAAATACCACAAAATGTGAGTAATGCAAGTTATCTCCACACTTTGTACCCTCAGCCATCAGCACCATTTAATGTCTACACACATTTAGTGTCTACCCCCCCCCCCCCCCGCCCCCCTTAATGTCTAGCCTCTGTTATTGGTCCCCAGTGAGTGTCACAGCAACATTGCCAGTGCTATCAGTTACACAGGACAGTAAAACCCAGTCAACTCTGTAGTACAGTCACTTCTCAACTAAGGTCACCCCAGGACAGTCCCAAATTATTTCAGTTAAAGTGAAATGGTGTAAATTAGTTCTGATAATACAGTCACCTCCCTGTTGTTACGGGTGGGGTATACTTAGATAGATAGGTTGGACTCTCGATAAGCCAAAGGGCTTCCTAGTCCACCTGCCATCTAGAGTTGAATCTCTAGGTGGCAATCTTGTTAAATCTAATTGGGTTACTTTGACCAGCTCCTGAGGGTGGTCTTTATTGAGAGGTTACACTGATCAATCTAACCCAGTAGTTCTATAAATTGGTAAGTGCACCAGATTATTATTTGCCCATTATTGCACTTGAATTTTCATATTATATTGAATGAAGTGCTAGTTATTTAAATTTTTACTCCCTTTTGGAATAATTTACCCCACCCTCTAAAAAGGAAGTTAAATGTAGAAACGGACTGAAGTAAGATTCTGTAAGAACTATGACAATTGTGGTCCTAATTTAAACTTTAAAGAATCTGATGGCAGACCAGTTCATCAGGAACTGTGTCACAAACAGGTGGTTTCTGTGTGTATTAATGACGATCCCACTGGTTTGGCTGTGTTTTGGCCACAAACAGGTGGTTTTTGTGTGTAGTAATGACTATCCCACTGGTTTGGCTGTGTTTTTGGAACAGTGCTTATGATAACCTCTGAACTGCAATTAGAAAACATTGTTGTCTGCCGAAAACCAATATGATCTGTCCCCATCAGATAATCTTTTGATACGTGACGTTGCATTTGATATTGCAGAGGAATCTCACGGAGTACTACAGCGCCATCAGCAGTGCCAATATGGTGGTTGTGTTTGCGAGGTGAGTAGTGTTACCAATAGCAGAGAACACAGAGCATTTGTTTGGACAACTCCAGGACAGGTTTTTTACTATTTGTCATCCATCGTTGTAATGACATCAGCCCCTGTCACCCAGTGGCCTGGTTTGTACGGGCCTGTCTCAAGTCATCAGGTCATGTGACACACATGCTGTGTGGAATCATTTAGGCATGTAAAGTTATCTTTTCGCACTGTAACCCTGGTTTATGTAAGTGACAGTTAATTTCAGTTGACATTTTCATTTCCTATATTTTATATTGCTTGTGTAGATTGAGTAAAGAACAGTTGTCCTGTTAACTGGACACTTCACTGTGTAATGGTTGTTGTTGTTGTTGTAGTTTGTATTTCATTTCAACAATGGTAATGATATCGGAATATCCCTAATTGGATATTTTCTGTAAACTAGCCTATATTTGAATTGTTTATTATTAATAAATCTTTTGTTAACTCAGTCAATTGTTTCCTCGTGAGCTGATGTGAATAATTTATTTGGTCTGTTCTTTTTGTAAAATACTTGTAAAGGTGTAGTAATAATAATAATTATTATCATTCCCTGCAACAGTACAGGTTTATAATGTTAAATGTTGGGTTCTTCGTGGATAAAAGGAAAATGCTGTATCCATAATTCTATATTACATCTACATATTTCAAACATCTGTGGAAGCATAAATGCTGTATGGATAACCAACTCATGTTTGGGACGGTGCTTCTGTCATACGTAAGACAATACATGTTGACCGGTCTGCATAGTGACCATAGGTCAGTCGGCTGCAATCACTGACCATCTCTTGCAGCATGCTGTTTGAGAGACGCGTCCTCATCACCAGCAAGAAGCTGAGTCGACTGACGGCCTGCATCCACGGGGCAGCCTCCCTCCTCTACCCCCTACACTGGTACGTACAGTCTCTCTACCCCCTATACTGGTACGTACAGTCTCTCTACCCCCTGCACTGGTATGTACAGTCTCTACCCCCTGCACTGGTACGTACACTCACCCTACCTCCTGCACTAGTACGTACACTCACCCTACACTGGTATGTACACTCATCCTACCCCCTACACTGGTATGTACACTCACTCTACCCCCTGCACTGGTATGTACACTCACTCTACCCCCTACACTGGTACGTACAGTCTCTCTACCCCCTGCACTGGTACGTACAGTCTCTCTACCCCCTACACTGGTACGTACAGTCTCTCTACCCCCTGCACTAGTATGTACAGTCTCTCTACCCCCTGCACTGGTACGTACAGTCTCTACCCCCTGCACTGGTATGTACAGTCTCTCTACCCCCTGCACTGGTACGTACAGTCTCTCTACCTCCTGCACTTGTACGCGCAGTCTCTCTACCCCCTGCACTGGTATGTACAGTCTCTCTACCCCCTGCACTGGTATGTACAGTCTCTCTACCCCCTGCACTGGTACGTACAGTCTCTCTACCTCCTGCACTTGTACGCGCAGTCTCTCTACCCCCTGCACTGGTATGTACAGTCTCTCTACCCCCTGCACTGGTATGTACAGTCTCTCTACCCCCTGCACTGGTATGTACAGTCTCTCTACCTCCTGCACTGGTATGTACAGTCTCTCTACCCCCTGCACTGGTACGTACAGTCTCTCTACCCCCTGCAGTGGTACGTACAGTCTCTCTACCCCCTGCACTGGTATGTACAGTCTCTCTACCCCCTGCACTGGTAAGTACAGTCTCTCTACCCCCTGCACTGGTAAGTACAGTCTCTCTACCCCCTAAACTGGTATGTACAGTCTCTCTACCTCCTGCACTGGTATGTACAGTCTCTCTACCCCCTGCACTGGTAAGTACAGTCTGTCTACCCCCTGCACTGGTAAGTACAGTCTCTCTACCCCCTA
>OZ024859.1:50418484-50475984 GCA_964017155.1 Oasisia sp. SBJ-2009 | reverse complement strand
CGCTGTCATCCTCGACGCTGACGCTGACACTGTGGTGACAGAGTTTGATGACATTGCAAGCATGCCATCCGACGTGGTCAGTGCCAGTGTCACTGCTGGGGTACAGCAGGGTAACCTTGCATGGCCCCATTCACAATGACACCTTGTCATTATTCTATGTTGCGTCTCTCAACTCAAATTTGCAAGGATATATACAGTATAGAAATGTATTACTATAATAGTGATAATGCAGGTCTTGTCTTTCTTGCATATGGGATAAATAAATATTATAAAAATAATAACTGTAAAAAATTGTGTGTAATCATGTATGTGTATGATGTTATCTGTAGACAGAAACCCAGACACTACATCACAAAATATGAAATTGATAATAAATGTTTTGTCATGTGTCACAATGCCTGCTCTGTTTACACTGTACTCTGCCATGTGTTTTACCTATCAGCACCAGTGAATACCAATTATACCACTGAGTCAGTAGGATGCTCTAAAAACCAATAAATATTTACATTGTTCATGTGAAAACATTGGTGGGAAAGTCATGGCCTTTGTTAACAAAAAGATTGGCAGCCAACATGTTTGGCTGTTCCAAAGTTGAGATACTAATTAAATGAATGAATGTTAACACAACTGTTGTCCATCCCATCACATGTAACCAGTCTTATTGTTATGTGAACACATTTGCGATTAGTGCTCTGGGAAAACCTGTCAGCAATGTCATGTGACCTGTCATATGGCCTCCAGGTGTCAGCACTGAAGAAACATCTGCGGTCTCACCAGGCGGACAGAATGATGGGCGATGGTCTTGCTCGAATCTTCCTCAAAGCTATGGTTTCTGTTCTAGGTATGGCTTTAAACATCTTCTGACATTTAACCACAAGTATGTAAATTATTTAATTATCATATGTTAACGACCACATTTACAAGTTGCACATCTTCTTTCTAAGTTCATTGACAAGGTTCTGGGCTTGTATAATTTGCAGTGGGTGGTGTTAATGTTACTTAACTTTTGAGCAAAGTGGCAAGGTAATACCGACTGCACACCTTGAGACCTTGCGAATGCACTACATACAAAGAAATGTTTAGCTGAAAGACAAAATTCCACTTGCCAAATTCTTGGTAAAGAATGAAAGCAGAAAGAAATCAGAATTGGTTCAGATAACCGGAACAAAATCCAAATGCGGACCTAAATTTCATATCATCATGGTTACATTTATTCTTGTTTTATTGCTAAAAACAAGCTGCCTGATTAAACATTTAATTTTACATAAAAATATGAATGTTTGTGAAATGTTGACAGGTAGCTACAGGGATGCGCTGCGCTTTCGTCTGGGCGAGAAGATAACCTTCGACTCGGATGCATTCATCATATCAAGGTCACCATCGTGGAAACCATTCCTCGAGAATCTGTTGCAGCTGCAAACCTTCCAGCAGTTCGTCGCCGAAAGACTTGACCTTTTGAACTCAGGTCAAGGGTTCATGGACGAGTTTGAGATAGAAACAAATTCATGGGCAGACAAGTGGAAGACAGATTCGCGGTATAAGGACTGGCTGCAGAACATGAAGGTTGGTACTTGTGTTGTCAAACAGAAGTACATAGCGCATGTAGACATGTTGATTTTGTTTGTTGTTTATTTGTTTATTGTCAGGTGGCATGCAATCACCTGTATATACGACTCATGCAGTTTGATATGTGGTAGTTTTTTTTTTTATAAAATTGTTTATTGGAATTTAAAAAAGTCATTGTCATCTGTCATTTCCTTGCAAGGTAAGGTTCGTAGTGGCTGACACTATCCCTGCTGATATCCTTCACTATGCATGGACGTTAGCTGAATCAGTTTCACTTTGTCTTAGTAATTGACAGTCTCTTATGTAAATACTTGCCGAGTAATCCAGCAGTGTTTGGGGGGAAATGCAGCCACCTCGTTGAAAGCTTTGAATATTTATCCTTGGGATACAACCTTTCAAAGTAATACAGAAATAAATGATGTTGTTATGCATCAAGTAGAGCTGTGACAAAACATGTGCATAAAATGTGCACAGTAAACCACAACCTCCTTAAGTGAGTATTGGTGCAGTGCATAGAGCATCAAACTCAACTAAGACAACCTGAGTTTGTATCCTGTGCTGTTGTGTCAAACCTTGGGCAAGTTGTTTCACTCTACATTGCTCCAGTTCACTCGGCTGTATGAATGAGTACCTGAGTATAGTTAGTGATGGATATTTCTGTACAAATAGTCTTCGCGCATTAATTGCAGCTTCCCTGAGAAGCCGTGATGGCATTTGATTGAACAAGTATGCCAGGGAGCACTCCTGAGGATTGGGTACAGCTCTATATAAGATTGGGTACAGAGCCATATAAGATTGGGTACAGAGCCATATAATATTGGGTACAGTGCCATATAAGATTGGGTACAGCGCCATATAAGATTGGGTACAGAGCCATATAAGATTGGGTTCAGAGCCATATAAGATTGGGTACAGAGCCATATAAGATTGGGTACAGAGCCATATAAGATTGGGTACAGAGCCATATAAGATTGGGTACAGAGCCATATAAGATTGGGTACAGCGCTATATAAGATTGGGTACAGTGCTATATAAGATTGGGTACAGCGCTATATAAGATTTGGTACAGTGCTATATAAGATTGGGTACAGCGGCACAGCCCTATATAAGACTGGGTACAGCGCTATATAAGATTGGGTACAGTGCTATATATAAGATTGGGTACAGCCCTATATAAGATTGGGTACAGCCCTATATAAGATTGGGTACAGCCCTATATAAGATTGGGTACAGTGCTATATATAAGATTGGGTACAGCGCTATATAAGAACTTACTTTTAGTTACCTTTGAAGCTGATGTTCTCTGCACAATTATAGCTTACTCCAACCTTCGTGTTTTTCGACTGACAGAATTCATGAATCCCATCACGACGTTGGGGAACATACACTGCTGGAGGGACAAAAACCTGACACAAGACAAACAGTCTGTTGTGATTGCCCAGTCACTTGGGGTGTTAGCAGTGTTCTTACATGGACAGATTATGTGGAGTGAACTTGTATGGGATCCATGACTTTCACGTTTATGTTGTTTTAATGTGGAAAATAAAAAGTTCCATGTCTGTGCTTTGCTTCTGTGTTTGTTGCCTTGCGATTTTCGTAACATTTTATGTTTCTGTCTGACACAGTAGCTTCTAGACACAGGTGGCACTCAGTGTTATGTCTGATTAAACATCTGGCAAATGTAGTGAAATTGAAAACATTACTCAGGTATCTGTGACTGGAATAGAGACGAGATAACCTATGCTCTACTATCCCTGTTATTTTCTCAAAATCAGTACTCATTTTTGATTCTGTGGCGTGAACTTGTGTCAGAAATGTATGGGATCCATGACTCACTTTTATGTTGTTTTAGTGTGGGAAATAAAAAATTACTCAGATATCTGTGTTTGGAATAGAGACAAGATAACCTAGGCTCTACGGTCCCTGTTATTTTCTCACCTGTGAATTGGTGACAACGAGGCCCACCATTGATGGACACCAGGCCCAGACAACTACACAGACTGTCCAGGCCCTGGTCTGAGTTAACAGCAGCGTTGTTATCAACTATCAAGTTGATGGTGACTCACCATACCCACTGACAGATGCTTTGTGACGGGTCAAGATTGCTCCGTTGTTCTTCGTCCAGGGTGTGTTTCATGCTGCTTCTGTACTTTCTGGTTTGTACTTGCAGAAGCAGAGGAAGAAAGGCAAGGATAAGTGGATGGAGTTTACCAGCAAGGTACGCTTACTTTTCTTGGCAGATTCCACTCTTACTAGGTACATTCAGTAAGATCAACATTATGAAGTTTTTGTTTTAAAATGTTTATAAAAAATTTACTCACTTCGTAAATAAACCAGTAACATTCCATGATATCTTATACCATTATAGTTATTTGTGCATTTTCAACAACAACAATTATCACAATATGTTTTCTGTATAAAGTTGAAATTTTAATATTAGTTTTGTTATATGTTGTTATTCAGTATAAGCTTGTTTTATGAGGGTAACTTTATTTTGTATGTTTTACTTTGGAGTAAGGCCCAGGTCCCCATTTATATACGGGTCATCATTAAGACTTCCGCAGCCATTTCTTCTGTAACTGTTGCTTTGTAGAATCCATGACTCTGAAACCTATTTCAAAGCATGCCTCCAGACTTTTGGTTATTCTCAGTTAGATTGGTTCTTTCATGTTCTACAGTTTTATATGTTTGCATGATTCAGGCCAACCCCGCAGTCAAACTCGCAGTGCAGTCTGTAAGTGACCCTATCCTCTGTCTGCCATTCCACTACCTTTTCCTACCTGATCTACCCCTTTCTTATTAGTCTACCTTTTTACCCCTCATCCATACGTCTCTAACCAGCATGGGGTTCCATTTGGTAGTAGTTGTGGCTGTTGTTTACATACCTGTATGACGGCATATTCTAGTGTACGAGTCTAGAGTCATATGCAGGTATGACGCATCATGCTTGTTATGTCTTCAACTTGGGAAACACCAAAACATGTCGGACAGATGGTGTGTGTGTCATCTGTGTGAAGACATGGTATACTGTTTCTGTAAGCCGCTTGTCTTCTACCCGAGATACACCAGATGTCCAACAGATGATGTGTTCAGATGTATGATATCATGGTGCATCTGCTCTGTGTCCTATTCTTGGGATGTGTGAAGTAGGAGTACCTCTGTGTCCTGTCTGTCTGACAGTGCCTGACAGTGCCTGCCAGTTCCTTTCTCGGACAAGCAGGCATGTCCAGTGCATGCATGTCCAGTGCATGTACAAAGCAGGTCCTGATGTTACTTACCCTACCTGCATGCAGCATGCTGTACCCCTGTACCCATGTAGTGAAGATAGGTAGTTCTGTTCCAACATTGTCTGTCTGCAACACTGACTGGAATTTTACCAATGACGGCAGATGGTTTTGTCTGCCAGTTCATATGTACAACAATTTATATGCGCTATACTAGATAAATGTAATTATAACTACCTCACTGAAATTGTTATTCACTTGTACACTGTAGGCTATGTACTATGTAATTAAAATGTATTTAACACTACATGCTTTTAACAGAAATCGTGTATTCCCCCGGTTCTAAAACCACAGTTTAAAACTTCTTAATACAGCATAATATATGATAACAGAAATTTACTTAGAGCGCATTGCTCACAACACACATACACTGATGTGTAGGCAATTAGCACTGTCATGTTCTTGAATCATGTCACATGATACACTGTCATGTTCTTGAATCATGTCATGTGACACTCAATGTCATGTGACATCACCGAATGCATCTTGTTGGCGCAGGTGAAAGATCGCAGTAAGAAGGCGTACCACGACATCAAGTCAAAGATGGACGAAAACAAGAAAGTGTGTATACATTTATCTCATTTGTAGTGATAAAAATGTAAATATGTTGAACTACCTTTGATGATAATAAATACTAAATGCAGTTTATATTGGGTAAGAATATGTTATGGTGTTTTGCATTAGCTACTGGAAAAGCATTTACGCTGATAATGTAAATAGCTCCATGAACACTGTTTATTGGTTCTTACTGGTGTCAGACTACATATTATGAGTCTGCTAAAATGGCTTTCTCGGTTGGTTTTGCCCATTGGGAATCCATTTAAATCCAAAAATATGTAATAGTTTAAATTCTATATGCAGTAATTTATAAAAAAAAAGTACAAATTATGAAAATGACACAAAAGTTGTGCAAATGAACCAGCATATCGTACCAGAAGCTGGATAGATTTGTGATAGAAAGATGAGTACCGGGTAGTCTTAATGAGGAGGCTGCCTTGAGATACCAAATGTAACTGTTGTCTTTTGGCATTATAGGAAGACTTGGCAATGAACTCCATTGTCCGCAACCGACCATCAACTATCACTGGTCCTGGACAACGGGTCAGTGAATGGACATATGCACGCCGTTAAACTGGACAACACAGTGTAGTACTAGTGAATACATTTATTAATGCTAACATAATTTCAAGTTGGCAGTGGTACGTTCAGGTAGAAAAATAGGTTTGAGAACAATAATATCAGAAGTTCTGTTATATAGACTCATAAGGATAACTAATGAAATGAGAACAGAAGAATGAATTCACCTGTCTCTGGGGTGTAACAGTGCCATGTTACTGTTGCAGCCTCCTCGACCCAGCCCCTTGTCCACAGAGATGGTGCAGCGTCACACGTTACGTCAAAGGTAAGGACAAGTATGAGTACTCACTTGTAGCGACACCTAGTGGTGATATTAGTCACCAAAACAAAACAAACAAACACCACATACACACACCACACACCACACACCACACACCACACACCACACACCACACACCACACACCACACACCACACACCACACTCCACACTCCACACTCCACACTCCACACACACCATGCACACACACAAACACACACACACACACACACACACACACACACACACACACACACACACACACACACACACACACACACACACACAAACATCCACACACACACACACACACACACACACACACACACACACACACACACACACACACACACACACACACACACACACCACACACCACACACCACACACCACACACCACACACACCACACACACCACACACACCACACACACACCAAACACACTACACACACACACCACACACACTACACATACACACACACTACCACTACACACACACACTACACACACACACACACTACACACACACTACACACACACCACACACACACCACACACACAACACACACACATACACACATACACTACACACACACACACCACACACACACCACACACATACACACACTACACACATACACACTACACACACAACCACACACACACCACACACACACATACACACACACTACACACACACACATACACACTACACATACACACACACACTACACACACACTACACACACACACACACACACACACACACACACACACACACACACACACACACACATTGAGTACTACACACTTCCATGTCACTGTTCCAGGTCGCGTCAGTACAAGGTGATGACAGGCTCTGACTTTGACATCGACACAGTTGACATGGCGCCAGTGCGTGTCAGTAAGCGGATGTCGTCGCGAGATGACACGGACCTGCTGCAGTACCAGCGGGTCAGTCTTGACCTGATGCACGACCCCGACATACAGGACATGATGAAGAAGAGCTACAGTCTGGAGGACTTCAGTCGTCTCCCAGAGGAGGAGGAGGAGGAGGAGGGAGAGGACGCACTGGTGGGTGGCATGGGGGTGGGGCAGGAGGGGTGGGCTGGAGCAGGAGGGGAGGGCTGGAGCAGGAGGGGAGGGCTGGGGCAGGAGGGGTGGGCTGGAGCAGGAGGGGTGGGCTGGAGCAGGAGGGGTGGGCTGGCTGGAGCAGGAGGGGAGGGCTGGAGCAGGAGGGGAGGGCTGGAGCAGGAGGGGTGGGCTGGAGCAGGAGGGGAGGGCTGGAGCAGGAGGGGAGGGCTGGGGCAGGAGGGGTGGGCTGGAGCAGGAGGGGTGGGCTGGAGCAGGAGGGGTGGGCTGGAGCAGGAGGGGTGGGCTGGAGCAGGAGGGGTAGGCTGGAGCAGGAGGGGTGGGCTGGAGCAGGAGGGGTGGGCTGGGGCAGGAGGGGTGGGCTGGGGCAGGAGGGGTGGGCTGGAGCAGGAGGGGTGGGCTGGAGCAGGAGGGGTGGGCTGGAGCAGGAGGGGTGGGCTGGAGCAGGAGGGGTGGGCTGGAGCAGGAGGGGTGGGCTGGAGCAGGAGGGGTGGGCTGGGCAGGAGGGGTGGGTTGGGGCAGGAGGGGTGGGCTGGAGCAGGAGGGGTGGGCTGGAGCAGGAGGGGTGGGCTGGAGCAGGAGGGGTGGGCTGGAGCAGGAGGGGAGAGCAGGAGGGGTGGGCTGGAGCAGGAGGGGTGGGCTGGAGCAGGAGGGGTGGGCTGGAGCAGGAGGGGTGGGCTGGAGCAGGAGGGGTGGGCTGGAGCAGGAGGGGTGGGCTGGAGCAGGAGGGGTGGGCTGGGGCAGGAGGGGTGGGCTGGGGCAGGAGGGGTGGGCTGGGGCAGGAGGGGTGGGCTGGGGCAGGAGGGGTGGGTTGGGGCAGGAAGGTAAGGCTGGGCAGGAGGGGTGGGTTGGGGCAGGAGGGGTGGGCTGGAGCAGGAGGGGTGGGCTGGAGCAGGAGGGGTGGGCTGGGGCAGGAGGGGTGGGCTGGAGCAGGAGGGGTGGGCTGGAGCAGGAGGGGTGGGCTGGGGCAGGAGGGGTGGGCTGGAGCAGGAGGGGTGGGCTGGAACAGGAGGGGTGGGCTGGAGCAGGAGGGGAGAGCAGGAGGGGTGGGCTGGAGCAGGAGGGGTGGGCTGGAGCAGGAGGGGTGGGCTGGAGCAGGAGGGGTGGGCTGGGGCAGGAGGGGTGGGCTGGGGCAGGAGGGGTGGGCTGGGGCAGGAGGGGTGGGCTGGGGCAGGAGGGGTGGGTTGGGGCAGGAAGGTAAGGCTGGGCAGGAGGGGTGGGTTGGGGCAGGAGGGGTGGGCTGGAGCAGGAGGGGTGGGCTGGAGCAGGAGGGGTGGGCTGGGGCAGGAGGGGTGGGCTGGAGCAGGAGGGGTGGGCTGGAGCAGGAGGGGTGGGCTGGGGCAGGAGGGGTGGGCTGGAGCAGGAGGGGTGGGCTGGAGCAGGAGGGGTGGGTTGGGCCAGGAGGGGTGGGTTGGGGCAGGAAGGTAAGGCTGGGCATGAGGGGTGGTCTGATCTTATGCAACAAAAGCTCATTTATGTCTTAAACCAATCATCGCTATCTAATGTGTATATTAGTATCATATTTATATATTTCAGGTGGCACTGGGTGTCAACACCGATGCTGGACACGTGTCTGAGATTGACCAGCTGGGTGTGACAATGTCTCACGCCCTCACATTGTCCAGTTCTGCCCCAGACGTGCGGCAGGTCCAGTCTCAGTCCATTGACTGTAGAGTTGGTCAAGTTGGTGAGATGTCTACAGAGCAGCCTCTCATTCAACTCAACTCAACGTTTGAGTCGGAACGCGGTGTCATAGAATCGCCAGGATTCGGCGCCCTCAACACGATGTCACTAGCGTCGAAGTCGGTGACACTGCCGCGAAACGCCACTCTGTCCGGGGCCCAGACGATGTGGTCAGCGAACAACGATGCACACGAAGATAGTTTCGGCGAGTTTGTCAGTTCAAGTACCTCGTCGTCGTGTACACCTATCCCAGAATGCACCACAGTGACGCCATCTACTGGAGAACAGCACGCATCGACACCGACGACCCGATCTGGTCCAGTCCCGAGACCGCGGTCGTCTCTACGACGCAGCACAGCGTTCCACGGTGGACCGACGCCGTCTATCGCCGTACGAAAGTCGTCATCCGCGTCGTCGCTACGGACGACGGACTGTCAGACGTTGAAAGACGCCCGGTCGGCATTCATGGAGTCAGACGGGTCAAAGCACTCGTTGCACTCCCTCAACCACCTAGAACAGTTCGACCCACTCCTCACAGGGCAGCTCGCTATCGACTCAACATCCGTTAGCTCTCTAGGAACAGGCAGTGGCGCCTCTAGTGGCAGGGGGGTGAAGCAGGAGGAGAATCTGTTACGGGAGTGGAATCTCGACTTCTCCCGGATGTCGCCGGCGTTGAACGGGGGCAGGGACAAGGCGCCCCCGGATGTTGCCCCCAAACCCCCTCCGAGAACACACCATCTAGTCAACCATCCCCCTGTAGGGTACGGGCCCCCCGTGCTACCCAGGATGGTCTGTGGCACCCTCCCTGCTCAGTTCAAGGGTCAGTCACAGGTGTCCTACATGCCTCCCAGGCAGCCCCAACATCCACCCCCCAGGGCGAACTATGCCCCCTTGTGGAGGGGACGGCAGCGACATGGGGTACAGTCACTCATAAGTACGTTTGAGAAAACATCAACACCAAGGAACATCCCAGGGCAGCATCAGTTCGCCACACACACACCAGGGGCAGCACCTGCCTTGGACACTCGGGGAACTGTGAACCAAAGTGTTGACCTTTTACAGGACCCCTTTGGTGACATAATGAATGTGACCGCTAACACGTCAACATCGCCGTCACGAAGCCCACGGGCAACATGGACTACGTTTGACTAATAACAACCAAACTAGGTGTGAGCATTGTTAAGTGTGTTTTAAGTTGAATGCTTACAGCTGGTGTAAGAAAAACTAGGTAATACTGAACAAGCATTATTTCACCACAGAAGGATAACTTATAATCCATCTCTTGTCTGTTAAAAATTATTTACATATTTAGTAATGTAACTAGAATTGCCACCCTCAGCCCATGAGAGCCATGTATATAGGAATCTGCTTGAAGGCATCTTTGCTCTACCTGCTTGGCCCAGACCCTTCATTGCCATCTGCTTCTTCGCATTCCGCTGTCTGTACAGCTGATGTTTGTGGTATTACAAGTGTTTCGTAGTGTCCCATGGACAGTTACTGGTGAACTTGAAGTGAACAAAGTCAGACACTGTCACTGTTTATGTCTAAGGAAGATTCGCTCAGATATGTTTGTTAAAGAAATTATTTTTATAGACTGCGATGCATGCATTCACCTGTGGGTGTCAGTTTACATTCTATATGCATGCATATGTGTTCCTGTGTGCGTGCATGCGTGTGTATGCATGCCTCTATGTTTATATGTTTGTTTTGTTTGAAAATCTTTATTTGGTTTGATTGTCCGAATGAGTGTTTACACGTGTGTTGTGTTTACTTGTTGTGTATGCATGCGTATGAGTGTGTTGAGTGTATTTACATGTGTGTTGTGTATGCAAGTGTATGAGTGTGTTTATAAGTGTATGAGTTGTACATCTAATGTGTTCACTGGCCCATCAGTATATCAGTTCCATCTGGCAGTGATTTGCCCCACGTCTTCCACCTGTGTCATTTGAATGTGTCATAGCACAACGTAGCAACCGTGGTCTCACCTATGTTTGTTTGATGGCAGCTTAAAATAGCACAAATGAGTAGTTTCATTACCAGATGTTTTATTCATTCATCGCCTGTCTAAATTTGAAGTTATGTTGCATAACTTATTGCAAATTTCTGTTGTATGCCGTACAGTATTTTGCACAAGCATACGAGGCTCTATGCATACCTGTAGACTTAGCAGGACGACTGTATCATGCAACATGTGTGAGAGGTGAAAGGGACCGGAAGCTACTGACTTACTGAGGCTGAAACATTATTGTGTTTATGTGTTGTCTAGCCATGTTGGTCCTCGTTGTAAGCATATTGAATATTCCCGTGTCTCTTGTGTCAAAAGAGAAAGTACATAAAGACAGACACCATGGGAAGTTTGACAGTGGAACAGTTTTAGTGGAAGACTTAAATGTGACATTTAGTGCACCAGTGGTGTATGTATATATGTATGAATGCCTTCCCGACACACTTCTGCATGCATACCAGCATACAGTTTCAGCGTTGAACCACGTTAAGGTTTCCTATCACTGATGGGCAGGTAGCAATGTTACTCTAGTAATACATAGACATGTGGCTGTCTGTAAGATAGATATTGTGGACAAGTTGTCGCCAGCACTATGTTGTGAATAAAAATGTACACACTGTGCGCCATATATTACGAAAGACCTATTTATTATTTTTTTGAATTTATGATATTGTCATTTGCATTTGAATACTGTTATCTCGACTGCTCAAACCTGGCTAGAATGTTATGTGTCAGTGGAACCATGTCATCACTCTGGTCTGCCAGAATAATATTTACGTTTCAATATCTGTGTCTCATTATCCAGATGACCTTGGAATGTATTTTGCCGAACATAAACGTTTATATAAGTCTATGGTGACAAGGAAAAGGCATCATCTGTCTATAAACCTGTCTAAAATGAAGTACAAGGAAAGCGGTCTAAACAAATATGGGATGACTTCTTAGCAAAACTATTCCAGTAAATAAGCCATGCTCAATGTAAAAGTCCTACCTGTTTTGTAACTGGACAGAATGTAACAGGAAGCCAAATATTTTAGTTAGCTTTGTGTCTGCGTTTCATGTCAAATGTCTCCTTTATACATTATGCTACTGCGGTTAATATAAGCATGAGACAAATATGAAGTTGAAATGTTGATTAATATACATAGCAAGATTTTTCCTATATTGCAGGAATGAAACAGTATCATTTGCTCCCATTGTATATACAGGAGATGATGGACATATTTGACATGGCTATGTTTTAATTTAATTATGTAAATATGGCTTCAAATTGTGGCTTGCCTTGCTGCCGATAGAATATGACTGCTGTATATAATATTTATGTAATTGCATAAGAAATAGTTCACCAAAGATTGTATATAGTTATGTAAAATGGCACACTGAAATCATGGCATTTTTGTGTGTGGCTTAGATAAATAGCATTCATGGAATTTGATGCAGTTTAATTACGTCGTAACACAAGATCCAATTATACATCAGAAGTATTTTACACAATGCATGTTTGTGCTGTAGCGTACAGGAACGTAATTATAACTTATTGTCCAGATAACAGTTGTAAGCCCTTGTTCACTAATGGAATGTTTTATCACAGCATTAAAAATAAACTCGGTTGATCTTAAAACTAATCACTGTTATTTAATGACAATATAACTTAGATCAAGATGTTTTGACAGCAGACGTTGTTTGGATGGATTGTACTGGAATTGTGTAAAATATATTAAGTTAAGGTAACATATACAATGTATATTACTTGTTTAAGAGCAAGGCAGGATGGCCAGTGTGTTTCTGGTGAAACCATGCATATTGTATAACACTGCAAAATAAATATATTCATCTACTATTATTGTGGTGCATTTGTGTTGTACAGTATTTGAAAGAATGATATTTGAATTGTTTTCTGTTTAGTAATTCAAAGCAGGTTTAACCGTTTTTGTTTGTGCCAGTGACATTAATTTTTATTTTATTTTTAGATTAGGAATAACATTTAGAGTTGCGAATGTTTTGTTACATTTATTTCAGTCAGTCTTCTTGGTAGGTGGTAGGTGGCATCATTGGCATGTACAGGATTTAAATTCCACTACAGACTTGAAACAAAGGGCTGTGGATTGTTGGAATAATTCTGACTACACAAGGAGTCATAACTAACATAACAACACAGCACTTATTGGCCAGTTCACAGTGCAACAGGCAAGATATCAACCTCTCTGTAATACAGGGTGTATCAGACATCATAATCCACTTTAAGACAACATTATTAATTAACCACTAATATGTTGATTGCAGTTGCTTGTGTTAACTGTTTCAGGAGCATAGCTACAAAACATTTCCATTTGCTAACCATTAACAACTTTATTGTGTGATAAATTAATCAGTAGAAGTAGTGCCTCCTGTTTTGTGTAAATATAGAATTTTTCTTCAAATGTGTATTGCAGTGTAATATAGTTTGTAATAGTAGTAAATAGGTGTAATTTTGCATGCTATTTAAATTTCACACACAACTGTGTGTTGTTGAAGTAAACAAATGATAGCATATTTAATTTTAATCATAACCTCACCAAATACACTATTCTTAGTGTCTCCAAATGGTTGATTGAAACATAGAAGCTACTTTTGTTTCAGTGTTCAACCATGATGGATGTGTAAGGTAGTAGCCATGATGGATGAATACAAGCACAATTTAATGATAACAGCAAGAAATTATAGTGGTTTTATTGGGAATATCTCGCTAAAGAAGGCCATATGAAACGTCGGAAATATTCAGATGAAAACTCAATGTTTTGTTATGTTAAAGAATGTGACCAATAAAACAAACTAAGAATCCACACATTCGGTACCTTCAATTTCGACATATTTACAGTTATGTTTTTTATTTCCCACCACAGTTGGGCCCTCCGCATAAAACATTATGAACACCCTTAATTGATTATCTGAATACTTAAACCGAAATTTTTTCAGTTTGTAGCTGTTATAATAATATGCAATACACAATTAAATAACTATAACTCCTTGTTAAAGGCTTGTTTATAAATAACTTTTTCTTAAACCAACTAATTGTATATTTAATCTGTGTAATGCACGGACGTGTATACATTATTATTTTTGTAATGTTGCTCTAATTTTACTAGGGATTATATTATTTATATATAAGTTAATTATTTAAAAACAATAACAAGATGGCTCCTACAACAGCGACTGTTACTAGGCTTAGTAGGAGTGTCCCATCCCTTATGGAATATAATATTTTTTTCTTACCATACATTATATATTTATTGTATTGTAAGGCTTTTTGTTTGTTTTTATAAAAAACAATATTCCCTGTTCCTCGTTTTTCTTAGCGTCCCTGTGCGTACAACGTACAAACTAAAACTGTCGCGTATGAATCTCGATGTGACGGGACGCTCACTTCCGGAAGTGTAGATGTGGTCAAGTTTGGAGGCTTGTTTATGCAGAATTAGCGTGCAACATATCGTGCATAATAATAATTAGCCGTACGTTCATAGAAATGATGCTTTTACAGTTTTAAGGTAAATTATATCTTTGTTGATTATGAGACACGTTGTACTGATACAACTTCGGAATGACACTAAGTGTCAATATATCCGTTTGACAGTTGCTCACTCCGTCACTGTCACTGAGTCAGACAGCGAGAGAGACTGATTCATTCACTCTGTCAGTGACTGAGTGTGTGAGACTTTTATTTTATTAATTTACCTATGGGTTCATATCACGTGCGACGGGCAGTCTTTTAGTTAACTAGCCTTTTTATTAGTAGCATTGTGGCCATTTGTAGCCAGATACTCCCCTACCACCATCCATGGGACCATGGCCTAGCCTAGCCCCCAGCCCAGGCTATAGGCCTAGGCTAGGGTTGGGTACCGCACCTCGAAAAAACCATAAAAATGATCACCTACGAAGACCAATCTTCGCAGGGCGTATCTACTACACCTGTACTATGCGTATGCACTTGTCATGTGATCAATAAATTATAATTAATGCCTGAAATCGATCAAAATGTTTAAGTAAATAACGCGCGTTCCTTGGCGCCACCTGACGGAGTTCACTGTGGCAGTAGTGACTCGGCGAGGAAAGCGCATTATTTACTTACACATTTTGATCGATTTCAGGCATTAATTATTATTATTTGATCACGTGACAAGTGCATACGCGTAGTACAGGTGTAGTAGATACGCCCTGCGAAGTTTGGTCATCGTAGGTGATCATTTTGATGTTTTTTTCGAGGTGCGGGCCTAAACTGCAAAAGTACCGGTTCTCTTCTACTTGTTCTAGTTGTTTCCAGCATTCGGCAACGTTCTTTTAACTGACTAGTCTGTATATGTTGTGGTTACAACGTATGATCTCGAGGTCTCATTTAACTAGTCAGCCTTTTTCAGAACATCTACGCCAAGCCGACCTTTCTGTGCTGGCACTGAGGATGGTCACTGCCAGGGTGCTTGTCGTCCTCAGTGGTTCTTTTACGTCCCAAATTGAGATGGGACCGACATTAATGTGATTCTCTGATTTAGGCTAGCCTAAGCCAGGTTGAGCCATGGCTATTTCCACGACCTGTCATGTGGCCAATCATGAATCAACCAACGAATTTAGGCCATGCATATTAAAAGATTGGCACTTCGGACCCACCTCAATTTTGCCATTTTAACTGTATGATATATTAGATACATATATAAATCTTGCAAAGATACATATATATGTATCTTTGCCAACGTTTGATACTTCATTTTGTTAATTCCGTCATTCACCATCATCCTACACTATATTATATATGTTTTATAAAGGTATAAAAGACTGAGCGGTCGGCATAAATAAACTCTGTTTATCGCTTGCCTTATCGCTCCGTTTATCGCGATTTGGTGGACTATATCTGTAACACTTACACTGTGCCCGTGGCCAGATTAATATTTCTAGGGAATTACTAGAAAAATAATTATATATATATATATATATATATATATATATATATAAACATACAGGCTTCACAACGACTGCAGGATTCAACTTCCAGAGTGAGTTTCAAGATAATCTGAAGAAACAAAAGTGGCAATAAACAGTTGACATGGATGGTTTAACTTTGGGGTAGATGTTAGTCAATTAGAGTACCCATGAAAGAGTCAAACTTTGACACTGAAAGAAACAAGACATGTACCAGTGGGAAGGAAGTGTAAACATGTCACAAGCAGACAACTGTAACAGGCGATAGTTGGTGATCTATGTAAACTGACCAAAGTCAATCGGATCACGTCAGGAACTACCTACTTAATAAGGCTAGATATAATCAATACGTGTTTGACCAAGTCAGTGGTTCAGCTTCACAGGCCAGCTGTGGTCAACCCTGGTCAGCATTGATTCATGGTCCAGCTATTCCAGGCCAGCTAACCTCATGCTAATTAAGTCAACGATTATCAATGGCAAACATCAATCGGTTTAGCTTTTCAAGACCACCAAGGATAATTTTTCACCAACTTTAACAATACCATATCAGTAGTGACGCAGATAAAATAAAACCTGCCTGATTATGTGAAGCAGATTTTTTGCCACTAACATTTCTTAGCGCTTGTATTCTTAATATATTAGTGCATATTATCATAATATATTTGTGAACTACAATACCCTATGTGTACGCAGTGCTAACTGAAGCATGGTTTCAAATTTTTTTTATTTTGAGAGTAATATGACTTGTTTAGGAGAGTGAGAGAGAGAGAGAGAGACTGAGAGAGAGAGAGACAGACAGAGCCTGACACTATGTTCCTGAAGAAGTTACTGGGGAGTAACAATGACAAAGGCCAGGACAGGGGGAAGACTGACAGGGCAGCCCCACCTCAGGGGGTGCAGACCATGGGGGTGAATCTACAGAGGAAGTTTGCCAAGGGAGTGCAGTATAACAGTGAGTATCCTATGTATCAATTGACCTGTTCTTTACTTTTTCTGCACTGTGTTCAACTGAATCAAAGTTGTACCAATTTGCCAGATTGAACAAATTAATTTTAACTGGTTTTTAAATTATACTAGGCCATATTCACAACAGATTTACTTAAATGAGTAAATGTTGTAAACACAGCTTAGATTATTATAATAGAAATTACCTAATTGTTATTACTCACTCATTTATTTATCCTCTTTGCGATACAAATTCGCCAGTTCCCTATCTACTGGGTACTCCAGTAGAACGCAATGGCTCGGGTAGACCTATGGACTCTCAACTAAGAGAACCCGGGTTCAAATCCTGTGCTGCAGTGTTAAACCATGGGCAAGTTTTTTCATTCAGCATTGCTCCAGTTCACTCAGCTGTATGAATGAGTACCTGGCTGTAGACAGTGATGGATATTTGTACGAGCATCCTTCAAGCATTAATTGCAGTGTAGATGGGTGCTTCCCAGAGACGTTGAGACGGTGTTCAATTGAACAGGTCTGTCAGGGAGAAAAAATATGCTTTGAGCAGCTCTGATGACTGGATACTGTGCACACCTTTGCCTTTTTTACTCCTTGCCCTTTGTCAGCCCAGGATCTTCCATAATTTATTGCCATGTTGTTTTGTTGTACCTCTGATCTGTCCCCTTCGGAGGTTCAGGGCAATGCTGTTCTGATTAGGTCTGGTCTGACATATCTGAGACATTTCCCACCTTCCAGCTGACACCTGTTATACTCTTCTCATGCACCGTCTTCATTGTTGTCAACCGTCCCCAGTCTCATCACTCACAGGTCAGACAGAGGTCATTTAAATTGACAAAATTACACAGGAATAAAACTAGAGTTTGAAAACTGTCATGTCAGTCATCATGGTTTGCAAGTCAGTCGCCCTGTTTTCAGTAATGAGCGTGACTCGGCTGTTGGTTCAAAATGTTTGTTTCCAAACTTTCCAACAGTCGTGTTCATTCAGGTCACTGTGTATTTCCCCACTCTCCCTGTTACAGTGAAGATTGTGGTGAAAGGGGACAGGAACGTGGGAAAGAGCTGCCTCTTCTACAGACTGCAGGGACAGAAGTTCAAAGAGGAATACCTGCCCACTGATGAGATACAGGTACATGTTGGACATGCTTCACTGATTCCGACTGTGAATGACGTGTATTCATACAGTAACAGCTGTGGCTGGTGTGACACTTGATACAGTAAAAAACTTTTTGTAGTTGCCAGACCTACAGGCTACAGTGTATGTGTAGGTTGCCAGAGGTTTAAGGGGACATTCACAAAGTCATAAAGTGACTGACATAGGACTATTATCAAGTGTTGTGGAGGGAAATGGTAGCACAGACAGAACAGTTGGCTCTAAACAAAGATATGGCAAACAAACAAAATTAGTTGCTTCTATTCAAATGTCACATTATGATCAGGGCTGGAGTCAGTCGCATTCAGTCAATTCCAATTCCTTTTATTCAATTCCAGTTCAATTTTTTTCAAGTCAAATTCCATTTGTGATCATTTAATTCCAATTTCAATTCACGCTCCAATTCCGGAATTGAATTGGAATTGAAGTGATCAGTTCGAATTCTTTTTGAATTGACCCCAGCCCTGAATGTGAAGGGATGTGATGCTCATTTTAGAAAGCCGAAAGTAAAACATTTGAATATCTTCTTTTTGAGTGGCCTGAATTGTTGCTAGGCAACGAGCATCCAGTGGAACTACAAGGCCACAGATGACATAGTGAAGGTGGAGGTGTGGGACGTGGTGGACAGAGGCAAGAGGAAGAAGAAGACAGATGGACTCAAGCTGGACACACACCTGGACGGGGTCAGTTAGTCTACGTATGATTTTTTGACATTTTTATACATTTGTGCACTCAATCCAAGTGATGTAGATGTAAAGGTCACTGCATGTTTCTCTGATTTGTATACCCATTTTTGTGTTATAAGTGTCTCTTGTAGCACAGTTTGTATGTCTCTTCACTGTTGATAGAACTGTGTGGAAGGCATGCATGGATGGATCCAAGAAATTAGTCAGATTTCAGGTCAAGTTGGATTTATTTAGCATATTTAAAGATGTCATTATCCCTAAGATGACAGTTCATTATATGCCTCCGGGGTCATCTTGACATACAACTTGCAAGGCAGCAAATAGTCATCTGCATATTCGTATTTTAAACTTCCCTGAATGCTTCAGATATACTTTTATAAATATAACAATTGTATATGTATTACAGAGCTGTACATTGTTATTTGAATTGTAAGTTAATGACAGTATTCCAGTAGTTAGCTATGATATAGCGGCAAGAAACGTGAACACTAACCAACTTGGCAAAGAACAAGTGAACAGCCACACATATACAGGCGGAAAGAATTAAGTAAGACAGCACATATCGGGACAGAAAAACAAACATCTGGTTAAGAAGAAGACAAAGGTCACAGACATGATTGAACAAGTCAGAAGACGGAAGTGGACCTGGGAAGGACACGTCAGTAGATTTCAAGATAACCAATGGACATCGCGTATCACCATCTGGAAACCTACAAACGGAAACGATCTAGAGGAAGACCGGCAAGACAATGGAGAGACTAACTGGACAACTACTGGAAGGCAGAGGATAGCGCAAGATTAGCAGATGTGGAAACACCATGCCAATGTCTTCATCCAACCACAGGACACTACGGTTGCACAGAGAAGATGATGGTGATGGTGAATAGTTAGCGGCATTCAGGCTGTGGTATATATTTGAAAATAGAAAATCACATACACTGTAAATACCTTAAGACGTAGTTTTGGAGAAGTCACTCAAACACCATGACCGGACTAAATACTTAAGACGTATTCTTAGAGAAGTCACACAAACACCTTGACCAGACTAAATACCTTAAGACGTAGTCTTGGAGAAGTCACACAAACACCTTGACAAGACTAAATACTTAAGACATAGTCTTGGAGAAGTCACACAAACACCATGACCAGACTAAATACTTAAGACGTATTCTTAGAGAAGTCACACAAACACCTTGACAAGACTAAATACTTCAGACATAGTCTTGGAGAAGTCACACAAACACCATGACCAGACTAAATACTTAAGACGTATTCTTAGAGAAGTCACACAAACACCATGACCAGACTAAATACTTAAGACGTATTCTTAGAGAAGTCACACAAACACCTTGATAAGACTAAATACTTAAGACGTAGTCTTGGAGAAGTCACACAAACACCATGACTGGACTAAATACGTGTGTGCATGGTTACTGTCCTGAACATCTAGTTCGGTCACATTGTTTGCCTAGTCACCCTGTGTTAATGTTTTGTTTCACTTTTAGCCCCCTTCAACCTCTGACCCCTTCGCCGAGGGCGGTGGCATTAAACCACCGTCCCAGCAGGCACCAGCTGCTGGGGTATGCAACATAGTTTCACTTTTTGTTTTTGACATAGTTTCACTTTCGTTTTCTGCCTTTCATAGTTGCCTCTTCATTTGTGGACGGGCTGCCCTGCATGAGACTGGTGGCTGAACTGCATGACCTTTAACCTTTGAACTAATGCAAGCTGCACGTGATATCAACAATTGTAGCCTGCATTGTCCTCTGTCAGTCTGTAGTGCCCGGGGATACAATGGTGGTCCTGACTGCTACTTCCTGGTCTTACTTGGTTATAAATAGCTGTAATTTGTTCTGATCGTATCTGTCTGGGTTTCAATATGTTAGTGTACCTTCAGAGTCAGTTTTCAATGTAGCTGTGCCTAGGTGGCTAGCCAGGCCACCTTTGGTTCTATACGTATTTGATTATCTCAACTGTGCCTATTAGGTAGAAGGCTAGCAACTAACTAACAGTTACTAACTCTGATGATACAAGTATGTTTCAACTTTCATTTTTAGTTTACCAAAATCAAACATTTAACTAGTTTTCTCCATTTTACCAACATATTTAAATGTATGTGTCATCAGAGCAACATAAATAAACTCTGACATTAAACATAAATTACACAGGGGATTCTGAAAATTACATTCAGGGGATTCTCTTAATTTACCATTGTGTTAGCGTCGACATATAATCTATTTTGGACCTCAGTTATTGTGATGTCACTAGACAGTGGACAGTGGGTGCACTGGTGGTGTCCTGTAATATTTAATTTCCAACTCTGGTCATTCGTGTTTTTCACTGCATGCATATAATAAAACATTATAGTAATGAAGGAACTAAGTTTATATTATGTGATAAGTAGTCATGATGTATAAACTTAATTCCCTCCTAACAGTTGTCATCTCATGTAATTGCTGACAATGACAAAATAACTGGTTCCAATAATGTAGAGCTGTAAAAAGTTGTGGGATCTATCCCAGCATGCACTGCATGATAACATTAAATTGGTTCCACCACCAGATAGTTAAGTTGTTCTGAGAGATCCTGAATCTGCACGTATCATGGCTTGTATTAACCTTGCTTTATTAACCTCTTGCTTGCTAACATCGCCTATAAATTATAACATACATGTACTGACAGTGTCCTGTGGATTAATCTGTTGTAAGCATAGTAGCATAGGTGTATAACAAAATAGGTGACATCTTACTCTATTTCTCTATATAGTTCTCAAGTTCTTTCTCAAACTAATTATGCAATTGGTAGTGTATAATTTGAACAGATGTAATCAAATCTCAAGACTGTTTTGTTCATGGTTTGAAGGTTACCAAATCTTTAGCTATTCTAAAAGATATACGTCAAGGTCATGTTGGGGGTACATGTGACCCCTCCATTATGTCATTCACAATTATTGTTTTTTTAGGAGAAACCCTATTGTATTCTGTGGATGTGTGCCTGGGTTTAACTTGGAATAATATACAACAGCAACCAATAACTTAGGCCATGAGGCCACATTTTTTATCATCTGTCGATTGTTGCTTTGTTAAAGCAAGATGGTTATGGACCAGCTACGGTTTAATTGAAATTTTGTATTTGTTAAATAAATTAGCTCAGGTAATTTAATAATGAATTGACTATACCAAACTATACAAATTGTTTACTTTTTCCAAAGAGGTTGATGTACTTTAAATAATCTCAGTTAACTTGTTCGTACTTGGTAGTATTTCCTGTATTCCAGTGAAGGTTGTCACTCATTTGGTATACATTGTAGATGACAGATGACCCGTGTCTGGACGCTGAGTTCCTGGACGTGTACAAGGGCACCCACGGGGTCATCATGATGTTTGACGTCACCAAGCAGTGGTAAGACATGTGTCATTTGAAACTACGCTGGCAGAACACGCGTAGAACGTGTTTTTTAAGGCCACATTTGTAAACCACTTGTAGACTGTAGTGTGTAACATAATGAATTTAGCTCCTAAAATTATTTTAGTATTATTAAAAAATATTTTATTCACAATATCTTGGCCAATATTGCACATGATTGCACATACATGTATAAGGTATATGTTTCTAGGGTCAAAGATCACTACAAGACCATTTCTGAATTAACTACATGTGTTCTTGGCATGTAATGCAAATTATCGAAAATGGGACTTTTTAGCTGTATCTCAGGCAATATTACAGGTAATATTAAGAAATATTCAGCTGGGTATTGTGAATTTCTGATCCAGTGACACCAATTAAAGGTATATTTCCGGGGGGTGCATGGTACCCCTCTTCCAATTAGACTAATAGTGTGGGTAACATTTCTGTGAAATGAATACAATACACTTTGCAAATGTACACACCTTACAGAAGATATATAAATAAGTTGTTATTGCACATGGTTTTGTGGTGGATTGATAATGACTGCTCCCTAGACCACACCTTGTTGTCTCCCTGTAGGACGTTCACCTACGTGGAGCGGGAGCTGCCCAAGGTGCCGGCCCACATCCCTGTCCTAGTCCTCGCCAACCACCGCGACATGGGACACCACCGCACCGTCAGCGAGGACACGGTCCGCTACTTCATCGAGGAACAACGCCAGTGAGTGACCACCAGGGGGCAGTTTTGCATGGGGCATATTCGTGAAGTTGTCACAAGAAAAACGCTTTTAATGATGGTTAATGGAAAATGTATTTCGTGTTTTTTATTGCGTTATTTATTGCGTTATTCCGTGTTATTTATTGCGTTATTTATATTTATGAAATGTTGTAGGAATGTGTTATTTATATATATATATATATATGTTGTTTATTCATTTACTTATTATTAAATATATAAAATGGTCTTGGTAGATACTGAAATAACTGCTTCTACTATGACAAGAAGTGATTTGGACCCCAAGTGCTGTCTCTGTTAACTATATTATAATTATAATTTATTTATTGTACATAATAGTTTATTTAGTTTTTCTCGTAGATTACACAAACTCTTCATGGTCTCAGTGTTGTGTACAAAATACAAACTGTGTGGTCATATACTGTGGTTAGACAGTGTCAAGTAACACCACTTGTTGTAGGGGGGAGGACGGCGCTGACATCCGCTACGCCGAGTCGTCCATGAGAAATGGATACGGCCTCAAGTATATCCACAAGTTCTTCAACCTGCCCTTTCTACAGTTGCAGGTTGGAGGGTTTATGTGTAGAGTTCTGTTGATTGCTTTACACACACGCACACACACACGCACGCACGCACGCACGCACACACACACACACACACACACACACACACATTGTTTATATGTCTAGATTGATATTTATGATGCAGTAAACCAGGCTGAAACAATTAAAATGACTAGAATCAATTACTTAGTTGTATGGTATATTAAAATAATGAATCTCTTGAAAATATTGACATCACACACATATTCATTTTAAACGTTTTAGTGCATTTCCTTTGGTCGGTTGCTCTAAAACTTATGTCTTATCACACAAACATTCTGATGCTTGCCATCAGCTGTTTGTAGGACTATGAGAATTTAGCAGTTGAGTGAAACCATTTGTGACATCTGCTACACTGGCTCTGATACTGGTCGCTTGATGAGTCTGTTTCTGCCTACAGAGGGAGACACTTCTTCGACAGCTGAAGACAAACAGTCGTGAACGAGAGTTGACGATAGAGGAGCTGAACTTACAGGAAGGATCAGAAGACCAGAACTATGAACTGTGAGTTATATTACCGATCGGAGGACACTGTAGGTTGATATTAAAATCGGGGCAATGCCCCATCCACTGTTTTCATCCATGCTGTTTTTAATTACTCTATTATGGTTTTCCATCTTTAGTCCATTTCAAGGCAATTTTGACCATGTTATCGTCCTCCGTTCATATATTTCTGTTGGTCACTCCAGCGTCTTGTAATCATTTGTTCATTCCAATGCAGGCAGTTTAAGCAATTCAATATATTGCATTATGAATATTATATTACAAAAAACTTACAATGATTTTTGTTGTTGAACGTTTTTTCATATCTGGTATACATATCTGTTGTACAGATGTGTATACCAGTATTTTGAGCCATATTGTAGCATAAAGAAGAGCAGTACATAGTTACCTGTCATGAAACATGCCTTTGTGATTTGCATATTCCGGTCTTCAGCAGATTGTGTTACGTGACACACCCATGTTATGTTTTGTGACACACCCCTGACTACAGTCTCTCTCTCTGTCTCTCTCTGTGTCTCTTCTCTGTTCTCTCTCTCTCTCTCTCTCTCTCTCTCTCTCTCTCTCTCTCTCTCTCTCTCTCTCTCTGTCTCTCTGTCTCTCTCTCTCTCTCTCTGTCTCTTCTCTCTCTCTCTGTTCTCTCTGTTCTCTCTCTTTCTCTCTCTCTGTCTTTCTCTCTCTCTCTCTCTCTCTGTCTCTCTCTCTCGAGAGAGAGAGAGAGAGAGCGAGAGAGCGAGAGAGCGAGAGAGCGAGAGAGCGAGAGAGCGAGAGAGCGAGAGAGCGAGAGAGCGAGAGTGAGAGAGAGAGAGCGAGAGAGAGAGAGAGAGCGAGAGAGCGAGAGAGAGAGCGAGAGAGAGAGAGAGAGAGAGAGAGCGAGAGAGAGAGAGAGCGAGAGAGAGAGAGAGAGAGAGAGAGAGGTCACCAGTCTGCTAATCAAACAAGAAGATTCCACGTGTGCTATGGCAGATCCTACAAACAGATAACATTTTGTGTCAACTCAAAACACTACCTCGGTGCAGGTATCTGGAAGCACTGACCGCCAAGAAACATGACCAGGAGAAGATGGAGAGGTGTCCATCTGACCGGAGTCTCACTGACCAGTCCACTACGTTACCCACCACCACTGACCCGACACCCAACGGCCGCACTACAGCGCCCTCTACAGGGCTCCGCCAAGGTACAACTATCTCATTTGTAGCGGTGGAAAATTTGAACAGAAATTATTGAAATTGTGCCTTGAACACATGTTCATGATATGATATCACAAATGGAATTGTTTGTTCTTTAGCTAATTCATATCTCAGTTAACAGTTATCAGAGTGCAGGTATATAGTATATTTAATAATAAAATATAGTATATAGTATAATTACATAATTTGCAGCTGCCTCGAATCATCTCGGATAAGTTGTTCTTGCATGCAGGATGCGTGGTAGACAAGTTAAACCTCTTGTTCAGTTTGTATTAATAGTGCAACATCACCCAGATGCTCTCTCAGTCAGCCACATAATGACTTGTAACGGGAAAATATAAACATCTGATACATGTGTCAATGTACAACACTAAATTTTTATTAAGATATAATTTTCCACCTCTGACATCCAGGCACCAGTTGGTGACATTAGTTGTCACAGTTGGTGACATTAGTTGTCACAGTTGGTGACATTAGTTGTCACCAGATGATGACATTTCTTACGTTGCTAGCGCCGCCTCCGCACACAATCCCCGGCCTCATGGTGACGACACCCACATCTCCAGTGGCTCCACCTGGTGGTGGCACTACACCCAATTCAGCGCCACCTAGTGGCGTGGCCAGTAAGTCTGCCCCGGTGACGCCGGCTGCAACGCCCCAGCAGGAGCAGAAGTCGGGGGGCTTCATGTCCCGACTGTTTGGAAATAAGAACAAGGAACGAGAGAAGAAAGAACAAGAGCAACAACAGCAGCAGCTACAAGGTGACCTTGAGTCTGGTGACCTTGAGTCTGGTGACCTTGATTCTGGTGTCAGTGTGTCTGCAGGGCATGTGTTTACATAATTTTACTTCTATGATGTGTTTTATAAATAAAATAAAAATTATAAAATAAAACTCGTACACATCGCAGTGTCACATAATTTCTTGTGTTTTATTATTAAGATGGATGTAGAATAGATGTAAGAAAGTATTAATTATAGAGGGGGAGGATAAATTATTGGAACACGTCTGCTGATTTTATAACCACTGACAACAAGAACATGTGTACAGGAACATATACAAACATCCCAGAAGGGTGAGTTACAAAACACACGTAGACGAACAGTTTGACTTACACTCAACCTAAGGCCTCATTTGTGATCAGTTTAAATAGCTGCTGCTTCAGTTAACTGTCACATGGTCACTAATGGTCAGTGTTCTTGTCCAGTTGCAGTAGCTGACCCTGTCCTGCCTCAGACGTCCATCAAAGATGTCGATGACTTTGTGCCGTTTGACCAGCTGGACAGCAGCTTCCTGGACGATGCAACGGAAGCGAAGGAGACGAGGGAGGCTGGAGGGGAAGACTCAGAGAGGTCAGAGGTTAACCTGCCTGTTAACACACTCACTTCAGGGTATTGTAGCATGGCCTTTACCCGAGACAGTTGTTGGTCAGTCCGAGCAGGACCTTCACAATGTCCGGAGGTTGAGTTTCTGGTTTGTATTTTACCAAGTCACCATCAATGATCTCTACAAATGTGTACAGAGAAATGTATGTTCTTATATAGCGCAGTATCTAACCCTCATTTTACTACATGTAAGCTAGTTACTAATTAATGTATACTATTCTGAATCAACTCAAATGTGAAAACATTTTAGTTGTTTTCATACACAGCAAAATCATCAGGACGTCATCAGCTTGGGCTAAAAGTGAAGACATTTGCTGGTACACTCTGTCATCTTTTGATAAGTGTATTCAAGACCCCCAACGTCATCAATAAAACGACTTCTAAATCATGACTGTGGATGTTTCAGTGACGAGGAATCCACATCGAACCCTCTGGTGGCAGGATTCCAAGACGACATTGATTCCGACGACCAACAGTCTGCCAGGAATACTGACGCAACCGCAAGTAGCACACATATAGAGCTCTCCAGTGACGAGGAGGAGGAGGTAGCAAAGAGCCAGAGTGTGGCCGTGACATTAAGTCAAGACAATGTTTCGGACAGTGGTTCTCCAATGCCGAGTAGCAGTCGGTCAGACTTACAGTTGCCCATTCAGTGGACACCAGGTGGCGATACTAGTCATGATGATGACGGCAGCAAGCCGTTGGACGTTCATGCTGAAGTCGATTCACCTCAGCAGGACCAGTCAGGTTGCCATGGCAACACGAGGGCTAGGCATGTGTCAGATGAGAGTGATAAGAGTGATGATAAAGACAGTGATGCTGATGACGTTCCCACGGTAACGGTGCAGGAAGATGATGTCAGTGATGATGACGCCGAAGGGACCATTGTTGCTGACCACCCGGTAGAGGACACTCCGTCAGATTGTCACAACACTCCGGTGAGTGGCCAGTTGATTGTTGATTGTAAATAGTGGGGCAGATAAGTGAAAAATCTTTCACTTTGTGATACAAGCACCAATTTTGGCACGTTTCCCCCCAGGCTCACTTATTAATAAAAGCTATGATGGTAAGATAATTAAAATTGGATTACTCTGATTAGTGAAAACACTATTTTATGGTGGTCATCTTGAAAAATGGCCGCCATCTTGATTTGTTATTGGTCAGCAGGGTTTATTTTAAAGTACTCCCAAATGAGCATTCTTTTTAATTTTGGTGCTTGAATCAAAGTGAACGATTTAGCTAGAAGTTGCACGTATCTGCCCATAAAATACATTACAATGTTATAATAACTTCATTTTCAGACAGCAACTAGTGAAGATTTCAGCCAGTAATCTTTATGATAGTGGAACAATGAGTCCATTATCATGTATTATGTGTAGCAGAGATTGAAAATATTTTAAGGCCAGATATGACAGGTAGATATGATGGGTATGTATGACAGGTAGTTAGAATGTTTTATGCAGTTAGTCAAATTTGTCTTTCCAAAATATAAAATTGTTCTCACTGAGAAAATATATTGAATATGTTTCAGCCAGACCCCCATTTCCATGGTAACGAACACATTTTTGAAACACTGCCTCAAGTCATTTAGTGGTATGTAATTTAAATTGTAACAAAATGATCTCTGTGGATAGTAAACACACAAAGCTAATTCTAGGCGGCTGACGGGAGATGTTCTTTCTGTCGTCTGTGTCACTCACTCTGTCTCACCTGGTTGGTGTTTACAGGAGGCTGGTGACCATGTGGACAGTCCACCTCAGCCACTGCCCACGCTACAGTTTGAAGACTTCGCTGTACTTGACCGTGACTTTGATGACCCGACTGGTCAACCAGGTGGGTGGTCTGGACTTAGCGCCTTCGGGGTGGGTCTAGGGCAGGTGTAGGGTTCTTGGGCAGGTGTAGGGTTCTAGGGTAGGTGTAGGGTTCTAGGGCAGGTGTAGGGTTCTTGGGCAGTTGTAGGGTTCTTGGGCAGGTGGAGGGTTCTTGGGCAGTTGTAGGGGTCTTGAGCAGGTGTAGGGGTATTGGGCAGGTGTAGGGGCCTTGGGCAGGTGTAGGGGCCTTGGGCAGGTGTTGATGCCTTGGGCAGGTGTAGGGGCCTTGGGTAGGTGTTGATGCCTTGGGCAGGTGTAGGGGTCTTGGGCAAATTTGATGATAAAATGATGGAGGTAAGCTCAGCCAATAATTTCTTGTCAACATGTTTGGGTCAGTGTTATTCCTATATGCCAGGTCCAGTGGACTTACTTGTGTTTCTTCCTCTTTGAATAGGGACAAGGGTAGGGTGGGATGTGTGCATTGCTCCCACGGATGAGACAACTCCTTGAACGCCTTAACTCCATTGCCCCCATACTTTGTCGGAAAATAACTCAGATGCGCTAATGTTATGAAATTCACATGTGAACTGACGGTAAATAAAGCTTCTTGTATTGTGTAAGTTAATCACCAATTTGATTCACTCATCATTGTCACCTGCCTGGCCTGTGAGGAGACACACCTGTACTGGCCTAGACACATCTGTGATTTACCACCTTGTTTCCAAGGGTACACACCACACCCCTATCTTCTTGGAAACTTGGGATAGCACTCGCTATATGACCAGACAGGCTCTAGCCCAGTTACCCCCTACTGTACTCATGTTTCAGGGGTGGAGTGTCTTAGTGACATCACCTACCCCCGTACTGTACCCATGTTTCAGGTAGCCCAGTTACCCCGTACTGTACCCATGTTTCAGGTGTGGAGTGTCTGAGTGACATCACTTACCCCCGTACTGTACCCATGTTTCAGGTGTGGAGTGTCTGAGTGACATCACTTACCCCCTACTGTACCCATGTTTCAGGGGTGGAGTGTCTCAGTGACATCACTTACCCCCTACTGTACCCATGTTTCAGGGGTGGAGTGTCTGAGTGACATCACTTACCCCCTACTGTACCCATGTTTCAGGTGTGGAGTGTCTGAGTGACATCACTTACCCCCGTACTGTACCCATGTTTCAGGGGTGGAGTGTCTGAGTGACATCACTTACCCCCTACTGTACCCATGTTTCAGGTGTGGAGTGTCTGAGTGACATCACTTACCCCCGTACTGTACCCATGTTTCAGGGGTGGAGTGTCTGAGTGACATCACTTACCCCCTACTGTACCCATGTTTCAGGTGTGGAGTGTCTGAGTGACATCACTTACCCCCTACTGTACCCATGTTTCAGGGGTGGAGTGTCTGAGTGACATCACTTACCCCCTACTGTACCCATGTTTCAGGGGTGGAGTGTCTGAGTGACATCACTTACCCCCTACTGTACCCATGTTTCAGGTGTGGAGTGTCTGAGTGACATCACTTACCCCCGTACTGTACCCATGTTTCAGGGGTGGAGTGTCTGAGTGACATCACTTACCCCCTACTGTACCCATGTTTCAGGTGTGGAGTGTCTGAGTGACATCACTTACCCCCTACTGTACCCATGTTTCAGGGGTGGAGTGTCTGAGTGACATCACTTACCCCCTACTGTACCCATGTTTCAGGGGTGGAGTGTCTGAGTGACATCACTTACCCCCTACTGTACCCATGTTTCAGGTGTGGAGTGTCTGAGTGACATCACTTACCCCCGTACTGTACCCATGTTTCAGGGGTGGAGTGTCTGAGTGACATCACTTACCCCCTACTGTACCCATGTTTCAGGGGTGGAGTGTCTGAGTGACATCACTTACCCCCTACTGTACCCATGTTTCAGGTGTGGAGTGTCTGAGTGACATCACTTACCCCCGTACTGTACCCATGTTTCAGGGGTGGAGTGTCTCAGTGACATCACGGCCAGTTCCAGTCGGACGGGGTCAGACTTGGAATGTGGGCCGGGGTCCCACAAGAAGAAGAAACACAGGAGCAAAGACAAGGTTCGCCGTTGGTCTTCAGTAGTAACGAATTCAGACTTGTCGTGACTTTGTACATTAGGTTGTGTTACCTGTTTAACAATAAAAAATATTAATTATGTATTTTATCTGTTATATTATATTTGCCATCCACAGAAAAAAAAACTTTTTTTTGACCATATGAAATATCACCCAGGGTACCATTGATAAATACCTGAAGTTGTGTTCTAGCACCACTCAATCACTCAAAGGAACTTCCCGGCCTGAACAGTCAAATTGAACTTTTCTTAGTTTTTTTCTGATTTTTCGAACTATCTTATTTAAATATGTGGGATTTGTTGGTGAATAAATAATATGCAATAAAGCTATCATTTTAACATGGTTTTACACCAACAGGGTTTGGGCTTTGAAATATTATGCAGCATGTAACTGATAAATGTAGTTACGTCATACGTGATTAAGTGGAATCAACTGTTGAGTCAACTTGAGTCAGTATTCACCGTAGGCCACTGAGAGTATTTCTACGATGTCTGTTTTGTTATTTCACTCGTTCTTGTGTTGTTCTTCCAACAGGATGGGGAGAGGAAGAAGAAGCATAAAAAGCATAGGGAGAAAGGGGAGAAGGGAGAGAAGGAAGGGGAGGAGGAGGAGGGGAAGAAGAAGAGGAAGAGCAAGTTGAAGCCAGCGGGGAATGAGATGGATGAACTCGAGGCCTTCCTGGGTCCCGCGGGTGACTCGGGGTCTGCCGCTAAAACGTCCGACTATGAAGTGCTTTAAGTGCTACAAATCCACGTCTTTCACATCCGGCTGCCTTTAGACTGCTGTTGTCACCTCATTTTAGACTTTGAATGCAGGTCCATGACACCTGTTTCTCCGAGTGACAGTGTGAACGGTGTCAAGGTTTTTTGCAAAGTGTCATGAGGAACCCAGGAAGTCGTGTGGGACAGGCTGGGCCCCCCACGGGATTCAGCATATGATTCCCGTCGAAGGGGAGATACAGAGAATATTTTAAACATTTAGGTAAGATCATCCTCACTCGCCAGGGGTCGGTGCGGCAGATTACATCAGTACCAGCTGTTCTCTACCCCCGGCACATCCGTTTCAAAAACTCCTCTTTTAACCACAGTGAATGAAATCTCCCACGAGGAATGTGGTCAGCCTCCAGTCATGTGATAGCATGTGACAGCCACACGCTCCTAGTGTTACGTGCAATGTTTGGGATGTAAAAACAAATATTCGAAAACACAAAACTGTTCAGCTGCTCATGCGATTGGATCGTTATACTGGAATTCCCAGAAATTGTGTAACCGACTACCCGTCTTCAAATTGGAGCGGGTATTAGCACTGTTCTCATGGGTGAAGTGTCATGATTGACGTTGGCAATCAATTAGTTCAATTCAACTAGATCAAGCACTTCTCGTAGGAGATTTGCCAGCATTGTTTGCAAGGCTAACAGCCCAGGCTGGCAAGGAGGGAGAGGATAGTTGTCGATCATTGTGAAGTCATTGCCTCAGTGGTGGAATCAGCTCTACGTTGTCGCCTTGAGTGGGGACTGGGAAAGTGGGTGATAGGGTTGAGTTGATTCCTTGGGTGACCCTGACTAATTCACCCTAAGCAACTATAGACTAACATATAAATTGTAATGTTTTGGTGTCAAACTACAAGTACATGTTTTCTGTTTTGAGAGGTAAGGTGGATGTACAACTGCGATATTAACTAGTCATGAACAGCCGGCTTGTTTCAGCACGTTTTATATGACAGTTTAAAGCAGACCAGAGTTCTCAAACAGTTTTCTGCAATGTCAGCGGGATGTTTTTAATTAAGGTGAATTTGCTCCAATTCTATCCAGAAATATTGTTAGATTATTTGTGTCATTTCAGGTAGGTAAACTCCAGGGAACAGGTGTTTGTGTACCAGGTACTACTTGAGAATACTAACTGAGAGCAGATCTGTGTCATTTGACAGATGACTGAAATAGAATTGATTTATCACTGCCCAAAACAGGTGCAATGCATGTAATGTTCCGATACACTGTAAGATGTATCGTCTGGTTGTGTGACGTGTGTGCATCTGTGTTAATATAAGTTCACTCATGAATTTGACACCAGGTGGCATTGTGTGAATCAATGTCTCTGACCAGTCACATCCGATTGCCTCTTTCTGGTCAGTGCTAGTTAGTCCAGCACTCGGTCCATCCACATTTATACATGAGTACTCGTAATTTGCAGATATCTGCTCTATTTTATCATAATTAAGCTGCTGTGTATAATTTATTTTTATTATTTAACAAGGGCAGCAATTGGTTACAAGCGGCATGTACAGAATATAAACTACATTGGTACTTATGTGAACATGTTGGTAGTATAAGCATATGCGTGTGTGTGTGTGCCAATATGTCCATGTGTCTAGCTGATGAGACAGGAAGTACTAATGTCATCTCCCCAACCAGAGACTTCCAACATGGTATTGTGCACACTAATAGAAGGATATCATTGAGGTGTGTCTGTGTACAGTGTGTAGACAGTGCACACACTATTTATATTATATATTATGTCAATGTTGATGTAACATTGCTACATAATTAACTAATGAAGTTTCATGTGCAAGTTTGTCCAAGTAGAATGCAGGTAGAGCTCAACTGGGTTCCATGTGTGACCCGCCTAAATACTCATTCATAGCCGTGTACAATGTAGCCAGCTACAGTGTCAACAAACAAGTTGTATCCTGGTGTGACTCTATGCAGGGAACTTGAGTGTTGGGAATAACACAACATGGCTGTTGAAAATGGTTTTTCATGAGATCAAAAATATAGTCAGTTTATCGGTAAGTGAGTTTCTATCCATACTGAGTGGTATGAACAGAATGGTCTGGACTATGGACTGAGTGACATGGTTGTAGCAGTGTGGAGAGAGCAGCAGGGATGAAGCATTAAGAAGAGATCGGTTTGGACAGAGTGGCACGGACTGGGTGGCGTGGACTGAGTGGCACAGTCAGGGTGGCACAGACTGGGTGGCACGGACTGGGTGGCGCGGACTGAGTGGCACAGACTGGGTGGCATGGACAGGGTGGCGCAGACAGGGTGGCAGACAGAGTGGCGCAGACAGGGTGGCAGACAGAGTGGCACGGACAGAGTGGCGCAGACAGAATGGCTCGGTGGGATGCCACAAAGCTGCCAGACACTCGTACTCCTGTTGTTTCAGTTTATGCAAATTAACATCGATCAAGATTTTAAGTTATGTGTAGTGATCAGTTTCACCAAGATCTCAGTTACATTTTCTGCACACATACACACGCACATATATACACAGACACAAACAGATTATTAGGTCATCTTTGCTCAAATGTTGGATTGAATTCTCCAGTCTGCCTGACAGATCTAGGCTCGAGGCTTGTAGAAGTCCATTATTAGATCTCCAGCTCTGGTTGACCGTGGCGATGTACAGTAGGCAGGCGTCAGACACATTACTACTACACATACTTACAACATAGTATATTCATTTGCCAGGTAATATTGCAACTACTGTTTTGCATTCACCTATGTCATGTATAGTTGTATATAAACCATAATTATATCTTTAAAATTCCCGTCATCATTTGTTGTTATCCCGGTAACATTTATATCACGGAGAATTTTTCATATACCCCAAGTAATACACATATAGTTAATCATCATATGAATACTTAGGGGGAACAATGCTAATCCTCACAATACTGAAGTTGCTGATTGAACAAAAATATTGCACATACTTCTGAATACTAAAAATGTAGTATTGCAATAAGCAGTCTTGCACCCTTGGGTCGTAGTAAACAGATGCCCACTGCTTACACACACAACTCGCTCCATTCTAAGGATACGTCCAGTGCATATGCAATGCTTTATATAGTGTAGTCTAACCCTTGGAACTAGGCAGAAAGTATCTGAACAATGAAGTGTCGGTGGGGTACACCTTGAGACTGTCTGACCTTTGATTAGAGTGGAACCTCATCCTTGAACTCGGCGGAAAATCTGAATAATGACATGAGTGTATTAGTCGGATTAATTCCATGTACTTTATCATGTGTGAAAGTACCTAGAACTGTCCTAGGTTGTCCCTAATTGCAAGTTGGCTGTACTACTGAGTTGACCATAAACTAAAGTGATGTCCAACTGTTGTTGACCGGTATTTTATAATATTAGTGTGCAGGCGATAAAGATTGGACATGTGTTGGTCAGTTGGATAGGTGACCGACATCGCCCACTACTACAGTCACCTGTCCTGAGTCAATAGCTTCAGTTCTAGTCTTCTCAGTGGACAAGTAGTTGACTTGTATCTTTGGTCTTCCTAGAAGAACATTGTAGTTATTTGGAAGGGACAGGGCTCCTTATTCAAGAACACCTGTGATGGACAAACTTTGTTGAGTTGCTGTTGTTTAGTTAATGAGATTCATCTTCATGAACGAAGGTGACTAGGTGCATAGTTGGTGTAAGGACAGGAATCTGCAGTGATAAAATGGCAGTGGAGAAGTTGTTCTGGACGACTGATGTAAATAGAATGTAATGTAATTGATGTTTGTTCGTGGTTGCAATGTACAAACCGTCAAATATGTACAGAATTGTCCACTGAATGTCCACTGAATGTCCAGCTGGTATGCCTGTGTGAATAAACTTGCTCACGGAGAATTATTTTGTCTTTGTTGGTTGAGGTGAATCATATATGTGGAGTTTGGTGGAATCTTTAAATAAAAAACAGCTTGTCCAAAGTCCTGTGATTGCATTAAAACTATGAGATGTCACAAGTCATAATACTGGAGACAGGTTTGATGTTTTGCGTAATAAGTAAAACCCGTTGTGAGTTAAACAAATTATTAATGATGTGTAAATATGTGTAGATACCACATGTACTATAGTATATTGGCTACAAAACAGTTAAATGTGTTAACCATTTTAATGAGAAGCTGAAGAACTGAGGATTACATACAAATCTGTAGTTCTGTTGATTCGGCACAAAAGTTAATACTATAATAGATACGAAGCATAGAGCTTTGTATGTGATATTTTGAGAGGCAGTACCTGGTACTCTGAATTCATTATGCATCCTTCAAACATTAAACAGTTATGGGACACTTTTGTCATGAAAATATACCAACTGTGCACCATGTAACCCATAAAAAATAGTGTTTCCACCAATGTCACCATTTCAACAGCGAGCACCAATAATACAGATTATCCATACAAAGCTATAAAGAAATGACTCCCTGATTATATTACATGAAACAATTGACACCAACAAAACACTGAATGCAGCAGCTCACCAACTCTGCATGTCAGATTTATGTCTTAACATGATGTGCTTTTTCCGTAATTATAGTATTAAAAATTCTAAAAGGCGCTTTTTAATCAAACAGGTCAGCTGATGGAACAATGAAGGTAAAGATGTTATCGTACGATAGAGAAATGAAGTATTATGCAGACATTTCAAAGCAGGTTGTAAAATTAAAATGTGTTTGCATATAATCAGACATTTTTTTCATTTGTGTCCTACCAAGAAAAGCCACTAGCCCAATCCTGTGCCATTATGAAAATGTGACACATTTCATTAGATAGGAATATAATATACATTTCGATAACGAGGCATTATGGGCATCATGCTAAATGTCAATATTTCACCTTTACAATGGTGTCATCCCTCCCAGCAAGTGAACCGTATATAACACTATGAACAGCTGAAATGTCTCTTCCCAAGAGCTGAACTTTCAGAAATCAGGGCCTACAGTTTCCACAAGAATCGAATAACATCCCATTCAATCAAAAAAAACAAATCAAGATTATTTAATTTTTTTAGATTTTTAATTACAAATTGTATCATTAGTTAATTGTTGTTTCTACGAAGACCTTGAAGTCAATGCTTTTGCTTCTGTGATTCGCTACATATTGTCCAATTGACCAAAATGAATGTACTATACTGTGCAACCAATATGGTGTATATGTGGCAAATGGTATGTTCAAGCAGTTCAGCCTACAGATGTTATTTTTGTTATTTCCAACGCATACATAACATAATATATACTATATATTATAAAGAAGACATAACATGATTCCAATTTCTGTTGGCACATTTATACATTTGTGCTGCACAAATAGATGCTGATAGCCGTGTATACCCGACAGAGACTGCTACTGGATATAAAACAGCTCTACCTGCCACGCAGGTGTGCCTGGAAAATGTAGCTACAATATTCACATTTTTACACTCGTTTTCGATCTGTCAGCACTCGCACTACACATCCAAGTCCGCCCGATGCAAACACCTACAAAACAAAACGTCAATTACAATCTGAATACACTAATGACACACTGATAATCAATAATGTAAAACTAAAGTGGAACTTCGTTTCATAACCACCTGAAATCATCAAGGAATTACTATTGCTAATAAATGCTGACCAAATTTTCAATCACTTTATTGCTGGTTGTGTAAAATACAAAATATTGTTATCCTCATACTGAACACAAGCAGGAGAAAATGGGGTCCAATTTATATTTAACACGACCCAATAAGATGACAGAGAATGTCCAACATCACCCTCAATTATTAATATTCGGTGGCCGACTCGAGCAGTTAGTGCTGGGGGGGGGGGGCACAAACTACTGGGGTAGATAGAGCCCTGACCACCACCCACTGAAAGGTTACATATTTATCCTGTAAGTGGGATGGGTTTATTTCCACTTGCATAAAATGGGTTGATTATTTTTAACGTTGTCATTGCCCACATGCCCTACTGCGCCTCAAGACATGCCCAACAATTCCTCCCACATGCCACATTGTGCTGACTCTGTATATGTAACCACATGCCCTCACAAACCAATACCTTTTGGTGCCACGTCAACAACTGAGCACTGCTGCCCTCTGCTGGAATCTCGAAGCCTCGGTAGATGTACTTCATGAGGATGTCTTTGGTTGGTGAGTCAAGACTTTTAACCGCGTTGTCCATGTCGCTGGACTTGAACTGCAGGAGCACTCGCATCACCACCTGCAGAGCCTTGTCCTGAAACACAAACATTGTCACTTGTCTTTACTAACGTCGCAACTCTCATAACAATCTGAACATAAAATTAAAAGGAACAACATCTATGTACTCATTAACTTTTTATGTTTAATAAGACAAAATCATTTGTTTGTAATAATCTTACATTTACATTCAATACAATTCCATTCAATACAATATTGTTACATTCAATACATCATAGTGTTATTCTAAGGCAGTATGATCGAGGGGAATGAATGTCTGGTATGAACTCTATGATGCATTTCAATAGATGAGCATTTAAAGGCACATTGTCTTGACGTTCCACTGAGGCAGTGGAATGTCTGAAGATGACACAAGAAAGCACTGCTATTGTAGATACAACTAACCAAAAAGTTAGAGGAAAGCAGCAAACATTCATGTGTTAATGTTTCATCACTCCAACATTACATGTCTATTGTGTCTCACCTTGACCGCCTGGTTCTTGGAGGTGACTGGGGGATTGCGGAGAGCAACCTTCAGGGCATCAACGTTCTTACCCCTGATTATGAATTAAGGATATCATAGCAAGGGTTTGAAAAGTATTTTTGAGTGAAATATTAACAACCACCCTATGAAAATGTTTTTGGGAAAATATGTGATTGCTCAAATTTGCAGAGAGCTCTGTATATAATGTAAACTGCAACTATTTGTTATATTGCCAATATATAAAACTCAAGGGTACACAATGGTTAAACACTATCAAAGAGACTAGTCGTGTTTCGTAAAACGAAAAAGAAAGCCAGGACACGTTAAAAACTTTAGAAGATCAACAACTAACAAATTTAAGAAGATTCATGCCACCTGGAGTTAAGTCATGAAAACAGCAATCAACACTTCACAGACTATACACACTGTACAGTGGAGAAGTTTTGTTCCCGTCAGTCCTATATGCTCCTACCAGAGACAGAGTGAACGGCTTTTAGAATTAAGTAAGAATGTGCAAATGTTTATAGTCAGAGGCTGTATTTTAAGTATATTTTACGCGTTTATTTGTTATGTGCATAATGTTTGTAACACACCCGAAAGCACTTTCTTTATAAGTATTTTATTATTATTATTACATATTCTCAACAATTAATATATCAATAAGGCAAATCTGCATGTGTGGATATAAATGTTTCTTACTGAAATCATGAGTCATGACAAATAATTCTGTGTGAGATGATAACGGATAGTTAGTTGCTCAGCCAGCCTAGCCTAAGCAAAACTGGCTAACTAAGGTAAACAAGGACTACCTGGTAGTGAGGCCTCTACTAACCCTAGCCCAGGGTCTAGGAATGGTACCAGATGATTATTATTATACTATTATCACACATTGATATTACATATGAAAGATCATTACACAGCAAAAGTAAGATTGATAATTTTTCTAATAATACTCAATAATTAATGTACGTACTAAAATAATATATATAAGAAAAATTGTCAGATTACAGGTCGCATCACAAGCAGGATGGATGATTCGGCCCATGTAGCTCACCAGCACCTATTGCAGATACAGTTGATTTGGCCCATGCGAGCGCAAGCAGGCTGAATTTCAGCAATTCCAGAAATGGATGATTTGGCCCAATGAGCCGAATCTGTTTTGAACCAAATCATCCGACTCCCTCTAGGACTAGAATAGACTGTGTCAACTCGTTAAGTTTCTTGTCTTGTTAGTGTACTGACCAACACTCCTGGAGTGGTCGAGTCAAACGGCCAGGGTTGGGTGCGCATGCTTGTTGGGTAATATTCATATTTATCAAAGCTTGTCTAAAATGTTGTGGTTCGGGAATGTTAACAATTGCATCTGGTAGGGAATTCCAATCTCTTATTGTACGAGGGAAATATGCAAATTTATGGAAGTTTTTACTGGTGTTGAATGCTTTATTGTTTAGGCCGTGGCTATTTGTCCGGATACGGACGAATAGCCTGGGGGACTATTCGTCCGGATACGGACAAATAGCCCATTTTTGCGTATGCGCTATTTGACCGGACAAACACAGATAAATAGCCCGACATCGCGCTATTTGTGCGGACGTCATAGTAAACGCGGGACTTGTACCTTCTCACGGGCGTAAGTGCTGTGCTATTGATTAAGAAGGCATGTTTGTATGTATGTTTAAATAGCACCTGTTTCTTCTGAAATAGTCGCAATGCGGCAAGTTTTATTCACATGTTCAACTGGCGGGCCGGCCAGTATATCATGTCACTCGCACAACACGAGCGATTTACTTGGCATAGATGGGTAATGGTCAAATGAGCTCATTTTTGTGGTTTCTGTTGATAAATATTTCAATAAAAGTGACTTTAAAATGGCATAACTTTATTATTTATATAACTATTAACATATTGTTTGCAGTATTTTGAAATACATTGCATGGAGTAATACTTTTTCAATATTGATGTTTATTCATGCTAATTAATGAAGTTAATTAGCTAATATTAGTTAAGTAGTGCATCAAGTTAACAGACCAAGACATTCTAATTATAAGACCAGCAGAGTTCATAAATATGAATATATTTATACATATTATGCAGTGTGCATAACCACATTGACTATGAGAATAAATATATATTAACTAGTCATGTAATAATAAATTAATTAATTAGTTAATAGGCGATAATTAGCAGGCAACTTTGACAGACAGAAACGTTTTTGTAAAATGCCACAATGTCCATGAATATGTTTATAATATTATAAACATGAAATTTGTAGAACCATCTTACTTATGGTAAGAGATATACATTAAATACTTATGTAATATTAATAATAAACTAATAAATAAATATATGATTAGTAGCCGTGCTTTGTATAGACTTACACATGAACAAAAGGCTGCAATGTCCATAATTATTAAAACATTCCCACATTAATTACGGTAGTAAATACACATTACCCTGTAATTTCATATTGACACTAACTTAATTAATAAGTTAATATTGGCTAATGTTAGCATGCTAACTCGACTAATGGTTGCGTTTTGATGAAAGCATGCAGTAAATAATTATGAAGTAAATATAATTTATGCAATGTTTAGAACCACATGAAACATTATGATCAACCATCAATAATCACATGTCATTACGACATAAATAATAACATTATTAATAAAAGTTAACTAAACAGCAAACTCAACATATCAATGCATGAAAATGAAGCCTAGTTGTCATACTTCACTTGTTTATGGATGATTGTGAGGTTACAGGTTGGACAAATGCTGCAGGCTCAATAGAGGCCAGTAATAACATGTTGTCATTTCATAATATTCTGCATTTCAACATGAACTGGTGAAGTAATGTTTATAAACTGTTCACAGTGTTTCGTCACCGACTCCAACATCTCGTGTGCCAAATGCAAGACTGCTTTCTGCGTTACCCTCCACAGGGATAAAGTGCAAGACGAAGAAGATACTCACTTTCTCCACTTCACTATGTTTAGTGTAGATATGTGTATTGTATGTCACATTCAGCGAGACAAGTTATGTAATAAATCAGAAATTTGTGTAAGCGGGTGTTGCATGTGACATATTGAAGCCTTTGTAGGTTCTGTATCTTCACAGATAACTGACAGTTGTAGTTTTGTTCGGGCAATAAACTAATGTTGTGTTCTAGTCTATTAAAACTGCAGTGTACATGTCACGATCACAGGGACTGTATCTTCAGAGAGCGTAGATATGTCGCTGTATCATCTTCAGTCAAACGAAGCTTGTAGTTATGCATACACATGTGATTTCTGAAATAAAACAATTCAAAGTGCATGCAATAACTACAATAATTCATCAAGCACATTATGTTAGTATTATTGTATATTCATGCCAAGCATTTAAATAAATAGCAAACAATAATTATTATTAATGTTTAACATTTCTAGAAGTAATTGCATTATTATTCATTATAATTAGGAATAGTAGTGATATTGTATTAACAATATCATGATATTGGTTGAATGGCACATTATAATTAATAATTTTAAATTAACATGGACAAACTGAAGAACAAAATATTTAATAAATGTAAAACAATTAAAGTGTTCATACTTTTCTAGCAACTTGCATTGGCAATCATAACTGAATAAAACTTATATTAATAAATGTGATTTGTTACCTATTACCAATTAATTGAAATTAAGCCTATTTTCAACATCCCCTGGCTATGCTCTTTTTTTGTGGAATTGCCTAATTTACTTAAAAAGAAATATATTTTACAAAACCATGCCAATACTAAATTAACTAAAATTACTAAATAAGTGCGCCATATCTAAATTAGTGGAATACTAATATTCAATATCCACGATGTCGCTACGCGTTCCGATTGACGTTTCTGCGCATGCGCAATAAATGTAAAATCATCAATGTCCAGCGAAACGACAAAGGATTTTCGATATAATGCCACGGGCTGTTTGTTAACTCTCGTGTGATGATTACTGTGAAGAGTTTCTTAAAATGTCGGTTAATGCAATACAATACAATATTATGTTTTTTATAAATAACTGTCACGGATTATGGCGCACTACAGTCACGTGATTTACGCTTGCTATCAAAATATGCCTCAAAACTTGTTTGCCTCGTGTTAATTTGCGACAAATAACTTCGCTGAGAAGTTATATACATCCTAACGAACAATTAACCTGTGGTATTTATGCCACAAATGCTTTGTCCTTTCACTGCACATTGATGATTTTACATGTATTGCGCATGCGCAGAAACGTCAATCGGAATGTTTATCACGCCGGAAAAATGTAAGCGCTACACCACGCAAAAGCCATATTGCACGAGCTGGCACGGCAACGAAATGTTCAACACATACCAATTAAATACTGCAGATATAAGTAAAATCGGTAATGTGTTTTTTCAAGCCGATACTACAAAATTATTATATAAATAATTCGGAAAGCGTAATAATACCTTTGCTTTACCCTTTGTCCCCTTTGATGAGATCGCATCCCCTTCGTCTTAGTCTTAGACTTAGAGACCGAGCCGCTCTTGTAGACTTGTACGTACGCTCTATATGTACCGCCGTGCACGGAAGCCTACGTAATATTCGCATATTCAATTGACGTGTTGACTGTTGTAAGTTTAAGTCTTACAGTAACTCCCGCGAGAAATTTGTCCGGACAAATAGCCTGGGGGGCCGACATAGGCTATTTGTCCGTACCCGGACGAATAGTCCCCAGGATATTCGTCCGTATCCGAACGTATAGCCACTCCGTATTGTTTAAATGCCTTGCATAGGCATTGTACAGGCTGGAGGAGGTTATTGACAGGTAAGGATAGGTGTCCATAGATGGCTTTGTTCGTCTGGTTATTAGTTGTTGTGGTTGTAACTATTAAGTTTTTTTTACTGTTAGTGTTACTAGTGACTAGTGTTAGTCGTTAACTTCGGTTAAGTCAAGACAGAAGAGGGCTGCACGTTTCATTATTTCCCGGAACAACACGGTATTGGCCAAAGGGAAAGAAAACCGAAGTAGACAATATAGTAATTTAACCCTGACAATATGCAATTAACAACAACGACTTTTGCTTCGACGCAAACATCCGTAACTGGAAAAGGATACTGACAAAGAAGCGTCTGCACCTCAGCCTCGTTCGGTCCAACCCCATTTACTGTTCCGTCTCCTTGTTCATCCTCTTCAAACTTGTCTTCCGCGTACTGGTCAACATCAACCTTCCTAAACAGTGTATCCCGTGTGTTCTTCGACATGTTATAATAATGTGTTATTTGCTTTGAAATAAAAGTGAGAAACTGTTAACTTCAGTGGACACCAGCACATTCACTCATATTTCGCTCACACCCGGAAGTACGCCCACGCAAAGCCTCGAGTCTTCGTCAAGTTAGTGAAATTATCGCATCAGCTTGAGTTATTATCTATTTTAATATTTGATATACTCAGTATATTATTGATGATTCATACGTTAATTAATTAGTGCTCTCCTCCTGTTTTAGTTGAGGGTTTGAGAGTAATGTCATTCTATACCAGCCTCGTTTTCGGTCTTTTTCGGCCATTACTCTATCAACATGGTTAGTGTTGTGCATCTGGATGTTTCATCGTATTCCATCCGTAACTTCTGATTGTAGAAATTTCACAAAATCATTATCATTGAAACAACATGCAAAGTAGTAACTATGTGTATTAATTTCACTGTATTTTACCAACGGGACATTGCTGTACAAATGCATTTTCGCTCGGCCTTATCCACTGCAGTCCTAATACGTTACTGTACATATACACGTTTATCGCTCTTTTCTATTCCTAAATTTGCCGACAGATGCGTCCAGTGTTGTTGTCCTTTGCACATGAATATGACTGTCCTTGAACAAAATAAAGTACTTTATCGGGAAACACTAGTTTCTGTCTAATCCATTCCACGATCAACTCTATTTGTATGCCAGTTTGAGTTTCAATCCGTCTAACTTTGCATGATTGTGTACCACTGTATGTGATGACATGTGCATGAGCTTGTTAAAAATTTGCAACTTTATTGGTAACTAAATTACACCATTGTTCCATCAACTGGGGGCATTTTCGTTGAATCTAGACTCACCTCGAGTTTCCCATCATCACATATTATTACCGGCACTTATGTACAAGTCGGACCCACCTCAATTTTGCCATTATAACTGTATTTTTGCCAACATTTGATACTTGATTTTGTTAATTCAATCAATTATAATCATCTTGCGCATATTTATGTTTTATAAACAGCGCGTCTTGGCATACTTTTGAGGTCGAAAAGACAGCGCGATTTGTGCCAGTCGCAAGCGCAGCGGTGCATGTTACTGCGCTGTGCATATGAAATGAGCGATAAACAGTTTGTTTATGCCGACCGCGCTGTCTTTTCGACCTCAAAAGTCTGCTAAGACGCGCTGTTTATAAAACATAAATATGTGCAAGATAATTATAATTGATTGAATTAACAAAATCAGGTATCAAATGTTGGCAAAAATACGGTTATAATAGCAAAATTGAGGTGGGTCCGACTTGTACATAAGTGCCTTATTACCTAAATCTTACACTTCCATGCGTCAGTTTCACCATCCAGCATCATGATTATGGTCATCCCAGGCATAATGTTTATATTGCAAAGATATTGCACATTTCTGAGCAACCCATGTTATATCGCTCACTGATTGCACTACTCGCACAAGTTGGGTTAGTCTTTAGGCTGAAAAATGGGTACTTTTGCAGTTTAGGCCCGCACCTCGAAAAAAACCCATCAAAATGTTCACCTACGATGACCAAACTTCGCATGGTGTATCTACTATACCTGTACTACGCGTATACACTTGTCACATGATCCACAAATAATTATTAATGCCTGAAATCTATCAAAATGTGAACGTAAATAACGCGCTTTCCTCGGCGCCACCTGACGGAGTTCACTGTGGCAGTAGTGACTCCACGAGGAAAGCGCATTATTTACGTACACATTTTGATCGATTTCAGGCATTAATTATTATTTTTTGATCACGTGACAGGTGTATACATGTAGTACAGGTATAGTAGATACACCATGCGAAGTTTGGTCATCGTAGGTGAACATTTTGATGTTTTTTTTTAGGTCCGGGCCTAAACTGCAAAAGTACCGAAAAATGTGCTAGGTGGAACTAATGCACCGATGTGTCAAATTTAGACAAACATTGTGTTATAGGCCCAATGGTAGAATTAAGATTGAGTAAAGTGCCAGCATCAATGATCAAGTTAATTAGCCACTTGTTTAAAATCCGGAAAAAAATTCTGTTATTAGATAAATTACTCATGCTCAACCTGAACTGATCAACCCTATATTATGATAGCAGCTTAGGCTTAACTTGAAAAGGGCTGTTTGTGATTGTTGCATAATTAGGTATGCTGATCATGAAACGTTATTTTGTTCAGGTCAAGGTAAAGGCGCGTGACTTGCGCGGCAAGAAGAAGGATGACCTCGAGAAGCAGCTCGGCGAGTTGAAGACTGTAAGTCACCTCGGCTGCCATCTGTTCTAGCCCATTAGACAACCGCATCACAACCCCAATCTCTCAGTGGTCCTCCAATGGCAACTATTGCCTGTCTTCCATTCATAATTACACTTGATTGATGATTTTGTATGTTGCACAGTCTCTGAGTTTGAGTATGTAAGCAGTGTAGAAGTTTTAATATTATTGTTACTCAAATTCAACAATACATGTCTCATGTTTTGTTTGCAATATTTCAGGCCCTGTTGTAATTTACTTGCTCATGGAAGTCGCACTGAGGCAGTACTGTTTTGTTTGTAGGAGTTGTCTCAGCTCCGTGTGGCCAAGGTGACTGGAGGTGTAGCATCAAAGCTGTCCAAAATGTAAGTTCTCAGGTTCCTAATGTTAGTGTGTCCCCTGCTATATGATGAGCGAGGGGGCCCACCTCGCTCAAAATATGCCAGAATTGCTACCTCATAGCTAGATCTTGCAATAAACATGTTTTATATGTTGCTACCTTGTAGTTATGTATTGTTGCCTCGCTGTTTCCTGGGGTGTACGTTAAAACAGCCTTCAGAATGCACCATTTTGAAGATAGTTTTTAATATAGTTCTAGGTGACCATGCCCCCAGACCCACATAGTGAGCGTCACACATTCGGTGCTCGCTCAACCAATCCTATCACCTCACCCATCAGTTTACTCGGGGGAAACACTGTTGGTAACTCTTCAGTGTTAGGACCCTTCTAGGTGCACAAATGATGAAACTTTGGTCTGATTTATTATGAAGTGTAATACCTGGATCGATAGGACTGATGTGTGCCTTTAGTCAATTCGCAATGGGTGATAAAGATACACAAAAACAATACATTTGAATTTTATTACATTCCACTAATAACCAGACCGATTATTCAGTGTTTTGTTCATATTCTTTGTGCTTATAATATATATTTTGTTGACATGTGATTATACAATTTGTTTTCAATAAGCAAACCTACATTTTCCAAGTTAAATTTGTTCGTGCAGTTTAAATATATTCTCCTGACTGGTCCACCTCATGTTGTGCAGTGTATAATGTAACATATGTGATATATCGGCCTTTGTAGCGCCTTTAGTGATGAATTGTATAATTACCAGTTCTGCTACTGATACTTATTGATGTGAACAAATTTCTGAGAAGGCGCAATAAAAAATATTATTCAGTTGAATATTTTCTTTGAAAAAAACTAATAAAAATGTAATTCTGTGTGAATTTAATGCTCACTGATGTTTTCTGTATTGACAACAAAGTACTTAGTGATATGCACAACAACAATTAGTTTTAGTAGTCATACTTTCAGTTTTATAAATTTATTGGCTGTAAACTAATAATAATACTTTTTTCTATTGCACTAATTTCTGCATGGCGGGTTTATGCACTGTACAAGAACTGTAATAAATGTATATTAATAAATTATATAAACTATATAACTTATATATTATATATACATATATTATGAAAACCGGTTTTAAAACATGCAATACTAAAAAGAGACATGTAAATTATATAAATCAAATTAAACGTTGGTTTTAAGACATACATTAGTAAACCTTTGTATATAAATTAAAAAGCTAAACCATTTTCACAGAGCATAGAAACTCCAAACCAAATCACACACATGATGCCTTTGGTGATGAATTGTATAATTACCAGTTCTGCTACTGAGATCTGTTGATGTGAACAAAGTTCTGAGAAGGCAGTCATACAACAGGGCAATGACAATCCTCTTACTGAATAAAGAATACATTATTGTGTTGCTTTGTTAGTTTGCTTTAGATCATCATAATTGTTTACTGGTGATGTTTTTGTTTTGTTAATACATCAGTATAACGTGCTTTGAAAGAAATGGACACAAAGTTACCCGCACTATATAACTACATATACAGGAGCAAGCCACCACCTGTGGAGAATGTTAAAACGTAAAAGCACATTTATCTGTTTAGTGTAATTCTGACTTGGGAAAGGTGCACAAATGATGAATACAATTTCTGTCTGATTTCTTGTGAAGTGTAACATACGGATCGATAGGACTGATGTGTGCCTAATTTACATTTTATTTATTTCCCAAAATTGATGTTCTGTAACTTTGAATTTATGTTACCGTTTTTATTTCTTGTCTTATCATTGAATAACAGTCCAGCTATGTTCGTATAAACTAAAATGGAGGAATATTTTGTTGTCTTTGTTGATGAACATTTCAACCAGTTCTGCTACTGAAACAGTTGTTGACAATCGGTTTCTGAAAAGACAATGACTAAATATTTATGTGCTTATATTACTTGTTTCATTTTCTGTTGAAAAAAAATTATTCGGGAAAGCCATACACTGTATAAGAAAGTGCCAATCATCCTTTGGTTTAATTTATTAGCAGAGCACGTACATTGATCCATACATTTCATTTCTGCTATTTATTAATATGCTATTGTTCACAACTATACATCAATACCAATTACAGACTTGTTCAGAAAGTTATATTTGTGCATTGGTTTATCAGTCTTTGGTGATGAGTAATTCAACCAGTTCTGCTACTGAAAATGTTGTTGACATTCGGTTTCTGAAAAGACTGACTGCAAACAGAATATATTTAAGTTTTAACTGTGATAGTGTTACTTGTTAATTTATTTGAATTGAATTAGTGAAATTACCTTTGTTTTGGATATGATTTCCACTAAAACGTTTATTCACATGCATCAGTGTTTCTCATGATACAGATTGTGATGCAGCCATTACCATTACCATTACCATTACCATTACCATTACCATTACCATTACCATTACCATTGCCCTGCATCATTACCTCGTAATATTTAACATGTCTTGGTTATGCTTGCAGTCACATTGTGCACAAATCGATAGCACGAGTGCTCATTACAGACTTGTTCAGAAAGTTATACGTTTGTGCATTGGTTTATCAGTCTTTGGTGATGAGTAATTCAACCAGTTCTGCTACTGAAAATGTTGTTGACATTCGGTTTCTGAAAAGACTGACTGCAAACAGAATATATTTAAGTTTTATCTGTGATAGTGTTACTTGTTAATTTATTTGAGTTGACCTTTGTTTTGAATATGATTTCCACTAAAATGTGTATTCACATGCATCAGTGTTTGTTATGAGGCAGATTGTGCTAGATGCAGCCATTACCATTACCCTGCATTACCTCATTATATTTAACATGTCCTGCGTGTGTTTGCAGTCACATCGTGCGCAAGTCGATAGCACGAGTGCTCACCGTCATCAACCAGACACAGAAGGAGAACTTGCGCAAGTTCTACCGAGACAAGAAGTACAAGCCGAAGGACCTGCGTGCCAAGAAGACGCGTGCCATCCGACGTGCACTCACCAAGTACGAGTTGTCTCTGAAGACGAAGAAGATGCAGAGGAAACAGCGGCTGTACCCGATGAGGAAGTACGCTGTCAAGGCGTGAGCACACACACTACACCCGTTAATGCAGTAAATAAATAATTCTCGAAACAATGTCACTGTCTTTCTTTTATATTGTATGTGTGTTTGTTTATAGCAGAACTGTTGGCGTTAACAACACAGTAAGTGTTGATTATATGATTAAGAGAACATTATCTGACCTCGTGGAAATTTTTTGTTAAAGAAAATTGCACCCTAGTATGATATCCCTCAATTTTGTCCCAGTTGGGTGATGGATTTATAAATACTGATATGCTTTGCAAAATAGTCACTGCAGATAGGTCAATGACAAACAAGTTTACTCAAACATACGAAAGATCTACTATTGCAGTAATTGGCGACATTCTCCAGACTAAAGAAATGAAACAAAGAGGAGGTAATGTGTAAGATCAGAAAGCCTTTTTCTTAGAACCTGAAGATCTGGGCAAATGAAACATTCAGTATTCACTATCAACCGTATAAAAGTGTCCAAAACAAAGTAATCGTCACAGCAGGGGCAGAAACTAACTGTTTTCACCACAAGTCCACAGGACTAGTGGCCAGTTAGTCCCGTCAAATTCACCAACACAGTCAAGAAAAACTAACAATAATACACATCTCAATCTGCACCATCCAAGTATTCGTCATAACTGGCATCATTGTCCCACTACACGATACAGGCCTTGACATTAAGCTTTTGTAGATTTGTAAGGTTACTGGCCCTCAAACAAATTACTGACCTGAATATTGTAAAAAAAATATGCTGCTACCAAGGTGCCCATCACTTTAGAAAGCCAAGTTTCGACAGGAGTGACATCATGAAGACTTTCTGGAGCTGTTATATTGCATGTTTTTTATTTGTTAATTTTTCAGATTGCAACAATAAAAAGAGAACTCTACGTTAAATGAAATGTTTTAATTGTGGTGTTAGCCTGTTAATATAAAATCCCAGGCAACGTTCACACTATACGATTTTAGCACATTTATTTTTAGACTACTACATATTAAATGTCAACCTCAATGACAACAGTCAACGTCTTCTGTCAGTGATGTGTCTTCTACATATTACATAATTTTGAAAAATAATATAAAACGTAAACGTCCAATATTATTTATTATAGCCTGCATTGTAGGCCCTTTTACGAAATCGGACATTATAAAAAAACTCATTTAATACTAACAATTGATTTACTCATCGACACTTTCTAATAATAGTTGGTTTTGCATAATTGCAGTAAAGCAAAGTCAGCGACTTCGAATGCATGACGGACTGTTTTGACAGGTATACAGGGGGCTTGGGGCTTGAAACTAGCTGTAGTCATGAAAAACATTTCTTAGATTTGGTTGTACCTGAAGACTATTACTGTAGAATCAGGCATGCGTGATACCATGAATGGCATGATAAATTAGCATTAGAACGCAGATAACCTGTGCCCGTGTAATGACAGGCTAGCGTATGACTATGTTATGTAAACATCGCGTCTGCGCTGTCCAAACCACTTGCCCTCTTTTTCTAAGATTGTTTAAAAAAATTACCGCTGCAAGAATGTTTTTTAGCAACACTATCAAAAGTTCCACAATATAATTACGTAGATGTCTTTCCACTACCGAATGTGAACTAGCGTCTTATCATGCAGACAACGATATCGCTTACCACACATAGCCAACGGCAACGTGTAACAAGATCGCTGATTGGGTGAATAATGAGTGATTCCCGCCATTTACCAATCACGCGGGCGTTTACAAAATATGACTTCCACAGTGCATGGAAGTCTTCGTGTACGCACGAAAACATTTTAGACACATTGCGTAATAAGGTATAGATAAGGTGTAACAAAACGATAATAAATAGACTAATGTTATTAAGGTCGTTCTATTTTCTGTCAAAGGTCGGGTTACGGAAACGTCGACGGTAGTCAGTAGGGGATTGAAACCACTTGATACTGAATTTAAAAACTGGTGGCCCGAACTGGATCGACAGCTTTAAAACAAGCGTCGGGCCATCGCGCCAGTGCCAATGTCGAGCCCTGCCGATGATACATATGTTTCTCAAATAATATTATTTGACTATTATTAATATATATAGTATCTATTATACGCAATGAAATGACGTAGCGTTGTCGCGCTTACATTTTTCCGGTCGTTAAAACGTTCCCATTGCTCATGCGCATTAAATGTAAAATCATCAATGTCCAGCGAAACAACAAAGCGTTTTCGGTATAAATGCCACGAGCTGTTCGTTAACTCTCATGTGATGATTACTGTGAATAGTTTCTTAAAATCTCGTTCAATGCAATACAATATTACGTTTTTTTTATAAATCACTGTCACGGATTATGGCGCAATACTGTCACGTGATTTACGCTTGCTATCAAAATATGCCTCAAAACTGGTTTGCCTCGTGTTAATTTGCAACAAATAACTTTGCTGAGAGGTTATATACATCCTTGCTTTGTCTTTTCGCTGCACATTGATGATTTTACATATATCGCGCATGCGCAGAAACGTCAATCGGAACGTTTATAACTCCGGAAAAATGTAAGCGCTACAGCGTGTCTTCAGCTCAGTCATGGCTTGCTACAAATACATGTATGCAACAGTCTGTACAGCTTCTCGTACACAAAAAGACCTATGTTTTTGAAACAATCGTGGTGTCTTGTGTACCGGTCTTCCTGCTAAAATCACTGGCACTGAAAACAATTTACATGAAATCTAGAAAGGCACACACTGGCGAAGTTTCTGGTACCTTACTCTCTGCAATGAAAACGGACAGCAATAACAGTGTCCATGACGAAATAAGCTTAAAGAGTCAATAATTATTATACAGTTAGCATTGGCATAGCTTACAGGAAAATGCAGTGCAATCGTTCCTGCAACAGTTATAACACTTTTTATCTCCTGTTATAATAATACCAAAATTAAATAATACGCAACGCCCGAATTTCCCAAATAATAAGCAGCAAAGGGTCGGCAAAGAATACGAAAGTAAGTCGAAGCAGATCACAACATTTTATATAATACGCAAGTCGAAGCACGGGGTAATCGACGACATCAGGACGAACGATTCGGTCCATGTAGCTCGCCGGCACACAGCAGGTACGGAAGATTCGGCCCATGCGAGCACACACAGGCCGAACTTCAACGATTGCAGAATTGGACGATTCGGCTCAATGGACCGAATCTGTTTTGGGCCGAATCAAGTGCGGGAAAGGTAAATCTCGATCGTATATTCTGCTAGGGTGAGGAACACTTCACAAATAACAGGATATAGAGTCTAGTTACTAACTGAAGATGTTGCACCTGTATTGCCAGTTGACCTCACATTTGCTCATCAATCCTACCTCGTCACACTAGTACCGTTACCTGAACATGCGCACACAGAGTGTTGACACAACATTGACCTTACACTAACACAAAAATAAGTAAAAATTAAAATTTACAGTTGTTTATAAAATAAGAATAACGGCAGGATTAACCAGTATCCGTGAGGTGGCAGCATTGTTTAGCCGCACACAAATTAAATAAGGATACCTTTTTTCTTCAAATAATGCTGTATTATAAAAACTATTGAAAATTAAACTTATATTAACACAAAACAAGTAGAAATACTAATTTGCAGTTGTTTATAAAAAAAAACATAAATTAACCAATGTCCGTGAGGTGGCAGCATTGTATAGATCACGCGGATAAATAAAGAAATGCCGGTAAATAATAATAATAATAGTAACTTCTTTTGCGCCAATATCCTCGAAAATCAAGCTCAGTGGCGCGACAAAACCAGGGGATTAATCAATCTCATAATCGAAAGCAATGCGTGAGTCGTCAACGGATGGATGGAAAAGCTAGGAGGCTAAGGAGGATAGGCAGCATTAAAGAGATAGGTTTTTAGATGTCGGCGGAATGAAACTATATTACCTTGTGATTTAACACTGGCAGGAAGCGAATTCCACACCGTTGGTGCGGCAACCGAGAAAGCTCGGGTCCCGGCTTTCGTTTTCACCCGAGGGATGTGAAGAGGGTTACTACTGGTTGAGCGTAGCTGTCTGGAATTTCTTGTTGGAGTTAGCATTGAATTTAGATATGCTGGTTGTGTAGATGAGAGTGCTTGATAGGCTATTGTACACATTTTGAAAATGATGCGATAGTGCACAGGTAGCCAATGCAGTGATTTTAGAAGCGGCACTGAGCGAGAAAAACGTGGAGAACGCGTGACTACCCTTGCTAAACAATTTTGGACACGCTGAAGTTTGGCTATGTCCTTGTTTGCGGTATTGTAAAGGAGGGAATTGCAGTAGTCGAGTCTGCTGCTTACTAGAGCTGTGGCGATGGTTTTAGCAACGGAAAGTGATAAAAACCGGCGGATACGGCGAAGATCACGGATATGGTAAAAACAGCAACGGCATGTTTTCGAGATATGTTTTTTGAAATTGAAGTTTTCATCAAACGTTACTCCGAGATTTAAAACTGAGGTGGCTGGTGTGATACTCTGACTCAGAATATGTGTCGGGAAAAAGCCATTGAGTTTTGCCCGCTGCGTTGAGGTACCAATGATGAGAAATTCAGTCTTATCTGCATTTAGTTTTAATTTACTATTTTTCATCCAGAGGGAGACATCTTGGAGACAATCCCTGAGCTGGTTTAGGGAGCGACAAGTATCTGGTGTGGTCAGAGAAACATAGATTTGTGTGTCATCTGCATAAAGGTATTGTGGGGCCAAACTAACACGGATGCATAAAAAAATTAGTTCACCAACCGGCGGCAGTCAGACAGTATTATCGCGCAGTACGGTCACAGTACGACTGACTGAGTCTGTTTGTCCGACAGCTGTTAACGATTAAGGCCTGCCTCAATTCAACGACGAACGAGATCACCAACAAAAAAGGTACGGGAAGTAGGGGCATATCCGCACGCCGAGGCATGTCCGCACACCCTATTATTTGCGCATCGCGTAACATCTGGTTAGTGGAATCATGCTAAGCGGCATCGTCTAACCCCCAAATCAACCACTTGCATATTTTTTTTTATAGAAGTGAATAAGTAAAAAGTTATGACATACAATGCTATTTTCGTAAACACTGATGTAATTTTACTCATATGCTGTTATGTGTATTACTTTAACTGTACGACGTGCATATGAATTTTCTTTCATAATTCCAAATTGCATTTTAATGTTTTATGATGTGTGAAATAAAGGATACTTTCATAAGTAGCATTTTTGCGCAATTCATAATTATTCACGTGCTGGATGCTTGGGGCATGTTCGCAAAGGCCTGTGCGGTCATGCCTCACCCGCTGTGCAGACGTATTTTGTGCATCGGTGCCTATAATATTATGTAGTCTACTTAGATACATATTTAGATACTTTAGTTGCTTACCACAAATATTATAGGAAACTTTGATTTGAGATAGTATATGATGAGTATTATATAATTACTTAATATTATCAAACGTTTTATATCATTCATCGCTTCATCAATGTGTAACAGGCTATATCGTGTTGACATCACATTTTCCATGTTGTGTATCATTAGGTCAGTTGAAGAAATAAAGCTTAATTGGACATTGCTCATAGACTAAAATAACCAAGATGACAAATGATGTATAATTTATAATATAGAACTTTGCCCGTACGTTACGTTAGTCCATACAAAGCCATGCTCGCACAGCCGACAAACTGAGTTTTTAGTTTGACTTTGCGCTTTACGCGACTATGCTGTTTTAGCTAGAAGGCTTCAGACAAGCTGGGTTGCAAACGTTGACTTTCCCCGTTACAAAATAATGTTGTTGTTTGCTTTGACTCTCAAGAAGGAATAAACGTGGACTATGATTCAAGGCCACTGTATTTTCTAAACTTTACTTATATATGAAAACTTTAAACCGTTGATTTGTGTTCTCTGGTGTTTCTTGTAAGTTTTTTTTAGTATTGCACGTGTCAGTAGTGTACACATACCAATACATATAATTATTACAGTTAATAGTCAGCTCTGTGAAACCAGCAGTTGCTTTGCCATTCCTGGAGCATAACCGCACACAGTGTGCGGATATGCCCCGTACCCTGGGGCATGTCCGTACAAAGCTATGCCTCTACATTTGACCAAATATTGAAATATCTGATGGGATGTGCGATTTCTCAACTAACTAACAACAAAGTAATATGATTGCTTATTCTGAATACTAAATATCACCCTCTTAGCACACACAGTGCATTATCTATAGCTTGTTTCACCTTAAGTGTGCGGACATGCCCCTACTTCCCCTACTTCTCCACGCAGTGTTTTGACAAGTTTGAGATCGTTCCAATAAAACATCCTAGTTGCTGACCTTACAACGTCACCTTCTGCATGGTGGTCGAGTCGACGCTACCGTCACGTGTGGCCGCACCGTCTGGCTGCTGAACCGTCACGCGTGGTCGCACTCAACGTCTAACCCCTGTGACGTCATGAGTGGCTGCACACGACATCTGATCCCTGTATAATATCTTCTTTCTTCTTCTTCGCCTTTTCCCACTAGGTGGGGCCAGCAGCCCGAATTCTTGATTTCCAGAATGTTCTGTCCTGCGCATCTCCCGGGGTGAAACGGAGTACGGCCGTATCACTTAAAAAAACCGTCGGATGCGCGTAATCCGTATCATGTGGCATGTCTGCTTTTGTGTACGAGAAGCTGTACAGTCTGTTGCGTACATGTATTTGTAGCGAGCCATGACTGAGCTGAAGACACGCTACGTCGCGTGTATGGTCCTTGGCGGAACGGGGGACGCGCTCGGCTACAAACGAGGAGGGTGGGAATTCTGTAGATCGGGAGAACAGATCCACAAGGAGCTCGCTGACCTTGGTGGAATCGAAAACATCGACGTGGCGCTACCCGAGTGGAACGTCAGCGACATAGTGTTGGATGAGTTTAGATGAGTGTTGGTCGAGTCTGTGTGAGTGTTGGTCGAGTCTGTGTGGGTGTTGTTTGAGTCTGTGTGAGTGTTGGATGAGTGTAGATGAGTGTTGTTTGAGTCTGTGTGAGTGTTGGATGAGTGTACATGAGTGTTGTTTGAGTCTGTGTGAGTGTTGGATGAGTGTATATGAGTGTTGGTTGAATCTGTGTGAGTGTTGGATGAGTGTACATGAGTGTTGGTTATGTCTGTGTGAGTGTTGGATGAGTGTATATGAGTGTTGTTTGCGTCTTTGTGAGTGTTGGATGAGTGTACATGAATGTTGGTTGTGTCTGTGTGAGTGTTGGATGAGTGTTTATGAGTGTTGTTTGCGTCTGTGTGAGTGTTGGATGAGTGTACATGAGTGTTGGTTGTGTCTGTGTGAGTGTTGGATGAGTGTATATGAGTGTTGTTTGCGTCTTTGTGAGTGTTGGATACGTGTACATGAGTGTTGGTCGAGTTTGTGTGAGTGTTGGATGAGTGTACATGAGTGTTGGTTGAGTCTGTGTGAGTGTTGGATAAGTGTACATGAGTGTTTGTTGAGTCTTTATGAGTGTTGGATGTGTGTACATGAGTGTTGATTGAGTCTGTGTGAGTGTTGGATGAGTGTACATGAGTGTTGGTCGAGTCTGTGTGAGTGTTGGATGAGTGTACATGAGTGTTGTTTGAGTATGTGTGAGTTTTGAATGAGTGTACATAAGTGTTGGTTGTGTCTGTGTGAGTGTTGGATGAGTACACGCGTGTTTTTTGAGTCTGTGTGAGTGTTGGATGAGTGTACATGAGTGTTGGTTGAGTCTGCACGAGCGAGTGTTGAGTCTACATGAGTTTTGGATGAGTCTACATGAGTGAAGGTTGAGTCTACATGAGTGATGGTTGAGTCTACATGAGTGATGGTTGAGTCTACATGAGTGATGGTTGAGTCTACATGAGTGATGGTTGAGTCTACATGAGTGATGGTTGAGTCTACATGAGTGATGGTTGAGTCTACATGAGTGATGGTTGAGTCTACATGTGTGCTGATTGAGTCTTTGTGAATGTTTTTTCTTTTATACAATGCTCTTGTGAACAATAGCCATATTATACATGAACAGATCATGCACAGATACAGGCATACTTGCACTGTACCAGTTGGCTAACCAATGTTTCACAGCCACGTACAAACATGTCATCGAACCCTCTGCTACTGAAGAAATAAGGTCAATATGGACTGGTTGTGCTATGTGGTTGCTGATTGAGTATGTTGAGTGTTGGTTGTGTCTAGTAGTACAGTAGCGGCAGACCCTTACGAGTGATTGTCCCACGCCCCTGGGTTGCTTGTGGTTCACCCACGTTAACGGGGCAAATATTCAAATTAATCATTTCTTGTCGCGACTACGGATTGATACTGTTATAAAAGCTTTTGGCTTTCGAGAATGGCACCTTTCATCGGCAAAGGAACAGAAGTCGACGCGGCTGACAATCACCTCAACTATGTGCAGCTGTGTTTATTAGTCAACAAGACAATTTGTTACTTTAATACCTGACTAGCATTATATTAGCGTAGCAGTGGGAAAAAAACATGTACACAGAACGTGCCAAGTAACACGGAGCCACGCGCAACGAAATGTACTTCCCCGCTGACAGAGAGAAAGAGAGAAAGAGAGAGAGAGGGGGAGGGAGAGGGAAGGGGTGATGGAGGGGCGGGGAGGGTGGACGAAGTGAGGGGTGAGAAGGAGAGAGAAAAAAGAGAGATAGGAAGG
>OZ024859.1:50128484-50413484 GCA_964017155.1 Oasisia sp. SBJ-2009 | reverse complement strand
CCTCGTCACCCACGGCTTTGCCCTCGTCACCGACGCGCCGGCAGACATGGAGGCGACGCGCCGAGCCGCCGAGAGAGTGAGTCACGTTCAGGAAACGTTCTTCGGCCGGATGACTGAGGTCTCCACGGACATGCCGTGGGCAGACACCGCCTTCACCAACGCGAGCCTGGGAGCTCACACCGACACCACGTACCTGGCAGCGCCGGCCGGTCTGCGGGTGAGTTGCGTGTGCTGTAATAGTAACTAATGTTGTTGAATACGGTGAGAAAAAACATCTCCGACTGACCAGTTTTCAGATTGTTGTAGAAATGTATATTCACGTATTGTGCTATCCTGTATGGAGTCTAAACAGAACGATATTTGGGACCTCAACAGAGAGGGTGGAGCTCCTGGTGGAGCTCGTGATGGAGCAGGAACCAGTTTGTCTCTGTTAAAACCTTGATACACTATTACGCAATGCCGTACAACAATGCCCCATGTCTGATCTTTACTAGCCATGTCTGATGGCCTCCTACCGCCACACGGTCAGACAGTGTCGGGCGGAAGGGAAGTGCGACAATGGGTGACGATCACATTTCCACTGTTTCACCAAGGTGGGGGGGGGGGGGTCAATGCGATACGCTTTTTTCATTGGCTATCGGACCCCCCGTGTCGGATAAGAATAGCGCGTGTTGGTTAGCGAGCAGACACCAGACACTGTCTGGTGGTGACGTAAACATGTGCATATCGCCATAGCAACGCATCCGATAGGTCACTGCATTGTCTGGTAGTGTATCGGGGCCTTCATGGTCTTTATGTTGGATGTCGTCGCGGTACACTCTGTCGTCTGTCGCCAGATGCTCCACTGTCAACATCACGACGGCTCGGGTGGCCAGACGCTCCTAGTCGACGGCTTCCACGCCGCCGAGCAGCTGCGTGCGCACCATCCGGCCGACTTCCAGGTGCTGTGCGACACTTCCGTCTATCACGCGTACGTGCAACACGGCCATAACGTGCGCAGCCTCGCCCCGTGCTCACGACGCAGCCGGTGACGGGAGACCTGATCGCCATCCGCTACAACCATTACGACCGCGCTGTCTTCCCGGCAACGAAAGACGTGGGCAGGTGGGGTTCTCATCAAACTCATCTATCCAGGTTGCTGAGCAAACTCCGCTCAGTTTCTGAATGTTATTCACATATTTACCTGTTATCAACATTCTTGGCAAATACAGTTGGACGGAGGATTCGTGCATCACTTTGATTGTCACATAACAATTGTCCCAACATATTATTTTTTAACTTTCTCGGCACATGAATTGTTATTTAACTGATTTCGGGGGAAGAATTAATAAAAAAAATATATTCTTCAGAACCTAAATAATACGTTTTTTGTAAAATCGTCACGGTGCGAGTAAACGAACGACAAGCGTATTGCTACATAAATGTACTGCAACAGTCGGCTGTATGTCTCGTAGACCAAATATCACACATTACACTAAAACGCCATTTTAACACGGGCCTTTCTCTTACGGACGGAGACTGTCTGTGGTTCTACACCAGGTTCCTCGAGGCCTTGTCCCGGCTGAGTGCCATCGTGGAGCGGCCGACGAACGAGTTCTGGACGAAGCTGACGCCTGGCACCATGCTGTTCATCGACAACTGGCGCGTGTTCCACGGGCGTAAGGCTTACACGGGGTTCCGCAGACTGCTCGGTTGCGTCCTGCCCAGGGACGACTGGCGCTCGGCTGCGTAACTTCGCCGAGAAGACAGTCTGGTGATATAACCGGCTTTTGAACGTTATCCGTGTGAGGGGCTAAAAGTGAAGTCAATTAGCCTAGAGGCTAATCCGGCCATAATTCCTGCTTCATAAACAACTAAAAAATTTGTATTTGTGTTTATTTGTGTGTCAATATAAGCTTACTATTGAATTCTTTAATTGTAAAATGGTATCCTTATTTTAGTTTCATTTCATAGTTGCCTCGATAGCCAGTTTGCCTCCCTACCCTATTCTGGGGTATGCCCCCTGGTGGCAACATTGGCAGACTATTAGTCTCCCAGGCGAATGTGAGGGGTTAGGAATAGACGATCGGAATAGACGAGTGGACGCTGTACACAGTTAGTTTTACACCTGTGCGGGGCAACTACAAACGGAGGCCAGCAGTTGTCACCACTGCATTACGTGCTCCGAACACATAGTCTAGTCGGAAGAGGGGGTACCGTGCACCACCGGAAATATACTTAATGTTTGTAATAATCATCCACTCAGAATAAAGATTGGGATTCGCCCCTTAGCGTTGTACTTGTAGCACATGGATGTGTCGAGTCGTTGACTAGAACACCGCCAACATCCCGTGCCTTGGTCTAGCCTCATCCCGCTCCCATATCAGTTGTTTCCGATCGTGGTCGCTCCGTGAGTTAAGACAACCTGCGTCAACCGGGAAGTGATCAACAACATCGCTGGCAAGAGTTAAGTCTGAAAATGAAACTGATACAAGGCTTTGTAAAGTAAAGATAATGTCTTACGTACCTGGGTAGTGCAGTTTCTAGTTCATGACATAAAATTGCTCAAACCGTTACATATAACACCCTGAGTCTGACAGACTGGCTCAATCGAATAACTTTTCTTGTATGCAATTTCCGCAGCGCTGAACTTGTCTAAAGTGTTTGAAATGAGAGCAAAAGTACTTCCAGTTAGCAATCAAGCCTAGAGTAGTCGCCCAACGATTGTTTTAATTTGGCCAAACAAATTATCAATTATAAAAATAAAAACAGCTTCCAACATGAATGTACTGGGGTCCCGGATGATTCGCCCCCCCCCCGCGACGGATGATTCGCCCCCCCCCCCCCCGCGACGGGTGATTCGCCCCCCCCCCTCCCCTCGCGACGGATGATTCGGCCTGCACACGAGCAGCGGAAATCTAAGGACGGACGATTCGGCCCACATTTGGTTGTATGGGAAACCGCCGCATATACGCAGAGCAGAGCGCTCAAAACGTGGTTGTTAGTGAGTTTCTTGCTTAATGTGGAATGTATAATATAGTAACAAATTAATGTAATTGATGTAGTATGAAAAGCTATATGTCATTTGCATGATGATAGACATTACCATCTTTGAGTATGTATGTATGTATGTATGTATGTATGTATGTATGTATGTATGTATGTATGTATGTATGTATGTATGTATGTATGTATGTATGTATGTATGTATGTATGTATGTATGTATGTATGTATGTATGTATGTATGTATGTATATATACATTATATATGTTATAATTTAATTAATTAATTCCTCTGCATGGCCTAGGTAACTAATTGAAGATATTTTGGACCTCACCACGTCTGTATTGTTTGCGATGTAATACATTTGAGATAAGACCCTCACACTGGGTGTTTACTTGTGGTTTGCTTGCAGTAGCACTAACGTCATCCTGGTAAACAGTGGCTTGAGCTAATCTAATCGAAGACGTTGAAGGGAGACCCATCCTGAGCACATTGTTCCCTTTGAAATAATATTGAAATACCCTTACAATAGGTGTTTGTTTGGTTGCTTAGGTGTTTGTTTGGTTGGTTGATTGCAGTAGCACTAACCGTAGCCTAATAAACAATGGTCTGCGCTAATCTAAATGAAGATCTTGAAATTGCACCGGTGCCATATTCTCCGCATGGGAGAAGCTCGTGAAGGGGAAACTGACATCCCGTCCACCCTGAGATCGCTAAGCCGACTGACCGCGGTGTAAGCAAGGATTTCCGTAGTCAAATAATAATAATAATAGTATATATATATATATATATATATATATATATATATATATATATATATATATATATATATATATATATATATAGTATATAGTATATAGTATATATATATATATATATATATATATATATATATATATAATATATATATATATATATATATATGTATGTATATGTATATAAATATATATATTATGAAATGACGCGCAAGTATTACGCAAGTCGAATAAGGTCATAAACAATTTCCCGAATATTAATCAAGAAATAATGCAAAGATTCCCCGAATTTCCCGAATAATAGTCAAATAATAATATTAATATAAAAATTATACTATCTATTATACGTAATGAAATGACACACACACAGTTTCCCGAATATTAATCAAATAATATCAGCATTAAATAATAATACGCAATGCCCGAATTTCCCGAATAATAAGCAATGGGTAGGCAAAGAATACGCAAGTAAGTTATTAACTGAAGATGTTGCACCGGTATTGCCAGTTGGCTGACCAGATATACCATCTTGATAGTGTGTCGTTGAATCGCTATAAGGCAGAAACTGTCATTATCGGAATAGGATATCCCAGACCCGTACAGCTCTGAGGCTTGGCACCGATATGATGGAATGGGTAGATGATGTGTCAAAGTGGCCCTCTGTAGATTATGGCTGCATTTACACGTACTTCATAAACACTCCGGGTATATACAGCCCTGAAGTCATACAGAAGTCTCGATTGGTAAGCACCGTATCACGCAGCATATATGCAGACCGTGGTCACAGTGTGGTGTATCATGCATGCATGTGGTGTACCATGCATGTTACTGCTGACATTTTAAATATTCTATAACACTTCTAGCCAATGGTCGAAATATGTTATCTTGCCTTATACATATGTATTGTTTTTGACGATATTTATTTGTGCAAGCATTTGGTATGTGTTTCACATGTAAATAGAGTAACAGAGTACTTTGTTTAGTCATCGACTTTACTTCTTTAATTTTTTACAGTTGTATTTTTTATTATTATTTTATAACACATAATGTGTAGTGTTATAGTATTATCACATAACCCTGTTTTTGTACTGAGGGCGAAAGTCACAAAGTCCCTGGGCATGAGAAGTGTTAGGTCATTCTGTGATTTTAATCATGGATGGTTCTATGAATCAATATGTCCAATACGTATTCTGGTTCATGACAATGTGAAGAATTAAACATCAATAGATATGCAGCTGTATCTTGTAATTCATCCGAAATTCTACTGGCAACCAGTGAAGTGACTTTAGTGTTGTTGTACGTGATATGGGCATATACCTGGGTACTTGCCGATTCTACAAAACACTCTGGCTACTGAGTTTTAAACCATTTGTAATTTCACTATTGCGTATATAAAGTCATTGACAAAGCATCGGGGGGGGGGGGGGGGGCGGGGGGGGGGAGCGGCTGCAGCGGCTTTCGGCCCTACAAACAAGCCGCCATGTGCGTTTAATTTATTCATGACGTCAAAACGCAACCCCGAATTGAGCAGTTCAGCAATCGGCGGCCGTCAGACAGTATTATCGCGCAGTACGGTCACAGTACGACTGACTGAGTCTGTTTGTCCGACAGCTGTTAACGATTAAGGCCTGCCTCAATTCAACGACGAACGAGATCACCAACAAAAAAGGTACTTCTCCACGCAGTGTTTTGACAAGTTTGAGATTGTTCCAATAAAACATCCTAGTTGCTGACCCTACGACGTCACCTTCTGCATGGTGGTCGAGTCGACGCTACCAACACGCGTGGCCGCACCGTCTGGTTGCTGAAGCGTCACGCGTGGCTGCACTCAACAGCAAACCTCTGTCTCGTCACGCGTGGCTGCACACGACATCTGACCCCTGTACAATATGCTAGTTGCTTTGAAATAAAAGTGAGAAACTGTTAGCTTCAGTGGACACCAGCGCATTCACCCATATTTCGGTCACACCCTGAAGTACGCCTACGCAAAGCCTCGAGTTTTAGTCAAGTTAGTGAAATTGTCGCATCAACTTGAGTTATTATCTGTTTTAATATTTGATATGCTTCGTCGAATCTGGCTGCACACGACGTGTGATCCTTGTACAGAGCCTTACGAGTTTCTTCGCCATCGGACGGTTAAATCTGTTTTCGTGTAACGTCTACATGGTTCGTTTACCGTAGGAAACATGTCTGCTGGTGTTACTATTAAGAGCAGATGATGAGTTGAGTGAGATTATTTTTTAGATATAGACTTTGTATTATACATAAACGACTTACCAGACCTTACTCAATCCGACACATTTCTATTTGCTGATGATATTAAAATATTTAGACCCATAATAAATACGAATGATCAAGATATACTACAACAGGACATAACCACCATAGAAAAATTGAGTCATGATTGGATGCTAACACTACACCCAGATAAATGTACACATATGGAAATTGGAAAAATAATGTAGGTGAAAATCAATACTACACAACAATGAGCAATGTCACAAAAACAATAGACACACATGATAAACAAAAAGACCTAGGGGCAACCTTTGACTCAAAACTCACATTTGATGAACATATAAGCCAAGTGGTAAACAAGGCAACTAAAATGACCAAAATAATTAGAAGAACTTTCCAATTTCTAGATAAACATACCTTTTTGCCTCTCTACAAAACAATGGTTAGAACACACCTAGACTATGCTATGGCAGTATGGCACCCATATAAGATAAAACACAAAATTGCCTTAGAAAAAATTCAGAGAAGAGCCACTAAAGAATTACCAGGTATGAGGGACATATCATATACAGAAAGACTCAAACTGCTTAAACTACCTACATTAGCATATCGAAGATTAAGAGGAGACATGATAGAAGTCTATAAAATACTACACAACATATATGACCACGAATCTGTGCCAAATCTGCTGAAAAACAAAGAGATATCACAAAGAACAGGAAACAGAGGACATTCCCTAAAACTATTCACAAAAAGAGCCAAACTAAACTTAAGAAAAAATGAATTTCCAATTAGAATTACTGAACCATGGAATAGTCTCCCAGATACAGTTGTAACAGCTAAATCTCTAAATTCATTTAAAACACTACTAGACAAATTTTGGTATAATCAGGATATTTTATATGACTTCGAAGCACCGCTAAAAATTACTAACAATAGAACCGGAACACGTGATTTAAATTTAATAGATAATGAAGAGCTGATCATAGAGGAGCACACAATCCTGCGATCAGAACCGTCATAAGGTATCATAAGGTAAGGTATGACGGTGTAGACGAGACACGGGAAATACTACTTACACATCCGTTTTTCACGGTTCATTGATTCTCGCAGTAAACTGATGTAGCACGTCACTGAACCTCAACAATTAACCCACTCGTCTATACAGTAGCTGTCACTCGTGTTTTGAATGACATTCGAACTTCACGTAGCTTACCGTGTTACCGTGTTACCGTGTTACTGCAAAATAAATGAAGTTACGGCGCCGATGGTTGTCACACATATAGGGAATTGGGGACATCTATTGTTTTAAATCTATTAGCACGCCAGTGAGGTTATTATAACAGCATATGAAAAGTGTTATAACTGTTGTAGGAACGATTGCACTGCATTTTCCTCTAAGCTATGCCAATGGGAACGGTAACTGCATAATAATTATTGACTCTTTATCCCATATCCGAAAGGGGCAGCTCATTTACTCACGTTTCCACGTATGTACACTATTATTGCTGTCCGTTTTCATTGGAGAGGGCAAGGTACCAGAAACGTCGAGTGTGTGCCTTTCCAGATTTCATGTACACTGTTTTCAGTGCCAATGATTTTAGCAGGGAGAACGCTACACAAGACACCACGAGTATTTCAAAAACGTAGCTCTTTTTGTGTACGAGAAGCTATACAGTCTGTTGCGTACGTGTATTTGTAGCGAGCCATGACTGATCTGAAGACACGCTACGTCGCGTGTATGGTCCTTGGCGGGACGGGGGACGCGCTCGGCTACAAAGGAGGAGAGTGGGAATTCTGTAGATCGGGAGAACAGATCCACAAGGAGCTCGCTGACCTTGGTGGAATCGAAAACATCGACGTGGCGCTACCCGAGTGGATCGTCAGCGATGATACCGTCATGCATCTGGCGACGGCGGAAGCACTGGTGGCGTCACCGAGCGGTCCGAACAGTGATCGCAAGCAATTGTACCTGCAGGTTTGTGTAACAATTACATGTGTAAAACTTGCAAGAGCACATTCATATTTAGTGTATTCGGATTATACATGTTTCTCCGTACTAATTATTGTCTTTTACTTGTCATATATTTTGCTGTTATCTTTGATTTGATCTATACTTTCAGTCTCTGACTCTCTGGAATTCTCTGGTGATTGACATAACATGTAAATGGATGCTACTAATATCACTGTTCAAGCAGGATTTTAAATACGACCGGAACGATAGAACGGTTGCAAAACAGTACTTCGGACATCTTTGTGAAGAAACAAACGTTCAGCCCAGAACTGTCTCTCTGTCAACAACCTATCGCGTTATAATATGTATTACGTATATGTTATCTATATATTATGACTCTAATATATGTAACATATTTACATACTACTCGTTTTTCAATGTACACGTGCAATTTGAGCCTCAGTGATAATGGAGTGACGTGACGTCTGCAGGATAGTTGCCTTGTCTGCGTGAACGGTCCGAGTATATACCGTTTTTTCCTTTTTCGTTTTAAAATTTGCGAACGAAAAACGGATAACGAATTCCTTTTCCGTTTTTCGTTTTAAAATTTGCGAACGAAAAACGAATTCGGTTTTCGTTTTTCTTACTTCACTTTTGAAAACGAAAAAGGAAATCGTTTTTCGGACGGCAGAAATATCCAGTAGATCAGACTTTACGGCGATACGTCTGCGAAAGGTTTCTCACAGCACTGCTCTTCCCGGCTAACGAATATAATGTTAAATCTCGAAAACCTAGTCTGTCAGAGGTGTGTGAACAGGATGTTACAAACTCGCTTGGAGTGAAGTATTATACGAAAGTAGATCGGCGGAATCCAAATATTGTAATACTTCATAAAGCTCACCAGTGTGCACGCACTTTGGTTTCGAAGTCAGCATTGCATTTGAAACGATGAGTTTGACAGAAAGTACTTCGTTTCAGGCGCTCACAATAAATAAACGAGTTTTTTTACTATATTACTACCATTTAAATCAACGCAGAGTGTATCGCGATATATAATTATACAGATCGTATCGTGACGTCTGTGTGGCAATATGTATTGTATCGTGATATCGTAAAGTAACGTATCGTTTCTGGCCATGGTTTTAAGCGCATATTATATTAATATATATTGATTGATATTCCATTGGCATTTTGCGATTTTTTTTTGCTAAATTCATACTCTACTTGTCTATCTGTGATTGTGTGAACGTGAACAATAATTATTTTATATATGTATAAATTATGAAAATAGTGAATAGAGTGGTGAGCAAATTTTCAGATGGTGCTACAGTGAACACTCCATATAAGATTATATTTTCGTTAGACTGTCTGTTTGAAGTAAATGCTGTATGCATACACGTGTTGCTACCTTCGGCAGCTCGCGGGCAGCTACGTCAAAAGCAGGACGGACATGGCCTTCCGGTCGCCCGGTGATACATGCATGGACTCGTTGTCAGCCCTCGCTGCCACCCAGCCACCCGGCTACGAGGTGTCATTCAACCCCCGGGGCGGGGGCTGTGGCGCCGCCATGAGGTCCATGTGTATCGGTCTGCGGTACCCACATCTCGAGCAACTCGACGAGCTGGTGGCCGTGAGCATCGAGGCCGGTCGCATGACGCACCACCACCCGACCGGGTTCCTCGGCTCGCTTGCCGGCGCGCTCTTCACGTCGTACGCCGTGCAGGGCAAGGCGCCCCGGGCCTGGGGCGCCGCACTGATGGAGGTGCTTGAGCGCGGCCTGCAGTACGTTGTTGATGCCGGTCGACACGTGGAGGAGAACGTCGCCGCCTGGTATTACTTCAGCGACGCGTGGTCCAACTACCTGAAGGTTCGAGGCATCGCCGACGGCAACTCTCAGCCCGTGTTCCCGCAAGACTACGGCGTCGATGCATGGGACAAGTTCTACACGACGCTCAGCTACAGCGGCTGGGCCGGCGCCAGCGGCCACGACGCTCCGATGATCGCCTACGACGCCCTCCTGGCGGCCGGGTCGTCGTGGCATAAGCTCTGCGACCACGCTATCTTCCACGGCGGCGACAGCGACAGCACGGGCACCATGGCCGCGGCGTGGTTCGGGGCCATGTTTGGCTTCCACGGCGTCCCCGCCAACAACTACGAGAGACTGGAGTATCGAGACCGCCTCGAGACTCTGGGACGACAACTGTTCGTGCGGAGTCAACAGCCGTGAACCATCCACGCAACGCTCACGCCAGTCCCGTGGTCCCGTGTACATGCGTAACACCAGGTTGCAGTACCGACTACGACCAGAATGTAACCATAGTTAGCTTTATTTAGTCACATATCTTCACTCATTTATTATCAATATACCCTTTATTTTAAGAATCATCTTTAGTTTGAACTTGTTTATCAGTTATTATTATTATATTATACATATAACATGTAGTGTAATTTAATTTAGCAAATTTAAAATTATTAATCTTACGTAACTTATTACTATTCTGCATAATATTATATACATGTTTACATATTGATATACGTACACACAGCGTCTCCGAATGGAATTAATCTATATTGATGGCGCTAGAGAAATGTTCTTCTTACTATTATATTCTGTAAGCAGTGGCAGGTCTAGGGGGGGGGGGGGGAGGACAAATACATCTACTGTATGCTATTGTATTATTCTCTCACTTTTTCATATACATTTTTAATAGTAGTGTTTTTCTCAGTTAAATTGACCCTAAAGGACTGAGAAAAACGTTCCATTTTTGTCGTCCCCGTTTTTCGTGAGAAAATTCAAAATGGTCACCAAGTCTTATAATCGCTATATATTTGGCAATAAACGGTATAGAAACTTGAAGTCGGATTCGTTTCATATGTTTTGAGGTATAAGGAATGCAACGAAACTAGTATTTTGATGTAAAAAGAATAAAGTTATACCAGCCATATAAGTGTTAGAACAGCCATAGTACGATCCCAAATATGTTTTATCATACATTTTTAGTTTTAATATATTATGCTAAACAAGACAAGTACATTGACAGAACAAGTCAAGTGTGTAGATAGGACAGGACAAGTATAAGGACAAGACAATACAAGCCAGAAAAAACTCGTCAACAGAAGAGACAAATACGTCGACAAAACAAAAGAGAAACGTCGATAGAAAAACACATGTACATCTACAGAAAAAGACATAAGTGCGTCGGTAGAAAAACAAAAACGTCGACAGAAAAGGCATGCACGTAAGACAACCCAGAATACTGTCAAAAACATTTGTTTTTAAACTGGATAGTTTGTTTACAATAGTACAGTATGAACATCATTTCACTGCCGAAACATGCAAACGGCTCTAAAATATGTGGGTATCGCCTATTATTCGCAGTTTTAGAAGTAGGCGTTACAATTAGGTTACATACAATACACTATTATATGTAATATAGTAAGTGGACATTATTATGTAGAAACAAGGAATGGTCAGCCGTCATTTAACTAACCACACATATGTGTTATGTAACAACAGTGTATATATAAGGGCATGCTTGACTGTGAATATAGGCCTACAAACAATCGTGTTTCTATAACTGATGTTCACCGATTCAGTACTGCCTAAGATGCATCTATGTCGTCGTTCTTACTCACACATCGCAAACACGGCCATCTTGAATGCATCGAACTGGGCGATGTAGATGAACGGGTTGATGCAACAGTTGATGAACACCAACACTACCGTGGCCTGGAAGAAGCTACTGCCGAACGTCCCAACGAGCCCGAAATTGTACATGGTAATGTATACCTGATGCGGGGTCCAGCATATAAAATAGCACGCAGTGACCAGGGCAAACGTCTTGATCACGTTCTTTCTCGTTTTCTCGCAGTGTCTCTGTCTCTCACTCTCCAGCGCATTGGCAGAAGTCGTCTGTCCTTTTATTTCGTCGCGGAACGACGAGTTGACAATAACTGAAGTGGACGGAAATACTTTAACGTGCCCCGACGTCTGGTGTGATCCTCCCGTGTACGCAGCTTGTCTGGTTGACGTGGTTTGGGTGTTGATGACAGACACGTTTGTGTTGTTGGCGACTCGCGTTCTCAGAATGACGAGTATTCGAGAGTAGCACACGCAATGAAGGACAAGGGGCAGGAGCCAACTGACGGTGACAAACACCACGTGCACCGTCAACGGAATGTCACAGGCCGGGTAGAAATACGAGACATGACAGACGCCATCGACTACTCCGCTCTTCGGAACAAGGACAGCGGACAAGTAGGACAAGCCGAACATCCATATGACGGCCAGCGACACGCGAGACTTGGCGACGGTAAACGACGTCCTGTGCCAGATCGGGTGAACAACGGCAATATAGCGCTCGATGGAGATCGCCACCAGATTGTACGTTGATGACATCATCAACCCCCACAGTGGCAGTTGCGACACCCACAACTTGCAGTACACATCCGCCTCGAATTCACCCATGACCGACATGAGATCTGCTCGTAGAAGAGACTGTAGAACGAGTACTGCTGACGCGAGGCCGTCGATGAAGCTCTGGTTGACGATGTACACCGACTTCACCTGTCTCCGGAACAACGTCTTGTGTCTGCAGACGATGATGACGACCAGCATGTTGCCGACGACGCCCGTGATGCCGATACACACTTTGAAGCCCGTCATCACCGGGGAGCAATGCCAATGGTGGACCATGTCCTTGTGAAGGCTCATTCCGGTCGACAACACCCCTCCGTCGTCGGTGCTGTTCCCCGTTGAGTGGCCTTCCATTTTGCCAACGATGCCGCGAAAAGTAAGCTGTACCTTACCGTTCAGATATCATGTACATGCTTTCTACCAGTTGGTTCACTTTGTGTGACATATACACTTGCTGGTAGGTTGTAGTTGTAGTTAAATATATGGTCGCCTACTGGAAAAGCAAGCGAATCATCGCTAACATTTAACGCCAATGTGCTTCGTGTGAATCCGCGGTGAAGTCTGACAATGCCTGGATCAAATCAGTTGGCATTATAATGTGCTACTACTGTAAGTTAACTTCCGTGATTGGTTCAGGTGCGCAGCCTATCACACAGCGTCAAATCGGCGACATTCGTATTATGCAAATGCGCAAATTCGAGCACTTTTACAGTAATGTGCGTATTTGTGGTGTGTGCGTCTTATCAAATGCTAACGTCGTGCACTGAAGGCCAGCAAAGTCGCCTGATGTCTCAAGTTATCCGCGCGCGCACGCACGCGCATGCGTCCGCACATGCGCGTTCGCATGCTGGCTATTTATAGGCCGTGTAAGTCTCGCGCTCGAAAATGAAGCTGGGACACTTGGGTATGCCTTTTCCCCATGTTAAAAGATTACCTGTTTGGGGGCAAATTTATACATGTGTTATGAGTTATGACTACATGCATAACAACGTCTTGTGTTTGCAGACGATGATGACGACCAGCATGTTGCCGACGACGCCCGTGATGCCGATACACACTTTGAAGCCCGTCATCACCGGGGAGCAATGCCAATGGTGGACCATGTCCTTGTGAAGGCTCATTCCGGTCGACAACACCCCTCCGTCGTCGGTGCTGTTCCCCGTTGAGTGGCCTTCCATTTTGCCAACGATGCCGCGAAAAGTAAGCTGTACCTTACCGTTCAGATATCATGTACATGCTTTCTACCAGTTGGTTCACTTTGTGTGACATATACACTTGCTGGTAGGTTGTAGTTGTAGTTAAATATATGGTCGCCTACTGGAAAAGCAAGCGAATCATCGCTAACATTTAACGCCAATGTGCTTCGTGTGAATCCGCGGTGAAGTCTGACAATGCCTGGATCAAATCAGTTGGCATTATAATGTGCTACTACTGTAAGTTAACTTCCGTGATTGGTTCAGGTGCGCAGCCTATCACACAGCGTCAAATCGGCGACATTCGTATTATGCAAATGCGCAAATTCGAGCACTTTTACAGTAATGTGCGTATTTGTGGTGTGTGCGTCTTATCAAATGCTAACGTCGTGCACTGAAGGCCAGCAAATTCGCCTGATGTCTCAAGTTATCCGCGCGCGCACGCACGCGCATGCGTCCGCACATGCGCGTTCGCATGCTGGCTATTTATAGGCCGTGTAAGTCTCGCGCTCGAAAATGAAGCTGGGACACTTGGGTATGCCTTTTCCCCATGTTAAAAGATTACCTGTTTGGGGGCAAATTTATACATGTGTTATGAGTTATGACTACATGCATTTAGACAACTTGTCAGATATTAGTGCTTATCGAACTGTTGTGAAACCACAATGCACAGCAATGTAATATTCACGGTTTTTTACACGAACAGTAATCCGTTGTATATATTTTGATTATAATTTTTAACACCCATTATTACATATTTGTTAATCCTATTATGTAACACATACAACATATTAAATACCATTTAGCGTTATAAAGATATTTTTTTTGTATCACTAAGTCAATAAAATGAAAATCCCGTAAAAGACACACACGGCCTAAAATCGTTAATACCATTTGCGCTACGTTAATTGCTCAATATTAAATCGGACAGTCAAGATAATAAAACTATAACACAAGATATTTATGACCTAATTTTTGTAATATGATGTAACAGAATCCGAGCTGATGGCTATAATCCATATTTTATCAGCCTTTGACTTTCCGTAAATCTGCCATCCGAGCGGTATTACTGGTATCCAGCCATGTAACTACACTGCTAAATCGATTACCATAATGTATAATTACTAACAAAACGTCCCCAATTGCATTAGTTTATATTCATCAGTCGGAAACTACAACTGTCCACAGTCATTATAATAATGTTATCATTATTGTGTCCTGTCCTCAATCAACTCCAGTCGCGCGGAATCTCGCCATGTATCGTGACACACACTATAGCAGAAATACAGCAAACATCTCGTTCTAGATGACGTAATACACGTTCGGGATGACGTGATCGCAAAAACGAGCTAGCCTGATCCTTGCAACTACTGCTGCCCATTGCGAGAACAAACGTAACAAATTAAATCAAATTAAACCTAGATGTTTAATAAGAATAATTATGATACGCGTTAACTTGTTTTGCGTAAAGTCAGAATACACAGTTGTCTACGATTCACGAGACTGCGAAGATGTGACGTCATAAACAGTGCCCAACGACGACAGGGCGTTAACCCGCAAACTGTCTGTATCTGATAAATTAATCGATCTTCATCGAAGTGGAGAATGAAGCAATTCAAGGACAACAGTTGCACGAAGACGCACGAACATTTCGCAGATGAGTTCAGCTTAATATTTATAATGTTTATTTTATGTTTGTGTCATTTAAGCGGCGACCTTCCACACGGAACAGTGGGGAGTACATAGGCCTACATACGCGAGTACGGAGCCAGATAAACAATTGGAAAGTCAAACCAACAACGGAGAATATTTGCAAGAAGTTACACGAACATTTAACAGACACGTTCAGCTTGTCTTTAATTGTTTATTTAACTTTTGCGTCAATTCAGCTTCAACGTTCGATCTAGAACACTAGTTAGGACATACACGAGTTTGGAGCTCGTTACACAATCGGCGAATCAAACCAACAACGTTATCGAAGAACATTTGCAAGAAGTTGCACGAATATAGAAGTCATACATTCGCCTATGCATTTACAACTGATTTAATATTTGCATCAATTCAGCCTTGACGTTCTATTGGAACAGTAGATATGCCCGCCCGCCCGCCCGCCCGCCCGCCCGCCCGCCCGCCCGCCCGCCCGCCCGCCCGCCCGCCCGCCCGTCCAACGGTCCACACACATTGTTTTGTTATATAAAAAAGAAACTGTTGCTCTACATTTCCACCATCCTAGCCAAGCCAGGGCTGTTGGCCATGCAAAACCGGTGCTGGTTGACACTGACGGAACCAGCTGAGCGACTCGTGGCGCGCGGAACTGGGAACATGTGACACGCAGCACGCACCACGAGACACTTGTTGGGTAACAGCTAACCTTCTCTTCTTGCGTGACAACGAGACGCAGTCGTAAGCCGATCGAATCTAGTCTAAACCAACGACGTCATAACACCGGAACTCCAAGATGGAGACTTTTTACGAAGGCACGGTGACGTAAGACGTCCAGCATCCTCCTCGCAGCCCTGTGTTCTGTGGTTGTTCCGAGGTCACGATGACCTGACAGCGAGAGACACCAGCGTGTGTAGCTCCAGTTCAGTTGCCAATAATTAGGCTTAGTGTCGTTCCGACGCACCAATATTAATTTCGTTCCAACGGAGATCCGACTCCGCCCCAGGATTAATGTATTAATGTACTCATTCCACGCCGCTGAAACGCATCCTCAACCTGCCCTTTCCGTAGCCGCCGGCTGCTGCAATCTCAAGTTAGGTATTTCGATAACTTCTGCATGAAATTTCACCCTTCCCGGGAGAGGCAATTGCACAGAGTTGGACTTTTACTCACCGTGCGATCTCCATGGTTTTATTTCTTCATCTAATGTTACCTTCTCATAACTACACCATGCATCTTATGCAGACAAATTAATTGTCCCTATAGCTTGAAGCAGAGTTGCCAACAGTTGTACACGTACGTTCTAGCGTACGGATGCATTATAGTGATTCCTGCAAAATATAATCTTTCCCACAGCACAGATTGAGTACTGCTCGAGTCAAAATTAAAATAAAGACATTTGGTAGGTGACCAACCTAGTTTATGCCAACCCTGGAAACTCAGTCGTTTATGAATTAGGGTACAGTTGGGTATTAATTATGTGGTTATTAAAAATTGCTCAAATAAAACAATCTTCCAGGGGCACCGTTACTGACCCATAAACCTGAACAAACAGGATTTAAAAAATAATACTTGACAAGGCATTTAGAATAATACACATTTTATTGTTCAAACAACAACAAATAACAACTCATTCAACAACTCCGTGTCAGACAATCCCGTATCACGGAGGTTACTAAAACAGATAATCCAAAGCTAGACTATTTGGTGCAGTCCAAAACCTTCAAATTCGGTATCGCTGAGTAGCAGAATGTGATGGACATCTTCACCACCTCCTGCTTGTAATGTTCTAGAGGGTTGCAGTGAAACGAAAAACTAGACTTCAATAATACAATAGTTTACACTTTAACAAACGCAGACAAGACAAGTATCAAGGCATGCTCCAGTCACATGTGTACCACCAACATTCAAAATGCCATTTCTCCTTACACAAGTTACAGTCACTGTTATACAACTTACATTCACTGTTATGCCACAGACAGACGTTCACAGTTCTACCTAGAACACTATTATTTAGTTAATTAAGTCCATTAATTAATGTTAACATGCCACGTTTCTCACAGCTATGCCATTTTCTAAAACAATATGCAATAAAAACGAAATAATACACTTGAAAAATAAAATAGCAGTAAAGAGAAACAGAAACAAGCAAACATTTATTTGAACTTATCCACTATTCACAGAATTTGTGACTTAGAAACTGGTTAAATGTTGGTAGTGTGTGGGTGTGTTAATATTGTGTGTGCATGCATGTACCTGTGGGTGAGTGTTTATACATGTATATACAATGTGTATATATATATTAGATATATATTTATATATGTCACTGTCTGTGTGCGTGTATGCGTGTGTGCGTGAGTACCAAAGAAGTTGTCCACATTGCTACAATGACACATAAATTGTCCACTCTGCTCTAGTGACAAGAAGTTGTCCACATTGCTACAATGACGCATAAATTGTCCCCTCTGCTCTAGTGACAAGAAGTTGTCCACATTGCTACAATGACACATAAATTGTCCCCTCTGCTCTAGTGACAAGAAGTTGTCCACATTGCTACAATGACACATAAATTGTCCCCTCTGCTCTAGTGACAAGAAGTTGTCCACATTGCTACAATGACGCATAAATTGTCCCCTCTGCTCTAGTGACAAGAAGTTGTCCACATTGCTACAATGACACATAAATTGTCCCCTCTGCTCTAGTGACAAGAAGTTGTCCACATTGCTACAATGACACATAAATTGTCCCCTCTGCTCTAGTGACAAGAAGTTGTCCACATTGCTACAATGACGCATAAATTGTCCCCTCTGCTCTAGTGACAAGAAGTTGTCCACATTGCTACAATGACACATAAATTGTCCACTCTGCTCTAGTGACAAGAAGTTGTCCACATTGCTACAATGACACAGAAGTTGTCCCCTCTTCTCTGGTGACATCCCCAGACTGCTACAAGAAGCTGTGTCCCCTGCTGTGACAGACCGGGGGTTGTCTTCTCAGTCTCTGCAGTAGGATGTTTCTCCACGTGGTCTTCTGTTCAATGTTTGGTGCACAGAACGTCAACAAGCGTGTCTCGTAACTGTGTCCGTCACCATGGCAACTGGTTACTGCCAGCACAAACTCCGATGCTGAATATGAAGAAGTCACATTTTACTTTAGGCAAAGCTTACTCTTTGAACTGAAAATAATAACTTTGTTGTTGCTTAATTTGTAATGCATGTAAACGTAAGTGGAAAACTTGACGACTAACTCTTAACTCAGACAAATCAGACTATTATTACCTCTGTTTATAATTAGTAATGTCCATAACAAAAATAGATGCCATTTTGATTCACTCCAGGTGCACATTCAGTGAAAAATGTCACTTTAGTCAACATGTCTAGACACGTTATAATAACAAAACATCTATAGCGCCTATATCCTTAAAAAGGTCTAGCTCTGAGGCACAACAAACAAAGCCATTTGGCTAGTCAATATTGTCTGTCAGCTTGTCTGCCTCCTCAGTACAGGGTGTATTACCACCAGGACATTACTGGGGTACAGTGATATGTTTCAAACAGTATCAAAATAATACCGTTTTCTCAACTCTTTCCATCATCTCTGTTGAGATTAACAAGGGATGTCCTCTTTCTATGGTGACATCAACTAACAAACTCTGCTGTTCTTGCCATTTAATTCTTACATGTTCAACCGCCAAATTTTGAATGAATGATTATTTTTGGTTACTTGGCACAGTGTTACTACAAATAGTAACAATAGTGTGAGTCAATAACTTGGGATAGCCCGATACGTTTTGTAACGAGATCTTAATCTGGATTGCAGCCAAACAAGTTAAGAACTGAGAGCACTATTTTTTTGCCGACAGTGAAACATAAATGGCAACCAGCTGAACTGTGGATATTTTGGTTAAAGTCAGAATGTGTATATGCATATGCATTACAACTAGTTGATATCATTCCGTTTCACAATGTTGAAATGTTATGGAACCTAACTAGGATTAATACACCTTCCACAGGTGTTATCATCACTAATCATAAATTAGCCATTCAAATGTAAGTCCAGTGAATAAAACTTGGCCTGTTGCTAGCCTAGGTCAATATACACTGTATTGTAACCATCAATATTTGCAAAACCAATCACTGTGCTTCTTCTATGATAATGTGGTCAACACAAACAAGCAGGGCAGAGGGATGTTTGTCACATGTGGGTAGACTGGAATTTTGACTTTTAATATCTTGCCTCTGTGGTTTTGTGAAACTAATGGGCACTTAAGGACCATCAGCACCAGGGCCAGGTGAGAGTGCAGTGGCTGCAGTGACTCACGGTGAGGACGGGAGAAGTCGTGGCTGACCACGTCATGCAGCACTACTGGAGTGTCCACCACAATCAGTTGGTCATCTGAGTCTGGCCTGGTCAGCAGCAGGAGATCGGTCAACAGCACAGCCCACACCTGGACACAAGGAACAGGAATTGCCTTGCTATTTAAACTACCAACAGCCATGACAACACAAGCAAGCTTCTTATATACCTTGAGGTATATACAATTATGCCATTCTTAGAAATAGCATTTCATTAATGAAAATATCAATATATGTGACTCAGTGAAAAACTCACCAATTCATTTGTGTAATTACATGCAGCAATGTCTGTCCTTTATCTGGTGACAATTACATAGATGACACAACAATGACTGTCCTTTATCTGGTGACAATTACATAGATGACACAACAATGACTGTCCTTTATCTGGTGACAATTACATAGATGACACAACAATGACTGTCCTTTATCTGGTGACAATTACATAGATGACACAACAATGACTGTCCTTTATCTGGTGACAATTATATAGATAACACAACAATGACTGTCCTTTATCTGGTGACAATTATGTAGATGACACAACAATGACTGTCCTTTATCTGGTGACAATTATATAGATGACACAACAATGACTGTCTTTTATCTGGTGACAATTATATAGATGACACAACAATGACTGTCCTTTATCTGGTGAAAATTATATAGATGACACAACAATGACAGTCTTTTATCTGGTGACAATTATATAGATGACACAACAATGACTGTCCTTTATCTGGTGACAATTATTTAGATGACACAACAATGATGGTCCTTTATCTGGTGACAATTATGTAGATGACACAACAATGACTGTCCTTTATCTGGTGACAAGTATATAGATGACACAACAATGACTGTCCTTTATCTGGTGACAATTATATAGATGACACAACAATGACAGTCGTTTATCTGGGGACAATTATATAGATGACACAACAATGACAGTCTTTTATCTGGTGACAATTATGTAGATGACACAACAATGACTGTCCTTTATCTGGTGACAATTATGTAGATGACACAACAATGACTGTCCTTTATCTGGTGACAATTATGTAGATGACACAACAATGACTGTCCTTTATCTGGTGACAATTATATAGATGACACAACAATGACATTCTTTTATCTGGTGACAATTATATAGATGACACAACAATGACTGTCCTTTATCTGGTGACAATTATATAGATGACACAACAATGAAGGTCCTTTATCTGGTGACAATTATATAGATGACACAACAATGACTGTCCTTTATCTGGTGACAATTATATAGATGATACAACAATGACTGTATTTGTATCTAGTTAGTGGTGCCACAGTTAGATAAGATGACACACCTTGATACGTTGTCTTGCTTCAAACAGTAGTTCACCCGAGTAGATGATATGTCTCGTCTGCCCAGTCAACTGGAAATTCTGTCAACAGATTTGATATTTTAAGGGTCAATGATTCATAATACTTTTTTCTATAAACTATTCTCATACCCATTAGTACATTTCTGGCTTCACTTAGCATGTATTATTTCTTTGTCAAATAAAAAAAATTGATAAAAACTCATGTAATTTGTTTTGTGTGAATAGACTTGTTCAATCGTACACTATCTTAACTTTTTGGGAAGTGTTCAGCCATGCTGAAATAAACCCCATCGTCCCAATGAATATTATTCTTTTAAGAGCCACCACTGTTTATAACCAGGTTCTCAAGTGACCTGGATCTATGCATGATGAGCACAGTTGCTTAAGATTCGATACGACATTAGAGGATTCGATCCTGACTTCTGTAGTCTACACTCCACATAACAGAAATAACTCCACCTCTCTAATGCGACCACTTGATGACAACCTGTCTGGTTGGAGTGACCGTTCTTACCTGTAGATGCCGAGGGAACACAAGTCTACTCAGCAGATGACTGATCTCGACACCAACTTGTCCCACACTTGACCTTGACTCCAGTGACAGTGATTCTGTCAACTGACTTGGTGACTGTGACATCATCAATGACTCTGACATCACTGATGACGCTGACGTCAATGTTGACATGGACGCCTTTGATGACTCTGACGACACTGACAGAGTGTTACTTGGGTGTGTCACACGTGTCTCATTGATTTGGTTGCAACAGTTTCGTAGCACTGTAAACACGTCAACACAACAGGTGAGTTGTACACTCTTGTGTAGATGGACAATGTCTGTAATATTATGTCTGTGGTTGACTTTTGCCTCTTGCTGGTTCACATCATGGTTACTGTGTGTTGACTTCTGAGCTTAGAATTATCAGGATATATTCAATTTAGAAGTGTTCCTAATACACCCGGAGGAGTTGCCATGAACAGCAACGAAACCACGAATAGATAGCCAAGGCAGATGAGAGAGAGAGAGAGAGAGTGAGTGAGTGAGTGAGTGAGTGAGTGAGTGAGTGAGTGAGTGAGTGAGTGAGTGAGTGAGATAGAGAGACAGGGAGACAGAGAGACAGAGAGACGGACAGACGGAGAGACAGAGGGGAAAACGGACAGACGGACGGACGGACGGACGGACGGACGGACGGACGGACAGACAGACAGACAGACAGACAGACAGAGAGAGACAGAGAGACAGACAGACAGACAGACAGACAGAGAGAGAGAGGGAGACAGGGAGATAGAGAGACAGACAGGCGGACAGACGGAGAGAGAGACAGAGAGAGACAGAGAGAGAGAGAGAGAGAGAGAGGGAGAGAGAGAGAGGGAGAGAGAGAGGTTTGGTGGAGGGAGAGGGATGGCAAGATGCCATGTTACATACTTGACAGTAAATTCTAATCAATGGTTCATTTTGTTGACACATTGACAATACATGTTTCCACACTTGCAGGATTCGTGCACATATTAAAACTTCAATAAAAATTACTTTATGTCTAGTGACATGGCTACCTGAGACGATACTTTGGAGACAGGCTGAGTTGTCTGAGGTCAACACCGACTGGAGGCTCAAGACAAGGTCACAGAGATGCTACAAAACAACATAAAACAACCATAGCAACAACTTTAAAAAAAATTATCACACAATCCAGCACATTGAATAGTATGCTTTACAAAACATTCCATTAAAACACTGATATATATATATATAAATAAATAAATATATATATAATATATATATATATATACATAATATATATGTAATATTATGTATACATATATCTTAATGAATTAATCAGGTATCACATTATTTCAGTCATATATGTTAGACTTTTTCCACAGAACCATCAGCCATGAATTTTATTTTATGACAGAAACCCATATCAATTATATGTATAAAATAAATATAGTCAAATCTCTTTTTACAGTCACTTTGGTACCGCAGGTAGAGTTTGTATACGTACTTCGTGTGGTCGACAGATGAACTCAATGATGGACGGCTGACCACTGGTCAAGGGCTGCTCCTGGCGACACAAGGACATCATTAGACATACACAACTGTACATGTAATAGCAGCGCCTCATTGGAGGAGGTACTGGTCTCAGATGTAATCGTGAACAAGTCATAGATGGAACTGGACCAGGACAGGCCGTGTTTGTAGAATGAGACAACTGATGGACACTGTGTATGACTATCTGGAAACCTTATGAAGGGAAGCGATCTAGAAGAAGTCCTGACAGACGCCGGAGAGATGAACTAGTCGAATGCTACAAGGGCATCATCTGATAGAGGATAGCCCAAGAGTGGCAGCATGCTGAGACCTTCACCCAACCATCATGATGATGACTGTAAATTGGAGAGTATAAAAAAAGAAAGTTGGCATCATGAAAGGTAAGGGATATAGCAGTAGGTAAGGGTAAGAACTGACACCGTCACAAGTCAGGGTTGTTTCCCATTCGACACTAGCCCTGACAAATCCCCTGTGATAAGTGTGGAAGTTGGCAAAGTCAAACAAATAAATGACTTCACCAGTCATGACTGCATCAGCCGTGAGACAATCACAAAACCCACTCCAATTTGAACATGGCTGGTGGAAATACCAATATAATGAATGACCCCTTTGCCTACTACCCGGGTAAACATTGCTATTAACTTGGATTGGCTGAAATATGTCTATATGATGGTCACCTACTCTAGTGACAACCACATATCTGGTGGGCATCTACATTGGCTAAGCTTAAATTCAGAGTTTTATAAATTGATCAGCCAGGGGTGCAGCTGGCTGACACTGACGGAATCACAGCACTGATTGCTGATGTGTGTGGATGGAAGGTAAAGGAAGTTTCTGAAATGATCTGCGGCTCACATGACAATCTGCAGCCATACCTTGAGGAAGCTGTCGAACTGTGTGCTCATCTGCAGGTCTGCCACAAGTGTCACGGCCCGTCTCAGTCCACGGCAGTAGGCTGTGTAGGCCGCTGTCATCATGGTCATCTACGACACGCCACAGAACAATGTGTGACAATGATGACAAGGCAGATGGTGGTAGCGCAATTGCTCAGGGGTAGAGCATCAGACTCTCGACTGACAGGAACCGGGTTCGAAGCTGCTGTGTAAAACCTTGGGCAAGTTTGTTTACTCTACATTACTCCAGTTCACTCAGCTGTATGAATGAGTACCTGGCTATAGACAGTGATGCATATTTGTGTATGATCAGATTTTGCGAAATTGTCACATTGCTGAATGCTTTTCACAGAAGCCGAGATGGTCTTAGATTGAACAGGTCTGCCAGGGAGTAAAGTGTAAAGAGCACTTTGAGCATTCCTAAGGATTGGATACTGTGCTATATATGAACTTACATTTACTTTACTTACTTAGATGGTGTCTTTGAATCACAGTTATCATATGGTGATTGTTCTACTACTACAACCATTACAGTTACAAGTCTACAACTCCTGCAGCAACGTTGAAAGAGTAACGTTTTAGATTGGATAAACTGAAGATAGATTACACACTATGGAGGATGTCTTACTTAGCCAAGTAAAGACAGACATAAAGATAACAGTTTTTAATATTTCTTACAGCAGATACAGGTACAGTGGTGTCCATAAGTTACCCTGGTTTAGAAATAACTCTATGTGATCTTAAAACCTGGTCTGACCAATTGACAGTCTTGAATATTACTGATAAGCAACCTCACTCCACTAATGTGTACTTTGTAATTTATAACTTACAGACTGTATATCCTTCTCAATGCAACATAATCCTCTGATATGTTACTTTTATAATCTCGGTAGCAACAGTGAAAGTACAATGGTTCTACAAGTACTACAGACATACATGTGACTATTGGTTTGTTACTTATTCATTGTTATGTGTACAGACGATGGACTCTGTATAAATAAGTAATACACAGTGACGTATATCGTATTTGTACAATCCAGTGTCATTCATCCTCACTTTGGTAAGTTGGGTTCCCAAATGTCTTGGCTTAAACTTCCAGATTAACGACACCCCCTATTATACATGTATCAAGGGGGGTCCCATAGAAACATACGAATCATGCTACAACGGGATTATTAAAGACAGGATAAACTACACATGACTGTACATTCAACTCATATTATTATATGCAATTTACAACGCCATCTGCCGACACAGCATTAACCTAATTAGGGGTGTTTTTCAATGTTTCAGATAATATGAAACCTAAATTAATTACATCCGCAGTCGTTGATTTACTTACCTTTGACTGATATATCTTGCCAATGTCAACACGTCCAGTTTCAGAGTTCACTTCATCACTGCCCAGTGTCCAGTGGCTTGAGGCCTGCAGACCCCTCACCAGGTACTCAGAAATAGCCACCAGCTGCAAGACAAAGTAAGATTGCCCAAGGCCAATGGTCAAGATACAGGAAAGTTATATGTCCAGTGAGACTGACAAAGGCAACTGGTCCTGGGAACTACAGGAATACCTGATGGAGAGGACTCATGAGAGTATTATGAACTGAAAGTGAACAATTAATGTATCTAAATGTGTAAAAAGGTAAATACACATGCACTGATTTGTGGAACGGCAAGGTCTTCAGCAGATCATTTGATTCCACAAGGATCATTATTTTCCAGAAGGATCTCCCTACATCATTAGAACCATCAGGATGGTCACAGATCACTATCATTTGTAAGTCTCCAGCACAAAACAATCTCCATGGATCACTAGTATCCATATAAGGATATCATTTGTATATCCCCCAAAAAATATTAATAAAAATTACCCAACATCCTGATAAGGGTGTTGTGTTTACTAACATAACATAATTAAACATTTTCTTTGTGTCAAAAAGCCCACAAACCTTTTCAATGTTCTGAAACAACATGGCATGTTGCGAGTGTGATATAACTCGGTGTCTCAAGGGGCGAGAGTATCTCTGTATCCCAGACTGCATCACTTCAACGAAGTCAGTCTCACACGCCAGCACCATCTGGTGGGCCTTGTTGCACTGACGTCCTGTGGCACTCTGATGGCTGCATGTCTGAACACATCAACACACATAATTAATGTCAACTGTCATAGGAAGAAGACAATTTTGAGAGATTTACATAGGATAGGATAAATAGCCAATAACTTAATTCAATTCAAATTATGCTTCAAGAGAAAATCAAGGGCAAATTGGTATTTGTAAAGCTGGAAAGTGTCGGACCTTTCTTCACATAAACACAATAGCAACAACGCCTTCAAAGCAGTGAATTCACCACATACACTGGTGGTCGAATATGGTGGTCTCTAGGTGGCAGCACATGTACAGATGGTGTAATATGGTGGTCACTTGGTGGCAACACATATACAGATTGTGTAACATGGTGGTCACTAGGTGGCAACACATATACAGATGTTGTAACATGGTGGTCACTTGGTGGCAGCACAGACACTGATGGCTTAACACAGTAGTCACTAGGTGGCAGAAGATAAACATCACAAACATCTGGGTGTCAGAAGGTTCTGTACATTGGGTTTGAAAAATAAAGTCAGACAAGACAGCGATGGGTAGAGAGTACTGGCGATTCATAACAACAAGTCATGTTCAAGGGAGCGTGACCAGACTGCCTCTAGAACAGCTCACATCAATTTGTACTATACTATATTATTCATTGTGTAGATCAGTAAAGTTTTAATTTTAACTAAAAGTAAAAATAAGTAAGTTTAAGTTTAAGTGTGAAGGATCCAGTTCTCAGCACAGCCCAAAGTGTCTTCTTGGTAAAATGGTTCAATCAAGGACCTTATTAGACTTCTCTGGGAACCATTCAGCCCATTGCAATTAATACACAAAGGCTCTTCATACACACATATTCACCACTGTCTATAGCCATGTATGCATTCACAAAGCTGAATCAACTGGAGCAACGTAAAATTAATGACCATACCAAAAGATTGACATGTCAACATAGGATTCGAACTTTACCAGTCGAAGTCTTGCTGCATTCCACTGATATCAATACATGAAATAAAGAAAGAAACAACCATGTGAAATATATTGGGTGAAAACAACAACTTACGTCTGTACTAGACGGCAGACTCGTGTCTGTAGACACAGACCTCTCCATCTCATCCGTCTTCCTAGACGTCATCATCTCCTCAAATGAACTACAAACACGTCTCTTCACATCCTGTTGCCATGACGATTTCTTGTTCCGCTGCCATGACAGCGCATCGACATCACCGATTTGTTGGCACGGCAACGGCTGGTCATGTTGGACAGCAGCACAGTTCTCTTTGTCACTACCGTTTTCTGACGTGCTACCTGACGACAGTGACCTGGGGATGACCTTTGACTCATATGGTCGCTGAATGTCGAGAACGATCTGCTCACGAGAATGTCTGCAAATAAAATAAATGCAAACTGTTATATAAATAAAAACAAAAGAGGTTTCATTATTGTAAGTTCCCTGGTCTACTTAACATGTGCAAGCAACTTTGCCTTAAACCTACCAGTTTAGTCTATTGTGATTTTGATTTCCAAATCTGTAATACATGACTAAATTAAGCATGTGCTTATGTTTGAATTACAGAAATAATTACTAGATTTCATTCTCTATAATATATTATCTGTTAACTTACCAAAGCTGACTACACAGTGCCTCCATAGCTATCAAGTATTGAGTCAGACATTCTCGCTCCTGTGTGCAGTGTTTTTGAAATAGGTACAAATAATTTTTGCTAAATAAATTGAAAATGAGACATATTATCACATGTATGCAATAGTCAAGATTTTACAGCAAAGAGTCTGCAAGAGTTATCATGACACGCACAAACTACTGGGGCAATCAGTTCTGACAACAAGGTAAGTTAAGAACAACAGGTGAAGACATGTCTACTTGTAGGAATGTTGTGCTGGTACACCCATATGTCCTATCTAGCATCTTATTTCATTGTCAGCACAAGAGCGCCCTTGGTGGTCATACCTGACAATCTTTGCGACGCTGTTAGCGGTGGAGCGAGATATGTTCTGGCCGTTGATTCGTACAATGTAGTCACCTGACCTGAGGCCAGCAATGTCTGCCTGGGAGCCTGCAAGAGAAATATTTCTGTGTTTAAAATATAAATTTAACATTTCATACACTATATTTTACTTATATTACACATCTATAAATAGTTATACAATATTCTGTGACATATTTTAACGCAACAAGAACAGGTCATGATTCCGTCCTAGTCGACTCTCTGGTTCTATAAATGGCAAACTCTATCATCTGCGAACCTGTTATGCTGCATTCAATTTGTGTATACAGCAGTCCCTCTCTTTAGCGGACACTCCTGTATCCAAGCAAAAGTGTCCCTACATTGCAGGTGTCCCCTCATCAGAGGGACAGAATTCTTGAGTCGCTGTTTTTGGCTCTAGACGCCAATTTTGCGGTGTGTGCACACAATTTATGACTTATGACAGAGAAGTTTTAAACCATAAATGTGAATAATGTTACAAAAAAGGAAAAAGACAATAACAAACAAAATCCATGTTAATCTCATATAAAAATGTATGTTCCAGTTTGTTGTTTTAAAAAGAAGACATGGTTATAGATCACTAAATAATGTTCAGTAATTTACTTGAGTTCTAGATATAACATTAGCATATTTTTTTTTTTCAACTTCTGATAACTATCATACGTTGCAAAGAATATCTTGCATGAAAAGCAGCAGCATCTATATGATATTTTATTACACAACTAACATAATCTTTACATGTAAAACTTGAACACAGCATTTATTTTTTATGAGCCAAACTAAGCCATGGTGACAGAGGTATGATGGGAGATATTTAAATCAGCATGCGTTCATCTGTTGATAATAACAAGAACATGTTTTTCATTTACATGTCTAATATACTCAAATAATAATGCTTAGCCAAAAAGTACATACATTAAAAAACATACAGATGTAGTGTAGATGCGTGGATGGACATTATTTGGATAGATGTGAATGGATTGCACTTCGTTCTACAAGATTGGAACGTATGCGATGGGCGATAATAGGGTATCGAAGCTGTTCGCGGGAGCTCCAATAAAGCTTATAAACAATGTTAACGACAGGCAAGGGAAGGGGTATGCATTGCACCTAGGGTAGGTATTTATTAGACTGCTTTCAATGCTCAGTCATCTAAGTAAGAAGTGATTTAAATAACTCCAATTCAGGGCATTGTTTAGTTTGTTGTCGGCGCTGCCGGCGCCAGTGTCTGTGAGCTCAGCCTGCAAACTCGATTGCAATTAGTTAACAGGCTTTCCCATTGTCCGGTGACACAGAAAAACACACAAGACAATAGCCAGCCATAAATAAAACCAGTTATCCACTCCCAGTTGGGTAAATTAGACAGAATTTGTTTGTTGTTGGTTCATTGAAAATGGGAAGATTTGATGCTCTGTCCGCCGGGTGTCCGCCGCCATTTTGTAAATAAAATATTTCGACCGATTTGTTGTTAATTAGTGCTTGATGTCCGCCTTAGCAGGGAATGAAAACCAAAATATCTTGTCCGCTGTCCGCGTCCAGCAGGTGTCCACTCATCAGAGGGACATTAACATGGTAGAGTAGTCCGTACATTGAGATAGTGTCCCGACATAGCAGGTGTCCACTCATCAGAGGGTCCGTTGAACGGAGGTACTGCTGTAACAGTACTAATTTACAAAATATTATTTAATACAAAATGATAATTAATTATGAACTTTTTATTTTATTTTATACACATACAAATATTATATATATTAATTAAATCTTTTCACTTACCCACATCAAGTCGACTCACTCGAACTGGATTGTTGCCGGCGATACTGAATGCAAACCCACCACGCCCTCTTGTGATGACAATCTGCAACACAAGTAATTACTGTTTGTATTGTGGTGTTACTGAGCTTGAGAGTTGTTACTGACATAAACCATCAGTCAAAAGCCTTAATCTATAAATGTAATATGTTTAATCTGCCCTATGAATTTTTTCAGAAATTTATATTTCTTACTTAAAAAATAGTTTTTGCTTATTTGTATATTTTAATTGTCATAGTTCTTATTTTTTTTGAAATTTTAACATGTACCTTCTCTAACTATCTCTATGTTCATATTACCTTTATGTTTTACAAGGTTTTACCTGAAATAAACATAGTCAGTTTTTAGGTTAGCCTATCAATTACAACATGTCTGATGCTCTAACCACTAACCACTAACCACTAACCACTAACCACTCCATGTAGACCAACTAATAATAACAACAATAACATAATAATGAGGTAACTTATTGTGCCTAAATCGTTAAACACCAAGCCAAGAGACATCATGACAACTGGGCAGATCAATCACAAAATAGATAAGCTGTGTACAACTTATCAACACATGGGTTGATCCGCCAGGGAACTGTGGCGGATAAGTAAGGCTTTAATATGTACAACTTACACCACACCCAACACTTGAATAGCAAATGAACTGCAATATCATGAAAACTGTCACTTACAGTCACCGCCTCCATCCAAAGTACATCTTTGTTCACGTCTGTCACTTGCTTCAGTGCTGACAACAAGAAACAGTTGGTGAAACCACAACCCAACCTGTTAGTTCGCCACAAGGTAAAGATGTCATAAAATATGAAGCAAAGAACTAAAAAAGATTTTATTTGACATCAATAGAATCTTGTACATCCACTAACAGACATATAATAATAAGATATAATAACAGAAGATTCACATATGAAGTTATTGACAAAACCTGCCACAACTGTTTTAATATAAGATTCACTAAAGACATGTTACCAGGGTACAGCTGTACTCTTATAATTGAAATAGAGAAGTAAGACACAAAGAAGGCATGCCTGAAGGAAGACCTTGTTGGACTGACTGCACCAGAGATTAGGCTACCTTAATCAGTACAACTAGATCAACAAATAAATTAAAAAATAAAACAAATATTTTTGCACAGTCTTTATTTCAGCAATCTTTATAAATGGCTTATTTTATCAGTCACATTTCAGCACTTCTATTAATCATTACATATGTAATTTATATATTAATATAATCTGTCTTAGCTGTATTATTTGTCAAGATGTTTGCTTATGTTAATCTTTGTATATGAATAACCAGTATTTAAATAACTAAATTGACAAAAAGTCATTGACTTCTAATTTACCTCTTTCAAACATTGTTTATTATAGTATTGTAGCTAATTTTGCCTGTTTGTATTGTATTTATTGTATTGTATTTATTGTGTTAACAATGTTCTGAGTAAACTTTCACACACACGCACGCACGCACGCACGCACGCACGCACGCACGCACGCACGCACGCACACACACACACGTATATATATATATATATGTGTGTGTGTGTGTGTATAAATATAATATTTTGGAAACATTATTAACACAATTGAATAGAGTTGTACTTGTGGAAATGAGTGTCTACATAACTTTATTATAATTATTTAAAACCACTTAGAGACACATTCTTCTCTACCCAGGCAATAATATACAGCTGAAGCTCAAGTAACATTAATTACTGGAACCAGGAACCATGTACTTTTAATATTAGTTTCTGAAGAGTAACTGATCATTGACGAATCAAATGAATTCTGCAGTCAGAATGATGTGCATCCTTACTCACCTACGCTAGGACTTCATGCAAACCCTTGGAGGTGCTTATGTGGAGCCCTGAGGGTCACCCCCAGTCTCTAGGGCAGCCCCCAGGGTAATTACTCACTCATCACCCCTGATCAACTATAACACTGAGCTATCTCTGTTTTTGAGTATACCCTAAAGAGCCATATAATCTGTGATACAATCTAGCACAGCTTGGCTACCCCTTAACCCAGTGTTAATAATACTAGTGGTATATTTGTGGGCCAGAATTCAACCACAACCCCCTTTGGATGTAGGTCTCTAATGCATGGACACAAACAGGTAACTTTAGGTTTCCCCTCTGAGGTTATGAGTACGAAATTTATTTAAACAAAAACTATTTTTATCCACGTCAATAAATACAATTTTTAATGTAATTTATGCAGTGTCATTGTTGGGTTTATTTATGTATACAGTTTTAGAAAAATAAACTTATATCAGCTAAGAAATTTGTGAAATGGTAATATATTAATACACTTTTCATGATATATAAAAATTATACAGAGTTACAGACTAGTCAGAGAGATTGTTGGTGAGCACTGGAAACAACTAGAACAAGAATAATGACAGCTATATACACACTATACTGCCATAACTGTTACTGGATTCATTCAACACTGATGGGTAATAACAGTCATTCTACCTGTTATTACTACCTGGCATTACTACTTGTTATTACTACCTGTTATTACTACATGTGTACCTGTTATTACTACTTGCATGATTTCAGATATCAAAATTGGGATGCTGTACCAAAATAAACTACGTGTATATATGGGCTGTTTCTTAAATTGACCTCATCTGACAGACTGGACATTAGGAGTGGACACTGCCACTGGACCATGCCTGTAAGTACGTCCTTATCAGACAGTCATTGGAGCAGAGAGACATAACCTCTCTGTAGACATGCACACATTATGTATGTGGCCATAACTGTACATAACTGTCACACCATCTGGCCTGTGTTAATCCTAGTTGACATGTCGCAAAGTGACGCCAATCAGACATGTCCTATAATTCATGCAGACGTAAATGTATTGACAGCTTAAAGGAAGAATTTTGGTAAAATTCAGGGAAGACAATTGGCAGAACACAGCCATTGGAAAAGAAACTCGTTCTTAGCATTGTAGAAACCAACTAAGTGGCTGACTATGAGAGGAACAACATTAGTAAAGAAAGACTCAAACAATAAAAACCACATAAGGGAAACAATCTGGGTTTGGAAGGCCTAACATCCATGCAATTGAGATGAGGGAAATTGTAAACTCTGCCACATTAGATTTGTTTGCTAGTCGTCTTTTAAACTTGTTTTCCCAAGAATGATCCTGTCTGATGTCTGCTCTATGTTATATGCTGGTATGTTAGCTTGTTTATAAACAATTTATTTTATCTGATTTTGTAAAAATTACCATAACATAATAATTTGTTTACAGATCTGGCCAGAATTTTTAAACAAAATGCAAAAGTCTGTTTAAATTATAAGATTAGTCACATTTCTGCAACCTAACTGCCAAAATAAATTCTTTGGACGATGTAATCAAAACTATGCATTCTGCTTCATAAACTGTTCACATACCACAAGTGCAAACACCAACAAGTCTGACCAGTGTTGGGTTCAATCATCTAAACCGGATGTCACAACAGATCTTGAGAGAAGACAAGTTCCAAGTGATGCTCACCCATGCATGGTGTTAGCCCTAGAGGGGCATCCTAAATCCTGGGTCCAGTTTTGGGTCTAACCCTCCCCCCACACACCAGCAAATACTCCATGAACATCTCCACTCAAAATCCTGCTTGCAAATATCCAACCGGTGGCAACAGATCTACCCGAGCAAATGATTACACATCTGGGGTAAAATCATCACCCCGCCACCCCCTCACCCTCTGGGGTTTTGTCCACCCTTGCCACTCAAACTCACTGTGGAAGATGGCGGGGTAATTAGTTAATTATCTGATAGCAGATAAGTTGGGTGGATAGCCACAACTTTCCTACAACTCAGCCTTATAACTTACAACACTCAGCAAACCACACCAGTAGTCATCATAACCTGGCTAGTGCGACCAGTCATACGAGTAAGACTGCAAACACCTCTCACATGTGAGCACTGTATACAGAGGAGAGAAAGTCTGCTACAACTACAGCTTGGGCGATCTTTCATAATTACTTGAGGGATGTCTGTAACCTTGTTGAAATGACCAGTGCTGATCAGAAACTTGCTGAGATGACCAGTGTTAGATGTCACCAAAAAACATGCTGACTTGACAAGCTGACACGTCACCAAAGGCTGACACCCTGTGTAGATGACTGTCTGGTAGGAAATCTTTTGAGATCAACTTAATGAGTCACAACTTCAGGCTGAAACCATAATTTATTTCAGCCACTCAACTTGTAAATTACACACATAATAAACATGCACACTCACCCTGTCCCCATTGCATAGTCTGTATATAAACACACGCACGCACACACGCGCACACGCCCGCACACACACACCACCATCACCACATGCACACACACGCACATGCGCGCACATGCGCGCACATGCACACACGCGCACACACGCGCACACACACACACGTGTAAGTTACCACTGTTGGTTCAAACTTGGAAACTTCACCAGAAATCAAATTGCCAGGAAAATCAATACCTAATCTAAAAATCACTCAATCATTCAAACAGGAAAACAGACTTCTGAAATGAACCAACAAAGCCAGTGAGGAGTTCAATAACCATGAACAGGCAATAAACACCCACAACATGCCTGGCGCTGGCGAAACCTGTCCACAATATTTTGCTATGGGGTCCATTAAGACAGCTTATGGCAACATAATGTAGCAGTTTGGGAGGAGAGGTGGGCAATGGGCTCATTACGTGGATGATTTGGGTGTGATAATGTGTTACATCATCACTGTCTCATGGGGCAGGCAATGCCAGCATTATGAGCACATGTCTTATGGCAGTGCTGCATATACCTTGAAAATCAACATCACTCATTCAAGCTATCACATCACACTCATTTTGGGTATTGGGAAGAGACACTGGTTTGTCCAAGAACTTTGTGATTGAAAGACATTAACATGGTGTAAAAGCATGCTGTTTAAAATTGACCTTTTAACTTTTTAAACTGGTATCATGTGGTTGAGGGCCGGACTGCCAATCGAGGGGACAATGGTTTGATTAAACCTGAATCTTAGGCAATTTTTTTAATCTTAGACAATTTCGTTAATCTCACATTGATTGTGTCTTATGGAAGAGACACAAAGAGCTGTTGATCACTTTTATCTGGTGTCTATTCCAGGGGAAGCATAAGGTCCCATGCGGTGTAAATTAGTGGACTCACTAATTCTACAGAAGGGCAACTCTAAAAACAAAGCTCAACAATACTCTAGTGGTCTAGCCTTTAGCTAGCAAAGTGATCAATCTTGATGATACTCTAGCCACAAACAGGTGGCTAACTGAATGAAGATCTAATCATAAGACAAAAACTTCAGTTAACAGAATAAAAACATGATCTTCACATTAAAATGAATATACTAAAGCAATTATCTTTATTAATACATGTCTACCTGCATGCTTGTGTGTGTATGCATATGTATGTGTAAACAGTGGATATGTGTGCATCTTGACGAAATGTAAAACATGTTCATTTGGTAGATGAGTGATGTGACTGTACCTGGTGGTTCAGAGACAGCAGGTAACTGATGGCCAGGTGTGCTCATTCGCAGGTGTTTGTGTCGTCCAACGCTGTCTGTGAGCAGATGATACCAGCCAGACACGCCCTACAACACACAGCTACATGTCATACACCCTACAACACACACCGCTACATGTCACACACCCTGCAACACACACCGCTACATGTCACACGCCCTACAACATATGCCGCTACATGTCAGCTACCTGGCACTGTTGTCATTACCTGTCATTGCTACTTGCTACAGCTACCACTGTCACTGCTACCTGTCATTGCTACAAGTCTCTATGACATGTCAGTTAACTGTCACAGACTCACAGTTACCAGTCTCCACAATTTGTCACCTATTTATTACTGTTACAATTCACAGCTACCTGTCACCACTAGAGTCAATGTGACAAGTAAGCTAACTGTCACTGCTACCTGTCAACATTACACTTCACTATTAAATATCACTGCTATCTGTTGACCACCATGACCTGTCATACCAACACATTAACAATATATGTCACCACTACCTATCAAACTATTTGCCATCATTAACTGTCATTATTAACTGTCAAAACTACATGCTTGTTGATAAAGACAAACAGTAAGCACAATTTATAGTTTTCATCAGATCAAGCCTAATGCACATTTAGCAAATATATTTTACTATTTTGTATGTAAACCTACTGTAAAACAAACTTTTGCCCCACCTTTTGTGGTGCTATGATAGCTACATTGCTTACATACCTTCTTAGCTGAAGAGCACATGCTCAGTAGATGTTTCATTCCAAACGACATGCAGCCCAGAAATACGTTGTCACTGAAATGTCATAAAAAGTACCTTTGTTAGATATCATCAATCTATAACGTACTCTTTAGTGTATTTCTTTAAGATATGTCACTTCTGTATATACTATTTATAATAATAATAATAGCTAGATTGTATGTAGAAATCAAAATATCCAAAAGCAAAGAAGACATTCACACATTCACAAACTGAATACCTTCAGTGTGAGAGTAACCAGATGAGAGTAACTTTTTAATAGCGTATGAGTGTAAGTTGCTAGCTGATAGTGTAATATTAATGTGACAGTGTAACAAAGTAATAGTGTAACTGTGTAACAGTGTAAGTTTGACTGTGTAACAGGTTTTTTCTGTAACAGTGATCAGATGACTGTAACAGCAATCAGATGACTGTAGTAATAGTGATCAGATGACTGTAACAGTGATCAGATGACTGTAACAGTGATCAGATGACTGTAACAGTGATCAGATGACTGTAACAGTGATCAGACGACTGTAACTGTGATCAGATGACTGTAACTGTGATCAGATGACTGTAATAGTGATCAGATGACTGTAACAGTGATCAGATGACTGTAACAGTGATCAGATGACTGTAACAGTGATCAGATGACTGTAACTGTGATCAGATGACTGTAACTGTGATCAGATGACTGTAATAGTGATCACATGACTGTAACAGTGATCAGATGACTGTAACAGTGATCAGATTACTGTAACTGTGATCAGATGACTGTAATAGTGATCAGATGACTGTAACAGTAATCAGATGACTGTAACAGTCATCAGATGACTGTAACAGTTATCAGATGACTGCAACTGTGATCAGATGATTGTTACAGTGATCAGATGACTGTAACAGTGATCAGATTACTGTAGTAACAGTGATCAGATGACTGTAACAGTGATCAGATGACTGTAACAGTGATCAGATGACTGTAACAGTGATCAGATGACTGTAACAGTGATCAGATGACTGTAACAGTGATCAGATGACCGTAACAGTGATTAGATGAGAGTCAGGAATGTAACCAGGTGTCAATGTAACAGTGTAAAGTGGTCAGATGTGAGTCTTTGTTAGGTGACAGTGTAACTGCATTACGTGTAACAGTGTAAATGATCATGTAACAATACCTGGTTGTGGTCTCTTGGTGCCAAACTGACACCACCAGTCTCTTCTTCTTCTTCAACTTATGCTCCTCACTGCAAACAAAATTTAACTTATGCTCCTCACTGCAACCAAATTTAACTTATGCTCCTCACTGCAACCAAATTTAACTTATACTCCTCACTGCAACCAAATTTAACTTATGCTCCTCACTGAAACCAAATTTAACTTATGCTCCTCGCTGCAACCAAATTTAACTTATACTCCTCACTGCAACCAAATTTAACTTATGCTCCTCACTGCAACCAAATTTAACTTATGCTCCTCGCTGCAACCAAATTTAACTTATGCTCCTCACTGCAACCAAATTTAACTTATGCTCCTCACTGCAACCAAATTTAACTTATGCTCCTCACTGCAACCAAATTTAACTTATGCTCCTCGCTGCAACCAAATTTAACTTATGCTCCTCACTGCAACCAAATTTAACTTATGCTCCTCACTGCAACCAAATTTAACTTATGCTCCTCACTGCAACCAAATTTAACTTATGCTCCTCACTGCAACCAAATTTAACTTATGCTCCTCACTGCAACCAAATTTAACTTATGCTCCTCACTGCAACCAAATTTAACTTATGCTCCTCACTGCAACCAAATTTAACTTATGCTCCTCACTGCAACCAAATTTAGCTTATGCTCCTCACTGCAACCAAATTTAACTTATGCTCCTCGCTGCAACCAAATTTAACTTATGCTCCTCACTGCAACCAAATTTAACTTATGCTCCTCACTGCAACCAAATTTAACTTATGCTCCTCGCTGCAACCAAATTTAACTTATGCTCCTCACTGCAACCAAATTTAACTTATGCTCCTCGCTGCAACCAAATTTAACTTATGCTCCTCCCTGCAACCAAATTTAACTTATGCTCCTCACTGCAACCAAATTTAACTTATGCTCCTCACTGCAACCAAATTTAACTTATGCTCCTCGCTGCAACCAAATTTAACTTATGCTCCTCACTGCAACCAAATTTAACTTATGCTCCTCACTGCAACCAAATTTAACTTATGCTCCTCACTGCAACCAAATTTAACTTATGCTCCTCACTGCAACCAAATTTAACTTATGCTCCTCACTGCAACCAAATTTAACTTATGCTCCTCACTGCAACCAAATTTAACTTATGCTCCTCGCTGCAACCAAATTTAACTTATGCTCCTCACTGCAAACAAATTTAACTTATGCTCCTCGCTGCAACCAAATTTAACTTATGCTCCTCGCTGCAAACAAATTTAACTTATGCTCCTCACTGCAAACAAATTTAACTTATGCTCCTCGCTGCAACCAAATTTAACTTATGCTCCTCACTGCAACCAAATTTAACTTATGCTCCTCACTGCAACCAAATTTAACTTATGCTCCTCACTGCAACCAAATTTAACTTATGCTCCTCACTGCAAACAAATTTAACTTATGCTCCTCACTGCAACCAAATTTAACTTATGCTCCTCTCTGCAAACAAATTTAACTTATGCTCCTCACTGCAACCAAATTTAACTTATGCTCCTCCCTGCAAACAAATTTAACTTATGCTCCTCACTGCAACCAAATTTAACTTATGCTCCTCACTGCAAACAAATTTAACTTATGCTCCTCCCTGCAAACAAATTTAACTTATGCTCCTCACTGCAACCAAATTTAACTTATGCTCCTCACTGCAACCAAATTTAACTTATGCTCCTCGCTGCAAACAAATTTAACTTATGCTCCTCACTGCAAACAAATTTAACTTATGCTCCTCGCTGCAACCAAATTTAACTTATGCTCCTCCCTGCAAACAAATTTAACTTATGCTCCTCACTGCAACCAAATTTAACTTATGCTCCTCCCTGCAAACAAATTTAACTTATGCTCCTCACTGCAACCAAATTTAACTTATGTTCCTCGCTGCAAACAAATTTAACTTACTCGCTGCAACCAAATTTAACTTATGCTCCTCACTGCAAACAAATTTAACTTATGTTCCTCACTGCAAACAAATTTAACTTATGTTCCTCACTGCAACCAAATTTAACTTATGCTCCTCACTGCAAACAAATTTAACTTATGTTCCTCACTGCAAAAATGAACTTATGATCCCTATTGCAAACACGTAAATATTATTTGTAGCACTCACTGCAAACTTTTAATAACTGTATTATTATTACACAATAATAATAGAATTGTGAAGATATTTACTCTTACATAAATCATTATTATAACACACACATATAATGATTTGTTATATATATATATATATATATATATATATATATATATATATATATATATATATATATTATACATAAGTCATTATATATATATATATAAACATAAGTCATTATATATATATATATATATATATCATGACAAAGACAACCAGCTATCAAGTTGGTTACTCTCTGTATCAGAATGTGCACACACACACACACCTGTCAATCAAATGCCACACCAACAATAACAGGCCACTTCAACAGCTACACAAATAAACATTTATGATAGTTACTGGTGGCTGTGGGTTAATGAGAATGGGTAATTATAACAGTTAATTACCCTGTAAGCACCCCCACTAGGGAGTGGCCCCTCCCACAGGGGGTGATAGGGTGAATTAAGAATGATATCAACAGTTGGCCAATGTGTCTTCATTTATCTCTGAGACACTTTCTAGGCTGCAGCCAAATTGTTATGTCACATGATATCAGTGGATCATCCATAGGGACCACCTCATTCTGTTACTTATTAATCAGGGTAAATTCAAATTAATCTTATGCAGGAATAGTGAATTTACTAGACAGGATAACCCGGCTATATATAGTGATGATAACAATTATAATCATAGCATTATAATAGCATATATCTTATATTTTACTTGCTCTACTTTAGAAGTGGTATGTTGTAGTGATGTTTTGTATAATGTTGTCAACCAAACTCAACATGAGAAATCTACATAACACCAGTTATTGATATTTTAAATCATTGCATAATTATCATTATCATTAACATTACCTCAACTCAATTTATAGATTTAAATTATTACACCTTTCATTTAATGTCAAGTTGGCTAACTGAATGTCAATTGGACTGAAGTGATTAACTATGCACCTTTACCCAGGATGCTAAATCTGTATGTATACAGGCTAGCTGTGGGTTTCTGTAGTACATAGATGGATAACTTTGATTGACAGGTGTCAATCAACAGCAGAGTCACAGCCAGCCAGTGTCTGTGTACTGCTTGGCACAAGTTAACATATTCTTGTGAAGTATTCAGCCAAAGTACAAAGAACAACAATCTTATGCAATGTACACCAGCAATACACAAATGTTACTCAACTAACAACCCCAGCAGGGAACCTTGAGATTTGCCTTCGTCATAATCCATCCTGTTTACATTTTCTTTGATGTCTCTAAGCTTCATTTATCTGAGCTGCGTGTATGTCTTGTTTAATAAAATTAAGCTAGGGTGGTATATGTCAGACATATAATGAGCACTTGCAAGCAGAACAGTGGAAATATTTATGAGTTCTAACCCAACATAGTTAAGGCGTATTGATTAACACACATAAACTATTACAGAATGTTAAACAATAATTTAAATACTTAACCATATTAACCTCGCAGTTGCCAGCTTACTTTTGTGGACATAATTTATATACCAAGACATTTTGTGGACATAATTTATATACCAAGACATTTTGAGGGTTAGTTCCAAACATTCAGAATTCCAACAGTAAATTATTTATATTAAATACAGTAACAATAAATGTATGATAATCAATCCTCTAATGTCATTAATAGATATAAAATCTAATTTTTTTTAAATGACAAAATAACAAACTAGAGAGGGTCAAGGCTGAAGATGACCACTAATGTGAGTGACCAAGTGCCTGTCACATTAGGGTGACAGACTGACAGGACATCTCTGGAGACACTGTCTCTATCCCCCCCCCCCCACCCAACCTCCACAATCCCCCTCTCTGCCAGACTCAAGGGTCATATCTGTCAGACTTGCTGGACACTGCCCCTCTCAGGGCTCAGCCACTCATGTGTTTAGAACTTCCACTAACGCTATGTGTCATTAAAGATACACATACCCAAAGTATTGCAGATTGCAGTATCGTATGCCCACACAAAGGATTTTAGCACATCACATTTATAATTTCTTATTGAATAAATTAAACCTGTCAAGTATTGACTACAATTTGCCAACTTGTTTGTAAAAATGTGCTTAGAATCATAAGTAAATTTTGTGTGCAAACTTAATGGGCAGCTAATCTAGCTATAATGGGATAAAATAACAAGATAACATATGATGCAGTTGAAGGAAGAAGTAAAAACAGTAGCATGAATTATAACCGTATTATTTTCATGAATATATTGTTTTTTCCTTAGAAAACTTCAATTACAAATATAATCAATGCTCATTGAATTCAATACTCACAGGGAGAATATTTCATCATACACAGGAGAGGCAGTGTTGTGAATCACCTCTGTCTCACACTCCGGCAACGCTGATACTCTCGGCAACAGGGACACCTAGTGGCAACAACCAGAACCAATGCACTTGGGTATTTAGTACAAGTAACTACCCTTCATAAATTAATATGAAACATTTCTTCCTTGATGATGGCATAGATTATTTGATCACATTCATTAGTTGTGAGCTCATTCAAAACACAATTACCCGATCTGTATAATATATATATGTATACTATATATATATATATTATATATATATTATATATATATATATATATTATGCAAACTGGGTAATTGTTTTTTAAATGAGCTCACAACTAAAAAGTGCACATATATTATATATATATATATATATATATATACATACACACATACACTGTATATAAAGGTTTGCGTACAAACCCTCCAAAGAATACTTAAATGAGAAATAATTGAAAGAGAAGCTGCACTTAATAAGAACAAATCAACTTACCTGTACAAGTGAGTGACAGCATGAGGCAGTGGGACTGGACAGGTGTCTGGCTTGGAGAACTGAAAGACAGGGACATTACTTACTACAGGCAGTGAAAACTCATAGTTTATGTTGGAATGTTGACTTATTGCTAATGTTTATTTATTTGTATTTTACAATATTTAAAAAATTGTATTAGTTCATTGTGTGTTCATGTGTAAACCTTGGTGTTTACTCATGCAGGCCTGTGGCTACCTGCTTTTTCTTTCTTAATTGTTATTTGCATGTAAATTATTGAACTGAATCAACTGAAAATATGCAATAAATCAATAAATCAATAAATAAATAAATCAATCAATCAATCAATCAATCGATTGTTCCCTCAATCACACAAATGAAACACCTCTCTCAATATTCAACTGTCTGGTATACTTGGTATAAAATGTACATTAAATTTTGTTCATCAGGATATATTTTAAAGAATGGGAGTAAAATCACACTGACTAATCTTGAGCTGTTTCTGGGGTTAACAGAAGCAGGAGACACAAGGCTGTGCACCTTTTATAGAAACCATCCAAACAACAGCAGTAGGATTCAAAACCTGGTTCTACTGACCAGTGTTCTAAGCACTACAATCCCACAAATCTGTCACCATTGCAGACCCAATTAGAGTGGTCAATTAATTAGACTCAGGGTAGAGAATACATGAGATCAGTTGAGTTGTAATCATTACATAAGTTCTACTAACTGAGAAGCCAGTGTGATACACTGAGTCTTCATGACTGGTGGTATTGGGAGGGTCAAAAACAATTAGGGATTACAGTAACTGTGTGAGTAGTGAGTAGCAAGTCTTCTTTACAACACTTTCACCTCCAATTGTCTCAAGGTCTTGGGCCATCACAAGTGTTGACCAGTGATGGTCAACACTTGAGCATGTAATTAGGTTAAGCAACATGCACATATTTAATAAGCACACATTTAAAAATAATAATTTAAAACATTCTGGCCATTATATTCTTATTTTTTATAGAGAAACTTGCTTAACTCGTGTTTCTAAATGTCTGCATATAAAACCTAAAGTAAATGTAATCTTCTTGCAGGGATATTTTAATTTAAGAACTTATGACTGACAGGATCTAATGTATGTTATGCTGAATCTGAAATCTGAACTGGATGTCATAAGATACTTGTTGGTTATTATTAATAAAAAGACGTTATTTCTATATAAACTACATTCTGCCAAAACATCTATCAAACGATATATAAATATAACATCTATCAAAAGATATATAAATATAACATCTATCAAAAGATATATAAATAAAACATCTACCAAAAGGATACATTAAACCACCACCTCATTGGAGGAGGGAACTTTGGTTGATGATGATGAAATAATCAAAGAATGCACTTAATTAATGAAGCAGACCTGAAGGGGCCACAAACTCACTTTGAAACATGGTCCCCGCCAGAGGGAGCCCTGGTAGGGTGTGTGGGGTAGGGTGTGAAAGGGCAGGACATGAGAAGTCAGTGCTACCTGGCTGCCTTTGATCTGTAGATCCAGGCACTGGACACTACCTGCTCTAAGTGGAGGTGTCATAAACCTTCAAGTGCCCTACCTGTCTCACTGTCACTAGGTGAAACTGGTGGCAGCAACAAAGTCACATTTGACTGTGACAGATACAATTATATATCACACAAAGTATGGCACATGTCTGATGAATGACTTAACACAATACTATTTGACTGTGCTGAATATGCTGAATAAATATGGCTTGTAGAAGACCAAGTACAGCAGTGCCTGAAGCATGATGTGCACTCCAGACATCCTGCCTTGCTCAGGCATGTTTCATTGAATGTAGGTGATTAAGTGACAAAGAGGAAAAACACTTTAAAGCTAAACCAACATATATATATATATATATATATATATATATATATATATATATATATATATATATACATATACATATACATATACATATACATACATATATATTAAATGTAACAGTAAAAATGAGCTAACTGTGTTCACTTACCAGTAAAAATGTGCAGGTGCTTGTATAGACAATTTAAATAAATCATGTTTTGACATTATTTCCCATGACTTTTTCCTACACAAAACTGTGTGACTTTTTACCTGTGACTGTCCACTGTTTTATTTTATTTAACCAATAATTTTATCTCATAAATTTATATCGGTAAAATGTAATATATATATATATATATATTATGTGCACAGGTGGTTTTCTTGACAGGTCGGTGAAGCTACTGTTTACCAATGCCATTACGCTGACTAATTCTCATTTCTGCAGACTTCTGTGTGGACTGAATTTCCATGTGCCTGCCTTGTTCTTGGTATATTTATTATTGTTGGATGTAATTTAGGTGTCTCACTCCTGTGATAGTGATTTCTTTGATCAATAGATGGGTGACCAGCTCTTCAGTTTAAATGCAATTCAATAATGAAAATGTGAAATAAAAAATGGAAAAGATATGTGCGACTTAGTGGTTGCTAAAAAACAAACTAGAAAGCATGTTTAGATGATAAATGATAAAGATTCTGCTCACTTTTGGCATTGTAGGATTTTGTCAAGAGGGATTATCTATTGAGATTATCCACTTGGAATATATCCCACTTACCATGCACTGTCAGTAGTCCATGGTTGAAGTAGACCCTCAGCTTCAGTTGACCTACAGGAGGAATCCAGATAGTCAAGTAAATAAATGTTCTAGTAAGTGGAAGAAAGTAACAGTAACTAACAAACAAACAACAAGTAAAACAATTTTTTTAAATAGTCAAGTACTTTGGAAATTAGTTAATGTAAACATACAATCAATTAATGCTATTAAAACATGATTGTCATAAATGATAGTCATGAAAACAGAATGCTAGTTTTTAATTTCAAAGTTGGCTTCACCAGTATTGTTTTAATAATAATAATAATAATAACAGGCACAATAAGCAATCTGTACATGTATAGCCAAGTTGATTCCTGCTCCACAATGCATGGCTTACACCACCTTCTGAAGTCTAATTCACAAACATAATGGAGTTAGGAGGATAACTTGACAAGATGGACAGACAGACAAACTCAGACTATAGGGTAACTCGCTTGAATAGTATCTTTGTCATGCCTATTGTTGTAAAATATTTAGTATATAATTATATGCATGCATGCATGCATGCATGCACGCACGCACTCACACACACAAACCAATTTAAATTATTTTAATAATTCTTGAGTCTAGTATCTATGATGGGAAAATTCCTATAATTCGGGGGTTTTGTCCAAGGGGGGTTTGTCCTGGATTCCACTCAACCATGTCATTGACTATGTTTCACACAAACATAATCTCTAACCTAATAACAATAACAATGCATGGGTAAATCTAAACAGACTTAAAGTTCTATTCCTGTATCACAACAAACCAACAAATAATATTTAATTATATTTTGAAGTTTAGACAATGAACTAGCTAAACTGCCATACAAAATAGTCTAATCTGCGAACAGATTAACACATTGAACAAGCTTACTGTTTCTATGGTGATTTGTTTCTAGAATGGAACTACAAGAGATTTGTTATGGGCCACTGCAAGACACACTGACCACATAGTGTAGCACAGCAACGTTTATGAACACCTAATGTTTATTTGGTTTGAAGAAACTAAAACAAAAACAGAATATTCTTCGCTATACAGAAGTTAAAGATATCCTAGACAATTCCAAAACACAAACGAATTGCAACACAACACAAACAGTTCAACATAGGTATTTATGCATTTTTATGCTATTAAACTGTAGACACCCTCAAATAACTAATTACTAGCTCAAAGTATATATGTAGGTATGTTTGGAGTTACATTAGCAATGAAGCAATGTAGACTAGATATTAGAAAATTTTCATTTTCACAAAGAATAGTAAACGAATGGAACAGATTATCAGCTGATTGAGTAGGTGCTAGCAGTGTTAATATATTTAAAAATAAAATTGACATATACCTAAGACGGGCGGGTTATACTTAGATAGATAGGTTGAACTCTCGATAAACCAAACGGCTTCCTTGTCCACCTGCCATCAAGAGTTGATTCTCTTGGTGGCAATCTTGTTAAATCTTGTTATACTATCACACTCTCAAATAACTAATTACTAGCACAAAGTACACATAAAATACATCTACAAAACATACCTTCCAGACAGCAAGAACTGCCCACCACAGATTTGAAGTCACGGAATCTGAGACAAGACATTCTGTAGAGAACTGTGTCTTCTATGACTGAAGATGACCACACACTAACCCTGAATGCACATTACCCTAATCTACCTGTGGTTTTATCCACCCTCCTCTGCAGGTATCAAGTGGCACCCACCTGCTGTACCCTGCTCCTGCCTAATTACCCCCAGCCACCTACCCCCAGTGGTACAACCCCCTCCATGTAGCCCTCTTAATCAAGCTCATTTGCCCCAGCTTTTGTCTTCTGGGCTGGTCATTAAAATTGTAGATCATGTGGTCATAACCCTAGCACTGAGATGATGTGCTGGGGTGGTGGGGTGTGTTTTATTACCCCATCCCCTGGGGTGGTAATGAGAGGCTGGCTGTCAGACCCATTCTCCCCCTTTGGGAAGCTGCTAAGTGATCATATGCTCCAGCCTCAGGAGGCTGTGGCTGGAGAGATAAGTGGACACAGGCAAATGGGAAGGAGCTCCTTAATCTCCTCTTTCTCCAGCTCTACTGGTGGAGGTGAACTTTGCTTGCTCTGGACACAGAATCGTTCTTTCATGTTCTCTTTCAAGTTTTCACATTTCAAACAAAACATCTAAGAAATTGGCCCTAGAGAGTGTGGGGGTAAAGTCTACCATACACCCAGTGTGTTGGTGCTGTGTTGGTAGGCAGAATTAAAGTCACAAAATTACTTTATTTAAACACTATCTATTTAACACAAAGGTTTGGTGTTGCATACTCAAACACATTTGAATCTACTCTTTTGACAATTCAAGTCCCATTGTAGGTTGCTGACAGCCCAGAGGTATTTATTTCCTAGCGAGCAGAGAGCAGAGAGTAGTGAGTAGAGAGTAGAGAGTAGTGAGTAGAGAGTAGTGAGTAGAGAATAGTGAGTAGTTAGCAAAGAGTAGAGAGCAGAAAAATGTGGATTTTTTATTTTGCACCTAACCCTAACGAAAATTTGCATACATCGATAAATACATCTAGAAACTTTGGACACCCACATATAAAATCAACGGTTGGGGTTTTGTCCACATTTGCAATAAGCGGTTGGGGTTTGTCCTCCCACCATATATATACTATATATAATAGTTATATATATAATTATATATATATATATATATATATAATTATTTATATATTATATATAATTATATATACTATATATAATTATTATATAATTATATATATAATTATATATATAATTATATATAGTATATATAATTATATATAATATATAAATAATTATATATATATATATATATATATAATTATATATATATATATAATTATATATATATATATATATATATATATATAATTACACACACAAATATATATATATATATATATATATATATATATATATATATATATATATATATATATATATATATATATATATAATAAGAAATATAATTACAGCCAGGTAGTTGGTGGTAGGGACACTTACAAGTCCAGTTGGCAGTTGCCAAACAAGTGGTAAAATAAAAACATGGACAATTATCCGTGGCAAACAAGTTCAAATAACATAATAACATATTCAAATGTAAGTAATAAATTTAGGTTAGAGTTAAGGCTAGCATTTTTATTTATTACATTTATTAATTTTTTTCACTTAGCTACTTCATTTGTCTACTGGTCAAGTGTCCACTGGGCAACTAGTAAACTGCTCCCATAATATATTCTGCCCTTCAAATTAAATGTACTAATGCACTGCCTAGAGGCCCAGTGACAGCCTGTCTGTGAGGGGTGGGGCAACTGGCCCCTCCCATTTACTGACACGCCTCCTTTCTAGCCTTACATAGATGTGTGCCTTCTACAAAGTCTTTGTCAGCAAAGTAACTAGTAGTAATATAATAATAAGCTAGATTATGTACACACCCGTCAGTACTCGTCCTGGGTTTTTTGTTTATCATTTTAATGAATGAAAATGTAACCAAATTTTACATCAGTTTATTTTAATAATGTAAACTGTCAAAAGTATACTGTATGCATGCCATTCCGAGACAAAAACGTTTACAAAAATGTATTTACTCCTTCTTGCTACAGTAGCATGCAGTAAAACAGTGCTACAAACACTGATTGGAAGAACTGACTTTTATCATTACACTTGCACCTGACTGATGACTGCAGGCAAGTCTAGGACAGCTGCCCAGTGGACAGTTGCTCGGCAGTCAGTTGTTGCCCAGTGGTCAAATACAAAAGTGGACACTTCCTCAGTGACAAAAACTCCATAAATGTAATAAATAAAAAATCCTTGTCTAGTTCTGTGGAGTTTGCAAGAATGATTCTATGCTTCTCTTCCACTTTAGGCATATAAAAGATGTGTTGCCACTGAACAATTGGCCATGTTTTAATTTGACCACTGAGCAACTGTCCAGTGCCATGCACCTCAGCACGAAGGTAGGACAAAACCCCCTCCGGACAAAACCCCCTCGGACAAAACCCCCTCGGACAAAACCCCCTCGGACAAAACCCCCTCCATACATAACTCCATCAAGACATAAGCTCTTTCCGGACAAAACCCCCTCGGACAAAACCCCCTCATCATAGATACTAGCCTCAAGAATTATCAAAAGAAGTAAACTTAGCTTGGCTGTATATTTGTGCATACTATATATAATATAGCGGATCGGTGGTGCTGAACAGCAATCTTCTCTTCTCCTGAAATTTTAGCTTAACTTAATAATTGTATAAATATATTTTTTAAACAAAATTGGACGCATTCAATTGTAATTATAATTTTAAATGATATTTTAGTTGTCTTATGATGTATGTCTACTAATTTAAATTATATTTTTAAAAGATAATACATATATATTTTAAATAATTTTAAAGGACATTTTAGATATACTTATTTATTTATTAACTATTTTTTTTTCATTTTAAAGAACAAATTATGTACAATATGTATATCTTATATCTATAGCTTATATTTATTTGCCATATTTCATTTTATTGGATATATATATATATATATATATATATATATATATATATATATATATATAGGCACTATATGAGTCAACGCCAGACTACATTCCAATTCATCATGTAACTTATTATGCTGAACTTATTACGTTGAATATGGCAATAAAGCTTTATTATATATATATATATATATATATATATATATATATATATAATTTGGTATGTAAAAAATGTAAATACATACCAAATATTTTATAATTACTAGCATAATAAAGGTGCTATTCAAGCAAGTTACCCTCTCTCTAGTATCAATGATGAGGGGGTTTTGTCCGGAAATGGATTGTCTAGAAGGAATTATGTATGGAGGGGGTTTTGTCCAAGGGGGTTTTGTCCGGAAATGGCTTATGTCTAGAGGGAGTTATGTATGGAGGGGGTTTTGTCCGAGGGGGTTTTGTCCGAGGGGGTTTTGTCCAAGGGGGTTTTGTCCGGAGGGGGTTTTGTCCGCGCACCCCTCAGCACGCATGCATGTGTTCATGATTACAAGCAGTTATATGACACCACTGTACCACTTTTTTCATTCAAAGGGTCACTTTCCCTCAAACTGACTGCACCCAGAATTTACGTTTCTCCAATTATTTCAACAAAAGTAAATCAAAACTGAACTTACATTATATTATTTTTCCACAAAAACTTATTCTGCAAATAAGAAAACCAAATGAAGTATGTATCGTGCTCAGGATGTTAATAATGAAACAGCAACAATTCCACTTGGGGGACCAGTGTAGTTGATAAAGGGAAGTTTGGCTACTCACCCTGGGTTCGGAGGTGAGTCTTCGGAGGGCCAGGAAACTCCGGAAGACAGGGTTTGGGCATCTTCCGACTTGGGAAGGGGAGGCTTTGCTTTGATCCCCTGGGAGTCATCCTCATTTCAACCCTCTATGGGGGAGTCTGAGGTTGTTCTCTCCCACACAGCACGGCCTGTGGGACACACAGTGTCAGGACGTCACAGGCAAAATTATAACAAATTATTTTTTTAAACAGCAACATTGTCATTGAACAAAATGTCACTAGATAAATTTACATAGGACAATAATGAGAAATGCCACATACTGGATGATATTGCACGGTATATAATAACACCAAGATAAAATACAACAAACACAATTCTACAAAATTCAACTGGATCAAATGTAACAGAATTACATGGAACAAACTGCAAATTTAGCACAGGACGATAATGACTACAAAATGCTGGAAAATAGACAATAAACAAAATGGCATTGGAGAAACTGCACTTTGACAACAATGAACTGCCACAAAACTCAATTGAAGAAAAAATGCAACTTGACAAAACAGAAGTTTGACAGGATGTCACCGAAAAAATGACAGCAGGACAAAACGGACAGTGGATAAATGACAATGGACAAAATGATACTGGACAATAAATCAATGCACAAAATTACTCTCAACAAAATCATTAAAAAACAAAATCCTAGCACATGCAACACAGGATCTTTGCAACCTACCTGACCCCACTAGGAATCCCTGGACCGAACCAATGTAACTCTGTGTTGTTATGACAATGGCACTGGTGTTTTTGGGGATCCATTGTTCCTGCATTAATTTGTCACATGACTGTATTTGACCAATTACTGACTCTTACAAATACCTGACTTTGGCAGGTATCTTCCCTCTTGTAAACACAACCAGGGACCACTGAGAGCCCAGGATGACACAGGGCTAAGTGGGAAGCCAAGGGTAAAAGGGAAGCCTTCAGAGTTATGTGAATACACCACCAGGGTAATTCTTCCTGAGTTATTCATCAGCTGAAAGAATCTCAGAGAACACTCTGACAGTTCTTGTAATTATTCTGCAGAAAATAGTCCCAGTGGAACAAATAAACAAAACTTTGAAACTAAAAGACAGTATTATTTATTTGGATGAGCAAACAGGAAACATAATAATTAATATAATAATTAGCTATTTCTGAGGAAAACTGTAAAGTTATGTAATAAAATAATAGTAAATGTATCAACGTGCGTGCGTGCGTGCGTTTGTGTGCGTACGTGTGTATGTATGTGTGTTTGTGCATGTGTATACGTTTGTGTGTGCGTTTGTGCATGCATGGATGCATGCGTATGTGTGTGGTGTATATATGTATTCATGTCTGTATGGACATGAGTGTATGCATGCATGTCCAACTCAGTACCTGTCAAGTGAAGTTTTGGGTAACTGAAGCCATGTTTCATGAGGGGAATACACAGGGAACCACCAAAGAAACACCCACAGCTTAGCCTGAGTAGTTCATAACTTCATATACAGCAGCAAACAGGTCCATTGCTTGGGGTGACTTGTGGACAAACCTTTCGCTCTCTACCAATCAGACTAAACTGAGATATTGTGAGAGCATTTTATACAATGCTTACAACTACCAGTCATTCAAAGAGTCACTCTAAGATATTCTACTAGACATTTCATTCAGAATATAAATACTTGAGCAAGTTCAATACATGATTGGAAATAAAATCTCATGAAAAAATGACGGAAACCAACTCAATATTTTGGGTAGGAAAAAGTCACAGGAAATTTAATAAAACAAATTATTTGAAAACTAATAAATAAAAATGTTTGCATATTTTCTATTAATATTTCAACATAATAATGTTTAATTAAGATGACCATTTCAAAGAAAGTCACAGACCATGGCTAAGTTTGAGATCATACATGATTGTAATGAATATTTCAAAGAAATGCTGAATTTGTCTTGCATTTTTCATTGACACCTCAGCAAAAGTTAAATTTACAAGTGATTTGCATATGAAATGTATGCAAATAATCTGTTTCGCTGTCTTGAGTCTAATTTTGATGATAAAGATGTAAGGTATTTAATATTTCCAATTAAGCACAAACTAAAAAAAGTCATGTTGTGTTTTTGATGTGATTTTATTTCCTGTCACTTCTGCCGTGACTTGTACTTTTTTTAATCTAAATTCACACGCAGGAGGTCAGTGTGACCAATGACATCCATTTCAAACTTCTACATATTTAAGGACACACAACACTTTAATTGAATCTGACCATGTGGCATGCGTGTTATCATATCTAAATTAACGTGTTTTCATTCTTGCCATTTTCAGCATAATTTGTATTTACTCAAGTTGGTTGCTACAACAAAGGGAAGACAGAACCCGGGGTTGAAAGACCCAGGGTGTCTGCCCCTGTCCCGCCTAATGGGGCATGGAGGAATAATTTGTTTCCTGATGGGTCTGAACAGGTATGTAAGTAGCCCCGGGGCACAGGATTGTGGCATCTACAGATTGTGGCATTTTAGCTTGGTGGATATGGAAATATAGAGCAGGATGTAATATAATATGAATTCAAGTATAATAATGGCAATTTTCATAGCGCTGGTATCCGCCATGTAGTGGGGCTGATGGCACTTTTACATCATTACATGTTCATCAGACACTTGTAAAACATCCTGCTAAAATAATAGTTACTAATGTTAAAGCAACATTTTAGACTAAAAAAATGATATAATTACCTTTCATTATAGTAGTAATAAAAATGGTGATATCATTATCAGTGTGAAGTAAAGTTTCTACAAATGTATATACAATAAAAAAAAACAGCTGCTTGTATTATAGGAAAATAGTTTAAAAATCAATGTCATAAAATGAATAAAGTCAATTCGTCCAGAACATGTCCAGGAAAAGTCCACATGTATTACTCAAATTAAGCTTTGAAACGATGTGTTTTTAGTGCTGTGTTGAAGATACTGATTGTTGCGCTGGCTCTGATAGTAAGCATAAGGTGTTTTTATTTCCTATAATGAGACCTTGTACATCTCATAACATTCTAACCATAATAATTACATACAGACCAGTGAGTTGATGCTGGAAACACCTAGACACAGTGTTGAGATGGCTGGTAGGGGTGGGTGAAATGGGACCTATTTTACTGGAGAAAGGCAAATTGGAGACCACTATCACTGCGACTGTCACCGTGGGTGTGGGGACAAAGAGAGGACAACTCTATTTGGGGATTCCTTCCAATGTCACGACTGCTAGAAACAAAAGGGAAAGTGTCCATCTTCCCATCTGACAGGTCGACAATGAACTGACATGGCAGTGGTGTGAATAACCCCCTCTCTGACTCCCTCCACACCCCACACCCTGTGACACCCCCTGCCTCAGTGGTAGGAGGCAGCTACTGTGTGGGGTGTGAGAGGGACTGGGGTGCCTGTTCACCCTTGCCCTGGTACAGAGCCAGGGTGCCATCAGGGAGGTGTCATCAGATGTCATTGTCTCACAAATGACCAAGTCATTCATTGCAATGCACAGAAAGACCAACAAATCCAACCTACCTTACTACATCTGACCAGCTAATATTTTTATACATGTAGTTTGTAAAATTAATTCACATATCTTAAACACCCAATTTAAAAAAAACATTAATTTTCATGATAAATAAACTTTTTCAGTGCACAACTGTTTGAGTTAATTTGGAAGGCACCTCTGAGGAACTGAGACAAAAAAGGCACTATAATATTTTATTCATTATTATATTAATACACTATAAAGACACAATTTTGAACGACCTAAACTGCAAGGAGGTAGTCTTTTTGTTGTAGACATGTGTTTGATATACCATAGTAAACTAACATATTGATCACCCATTATCTTAAATAAACAATTAAGCAAACGGTCTGTTTCTTTTTACGTCGGCCATCTTGGGCTGCACATGCTGTAAGTGGGAGAAGAAAGGACAGCAATGAAGGCTGGTGCCCAGAGATGGAAGGGAGGAGGCGTGGGGATGGCCAAGGCTGTGATGGGAGGGGGAACTATTAGGAGAGATCTGGGGCTCATCTCACTAACGTTGTTAAGAGCTCTTAAACGTGATTTTGCAACTTAAAATGAATTCTGATCCATAACAATGATCTTGAATACATGTACCTTAAAACGGTCACCATCATGCCTATGTAAACATATTCAACAACAACAAATAATTCAGTCGAATAATAAGTCTACAAAAAATAATAATGTGGTAATAATTATGTAAGCATTATATCATATAATGACAACAACATTATTTTATTTATTAAGTTTTTATATATTAGCTTGTTTTATTAGATATAATTAATGTCTGATATAATCTGTGCAGACTGACATAACGTGAAGTATCTTCAAAAACAACTCAGACCCTTATCAGTAAAAAACATACGTTTCCTATTGAGCTACTTCAAAGATGAGGTGTAGATGGTGTTAAGCTGTGGAACTCTTAGATTAAGATCCAAAAAGATGAGGCGCTATCAGAAATCTAAACAAAACATTACTGAAACTACTTCCTTGAAGCATATCAGTTATGTTACTTAATTTGCATATTGTTGCTGCTAAGAAACTACCAGGAAATGGGACTATAGCAATGGTCAACCTTTACATATGCTACATTGTTAAATTAAGCTGCACTGTGCTTATTATAATGCATTACTGAATTTGAGGAAAATAAGCATCACTTTTACTTTCTCTGTTTGTACTTGAATGTTTTTTAATGCCTAATGTATATTTATGTTATGTTCAACTGAAAAAGTATTGAAATGAAGATAAGTTTAAGCCATACAGCAACATGAAGCGAAGGCTTTGTTTCTACTTACATGTTTCTCCAGCAAGACAGCGTCCAGTCTTTGGCTTCCACCAGCTGTCTTCACACCACAAGTATTGCCAACAGATTATCCCTGCACAGATCCAGAACAGTGATCCTAGTAGATAATTCCTGATCCCTGCGGATCCCGAAACGTGATGTCTTCGGGCTGCTGACCGCCTGCAAACATGACAGGAAGTCTGATGGACGATGGTCACTTTAGCAATGCCTTAATGCATGTGAAATTGACCAGAGTGAAATGTAGTGGTCATTTGCCCTTCCTGCTGTGGGGCTCAATGGGAACACCTAAGTAGGGAGCCATCCCAGTGCACATTTCCCTTCCCCCTCACACCTGCGCCATTGAGCAGGAATCGCGCACAATACGAGCGCACCGGCTTGAGCAATTATCTCATTTTCCCGTTTTGAAGTCGTGTCGTTGAAGCCTGCGGCAATCGACACAGCCCATTACAAGGTTTGCCCTTTTCCTGTGGTTCCCACCACTGTCATTTCTCCCTCCAACCAATGAACACCTTCACTCCAACCGACGAATTCAACAATAGCAAAACAATTTCCTCAAGCCTTGTGAAAGGTATCCCGTGTAGATCAGCCCGTCTAGTGAAAGACAAGGCTTATCATGGGTCTGATACCTTGACCACACCTCCAAACTCAGCCAAATTATGCCACCTACGATAACAAAACTTGTAACTCTCGTCAACTCCAGTCCACTTCAAGGAGCAGAAACTGTGAATAGTCACCAGGAATCTCTCGGACTCGTCCCAAACTCATGTCCCAAACTGGGAGGAACAATGACATGGCATCTGATAAAACATGTTGACAGAGATTGGCTCAATCTGAGCAGGAGATCAAACCAGAAATTACCTGCAATCTGTGTAAGTTTGTAGTCGTCTCACACATTTGTGTCGTTCCATGTACAGACAGTCTGGTGGCTGGTGGCTGGAATGTCATTGCCAGCAAACACAGACATCATGCTTGGGTCATCGCCCTGGCACACATACTCGTAATAAATAGCAACTTACGTATTTAGTGTTATTAAATATAATTAAAATATTATGCTTATATAAAAAACTTGCATTCATAATGATATTTTAGTAGCTAGAATATAAACATTGTTAAAAAATATTACATTGTAAGGGAAGTTAGTGCATGGTGTGATGCTTGGTGGTAATATTTTGAGACAATATTTTAAATACATTTGCCATTGCTGTCTTGCTGCTGCCAACTTGATCTGAACGATTCTCTTCATCGTCAACTTCAGTATGACAACAAAGAAACAGGCCTGTGATATCTACTGTAAGAAGTATAAATACTTTTCAAAGAATGCAATCTACAGACAAAGTTGTTAGTAGCGATTGATTTGATGAAGATGACAGGTTCGGGAGATATGACACAGCAGCCTGACAAACATGTTGGGTCAGTGTTGGACACACAACTGGACAAGCCATGGACAGTGTTCTTGATACTAAAGAAATTTGGAATTTCACAAAAATAAAAATCGCAAAGAAATTCTGGATTTTATAGGGATTCTTCGTATAAGTTAAACTTTTTGTAATGTATGCAATTTTTAGTTAATCCTGTTAACATAAGTATTTTATGTAATTCTATGCCTACATTTCATGTTCTTTTATTAGATTACTTTTAATGAACAAAAGACCATCAAGAGAAGATACACATAAAAAGGATCAAAGATAATCAAAATCCAACTCAAACTACAAAATCAATTCAAAATGCCCTATGAATTAGACGACATCAACACTATGTACAAAACAATCACAGACATGATCCAACAAAATGCAACAAGCATAGCCAAAGCAACAAAACTTAGTTGGAATCAGAATCTGTGATGTGGAATCAATCCCAAGTCTGTCTTCAAATGACCATAGAGATTGTGCCAAGAAATGACAAACTCTGTGTTACAATTCCCAGCTAACTGTCATTGTTCATAGATTATTATCACAACAATGTTACAAACCATACTTCAAATAAGAAACTGATGTCACCATCACCTCCGAAGACAAGCAACCCTTGAAACAAATCACCCCAGTCAGGACAATCGCCCCGCACTGACAGCTCAATCAGGAAGTATAAAACGCCCTGACACTGGGATGGATTGGGGTGCTAATAACCAGCCTACGAAGACGTACAATTGCCTCCTTGTAATTTCTTCGTGGTACACACTAGGCCCAGCTTTGCAATAAATCAGAGGAAATAGGCAGGTTTCAGAGTGTCTGCCAACAAAAGCAAGCCCTGATTGGTGGATCTGCCTGATAGATTGCTAGAGTGTGAAAGCCTGGAAGATACGCCTGACATTATTTACTTAATGAAGTGAACATCCGTGGTTATTACGTTGAATGCTCATTACAATGGTGCACAATACTCCCACATTGTTGAGTGCATGTTCACACAATTAAACCAGCAAATCACTGCCCATAATCTTTAGCAGGCATCTTGTATGGCCACTTAACTCACAGCTCAACTTTCCCATTCACTCTAAACACTGAGGCGCTGTCGAACCGGCTGATTAAAGTAATTTAAATATACCAATCAAAGTTACTCTCTCATATAAAATATATGATGGAAATTTTAAAAGTAGTGATATAAACTTATTAAGAAATACAAGCAGTAAAGATGGGATACAGATATTTTTTCCTGATATATTTCCCTAGACCTCGTCTCTACTAAGATTCCTATCCCAACCATTTACCCTTCTTTATAATGTTTACTATCAATGTCTTTTTTTTAATATTTTTTAATATTAATAAATATAACTATGATCTGCAACTATAAACTGCCCCCACTAGAATAAACAGGCCAATATAATATATGAGTAACATACAGTGTACTGTGATATGTTGTCTGAAAATATTATGTCTGAATATCACACCATGCAATAACTTTGCTTCAAGGTAATATCGTTATTTTCTAACAACTTAAATATTGTTGTGTTTTACCCATTTGTTTATAAAAACAAACGGATAAAACGTCTTCCTATGTCTTTGGTTTAGTGGGAGGATGGTGGGGCTTTCCTAGGAACAGTGAGCAACCATTTCCTACCCTAACTTGAGACACTGAACAACCAAACAACCATTAATAAATGATTTATCTCACAGCCCTAAGGCAATGTCACACCTGATCACCTCTCCTCTAATACCCCACCCTTCACCCCTCACACATTGTCCCCCATCCACTTTAACAGTGCCATTGTTCTGAGCACCCCTTCCAGTACATAATTGTTCAAGTGATTGTCAATTTGTTAATGCATTGTTTTCGACAATATAATAAATTATAAATATTTATTCCAGCCTGGTTTTCTTGAATGTTGATGGTGAGTCTTTGAAAGGATCTTACTTATATTTAACATTTTACTGATTTTTTGAATGATTGGTGTGAGATGCACAAATTAGTTTATGTAGCTTAAATATTGACAACAAGTCAAATACATGAGTAACATATTTAATCATAATTATATAAAGAATTGTAACTGCTATTTAATTGGTAAGTTTATTATAATAATATTGATACCTGGGATTATAATACTACTAATTAGTATTACTATTTAATCGTCACATAATTTTTTCTTAAATACATTAATGTCATCTACATGTCTGCAGGTAACACATCTGCTCGTAAATATTCTTAATATTAAAAAATAGTGTTTTTATTAGAACCTTGGAGTGTATGCAAGTCAATTCATTATTGATACAGGCACTGTTAGACTGACACGGACTAGTGATGAACAGGTGAACATACACACTATGTAAGTACAGAACCCTCAACCAGGTATGGCCAGTTAAGTGCACTTGATTGACTCTATCATCAGGCCGTCTAGTGTCAAGATTATGCATCATAAACTGTTATCACTGGACTTAGTGTTTAGGACTTTAGGTGAACCACTAGCCCAGGCATGCTCCAGTTGGTTTTACTCTTCCCCTGTAGATAAGTTGGGATCTCAACAGAAATATTTGCTTTGAAGAGTTTAACACCTGTTTGCTGCGGGATTATTGTTGCTAACTAGACTTGTGAATTGCATTCACACCTGTTCTGGTCCGAGATGGATTATCATGGTCTATCTTTGTTTGGAAAGTGTCTACAATAAAAAGCTGATGACACTCTGACTCTATTCTGGTGACACCCTGACTTTACACTGATGACACCCTGACTCTACACTGATGACACGTTGACTCTACACTCCCTCATCCAAGTCCAAGGAGTTAGTTAAGCAGAGGACCCATCCTGAAAAAGTAATGTAGTCTATCTAAAAATATGTGATAGCCATTTCAAAACTTCATCGTTATCACTGTCTACGTTTGAGTTTCATATTCCATGAGATTCAAGATTTGTTGTCAATTTCATAAATTATGGTGACTGGACATGCGCGATGTAACAATCCTTGAGATGTTATTATTTCCTGGCCTGGGGCTGGTGGAAAAACAAATTCGGGAGACTCGCGAAAATTCCAAGAGCTTCTATCGCCACGTCTATCTCAAATATAGAAGTCGGGAGAATAACGTTCTTGTTCTTGTTCTTGTTCTTGTTCTTGTTCTTGTTCTTGTTCTTGTTCTTGTTCTTGTTCTTGTTCTTGTTCTTGTTCTTGTTCTTGTTATGGTTAGCTCATCACTCTATGTTAGCCACATATTTGTGACTAGAGTATTGTCGAGCTTGGTTTTTCAGAGTTGTCCTTCTCTAGAATTATCATTGACATTGTTGCCACTGTAAATTATTGTTTGTCTTGCTACTCTTGACTATAAATTGTTGTAAGTCTTAGTCATAGCCATGCAGCACCAACAATTAGCATGCCATTATCATGCCATTTCGTCGATTTATGAAAATTACGACATTGCCAATGTCGTAATTTTTGATGTCATTAGTTTTAATTTCGTGAACTTCGGGTCAAACCATTAAGTTGATTAACTACGTTTTAGTGGCCAAATAAGTAGGGCAGGCATACTGCATAAATGAAAACCCTTGTTACAATATAAAAATCACATTTTGTTGTATGAACTCAAATGTAACATCGAACATCCTGAAACGATTACACCCATTTCGCGTCCTCTGCCTAGACCGAGTAGTTGATTCGCCAATGGCGTCCCTCCACCGCACCACGTGACCGCCAACGTCTCCGGCCGTCTGTCACTCAAACGCTACAGTCAACGTGATTAACGAGCGCTGTGGAACATCGGGTGTTACGGTGATCGCGTTGTTTCTTCACTCGGATGGTGACGCAGTGTCTTTCAGTACTAATTACTCTAATTTAAATTGATGTAATCAACGAGGTAGATGTGAATTGGAGAGACAAAAAGACAGCCAGATAGAGCGAACCATGGCAAATGCACGCGCCAACCTGTTCGACACGACAGAAACAAGACAAGAGTCGATCTTACTAAGAGCTAGAGCCTAGATATTGAAAATGTTGGTTGATTTATATCCGATGTGTAATCCCAAATATTATATTCACGATATAGCGAAACTCGCAAAAACGTCCTTACCTTACTTTACGTCCAGACTTGACAACAAACGCAGAGACGGCCAGACACTGAGACAGGCTGTGACACTGACAGGGCAAGGCACATTCCTTACTGCGTTTCTTGTTAACAGTAGGATACGTTACATGAACAATCTCTGTTAGTATTGTTGTAAAAATGTAAATTTTTACTAACTTACACAAATCACTTGTTCGCAAGTATGTTATTGAATTAGTGGCACGTGCTCACGGAGACTAAATTTATATTCCGATTGCTTGTAGTTCATGCTAATCCGCCACGTGGCAGCACGTATCGATACAGTTCCCATCGTTTCAAACTACTGCTGTATACATAATTATTACCCAGTGACTCTAGTTGAGGCGAGTAATTTACTAAAGAGTACTCGACTAACGAATAGTGTGTATGAATACAATTAATTAATTTTTCATCGCAGATAATACCCGAGTAACGAGCAATTTTTTGAAACTAGGTCTTACTCATACCAGTAGGGGAAGTAGGGGCATGACCGCACACCCTATTATTTGCGCATCGCGTAACATCTGGTTAGTGGAATCATGCTAAATGGCATCGTCTAACCCACAAATCAACCATTCGCATATACTTTTTGATAGAAGTGAATAAGTAAAAAGTTATGACATAACATTTTATTTTCGTAAACACTGATGTAAATTTACTCATATGCTGTTATGTGTATTACTTTAATTGCAAGACATGCATATAAATTTTCTTTCATAATTCCAAATTGCATTTTAATGTTTTATGATGTGTGAAATAAAGGATACTTTCATAAGTAGCATTTTCGCGCCATTCAGAATTATTCACGTGTTGGATGCTTGGGACATGTTCGCAAAGGCCTGTGCGGTCATGCCTCACCCGCTGTGCAGACGTATTTCGTGCATTGGTACCTATAATATTATGTAGTCTACTTAGATACATATTTAGATACTTCAGTTGCTTACCACAAATATTATAGGAAACTTTGATTTGAGATAGTATATGATGATTATTATATAATTATTTAATATTATCAAACTTTTTATATCATTCATCGCTTCATCAATGTGTAATAGGCTATATCGTGTTGACGTCACATTTTCCATGTTGTGCATCATTAGGTCCGTTAAAGAAATAAAGCTAAATTGATCATTGCTCGTAGACTAAAATAACCAAGATGACAAATGATGTATAATTTATAATATGCAACTTTGCCCGTATGTTACGTTAGTCCATACAAAGCCATGCTCGCACAACCAACAAACTGAGTTTTTAGTTTGACTTTGCGCTTTACGAGACTATGCTGTTTTAGCTAGAAGGCTTCAGACAAGCTGGGTTGCAAACTTTGACTTTCCCCGTTACAAAATCATGCTGTTGTTTGCTTTGACTCTCAAGGAGGAATAAACGTGGACTATGATTCAAGGCCACTGTATTTTCAAAATTTAACTTATATATGAAAACTTGAAACCGTTGATTTGTGTTCTCTGGTGTTTCTTGTAAGTTTTTTTTTGAGTAATGCATATTATCAGTAGTGTACACATACCAATACATATTATTATTGCAGTTAATGGTCAGCTCTGTGAGACCAGCTGTTGTTTCGCCATTCCTGGGGCATAACCGCACACAGTGTGCGGCTATGTCCCGTACCTTGGGGCATGTCCGCACAAAGCTATGCCTCTACATTTGACCAAATATTTAAATATCTGATGGGATATGCGATTTCTCAACTAACTAACAACAAAGTAATATGATTGCTCATTCTGAATACTAAATATCACCCTCTTAGCACACACAGTGCATTATCTATAGCTTGTTTCACCTTAAGTGTGCGGACATGCCCCTACTTCCCCTACTATTGAAAGTATTCAGGCATAAGTATTTAATTAGTATAATATGTATGGCACAAGTTGTGTCATGGCAGCATCCAAATATCTGCCCATTCGCCCTGTGTATGGGAAAATGTGCAGTTTTGTGTGTGTGTGGGGGGGTGTGTGAGTGGTGGATGGATGGATGCTAAGCTCAGCCAATAAGATCACTCCTTATCACGATTCTGGTATTTTAGTTTTGGCCATTACATGTAGGCTGTAATATCTAGGAACTAAAAGTAACATTTCAGTATACGGTACCATTCAGTTGCACTGAGAATAGTCTAACAAGTAAATACATCAGGACTCCGTGGAGTCATTGCTTTTATCTGTTTAGGGGGGATGGGCATGTTCACTGTTCTCGTGGCTGGTACAGTTGCAACTGGTGGAGAAAGTTACTAGGAAAAAGTACAACTGATTCAGCTAAATAGTAAACAAGTAGTCTTTGCATCATTGATGAATTCTTCATAGAGAAGTGAATTTTGAATAGTCATGTGTGCCAGAGGGCACGGCATGTCTTGTATAGTTCTAAAGATTGGATAAATGCAGTTGTCATATTTAATTGACAATTAATTATTTTAATATGACCATAATTTGCTATAATTGCTGTGAGTCCTCCTCACATTGTCACAGAGTTGGCCAGTATCGTATGTATCTTATTTCTTGGAATTTCCCGCTGGACACAGAGATGGTCAGTGCTGGTCTTCACACCCCGCTGCTGGACACCTGTCAGATTACTACCTTCACATTGACCAGCAGGTGAAATATGATATGTCCACTTAATTTCTACCATCTCAGGTGTGAACCTGGAGAGCTGGTGTCCACCATCTGCCACAGGTCACGCGTGGCCGCACACAGGTCACATGTGGCCGCACACAGGTCATGTGACTAGAGCAAGACTTCTGCCGATTATGAGCACTGTAAGGGCAGGAATATTATTGGGAATAACAATGACAGGAGATAACATTGAATCTAAAGTGAACCTGGGATTAATTATCCAAATGAACAAGGCCAAGAGACAAGAGACAGGCCACAAAGTCAGACGTCTCTACAATTATTGTCACATTTGTCACTACAGTAGATAGAATCCACTCTGTGACGACTGTTCATCATGATGACATGGCAGTAATACTTCTAGCATTTCCATCTAGTGCTTTCATAGCAAGAAAATATATATTTATTTAGATTACATAATGATAAGATTGCTGATTTTATAATCATCAAATCAAAACTTATGTCCAGTAAATTGTAAATATCAACAAGTATGAAACAATACATGAAAATATCAAGTAGAGCTGGAATTTATAAAGTATTCTACTATATGCTGGCATTATTAAACGTGTTTTAATGTCTTAACTTTAATCATTTTAATTGCTTCTTTCTGAGACATTGGTGACCAATTATAACAAGCTAGACAACAAGAAACATTTGGACAGTTTAATTTGTATTTCAGTTATTTATTTATTTATTGGAATCAGATTCCCATAACAAGATCAGTTACACTTTTGTTTCTTGAAGATTTATGTGATAATCTACTTTTAGCTTTAGTTTTTTTTATTAAGCTAGTAATATCTTGAACAATGATTCATCAAAAAAAATACACACTGGAAGTGTTTAAACAAAACAGTGTTAATTTTCATGAATGTGCACAACATTTTGTGACAAAATCTCCAAATCACCAAATTATCCAGAGGCAACTGGTCGTGTGACATTGTCACTGATGTGCTGCCTTTGCTGACTTGTGTTTCTGACCTGTTTCTTGTTGTTAATTTCCATTTGAAGCCAATTCAATTATTACAGACAAGTGTTTGCAACAGAAAGCTGGGGCCAGGGGAGGGTGGCCACTTGACTTTGCTGGAGCTGAGGAAATTAAATGCAAATTATCTTGAAATGAATAGAACATTGGCTGTGTAGTGTTATTACATGGAGATTGTGAATGTTCCTGAGAAACTTTGATCTTGTCAGACATAAAATGTCCCTCCTCACTGCTTGTGTCTCAATGAGGCTAATTTACTATGGATGGGCAGGCAGATGTCAGGTTTCAGGGTCACAGTTCTGTGGACCCTAGAGTGAGGCTAATTGCAGCGATTACAGGAGGGCAGATGTCCTGGGAGCCAAAATGGGAGTAACCTTATGTAAGACAGGGAGGGAAGGGGAGCAGCTGGGAGATCTATAAATGTGGGAGTATCCTGTTGGTGGAAGGAAGAACAGGGTCTGGGGGGATGACCACATCAAAGTGTCACACTTCAGACTGACCTGTCACCACCTGCAGTAGTGGGCAGTGGTCACTACTACTGGTCACTGCTGTTGGGTAATGACTTAATATGTATGTAAGGGTGCACCCTGTATTTGAGGGTAATTACCCCTTGTAGCAGGCACTGGGGGATATGCCTGCTGACAGGTTGTGAACATATAACATTGCATGTGTAATCAGCAGTGGGTGTCCACTGTCCAAGACTGACCACTGGTCATTTACTGCCAGATGTGGCTACAATATTCAAAGTCCAGACAACAATGAGCACACCAGGCATCTCATCCTTGTGTTCAAACTCACACATAAATCATCAATAGTGGAGCTTAAAAACACTTGTCCCACGTAATTCATTAAATTTGAAGACTGGCATAAAAACACTTAATAGTGCTAATTTGTTTGTGTTACAATTTTTTTGTTTGTTTAATTAAATCAGTGAGCAGACAGTTAAGTTTTGATAGGTTCTAATCAGTATTCAGTAAAAATGGCAAAAGTGTGTCCAGCTCCAACATGAATACTACAATATAAGTTTAGTGGCACTTTACCATGATTTATGCCAGTTTGATGGTTTTATTAAAATAGTACATAAACTAGTACCCAGCTATCTGCTCACAGTTTCACACATATCAATGTTTAACACCAATTAACACACTTTGCAATACACTCAATCTCAATTGAGGAGAAACTTTTCAATTGTTCAAATAGTGTAATGCATTTTTAATATTTCTAGAGAAATTAATAGTATTGCAATTTTACAGTAAAAGGCACACCTTTTTAAAGTAGTTTCATATGTAAATTTGTTAAGTAACTTCACTGAAAGTGTTACATAAAGTAATTTTCTGCACAGTTCAGTACTTTAGTTATGCCTTGAAATTGAGTGTAAATGGTGTCAAGGCACATTTGAAAGTTTGTAAACTAGCTTAGCAGTTAACATCCATGTGTCCACCAAAACATGTGTGACTGGCAATAATTTTATCCTACATAAAGCCCTGGTTGCTAGTCAAAACCATCAGTGACAGATTATCCCTGCCCTGGGTAGTTATTAAAAATATACAAAAAAACTCACCCTTTTGATTATATATTTTTTAAACCCTGGGAACCTGTCCTGAGAACAGATTGGACTGATAAGTCACATCAATGAGCACATAAAACACTAATTTAAAAAGCTTCCTCGCAAAGAGATTGTTGGTAATAATGATGACTTCTATTGCTCTACATTTACTAGTATATTTTGTTTCAAATATAAATGAGAAATGTGTGACAATTTATCCTATTTAACAAATGTTTCTAATCTTTTACTAATATCATACACCTGATACAAGTGATTTGAAATTATATAATTATGCTATAATGAAATGATGTAATCATAATCTATTTTCAGTCCTTATTCATATGGAAAACATTGAATTGTGCAAGAGTTTGAGGGCACAAGATGAGAAGACCAGCTGTATTGACACAACAAGACACCACAGAGGCTACTCACTCACCTGTGTATGGAACCAGCTGCATGGCACCATCTGGTGAGCAGAAGTAGAACTAAGTGACATACTGAGACAAAAACACAGAAAGTACGTTTTACATTGAGCTTGGTTATGTCATGAAAGGAATCTGTATTGGTAAATGTTCAATTCTAATCTTGATAAAGCGTCACCAATGTGCTTCCATGCAGTATAATGAGTGATGCTACAAACAGGCGCTGAAGGATATGTCCCAGTCAAATGTAGGACTTGTGTGGTCAGTTGACCTGCCCAATGGTCAAATAAAAACTGACCACTTGCTCAGGAACAAAAAATCCATATATGTAATAAATAAAACTCACTTTTTTGATAGCCATAATAATAACAAGAGTAACAGTAACTAACTGTTATGCAGGTAAGTTCTGTTTCTCGCCTATAAACACATTTTTGCCAACTGTCCAAATTTTCATTTGACCACAGGGCTACTGTCCACTGGGTAACTAACTGTCCATACCCCATCCCAGTCATATCCACTGAAGGTGTCAGCACGGTCAGACTTCCTGGTGTGACCCATACAGATGTAATACCCAAAGAATTGTGTTATTAGACATTTAAAGAAATAATTTCTGTGTGAAATCACTACAAGAGAGGAGTCATATACACCTGTAGTAGTTTCAGGGCTGTGTTGTGTCTACAGTGTGATGTCACATGTCAGGCGAGTGTAGTTAGTGTAGTGATCTTTAGCCATTGTTTACATGACCCTGTCGGTGCAGGAAAAAATTGCTATATTTGGTCAATATTGATGGGCAACGCAAGTGCTTACATTTTAAAAGAGCCAAAGGTATGTGGTATTGGTGAAATTTGATTGGCATATCAATGACATGATTGTAGTAACTGTGTAGAAATAAAAATATTCTTAAGTACAGCCAACCCACTAACATATGACCACCAATGGGAAAATCAACTGTGCTCTGTGCCCTGAACACAGATTGATCAGGAAAGAATGAACAAGTCTTACAGCCAGACCATTTCTCAGACAGTATACTGGCTGTGAGTTTCCTTGACACCACTCAGCCATCAACATATTTTGTAAGGACAGTTGACCAGATGAAACCAATTCCAATTGAAACCACTGACAATTCAGGTCACATACCATGCATTCTGTTAATTCAGTAGTAACCCTAAGCCAATTGCAGGTTCTTACAACATCTAATCAGAAAGAAAAAAATTATATATATATATATATATATATATATATATATACACTATATATATATAATTGATATATATATATCATAATGTGTATATAATATATATATTATATATAATTTTCATATCACACACATAATATATATCGTACATAACATAAATATCACACACACATACAAAATACAGGTGTGTGTGTATAAAATGTACAATTTCATGAGTCGGTGTATGCATGTGTGCATGCGTGCGTGTGCGTGTAAACACACACCCAGGCATATATTGCCTTCCTACTTCCTGCACAGTCACATGTCCCCCCCCAGTCAATGCCCTGGCCTCTCCCTCTGCCCACTGCTTTGTTGTCCACTGCCACTGAGCAGGTGTGAAACAAACATTGTCTCTGAGCTGGATTCAAAGTCTTACTCTTGCAAGAACTTACTGAGTGAAGGGGCTAGCCTTTCTTGGTAACCATCAAAGAATTGATGAAGCTTACCTATTGAAGACAATACTGAGCAGTAAAGTGAGGAAACCTTTTTATAATGCACACAGCATTTGAAACTCTCAACCCTGTGTCCCCAGTGTCAATAACTTCCTGCATTATCTTGTTCTTTATGACCCAGAATAAGCTTCTGCCAGGATCTGTGTATTCCCGAAAAGAGTGTGAAAGTGTTCGGCAACGATAAGCCATGGTTCAACAAATACCTGAAAATTAAATTGAAACAGAAGGAAGAAGCCTTCAAGAGTGGCGACCGTGCACTGTACAAAAAAGCCAAGTACGGTGTTGAAAAGGCGATACGGGGAGCGAAAACTGACTACAGGCGCAAACTCGAAGGCCAGTTCCTTTCTAACGATACCCGCTCTGTCTGGCAAGGACTCCAGTGCATTACTGGCTACAAGCAAAAGCATTCAATCCCTGGCTTTGAATCAGCAACACCTGACAACTTTAACAACTTTTACGCCCGCTTCGACCGCCAGAATCTGACGACTACATCGGTCAGCCTCCCAGACCCTGCTGTGCCACTCCCTCCACCCTTCACTGTCCAAGAGCACGAGGTGAGGAAGCTACTCAGGCAACAGAGCAGTAGGAAAGCAGCTGGTCCGGACAACGTTTCCACATCAACTTTGAAATACTGCGCTAATGAATTAGCAACTGTATTTACAGACTTATTTAACGCCTCTCTCAATCTGCACACTGTTCCAGTCTGTTTTAAGGCAGCAAGCATAATTCCGGTACCAAAGAAGCCGAAAGCGACAGCGCTGAATGACTTCCGCCCCGTGGCTCTGACGTCAGTGGTGATGAAGGTGTTTGAGCGATTGGTACTGAGATATCTGAAGTCGGTCACCAACTCCAGCATGGATTCGCTGCAGTTCGCGTACAGGGAGAACAGATGCACCGATGATGCTGTTGCATTGGCCCTGCATTTTGTAATGCAGCACTTGGATTATCCGAACACTTATGCGCGCATCCTCTTCGTTGACTACAGTTCTGCTTTCAATACGGTCATCCCTCAGCAGCTGTACGACAAACTTCATTTGCTGTCAATTGACCCATCAATGTGTTACTGGCTTCTGGACTTTTTACTACAGCGATCACAGGTTGTTAAGATGAACAGTATAGTTTCCAGCACTATTATCATGAACACGGGGACTCCTCAGGGATGTGTCCTCTCCCCACTGCTATATTCTCTGTTTACAAATGACTGTGTTTCACATCACTCTTCTGTACCATTGTTAAAGTTTGCTGATGACACCACATTAATAGGGCTGGTGTCGGACTCAGATGAGTCTGAATACCGCCATGAAGTTAGCAGCCTGGTGTCGTGGTGTGACACTAACAACCTACAACTGAATGCGTCCAAAACTAGAGAGATGATCGTAGATTTTAGGAAGAGAAAAAGCCCACTTGCTCCCATTATTGTTAACGGCGACTCTATCGAAAGGGTGGATTGTTTTAAATTTCTAGGCACCATAATATCAAATGACTTAACTTGGGAAAACAACACAGATGCTGTCGTCAAAAAGGCCCAACAAAGACTGTTCTTCCTGCGCCAACTAAAGAAGTTCGGGCTGAGGAGAGAAATTCTTGTTCAGTTTTATCGTTCTGCTATTGAGAGTATTCTTACATTCTCAATATGTGTATGGTTCGGCGGCATCAGCCAGCGCCAGAGGGGCAGGCTTGACAGAGTGGTGAAAACAGCTTCCAAAATTGTCGGTAGTGAACTCACCTCTCTAACAGCCATATATAAAGACAGATCCAAAAAAAGAGCAGGCAAAATTATCTCAGACCAAACTCACCCCGCCCATCATCTGTTCGAATTATTACCTTCAGGGAAACGCTATAGGTGCATCCGTACGAAAACAAATCGCTTTAGAAACAGTTTTTACCCGAGTGCCGTAGCAGCCTTATCAGGAGTGAAATATAGAACGTAGCTGTAAAGACCCTGGAAACTTGGCTGTTTTCGCCTCTCTGGCGGAATTGTTATTTTTCTGGTGCTGGTTGGTGTGGCTGAGCTGTACGCGTGTGGGGTGTGGGTGTACCTATTCTCAGTGGCGGATCGGTGGTGCTGAGCAACAATCTTATCTTCTCCTGAAATGTTAGCTTAACTTAATAATTGTATAAATATATATTTTTAAACAAAATTGGACGCATTCAATTGTAATTCAATTGTAATTGTAAATATAATTTTTAAATGATATTTTAGTCCTCTTATAGTGTATGTCTATTTTTAAAGGATATTTTTTAAATTATTTATTTATTTATTTTATTAACTAATTTACACCACAATTATTGTTAAATAGATAATCTATTATTTTAATGTTGTCTTTAGTTATTTACTATATTAAAATATTTTTTTTTTTTTTTATATTAAAATATTTTTTTATTTTATTTTAAAGAACATATCATGTACAATGTATATTTTATATCTATATTTTATATTTGTTTGCCGTGTTCTATTTTACTGTATATTTAGGCACTATGTAAGTCAACGCCAGACTACATTCCAATTTATCATGTAACTTTTACACGTTGAATATGGCAATAAAGCTTTATTATTATTATTATTATTATAAAGGTCTTTTATTTAACTGAATCTAAATATTTTCAGGTCACTTATGTGGCCAAGAATTGCAATACGTATGCATAGTATAAAACTAATATATAGTAAAATATGCCATGGTAACCACCTTTATAAATTGTCAGTTTTGAAAGTTCTGAATAACATCCTATGAATGAGTATCCAAGACATGGAACTGTCCACAATGACCTCCTGCATGTAACAGTAATATTATGTAGTTATGGATAGATTGTACTATAATAGTATACAGTAGCCCCCTCTTGAATGCCCCCCCCCTCGCCAATGGCCACTGGAATCATGGGGCCACATTTTCATTGCATTAGCATTTTCTAATACAAAATACCCCTCACCAGCAGCCACCTGGCTAACGCAGCCAACAGCCAGGGTTGCATATAGAATCTACCCCTCTTCAGTGGCCACCTGGCTAATGCAGCCAACAGCCAGGGGTGCATATAGAATCTACCCCTCTTCAGTGGCCAGCTGGCTAACGCAGCCAACAGCCAGGGTTGCATATAGAATCTACCCCTCTTCAGTGGCCACCTGGCTAATGCAGCCAACAGCCAGGGGTGCATATAGAATCTACCCCTCTTCAGTGGCCACCTGGCTAACGCAGCCAACAGCCAGGGTTGCATATAGAATCTACCCCTCTTCAGTGGCCACCTGGCTAACGCAGCCAACAGCCAGGGGTGCACATATAAACTACCCCTCTTCAGTGGTCACCTGGCTAATGCAGCCAACAGCCAGGGGTGCACATAGAAACTACCCTTCTTCAGTGGCCACCTGGCTAACGCAGCCAACAGCCAGGGGTGCATGTAGAATCTACCCTTCTTCAGTGGCCACCTGGCTAACACAGCCAACAGCCAGGGGTGCATATCGAATCTACCCTTCTTCAGTGGCCACCTGGCTAACACAGCCAACAGCCAGGGGTGCATATAGAATCTACCCTTCTTCAGTGGCGACCTGGCTAACGCAGCCAACAGCCAGGGGTGCATATCGAATCTACCCTTCTTCAGTGGCCACCTGGCTAACGCAGCCAACAGCCAGGGGTGCATATAGAATCTACCCTTCTTCAGTGGCCACCTGGCTAACGCAGCCAACAGCCAGGGGTGCATATAGAATCTACCCTTCTTCAGTGGCCACCTGGCTAACACAGCCAACAGCCAGGGGTGCATATAGAATCTACCCTTCTTCAGTGGCCACCTGGCTAACGCAGCCAACAGCCAGGGGTGCATGTAGAATCTACCCTTCTTCAGAGGCCACCTGGCTAACGCAGCCAACAGCCAGGGTTGCATATAGAATCTACCCCTCTTCAGTGGCCACCTGGCTAATGCAGCCAACAGCCAGGGGTGCATATAGAATCTACCCCTCTTCAGTGGCCACCTGGCTAACGCAGCCAACAGCCAGGGTTGCATATAGAATCTACCCTTCTTCAGTGGCCACCTGGCTAACGCAGCCAACAGCCAGGGGTGCATATAGAATCTACCCTTCTTCAGTGGCCACCTGGCTAACGCAGCCAACAGCCAGGGGTGCATATAGAATCTACCCTTCTTCAGTGGCCACCTGGCTAACGCAGCCAACAGCCAGGGGTGCATGTAGAATCTACCCTTCTTCAGTGGCCACCTGGCTAACGCAGCCAACAGCCAGGGGTGCATATAGAATCTACCCTTCTTCAGTGATCAGTCGCCAGTGGAAAACTGCAATTTGTAATCACGAGTCACTAGCCAGTTAAGTAGGGCTGCCACACACACTCATCATTCACGGCAAAACACCATTTAGGTGGCACTGCTGCAGTGTTAGATGTCTCACATGTTAACAACGCACACGTGTATTTGTAAATGAATGGCCAGTTTGCCATGAAATGGGCGTTCATTGATGGTTCCCCCTCACCAGAGGCTACCTGCCTTATAAGGCCACTTTTGGTTTGCTGATGTGTTGGCCGTATAAGGGAGGGGACTGCTGTAGTCATGATAATTATTTTTAAATAACCATGACATACCATAACAATTAAGTGACTACTAAATATGTAAAAATCCAGAATAAGTGCTAATGTAAACAAACATAAATGCATAATAATAATTAATTAACAAAAAATTAATTGTAAGATGCTAATGGGGTAATAGAATACATGAAATGTGAAATCACCACCAGCAAGAGACTGCAGCTACCTCTCCGGGTGGATGCTGCCCACTAGGATGAACTGGGAAGTAGAGGAATGAGGGGAAGGCCTGAGATATCACCACAGGCTCCTGGAATGTCCCTGGTGATATTTTAGTGCCATTCCCAGTTCTTCCCACCTCCCAGACCATTCCTTTGGGAGACGTATTAGGCAGCTGGGAGCACTGGACTAGCAGGAATACAGTCTTGTGTTTGTGTTGACACTAATTGAAGTGCAGAGTGTCTTATTTACATCTTGTTTCAGGCCACTAGGCCACTACGTGGTAGGTAGACACATTACTGGTCTGAATTAAGCTAGGTTTTTTTTTCTTCAAAACAAAAGTACCCAATGCTGTATTACAGAGGACACTTTTTTATGATACACCACTGACAACGTCCATCATGGTTTTGACAGGTATCGCCCGTATCGGGTATTCAAGATCGTTATTAGGGATCAACATTGATTTTAAAATAGAAAATCAGGTTAAGAGGGCTTAACAATGTTAGTGAAATGGTCCACTGATACATTGCAAATAACGGGCTTTATAAATAAAAACAATTCCAATAATCCCAACAATTTGGATGCAGGTGGGTGGGTGAAAGATCCATTTTGGAAAAAAATTGTTTCGGAAAAAATGAGTTTAATACTCAACATTTAACACAAAATGTGAAAAAATTGTGTTCTTTATATAAATGTTCAACTGTGTCTGAAAATGTGTGGTTAGTTTTTGATATTAGAAAGCGATTGCAATTCACAGATGTGTAAGTTGTTCTTTTCAGTAGGGAGAACTGGGACCCTGTCAGTATATAAACTACCCACGGGACAGGGGTATATAGTTATATACCCCCCCTGTAATTCTGTTAGCAGATCTGTCACATGATAACACAGATACATGTCAGTATGTCACTGCAATTTGTTGTCTTTTCCCATTTGTTTGGGTGGAATGAGGGGTGGGTGGGTGTCACTGATCCATCCAAATTTTGTATTGCAAAATGTTGCATATGTGTTAAGCTTTTAATGTAACATATTCTCCAAAGTAGGGCCTAAGTTTATTTATTTCTATAGTAGTGTGATCATCTTTATTATATTTGGACGTGTAATACCCTTTTTTCCAAGCATCAACATTTAGGGAGTTGTCCAGCAAAAGTAATGTGGGTTATATGGCCCTCCACCACACCCTTGACTTAGTGGGGTGTTAAATTACAGCAGTAAATTGGAATTAATGGCTCTCTCTTCAAGGATGTTGTTTATGGTGTTTATTTCTCTACTGGCAGTGTTTATAATCACAGAATATCAAATGTCAATAATTTTATAGTGGTTTATGTCCCACAAAATGATGTGATTCTTTTGAGAAGTTGAGCTAAGTGGCAGGTCAATGTGCAGATCATGTCCATCAGCACTGTTTGAGAAATGTCAGTTACACTGTTGGTTGTTATGTCAACCACAGTGACACAATAATGCGCAAAGTTGTGTTAATCTATTTCAGGTGTTAAATGTGAGAATATGGGGCAACATTCCCAAATCACAAACACCCTTGGCTTTGAAAAACATCTCTTTGGTGAACATGGACCACATTAATTGTCGCCTTATCGGTGAAGAACTTGAACAATATAAGGATAAAACAAGATTAAAAAATACAAAGTCTTACTTTGTGGTTTAATTATCTTGAATGAGAAACTTTATACTTCTTCATGAATTTGAAATATCTGAAGAATTCAAGAATTGGCAGTATGAACTGGAACCTTTATGTAGTCGTGTTGATGTTTCATCACTCACAAATTGCAGTAGGATTGGTATTGTTCTAAATCCCAAACCAATAATCTATAATAGCTCGCGTGTAAAAATATTAAAATCTGCTAGGTTCTTATTCACCAATCAAAACTGATGAGTAGGCAAACAGAAGTAATTATTGGGGTGGACCATTATTGGGTGGTAAATAATGGCAGATGAGTAAATTTGTGTAAACACCATTATGGCACCAATAAAATCACATAATTTCCAAAACCCATTTCCTGATGTTGTGCTTTAGTATTCTTAGCTCAGCGTATCTGTGATAGGTTCAACCAACGGCACAACCTACATTTGAGTTTTCCCCATTCATTGCACTCAGCTGGCTTCCAGGAAATGTTGCAATGAGAAGTATGTGGAAAAACTATTTTAAATATGATACCTGTTGAGAATTACCCCATAAATAAATGCAATATTAAGTTGACACATGAAGGTGAATTCTAACTGACATGTCTTCCGCCTTCGAGAAGTTCTGTTTCATTGGGAAAGGTGATATTCTTGCACCCATGTCCCTGATTGGAATGGCTTTGATGTGTGTGATCGAGTGGTTCTGCTTCAGTCAATCATGCCTCGTGGAAGAAAAACATCAACTTGTAGATATTATTTACTGCATTTAAGTGGGTACAGTAATACTGCAGTTGGGAGGGGGCCAGTTTAGCTGGAGGGGATACGTGGAGCCTAATCGATGCCTGTGATTCGTGATTATACACATGTAATAGAGTCTCCATAATGGGGAGGCTTTGGTGATAAACAAGACCATTTTATACAAACCTTTTAAAGGGTTTTTCTCACTTTAAGAATAGCATCAACCCCATGGTTACAATGGTATATAAGAAAATGTAATATAAACGCCAAAGAAAATTAAACCTTACCACCAAAGAAAATGGAACATCACATAATTTCAGAAGCAATGACAGTTTTTTAGTGAATATTCTTATGGGATGAAAACGATTTTTCAGCTGTCTAAAAGGTAACACAATGTCACAGTAATACATGCACATAATGCAATCATAAAGGTACAGAAACACGAAAAGATCAAAATCAAATGAAAGGATGTTTCCTCAAAATGTGAGCACAAATTAATATACAATGTCTAATCCACTTACAGCTTCAGATGAGACATCCTCTGTCCACCTTGTACAGTGCATCATAACAAGTGCTCGCTTCATCCATCTTTATTGTCTTCAGTTGGTTAGCAACATCAGGTCTTTGATGGTTAGTGCAATAAGGTAGCACCTAGGGTCTGTAAGTTCCTGCAAGAGTAAGTCTTTGAATCCAGCTCAGAGACAATGTAAGATTCACACCTGCTCAGTGGCAGTGAACCCTGAGCACTGTACAAAGGGGTTAGGTTAGTGACTGCCAAGTGGGAGGAGTAAACACTGACTGTACACTTGTTGTCACCACTGGGTAAAACAGGAGAATAAGAATGTGTCTGTATTTTTTATTCAAGATTAATTAACTACCTCGAGGTATGACACTGAACTGAACAAAATGAAAGATGAGGAAAATAAATTTTAAATCACAATGGGTCAATAAAGGTAGTAAACTAGTATATCTAGTACCAAATGAAGGAGGAAAAACTAGGACCAAATTACGGAGGAAAAAATTGGGCCAAACTAAGGAGTAAAAACTGTCTCAACCATCATTCTTATTTTGTGGACATTACATAAGACACAGGTTACTGAGGATCTCATACAATATGCCATATACGTGTGTTAATCTCAAAGAAAGATGGTCAGTTCTCCAGGCATACTGTTTGACTGACACATAACTGGCCATATATAAAGAAAAAATAATGCAAAAGGTGTGAAACTTATATATTTACAAGGTAATAGCTTCCTAGAAATGACTCGCACAGTAGTTTGGGAGAGGACTTAGTCGAGCAGATTGGAGGGTGATTGGAGTGCAGCTAATCACTGACTGTAGACACTCATTATGTAACAAATTATGAAAAGGTGGTCTTCCAAACTGACACAACTGTTACTGTCAATATGCATCTTCACTGTAATCTCATTTTGATTACTGTTTTGATTAGGAATCACTGACAGCTGGGGGCTTCTATGTTACTCAGATAAGACGCTGGTATAAATAGTTTTCAGGTGTTATAGAGCTATTGCGTTTTTGTTTTGTGCATACATTTTAAAATATATCTTTGTTTTTGATGTAACTGCACATTTCTCATTCCTGCAAACAACTAATTTAAATAATAAGCATTAACATGTTTTTAGTTATTATTAGATATGTGATTAACATAAACAAATATCATAGGATAAATTGTTATGTATTAAGTTGTTAATGAATGCAAACGTAATTTGAATGCGTATTCGAATGTTTGGCATTTGAATGTGCATTGCTCTCTGGCCAAAGGGCTTCAGTAGTTCTCTGAAGTGTATTGCAGCCAGCATTCATCCGTGACCCATTCCTCTTCACACATAAGACAAGCCTCACTGGCAATTGTCCACTGGGAAATTTTATTATAGGCCAACAGCTCAACAATACACATAACACAAGCAAGCATTTGTATTTGGATGCAGCCATCAAACAGTCACATTCAAATGCACATTCAAATGCACATTCAAATGCAACCACTGATCATTCACATTTTAATTATGTTTTCTTGGTCAGTGACGCTGTGACGTGTCCAAACATAGTAAATATTGTTAATTTCTTAATAGATTGCTTATGTCAGTTCTGTACAAATATTTTTTTATGATTATTTCTCTTATTACTTTAAGTATCTACAGTTGTTTATATCTACATTTAACTTATTTTAACTACATTGATGTCTAATATAATTTATATTGATATTACTTTTAGTCCTACCCACGGTAGTTCAAATCTCTATAACAGTGTACAAGTTAAATGTATTTATTTATATTTATCTATATATTTTACTTGTATTATGGACTACTTTGGATTTAAGTGTATAAATAAACTTTACTAAAGTTATTATTATTAACATAGAACAAAATGTACCCTCTGTTAATGTGTCATACGACCCTTAAAATTTGATGGAAAAATAAATCTTTAGACCAGCAATATAAGGACTCAAGTTGACGTGATTAATCATCCAGGATATCTGTGAATCATACTACTTGGATTAACTTAATCCAGGCCACTTCAAAGACATTGATCTGAACTAGTTGGGGATTAAAGGTAAGCCAAGATTACCCATGGCCAGATTTCTAATTATCCCATTTCTCACCCCAGTGACTGCTAAATGAGCGCATTTTGGTGGGAATATTTTTAAGAACATGTGGGTCATATCAAAACATACCTAGGCCCAGCCCTGTCCGTGGTAGTGATCACAGCCTTGTAGTGTAGATTCCCCATTTCGGAAGCTACGGGTGACACATTAGTGCTTCACTCAAGTGTTTTTTGCCACGTAAACCTGCACTGCTTACTTCCAGGGCAGATGGTTTTTGTTTCAGCAATAGTTTATTATCCGTCAGCAAGAACTTGTTGCCAGTTGCTACTTCAGTGTTCAGTGTCACGTAGCTAGGTCGGACGGCTTGTGTTCAGCTTGGTGTCGTCATTTGTTAAAACATAAATTTATGTTCATCCTAGGAAAACTGCTGTTTGACAGACCAAGTGTTTGTGGAGGTGATTCAGCACAAGAGTTTGGTAAGTGTACGTCATGACATCAGTCATGTCTCCTGTTTGTGTCTGAGGTATACTTGAAAGTCAAACTGACGTATTTGGTGTGGCTGTCTACTTTACAATTTGTGGTGAATGCTGCCGTTTGTAATGTTTTTACAAACAGAAGAATGGGAGGAATAGGGAGGGAGGAACAGCAGGAAGAGGGAATAGAAAGAATGGGAGGAATAGGGAGGGGAGGAACAGCAGGAAGAGGAAATAGAAAGAATGGGAGGAATAGGGAGGGAGGAACAGCAGGAAGAGGAAATAGAAAGAATGGGAGGAATAGGGAGGGAGGAACAGCAGGAAGAGGGAATAGAAAGAATGGGAGGAATAGGGAGGGAGGAACAGCAGGAAGAGGAAATAGAAAGAATGGGAGGAATAGGGAGGGGAGGAACAGCAGGAAGAGGAAATAGAAAGAAGGGGAGGAATAGGGAGGGGAGGAACAGCAGGAAGAGGAAATAGAAAGAAGGGGAGGAATAGGGAGGGGAGGAACAGCAGGAAGAGGAAATAGAAAGAAGGGGAGGAATAGGGAGGGGAGGAACAGCAGGAAGAGGAAATAGAAAGAAGGGGAGGAATAGGGAGGGGAGGAACAGCAGGAAGAGGAAATAGAAAGAAGGGGAGGAATAGGGAGGGAGGAACAGCAGGAAGAGGAAATAGAAAGAAGGGGAGGAATAGGGAGGGAGGAACAGCAGGAAGAGGAAATAGAAAGAAGGGGAGGAATAGGGAGGGAGGAACAGCAGGAAGAGGAAATAGAAAGAAGGGGAGGAATAGGGAGGGAGGAACAGCAGGAAGAGGGAATAGAAAGAAGGGGAGGAATAGGGAGGGGAGGAACAGCAGGAAGAGGAAATAGAAAGAAGGGGAGGAATAGGGAGGGGAGGAACAGCAGGAAGAGGAAATAGAAAGAAGGGGAGGAATAGGGAGGGAGGAACAGCAGGAAGAGGAAATAGAAAGAAGGGGAGGAATAGGGAGGGAGGAACAGCAGGAAGAGGAAATAGAAAGAAGGGGAGGAATAGGGAGGGAGGAACAGCAGGAAGAGGAAATAGAAAGAAGGGGAGGAATAGGGAGGGAGGAACAGCAGGAAGAGGAAATAGAAAGAAGGGGAGGAATAGGGAGGGAGGAACAGCAGGAAGAGGGAATAGAAAGAATGGGAGGAATAGGGAGGGGAGGAACAGCAGGAAGAGGAAATAGAAAGAATGGGAGGAATAGGGAGGGAGGAACAGCAGGAAGAGGAAATAGAAAGAATGGGAGGAATAGGGAGGGGAGGAACAGCAGGAAGAGGAAATAGAAAGAAGGGGAGGAATAGGGAGGGGAGGAACAGCAGGAAGAGGAAATAGAAAGAAGGGGAGGAATAGGGAGGGGAGGAACAGCAGGAAGAGGAAATAGAAAGAAGGGGAGGAATAGGGAGGGGAGGAACAGCAGGAAGAGGAAATAGAAAGAAGGGGAGGAATAGGGAGGGGAGGAACAGCAGGAAGAGGAAATAGAAAGAAGGGGAGGAATAGGGAGGGAGGAACAGCAGGAAGAGGAAATAGAAAGAAGGGGAGGAATAGGGAGGGAGGAACAGCAGGAAGAGGAAATAGAAAGAAGGGGAGGAATAGGGAGGGAGGAACAGCAGGAAGAGGAAATAGAAAGAAGGGGAGGAATAGGGAGGGAGGAACAGCAGGAAGAGGGAATAGAAAGAAGGGGAGGAATAGGGAGGGAGGAACAGCAGGAAGAGGGAATAGAAAGAAGGGGAGGAATAGGGAGGGAGGAACAGCAGGAAGAGGAAATAGAAAGAATGGGAGGAATAGGGAGGGAGGAACAGCAGGAAGAGGAAATAGAAAGAATGGGAGGAATAGGGAGGGAGGAACAGCAGGAAGAGGAAATAGAAAGAATGGGAGGAATAGGCAGGGAGGAACAGCAGGAAGAGGAAATAGAAAGAATGGGAGGAATAGGGAGGGAGGAACAGCAGGAAGAGGAAATAGAAAGAATGGGAGGAATAGGCAGGGAGGAACAGCAGGAAGAGGGAATAGAAAGAATGGGAGGAATAGGGAGGGAGGAACAGCAGGAAGAGGAAATAGAAAGAATGGGAGGAATAGGCAGGGAGGAACAGCAGGAAGAGGAAATAGAAAGAATGGGAGGAATAGGGAGGGAGGAACAGCAGGAAGAGGAAATAGAAAGAATGGGAGGAATAGGCAGGGAGGAACAGCAGGAAGAGGAAATAGAAAGAATGGGAGGAATAGGCAGGGAGGAACAGCAGGAAGAGGAAATAGAAAGAATGGGAGGAATAGGCAGGGAGGAACAGCAGGAAGAGGGAATAGAAAGAATGGGAGGAATAGGCAGGGAGGAACAGCAGGAAGAGGAAATAGAAAGAATGGGAGGAATAGGGAGGGAGGAACAGCAGGAAGAGGAAATAGAAAGAAGGGGAGGAATAGGCAGGGAGGAACAGCAGGAAGAGGGAATAGAAAGAAGGGGAGGAATAGGGAGGGGAGGAACAGCAGGAAGAGGGAATAGAAAGAATGGGAGGAATAGGGAGGGAGGAACAGCAGGAAGAGGGAATAGAAAGAAGGGGAGGAATAGGGAGGGAGGAACAGCAGGAAGAGGGAATAGAAAGAATGGGAGGAATAGGGAGGGAGGAACAGCAGGAAGAGGGAATAGAAAGAAGGGGAGGAATAGGGAGGGAGGAACAGCAGGAAGAGGGAATAGAAAGAAGGGGAGGAATAGGGAGGGAGGAACAGCAGGAAGAGGGAATATAAATTCGAAGGGGAGGAATAGGAGGACATAGAAGATTAGAGGAAGGGGGGAGGGTGAATGGGAGGAATATCAGGTAAAGGAGGAATATGAATAAGGGGAATAATAAGAGGGATGGGGAGGTATATGAAGGAGGGAAGAGATAGGAGGGAGGGAATAGGAAGAAGTGTGAGGAAGAGGAGGAATAGGAACAGTGGGAGGGATAGGAACAGTGGGAGGAATAGGAACAGTGGGAGGAATAGGAACAGTGGGAGGAATAGGAACAGTGGGAGGAATAGGAACAGTGGGAGGAATAGGAACAGTGGGAGGAATAGGAACAGTGGGAGGAATAGGAACAGTGGGAGGAATAGGAACAGTGGGAGGAATAGGAACAGTGGGAGGAATAGGAACAGTGGGAGGAATAGGAACAGTGGGAGGGATAGGAACAGTGGGAGGGATAGGAACAGTGGGAGGGATAGGAACAGTGGGAGGGATAGGAACAGTGGGAGGAATAGGAACAGTGGGAGGAATAGGAACAGTGGGAGGGATAGGAACAGTGGGAGGGATAGGAACAGTGGGAGGAATAGGAAGTAAGGGATGAATATGTGGTAAGGGAGGACAGGAGGGAGTGAGAGGAATAGGAAGAAGGGAGAAATGAGAAGAAATAGAAGGGAGGGGATGGGAAGCAGAGGGAGGAAGAGGGAAGAGGGAACAGTGGAGAAGGGAGAAGGGAGAAGGGAGAAGGGAGAAGGGAGAAGGGAGAAGGGAGAAGGGAGAAGGGAGAAGGGAGAAGGGAGAAGGGAGAAGGGAGGGTGAAGTATACACAAGGTAGGACTTGGTGTCAGTTGTGTTCATGATTCATGGTGTGTCTTTAACAGTGAAACTACAGTCGTTTCACTCATTTTACAAACTGTCTACCTGTGGTCATGTTGATGTTGTGATGAGACTCTGTTAATGTGATGACATCACACAGGTAGAGTTGACTCAGGCTGTAGACTCAGACACAGAGGGCACTAAGCAGTCAGAGGGTGCTACCCTTGCCCTGCTATTGTCACCTGGGGTAATTGTTGTTTGGGGCCTGTAAGCCTCCCTTTCAGACTCAGGTAAACAAAGTGTGCTGTAGGTGAGGCCTTTGATGTGCCAATTAGCCTCACCTGACTGTGTTGACTGTGGTAGTTACACCTGGGATTACCACCAATTAAGACCCTTGGGCATATTGCACCATATCACATTATACAAATATTAACAGTCTTACAAAAATATGCTTTAACAACATTTAGCAATGACATGCCTATCTGCCAACTCTCAAGCATTTGTAGCATACTTTAATTGGTTTAAGTGTTAGCAGTACCACTTCTCTGTACAACATGGTGTCAGAATTAGACAGTAGTAGTGTATTATTAAATTTGCTTATTTTCAAGATTAGTGATTTGGACACCACAAGTCATGTGCTGCATTTTGTAGTTAGTTGTTAATGTTTTGCCAATATTGTATAAATATAAGTGTTTAGTATATATGTATATATATATATATATATATATATATATATATATATATATATATATATATATATATATAGTAAGATATATTTCAAATTTAACTTAATATTTTAGTAAAACACTTTTTAAAGCAAATTCAACTGACTTTGGTCAAGTTGTGAGCACACACCATTAGCACCGTATATGTCAGTTACAGGCACCTGTGATTATTATAATTACTGTTATTATTCATGAACAGGAGTCTGGCCTGAAATTGCACCTTTCTAATGGAACAACTGAAGTGTGACTTTGTGTTGGAGTCGGTCAGGCAGAACTAGGTGGTCGATCAAGCAGAACCAAATGTGAGATCAAAGAGTCTTGTAGCAGGACTGTGAATGTTAATCCTCTTGACCAATGACCAGTGTCCAGGACTCTCCAAGTTCAACTTCACAAAGATACTCGTGAGTTGTTTTCAAAGTAACCCCAGGTGGGGTAGACTACACAGGGTGTTTGTTAGAGCCCCAAATGTACCAGAGTACTCGCGAGTTGTTTTCAAAGCTTGCAGTTTCATTGAGGCCGCTGATGTCTTCCCATTCGCAGATTCCCTGGGCTCATGGGGGTGGGATGAGGGTATATAACCCTCTAAGGCAGGGGAGGGGCATCAGTCATTGTCAAAGTGAAGCCATTGCAAGTCTAAGCTGTTGAGTGTATTGAAGTGAAGAGTTGTGATTGAGGTAAGAACAATTGTATCATGTCTAGTGAAACGTATGGCTAATCTGTTATCATGATTGCTCTTTGGATTTTATTTTAGTGAGAGTAAACACTGTTGAAATGTATTTATAAAACTATACTTATTGTTAATATGGATAATTTCTTGAAAACGTCTTGCTACAGCTGTGTCAGAACACAGTACTAGTAGAGTTGTCTATGTTACATACAGCCTTGGTCACCATTGCATTTTCATACATTAAGCCTATTCTGCTGGATTTTATGCTGAAAGAAATTGTCTTTAGCCATAAGGCTCTTGGGTTATGTTATCATCATGGTGGTTCCTATCTACCTCTACCAAGTACTAAACCGATATATGTGTCCATGTTGCCTACTGCTCTCAGCCAGCATGCTAAATCTAGTATCGTAACTAAAGAGAATCAATTAAAAACTAATAATAATTAATTAATAGTGTAGTGGCTGAAACAGGGATTAAAAGATATTCATGTGACTATGGCTTAGTCAAATTGCTGGTGAAGAAGATATATAATCAAAACAACATCACGGTCACTGTTATGTACACCAGTTGTATATCTGGTGTGATTATTAAACACCCATGAACATAACCTTGTCTGTTAACACCCAACATGAAACAACAGACCCAGCAACAGCTGCTGTACATGATTTTTCACTATAAATATTCAGTTATGTATAAGAAAATAACTCATTTCTGTTTACAATATCATGCACCTTATTGCTGGTTCGTGCTTAAGTAAAACAATGTTATGAGATAGTTTACTTAGTCCAAGATTGCTTAATTCATTTGCCCTGCATGTACAGAGTGTACCAAGGTGATATAGTTGACAGAATATTTGCTTGTACATTAACAAATTCTTTAAGTACATTGTAAATCTGTTTTGCTAATTAAATGTAATTCTGATGTTAATCAGCCAACTTGCACTAATATTGGTCTTTACAATTGCTAACATTTAACTTCAGTAACATGTTATTTATTAATTATTCAATTGAGTAATTAATTAATTAGTTCATGGTAGAATATTTATTTAATTGATTAAATGGTTTTCCACTTGTGAAGGATTACATTCTCAAATTACCAACTTTTTGAAGTAAACATTCTTTCTCCACTGTTGACTTTTTGAGGTTAACATTCTTTCCCCAATGTTGTATATTTGCTATTGATGAGTGGCTGTCAGACGTCACGGTGCTCCCTGGAAATTCCACTCGCTGCTCCCCAACCCTGTACATCTCCCTCCCTTGATCAATGTGGGGAGAGCATCTGCTGGTTGTGTCTGTCCAGGAATGTGTCTGCTCTGTGTGTTGATGTGATGTAACGTTGTTGCAGTCGAGAAATGGAGAGTTCAAGGAAGGAACAACTTGTGTTGTCTGCCGTCCACAGCCACGGCCAGGGCCACGGCCACGGCAACCAGCAGAAGTGGTAAGCATTTTAGTCCTGTTTATGCATTCTTGCCAAGTCAGTAATAATTGTCCTGACCGTTCAAAATACTTCCATAAAAAGAATAGTGACACAATTGGTTGTTAATGTTTTGTGTTTCTTTCATGTCTGTGTAATTAAGTTAATTATAAGGAAAACAAGATTAACAAGTGTTGATGAGCATATTAATTGTATGCAGAGGCCGACATGTTGTAATGGTGTCTTCCCATTGTAGCTACATCCCGTTGTAGCTATCGGTAAATCCCGTTATAGCTACTCATTAGATTTGATATTTGAACTAGTCCCGGTATAGCTACTTTTTATTTCTCCATTTCTCAATGTAGATCAGGGCGCATTCACTTTTTCAGACAGGTTTGAGACACTGACATCTGATGAACCAGTTATCTTCTGGAATGTCTTCACCAGCTTGGTGTGTTCATATGGTTGGTGGACTGGCATCCATCCCATTGTCACAAAATGAAACTAGTGTTTGAGTGTTTGTCAAAAAATAACTAATGCCTTTTTTGCTTTTTAATAAATGCAATTCCATACTCCGTATAACTAATATAGTTATCTTAATAAAAACTGTTATATGTTATATGTTCATTCCAAATAGCTGTCAGTTACATTTATAGCATTCTGATGACTGTTAAAATGTGTCCTTCATTAATACATGCATAAATGTTACAGCAATATAAAATAGTTAATGCTCCCTCTTGCTGTCCCCTCCTGAATTGTGTAATTAAATAAGTAGCTATAACCGGACTAGTTTGCCTGCCAAACTTCAAGAAAAATATAGCTGTAACAGACATAGACTGTTTTACTGATGTAGACCTTTTATTACTTTTTATTATTAAATCATGTTATATTTACTTTATTTAATTAGTAATAAAAACATGACGTCATCCGTGCAAGAATGACATTCAACACCCACGTTTTCCCAGTCCTGCAGTATGAAAATGCTATCTAGTATCTATAATGTATTATTATTATAGCAAGACCTGAAAATCAATATTATTCAGAACATAGAAATAATATTGTTTTTTTGCCTGATGTATATTTACTTAAGTAAGTACTTAATATTAATTGGCAGTGTTTGTGGCTTGTTTTCTTTATTTCTGTACCCTGACAAAGCTAAAGTAGTCACCATGGTTACTGAGATTGAATTGAGAATAAACACGATGGAACACATGAACCAATGAAATGGCTTGAGCCAATTGTATAGCCACCAATTTTTATATGGTAAATTATGATGTCTTTTGTTGTGTACAATCAGTATGGAAGGGACACACTCCTATGTTGGGTCTGTAGGTGTTTTTATTTCGGGTAGGACTTTGTCTTTTGTTGGATACACTGTCCAGATATTTATTGATATCTTTATGTATTTCAGCTGCAGTGCGGGTGTCGGGTGTGTTAGACTGGGCAGGAGACGTCTACCGTGTCGACAGAAGGCAGTGGTCAGTGAAATATCTCTTTATCTTCGTGCTGTCTGAACTGTGTCAATGTGTAACATTGTACCAAAGAGGGGAAGGGTTGGTTTCACCTCCATTGAGACAAATGTTTTTGGGTATGCTTTCTATGACATATGTTAGGAATATATATATATAATATTATGCAGCATGTTTAAGGTGTGAAATAAAATTGAATCGTAACTTAGGGCACACAGAGGTTTTGTCAACAATTTGAAAAATGCCTTACCAAAAATTATGCTTAAACATGCATATGCATTTTGATAACTTTTTGTTAAATTAATTGTTTTCTAAACAGTTTACATAATATTCTCAAAAAATATAATCTAATGCTGACAATTATTTTTACAATTTTTTTTTTTTTTTTAAACTAATCTATACAACAACAGAGAGACAACTATATGTTATAATGGTAAATATCAAATAATAACTTTATTCCTAATATATTTTCTTCAAGTAAACTTTACATTTACATACACAGTATATTTGAAAACCTAACAATTTCACTACAAGCAAATTATCTGTTATCACAATAAAACTAGCTGATTGACAAATAATAAATCTGTATCAACTTTTTAACTGCATTAATAAAAAAAATTACTGTAACATTTTATAATTATTTTATTAAAGACATGTTGAAGAATGATGCAAAGATTGTGAATACGCAGCTGTTGTATAATTCAAAATTTAAAAGGCAAAATTTATGGGAGTTAAATTATTATTTTCCAAAGTCAGGTACTATACGTGTATGTTTAAGATTGCGTATTTTGATTTAATTGACCAACTTAAAAAATTGTTTAGGTCTAAAATATGTTTAGGTTAGAAAAATGTATTATACTGGACACTAGCAATGTTTCTAGTATCACAGAAGAGTTACGGGGGCTGTGATTGTGGTTGTGGTCATGGTCGTGGTTGTGGTTGTGGTTGGTAGCCAGGGGTAATATAAAATGTCAGAATGTTCAGTATAATTAGAAGTTATGCATTAATTTGCAAGACAAAGGTAGTGGAGAACATGGAAAAATTAGTATGTTTTGACACAGTACATCTCAGTTGTAACAAAGTTTATAAAGAATCCCTGAATTCATCTAAAAATATTAGTGTTTTTTGCAATATTTTAATTCCTCTAACTTGAAAGTGAGTAAATTATATTGGTCATTAAAAAAAAAATATTGGAGAAACCCCCTGCCCCCCTTGTGCACCAAGGGGCACTGGTGCTGATTGCGTCAGTACCAACCTTCACTACCCCTGGCAGATCCATTTGCAAAACTCCTCTTTTAAGCTCAGCCAATGAAATCGCCCAATAGGAGTGTGGTCAGTCTCTGGTCAAGTGATGTCATATTGTGGGTGATTTCAGCGACACACTGCTCATGTTACATGCTATGTTTAGTTTGAACTGTTTGAATAAAACCTGCGTATTAAGAACCAGGAGTTAAGTTGCACTGGCCTAGCATGTAGATGAGCCAGAATTAGAACTCTGTTTAGGCCATGCCTCATCAATTTCTTCATTTTCCCAGAAATGCTTGTACATGTACCATATAAACTCTTCTTTGAAAGTCTGCAGTATATAACTCCAACAATTCTAAATCAATGGTTGCTATATGCATTGGTTTTCCTACACAGCCCAATTTTTAATCCTCTTTTAATGTTGCTTTTATTTTTAGCAGTAAATTAGTCAATGAATTTCAATAAATAAAAAAATTGACATAAAGGCCTAGGTCAGCTTGACCTGTCACTGTCCTCCAGGATGTCATCACACTCAATGTCATCATGCCTAGAACATGTTGTTCTGCTGTGGGTTTGTCTAGTGTCAACACTACATCTTCCAAGGTCTTCCTGTTTCTGCGTCTTCTGAGACCTTCTTTGACAGCTGCCTTGATGAGACTTATTTAGCATAAGACAACAACCTCTCCTGTCATCTGACTTGGATTTATAGAGGAACGTGTCCACCCTAACCTGACTACATCTGTCAGTCAGGTCCCAGTGTGTCTGCATTTGTAACATTACTGGGAGCTACTGGCAAGGCCTCTCAAACACTGCAATGTTTGGACTTGTTGAGACAGCTTTTAAACCTGATTTTGCTATTTAACATCAAGTTTGATTTTTAACAGTCATGGAAATAGCATCCTTTGTAATGGCCAATGGATATTTGCATTTCTAACGAAATTCTTTTAACACAATAACATTGTTTTTAATGATGATTTTTCCTTAAGAGCTCTTTGTCTTAGTGAAATGTCCCCCTAGCTGGTGTCTCCTCCACGGACTGTTATGGACGCAGGCAGCACAGTGTACCATACAGTCTGGCTTTTGTTCTTACTGAAATGTTTGTGATTGAAAACATATTATCTCTACCTAAATGTACCTAAGACCTGTCTCAATTCACAATTCAGTCTTTTTGTGCTGTATCTCTTAGTTGAGACAGGCTTTATGCTATTATCATTATTATTACTTCCCTGTAACTTGAAAATAATTCCACTGTGACACACTCTAGTAATAATAACACAATTTATTTGTACAGAGCCCGAATCAACAACATTGCTCTCAGGCACTTTACATGTATGTGCAAATACTAGCTAAGATTGGATGGTATATTAAAACAAACAAACAAAAAACATTCTAAATATAGGCCTATATATGAAATAGTTTCTCTCTGACTTAGCGGGTCTCACCATTCAGTTTATCTCTGACTTACTGGGTCTCACCATTCAGTTTCTCTCTGACTTAGTGGGTCTCACCATTCAGTTTCTCTCTGACTTAGTGGGTCTCACCATTCAGTTTCTCTCTGATTTAGTGGGTCTCACCATTCAGTCTCTCTCTGACTTAGTGGGTCTCACCATTCAGTCTCTCTCTCTGACTTAGTGGGTCTCACCATTCAGTCTCTCTCTCTGACTTAGTGGGTCTCACCATTCAGTTTCTCTCTGACTTAGTGGGTCTCACCATTCAGTCTCTCTCTCTGACTTAGTGGGTCTCACCATTCAGTCTCTCTCTGACTTAGTGGGTCTCACCATTCAGTTTCTCTCTGACTTAGTGGGTCTCACCATTCAGTCTCTCTCTCTGACTTAGTGGGTCTCACCATTCAGTCTCTCTCTGACTTAGAGGGTCTCACCATTCAGTCTCTCTCTGACTTAGTGGGTCTCACCATTCAGTTTCTCTCTGACTTAGTGGGTCTCACCATTCAGTCTCTCTCTCTGACTTAGTGGGTCTCACCATTCAGTCTCTCTCTCTGACTTAGTGGGTCTCACCATTCAGTTTCTCTCTGACTTAGTGGGTCTCACCATTCAGTCTCTCTCTGACTTAGTGGGTCTCACCATTCAGTTTCTCTCTGACTTAGTGGGTCTCACCATTCAGTCTCTCTCTCTGACTTAGTGGGTCTCACCATTCAGTCTCTCTCTCTGACTTAGTGGGTCTCACCATTCAGTCTCTCTCTGACTTAGTGGGTCTCACAATTCAGTCTCTCTCTGACTTAGCGGGTCTCACCATTCAATCTCTCTCTGACTTAGCGGATCTCACAATTCAGTCTCTCTCTGACTTAGTGAGTCTCCCCATTCAGGCTCTCTGACTTAGCGTGTCTCACCATTCAGTCTCTACCTGACTTAGCGGGTCTCACCATTCAGTCTCTCTCTGACTTAGCAGGTCTCACCATTCAGTCTCTCTCTGACTTAGTGGGTCTCACCATTCAGTCTCTCTCTGACTTAGTGGGTCTCACCATTCAGTCTCTCTCTGACTTAGTGGGTCTCACCATTCAGTCTCTCTCTGACTTAGTGGGTCTCACCATTCAATCTCTCTCTGACTTAGCAGGTCTCACCATTCAGTCTCTCTCTCTGACTTAGTGGGTCTCGCCATTCAGTCTCTCTCTGACTTTGTGGGTCTCACCATTCAGTCTCTCTCTGACTTAGCAGGTCTCACCATTCAGTCTCTGTCTGACTTAGTGGGTCTCACCATTCAGTCTCTCTCTGACTTAGCAGATCTCACCATTCAGTCTCTCTCCGACTTAGTGGGTCTCACCATTCAGTCTCTCTCTGACTTAGCGGGTCTCACCATTCAGTCTCTGTCTGACTTAGCGGGTCTCACCATTCAGTCTCTACCTTACTTAGTGGGTCTCACCATTCAATCTCTCTCTGACTTAGTGGGTCTCACCATTTAATCTCACTCTGACTTAGCGGGTCTCACCATTCAGTCTCTACCTGACTTAGTGGGTCTCACCATTCAGTCTCTACCTGACTTAGTGGGTCTCACCATTCAATCTCTCTCTGACTTAGTGGGTCTCACCATTCAGTCTCTACCTGACTTAGTGGGTCTCACCATTCAATCTCTCTCTGACTTAGCGGGTCTCACCATTCAATCTCTGTCTGACTTAGCGGGTCTCACCATTCAATCTCTCTCTGACTTAGCGGGTCTCACCATTCAATCTCTGTCTGACTTAGCGGGTCTCACCATTCAATCTCTCTCTGACTTAGTGGGTCTCACCATTCAATCTCTCTCTGACTTAGCGGGTCTCACCATTCAATCTCTGTCTGACTTAGCGGGTCTCACCATTCAATCTCTCTCTGACTTAGTGGGTCTCACCATTCAATCTCTGTCTGACTTAGTGGGTCTCACCATTCAATCTCTGTCTGACTTAGCGGGTCTCACCATTCAGTCTCTCTCTGACTTAGTGAGTCTCCCCATTCAGGCTCTCTGACTTAGCGTGTCTCACCATTCAGTCTCTACCTGACTTAGCGGGTCTCACCATTCAGTCTCTCTCTGACTTAGCAGGTCTCACCATTCAGTCTCTCTCTGACTTAGCGGGTCTCACCATTCAGTCTCTCTCTGACTTAGCAGGTCTCACCATTCAGTCTCTCTCTGACTTAACGGGTCTCACCATTCAGTCTCTCTCTGACTTAGCGGGTCTCACCATTCAGTTTCTCTCTGACTTAGCAGGTCTCACCATTCAGTCTCTCTCTGACTTAACGGGTCTCACCATTCAGTCTCTCTCTGACTTAGCAGGTCTCACCATTCAGTTTCTCCTCTGAAATAAACACTACTTAAATAACTTCCATAATGTTTTAAAATGCCAATGAGTAGACGATTCAAGTGGTCTGTGAAGTTGGTGGGCACAGAAGGACCTGACACACTTCACATCCTGTAGAAGACACAATTACAATGTTTCAAACTTGGCGTATTTATAGATTATTATAACTGTTTACCTAACAACATTGCTGGATACGTTGGAGTGGCCCTGGGCCCTCTGAAGCAGTGGCCAGTGACCAGTGACCCTACTTGTGTCTGTTCATAGTTGGACGACACTTCCTACAAGTTGAAGTATCAGTGCGCTTCACCGGTCAGACTTGGGATGACAGAGCTTGGTGACACACCACTCACAGCAAAGGACACAGGTGAGTCTAGTCACTTGTCATTGTTAGATTCTGTCAATTTACAAACACAGTTAGTCATTAATGTCAAAGTTAAACGTAACTCATGACAAACAGTGTGACTACTGTCAGTCAGTGCTACCACTGTCAGTCAGTGTTTCTAATGGCAGTCAGTCACCAATGTCAAACAACGTCACTAGTGTGACACACTGTTGTCAATGTCACTTATGTTAGATATTATCCCTAATATCAGACAATGCTACTAGCATCATATGCTGTCACTAATGTCAGACACTGTCATTAATGTCATACAATTTCACTAATGTCACACTATGTTAATGATATAAAACAATGGCTCTAATGTTAAACAGTGCCACTATTAGTAATGTTAAACAGTGCCACTATTAGTAATGTTAAACAGTGCCACTATTAGTAATGTTAAACAGTGCCACTATTAGTTATGTTAAACAGTGCCACTATTAGTAATGTTAAACAGTGCCACTATTAGTTATGTTAAACAGTGCCACTATTAGTAAAGTTAAACAGTGCCACTATTAATAATGTTAAACAGTGCCACTGATGTCAAACAATATTAGTAATGTCAAATAATGACACTATAATGTCAAACACTAGCATTGATGTCAAACAATGTCACCGATGTCTAACAATGTCACCAATGTGTTGCAGTGACAAGATGTGCCCATCTGAGGAGAATGTCTGGACTTCAGCCATACAAGGTAGACCACAAGATTACTAATCATTTCTTTATGTTAAACAACGTAATTACATGCCGATAAACCATATAAAATCAAGATAAATGACTCATGTTTATAGCATAACATGCACAGTTGATTTGAAGTGCCATTCTGTCTTTGTTGCACTTCAAATGGAATATTCTACTAAAGTAAAACCCCTCATAAAATGTGTAGAGTTTCCCGCTACATTTGTTTGTTTATGATGAAAAACAACACAATATCACCAACATCTCAAGATTGTTATTCCTCCCTATGTCTATCCTCCATCCACCAATATTGACATTGCTTAATATTTAAGTTTGGACTGGTTGAGTTGGCTTTCTGAAGTATTATGATAGAACTTATTCTGTCTTCTGGTTAACACATTTGTGTTTCATTTATTCACACTTTGGTCCCAATGTCAGATAAATGAAACTTATGGATTAGCGAAACACATTATTATACATAGTATTCTAGATGGCTCCCAAACTTAATGAGCAGATCATGAAACAACAGGATTACTGAAGACCAGATAAACGAAAGAAAACTATTATTAAAATAATACTCAAACCATAAGATTTATGACTATAGCAATAAAAACATGAAAATAAGACTTCTTTTCATCTAAATACAAGCTCCAATATGTATGGAATCACAAAGATTTATCTTTCTTTAAGTCAGTCAACACATTTTAAAGAAAAATATATAAACTGTGTTTTTGCATCAGGTTGAGGTGAAGTGTCTACACAAGGGGTACGGGTTCACAGTGCGGGGCGGGGGCCCTACCCGAGTGGGGCACGTCAGACAGGGTGGGTCAGCCCAGTTGGCTGGACTGAGGGAGGGCGACTACATCACTCACGTCAACGGCTGTGATGTTAGTGACCTGGACAAGCTGGACATTGCTGCATTGGTCAGGTGAGAGAGAATGGACAACTGACCGGTCAACACACAAATACATGTTTTTGTGTAACAGAAATATCTTAGGAAAAATATGTCTTATGGATGTAAACTATATTTTATGGAAACATTTGTTATAAAACATTACGGTGATATTTTGTAGGTGGAGCATTTTAGAAAAAGTTATTGTAACAAAAATATATTGTTAAATTTATTTATGGAAATATATTCCATAAAAATATTTTATTGAAAATATTAGTTACTTTGACCAAGATATTTTATTGAAAATATTTTGTCGGTAGATAATTTATTGATATATTCTATCACATAATATAATATTGTTATGAAAAAATTATGAGATACATTTTAGGCAGAACATAATTTGTGAAAAATATATAAAATACTTTTAAGATGTTTTTAATGGAAATATGTTTGCAGACACGCCAACTCTGACATCACTCTTGACATACGGCGACGTCAGGAGGAGTCACCATCACCATGGCAAAAGAAGATGGTTGACTCGTTGGAGGATCTTCACTTGGAGTGTACAAGCTCCCAAAGTGATCTGATGGTCCGGTCGTCACGGCAACAGTGTTTGGATGAGAAGGAAGAAGGGAAGACACAGGAGGATGTGAGGGGAAGCTGCTGTCAGTCTTCAGACGTCACGTTCAGTTTACTGGTAAGTAGCTCTTAATTGTTATTATGATATTATTGTATACCAAATGTCTATAGTGCTCTTTGCAAGTGATAACACTTGCTCAAGTGCTGTAATGTAACCAACAGAATGTAAAAAAGAGTAAAAACAAATCATAAAACATTTACAAATCTATAAGAGACTGCTATAATACTAAGACTCGCTGTGATAGGATAAGTAGAACAATTATACTGATGTAAGATATGGAACATTTATTATTTGATATTCTATAAATCAAATCAAATTTATTTTAGCTCTTTACAATATATACAGATCAAATCAAGGCAGATATCATGTAATAACATAAAGAGAACAATACGGGAAGAACATGATATAATGTTATAGTCCCTTATATTTATTTAACACACCTAATGTTTAAAACAAATTCAACACTGGGGAGAGCAAACGTAAAGCATATGTATAGGGTGGTTTTATGAGAATTCAAATTAACAATCCGTTTTTTCAAATTAATTGCTGACTAAAGATTTCTACTTTTGATTAAAACAAATATTCTCTAATTAATAAAAAAAAATATGCATTGCTGATTACAGAGTACTACTTTTGACTAGTATAGTTTTTAGTATTATCTTAATTAGTAAGAAATAAAGTAAGTGTGCCTGTTGCAGTCAGTGCCGGTGGAGGAGCAGGAGCGACAGAGAGCCGTGGAGAGCATTCACGCTCTCGAGGAGGAGTTTGTCGCCCAGATGCAGTGTGGGATACAACGATTCTCTCGCCCGCTGCGACACTGCATCGTCTCATCCAGACAACACGCCACGCTCTTCCAAAATGTCGAGAAGGTCAGTTTCTGATTCTTGTATGAACACATGGGTCATTTCAATAGTTACATAGAAGCTGGGAAACTGGATTGTTGATGAGAAAATAGGATGTTGGAAGGAATACAGGAAGAGGAAAATTAAGAGAAATCTTGAAAGGGAAGAAAGGTAAAATATGAAGAATGGGAAAAAAACAGCAGAGGAATTAATATATTCATAAAATTACATTTTCATGTGCAAACATACCAAGTTATGCAGGATAAAATTATTGCCAGTCACACATGTTTTGGTAGGCACATGGATGTTAACTGTTAAACTAGATTACAAACTTTCAAATGTGCCTGATGACCTGAAATGGGCTACAAACACACGTGACACCATTTATACTCACTTTCAAGGCATAATTAACAATATCTATGGTTTTGGAAGACCTTTTTTCCTTCATTTTTGTACCCGTCCACCCATATTTCTACCCGTCCATATTCGTTTTTACCCGTCCAAATGACGGGTGGACGGGTCTCTGTATAAAGAATTGCTCCTAGAGGATGCTATGGTATTTACAATTAGTTTGAAATAGAAAAAAAACAGACATTGATTTAAGTAGTTGCATTCATGTCGTATGTTTGACATTGTTTGTGGGAACTGATATGTTCAGATATGACGTCATGTTGACATGTTTTTCACTCCACTCTCCCTTCTTCAGCTGGTGGCCATCTCCGAGTACTTCCTGGGCCAGTTGAAGGCCACAAGTGTCGAGAGTGACTCGTCGGGCATTGGCAGCGGAGACGATGACATCATCAGCAGTGACATTGGCGCCATCTACAGGTCTAAGGTAGAATTAGTCGACTATTTCTACTAAATCTCTGTTAAAAATAAATTCATATTTAATAACGATAAATTTTGTTCTGATTTTTGGATTCCTGGAAATTAATAATACACTAAAAAATAAAATCTAGATGCCACCATCTTGTTTGCATAATTTCAATTTTAATTATTAATCTACAGTGACCTGTAAGTAGTGATTATGATTAATGGCAAACAAAGGTAAAACTCTGTGGCTCAAACGGTTTATATATCTCATGTTCAGTCATGTGTATCATTGTTGCAGGTGAAGATGTGCAGTGAAGCGTATCGGGTGTACAATGCAGGACTGACCCAGTCCATCCAATTGCTGGGGTCACTCATGCTACAGACAATGGTCATCTCATTCCTCGAGGTAAATCACTCGCGTCATTGTAGAGCCAAAATAGGAACCTTCTAGACATGGATCAAATAAACCATTCCTGTTTCATGCTCAATCAAATCAAAATTATTTATTTTTATCAAACATTGCATTATTTAATAGATTTGTTTTAATTATTTAGAAGAGTCTCCTGTTAAACAAATGGCTTGTGTTGAATTTGTGCCAGTCGCAAAACATTGGACTACTAACAGTTTTATTTTATGTTAAGAAATGTTGTGAAATTTTACAAATCTAATAAAATAAAGGTAAACATTGGACTACTAACATTTTGATATTACATTAAGAAATATTGTGATATTTTACAAATCTAAGGTCATAAAGTCAATTAACGAGATGGATTTTGTTCAGGATGCTGAGAAAGGGACTGGTTTGGATGAGTTGACGATCGAAGACTTCCTGTGTAAACCAATCCAGGTAGGACGCATTGGTTATTTTATATTAAAAACAACTTATATTATATAAATGCATCTTATGTTATATTTATGGAAAGAAACATATTATTAAATCTTCTGATCTTATTCAATTAATGTTCATTTGTTAGTTTGTTTTTCCGACCTGAAGTGCTAAATATTCACATGTTGACTCTGTTCCTGGCAGCATCTGGAGCAGTTGTACCGAGGCTTTGAGAGGATCTTACTGTACACATCTCCTGACAACAGCGACTTTGACAATCTGCAGTTTGTCATCAGAGGTATGCCGTCAACAATGTCATCAAGAAGTCTCTCTGTATAGCAGTGTCATCGCAAGTCTAGATAAAAACATCCCAGTTGTACCTTGCTAACTCCCAAGTCATCCCTGTGCCTCTCCCTCCCCTTTCCAGTATCTTGCGATTTATGTTTTTGCTGTTGAGAGACTCGTGTTTTATACCCATTTCGTGTTCTCACTAATGTCAAATGAAATCCTCGGTGTTTTTAAGATTTTTAAAATATATATTCAGCCATTTTCTTTCATTACAGTTATACTGTGAAGGAATTTGTTTTAATATTTTGTAATTAGTTGTACTTATTTGTTATTATGTTTCTTTACAGCCAAAACCCCTGGTGTTGTGATGAAAGGTATTTTAGAAGTTACTTCAGAGTGTTTTATTTACAAAAACTATAATATTACTAATTCCTATGATTCCCTTTGATTATAGTTGTATTTGAAGTTAATGTTGAGTGCTTCTTTCAGTAAATACATTTATATTCATCAGTCATCTGTCAAATGTTTGAGTTCAGTAAATAAAATCTACTTCTTTGAAAGTTTATCAATTGTGACTTGTGTTTCCAGCTCTTGGCAGTGCATGTGACTCATCCATCCGCCAAAAGTCATTCCACAGTGTGACCTCTGTGGGGTCAAGGTCACAGAGGTCACTTAGGCGACAACACCGCGAGAGGTCAGACAACTTGAGCAAAGACATACCCAAGACTGTAGAGGTGAGAATATATATAGGCTAAATAGTTCCGAGTTTGTCGCAAAGTTACTTACATTACAGTCTGTATTATGTTAAATTACAAAGTTAGTGTTATGTTCTTCATACTCTTGATTTATGTTACAAGCTACATATGATCTCTTAATTTTTTATAATTAGGATTACCCAGGCCACTTGTGTCTGTATCAAACATCAGGATTAAATTGTAAAATTCATTCAGAGTGGACAGGTCTGCATCAGTATTCCTGCCTAACATGCCTACGACCATCAAGCATTATTGAATAATAAAGAAATAAAAAATGTGTAAAGGGTTCAGGGGTAGAGCTTCGGACTCTCGACTACGAGAACATGGGTTCAAACCCTGTGCTGCAGTGTTAAAACCTTGGGCAAGTTTTTTTCATTCTACATTGTTCCAGTTCACTCAGCTGTATAAATGAGTACCTGGCTATAAACAGTGGTGGAAATGTGATTATGTGTACGAGCAGCCTTTGCGCATTAATTGTAGCATATGGTTGGATGCTTCCCAGAGAAGCTGAGATGGTGTTTGAGTGAACAGGTCTGTCAGGGTAAAGTAAAGTGTAAAGTGTTTTGAACGGTCCTGAGGACTGGATACTGTGCTATATAAAAACTTGCCTTAACTTTTAATAATTTTTTACCAGATGAGCATCGCCGACCGACCCGTGCTCTACTCTGGACAACTTGTGTCCATCTGTGCTGCCACCTGTCGGCCACTAGTGGTAGCACTGATGGAAGATGCTCTACTGATGCTGTGTGTCAACTGTGAAGGTGACATGACCCTGGCTGCGGAACCCCTGAGACTGAGGGACATTGTGCGCATGACATTTGAATGTGACCATCGTAAGTGTTCAATTCCGTCTTGCCTAGTGAGCTGATATTTTTGTTGGGTGCAGGGGTTGGTGATAGGGTTAACTGTGCAATATTCAGGGAATGGGTGAGTGCTTTGCATTGTAAATTTGGTTGGCATGGGCTAGAGTTTTAAAACCCCAAATTTATAGGGAAAATGTGAATGCCATAGTGCAGTTTAATTTTGGAGAATTTAAGTTTGGTGAACACTAGGAGTTTGTGGATGGCCTCAACAACTGAACAAAATTGAACTTTGCCAAAGAACAGTTGACATCACCTCTCCATGCCATGGTCTATTATCATCATCTGAGCCAACACATACATTTTGCATCAGTGCATCAGTCAAAATGCATCAGAATACATTTGGACTGATTGGGCAACGTATGAAAATGTGAAAAGCTGTGCTGTGGTACATTAGTCTAGATAATTTCTTTTGAGTGTAAGTCAAATAAATGTCTGATTAATTTATCTAGCTAATATGATCACTGTGAAAAAATGTGATACGACTGAATCGGGAAACTTCAGTTTTGTTAGGCTTGGGAAATCATGCATAAAATCCCATCCTTGATGTACTCATTGTTTGTGTAGCAACTTGTATGTTTTCTGTATTTTAACCACTGTCAATATAATAATTACAAACATTCTATTATAAACATTTGGCAACAGTATTCAGGTATTTATGCTTTAACTCACTAAATCAAATTATATCTTAATATTATATTCTGGTGATGTGAGATTGATTCACTGGTCGATATATTTGCCATAAAAAATGTCTTCTTTTCTGCAGCGGCCGACTTCATCCTGTCCTCACAGAACGATGGCGCCACTGCCACGAGAAACTACCGACTGCGTGCTGGTTGCTATGACGACAAGATGGCATGGAGGAATGTCTTGGAACACCAAGTCAAGGCCTGTGTGTCGCTGAGGAAGGTCTGGTCAGTTAGTGTGTAGCCGCGTGAGAATTGTTGATATCTTGAACAATGTTGTTGAAATGGTCCTCACCTTTTCTGTTGGTGTGTGGCATGTCATGTTATTATTAATTTCCATTTTTCTAATTTTTATACTGTTTCAGGTGTAATATAGTATCAAAGATAGTCACTCGTGTTTGGCAAACTTTTTTGAGATTTGAGGCCGAGACATGAAACAATGCACTGTTAGTTAAAATATATTAGGAGCAAGGGCGAACAAGTTTTCACAGGCATTCTCAGGAGTTCATTTAAGAAGAAATGGGAATGCGGAAGGTCTTCAGATGAAGAAAACATGCAGTCATTATATGTTTGGGTAATTTTACTTTGTATTCATTGAAGCTTCGGTTATTGAATGTTGTACATGGAGAGTGAACATTTGTAAATATTTTGTTTGATCAGAAGATTGTACATAGGTGTACATATGTATATGGTAATTATATCGCATATGGAAATAAAATTACACATAATAAACACTTGTTTGAAGTATTGTGTGCATACCCTTGAAGGGGAGTTTGACCTAAATGACTTGAACACGAATTTACAACGTACAATGTTTGCATCATGTTCATATTGAATCCTTTGACATCTAACGTGTGAATGTTTGTGAACATGGCATGAGTATATTCTTGTGGATCAAGAACAGACATTTGACAAGAGTCAGGCAACATTACAAATATTTACATTTATTCATTTATTTACATACAGTAAACAAAACGTAAATGTAAACACTACATTTTACATATAATATGGTAATACACGTATTGTGTAAAAGTCTGTAATGATATACTTTGATGTCATAATTTTAATGACACATTACGAAGATAACAGAACTAATTTCTATATGCCTGTAGTACAGTCACACTAGTATCCTCGGTGTCTATCTAGACACACATTGTTCAAACAAACAAGTTTTGCTCTAACTACACAAAAAATGAATACACTGTATGTACAGAAATTAAATACAACATAAAAGTAATTAGTGGTGTGCCTGCAGGTGTGCATTATAAGAAATAGATTATGTCGTTCGTTGTAGCTGAATATAAACAGTAAGCAAGAATATGCCTCGGCAATATTCCACTTTCTATGTACACATATACACTGCACAAATTCGCAACAAAACGTAATATTTTTACAGATGTATGCGTAATGGTAAATATGATTAGTTGTGTGTCTGCATGTACGATTATGTGAGAATTAACATAACCTGATGACTTGTTGACATTACATATAATATATATATATATCTAATAATACAACAATATTCCTCTGTACAAATACTACACATACCTGGTACACACACACAAGTTTTTACAAACGATGCTTGCTAATTAATTTTTGTCTGCATGTATATGTAAGGTTAAGTCAGATTCGACACAACGCAATGAAATGTCGACATAATAAATCTACTAATATGTCAAAATTAATCAACAGCACAAATGCATACTGATTCATTGTACACATTTACAAAACATGTTCTCACAAATGTACACATCACGTTAAGTATGATATTTGCCTGCATGCATATGTCAAGTTAAATTAGAATAAAAACAAACATGACACAATGAAATCATCGCAATGACATATTTCTGAGAGCCCAGACAGAGATTGCCTCTAAATGATGATGTCGGCAGCCGGCCACAGAGACATCTCCCGCTGTGCCTTGCATGTCCGTACTCGATGCTCCAGGATAGTTTTCCATGCACACTTCTGTTCCATGCTGGGCATCTGTAGGGTCACAGGTCGCAGGTCACCAGTCACTGACCTCGTGTGTGACCTCTCAACCCACAGGGTGAACTCTGACGCTGGAATAAAACGAAAGGACCGATAAATGTAATGCAATTAACATTGGTTACATATAATTTAGCCACTACTGTGAAGATATTGTAGGTAATAATGTAGTAATAATAACAGTGATACATCATGTTTTCACGAAATCATCATTTGCTGCAGTGTCAGAAAAATATATATTCAGTGTTACACGACTGGGCAGGTTTGTTTTCTATGACACTTTCTTTACATAAAACGATAACATTTATTTGCACAGTTATGTAGAAACACATTTCTTGGTAAATTATTTATTATTTTATTAGCGAGTTTGAGAATCAAGTTTAGTCAGATTATGAGGTTGGTTGGCTACATAAGTTATAGGTTTCACAACACTGTTTGGTCTGGATTCTACAAATCTTCTTATAGTTGTCCAGTTGTATAAATGATTATCAAATAATTGACCACTGTAAACAACACTTACGATGACCAGAGGTAAAGTCAGCCTGGACTATGTCCGTCATGAGAACTGGTTCGTCCACTACAACGATATGTCCACCCACTTCCTGGCGAGTCAACAACAACATGTCGCTGAATAGTAGTGCTGACACGGGCCACAAGGTGGCGTCACACACCCACCCAAGGTCTCCCGCAAACACCACGTGTCGATTTGCCTTTGCCAGTTGGAAGTGCTGTAGAAACAGAAGATAGGAACATTAATAATTTATTGTGAGATGAAGGATGGGTAATGACCAATGGCATATATTGTCCACAGCAAGGTTTATTTTGTATAATGAATAAATAGTGTATTTTTTTAAAATAATTAATAATAAGTTTGTAAAATAAAACAACCATTAAATAATATTTATTATTATGAACTAAACATAAAAAACATAAATATACAATGGCATTGATACAAAAGCCAACTAAATACAATAATGATTAAAAATTCATCCTCAGCTACACAACAACTATCTAGCATCCAATCCAAAATGCTGTCTCCGTTTGTCAAAATGTTATTTGTAAAACATGAGCAGAAGCAGTCCAGTTGTCCGACCTAATGCAAAAGGCCACTTACACATTCATTAGTTAACTTAACAATCCAAATTTATTCAAAACCGATTATTCATATGATTTGAACTGAATACACATTACACATTCACACACTGAAGTGGACTTATGTTGGGGGCCTCTCGTTATCAAATGTTTATGACAATTAAAACTCACCGAGATTCCTCGGGCAAACACAAGGCGGGACTGAAGTTCCACGACTTCTGAATCAACACTCGAGACACTCAGCATTGATTGGCTGCTGCCACTGCCTTGTGATGACTGCGTCACCTGGTGACTAGATGACCTTGACCCCAACGAACCAGAACTTGAGGAATTCCTCTTGAAGTTGAAGGTCACCAGTTGTCCACATGTTGCAGTTATCACTAAAATAAAAAACGTAAACATAAGTTAGGTTGAAATAAATAAATATCACTAGAATGCATATATTTATTTTAGCTTAGAACCTTTTTCATTTATATTTTATGATCTTAATTTATTTATTACATTGTGTTATTTTTAAATGTTATTATTTCTACTTTCATACAATTACTGCATCAAGTTTAACTATAATATATAATAAAAATAACTGACTTCTTAAAAAACAATTACCTAAGAATTAGGTGACATACCCTGAGTGACATCATTCAGACGTTTGTAGTCGGGGTGGTTTGCGGGGGTGAAAGAGAGAACCCCTTCCAATGAATCCCTCAACATCAGGATATGCTGCAAACAGGGCACAGTATTCTGTGAATATAGAAATGGAACATAACATTACTGAGTTTGGCATCCAATGGTTTAGGCCGAGTAGAACTTACCTTATCTTTATCCTCAGTGCCATACATTTCAGGGTTTTGAGTTCAACAAATTATAATCACTTTTTTAATTAGTGTTGCAGAAAGCTCACCATCAAAATGTAAGTGGAAATGCAATTTCAAATAAGAATCTATTCACAGAAGATAGAAACAATTTCTGATAGAGCCAACAAAAGACAACCACATATCACATAACAGATGTTATAATGTAGTTCTTTGTGTAGGCCTCTAGGTTGTTTTAGGTGATTTCCAAGGAAACATTTACGTTTTCATTGTCCTAAAATCCGTTGTTCACTAATTTGTTTTTGTAACTGAAAAAAAGTTCAACTCGGTATTGAGTTTACCTGGATGGGTCGGTTCAGGTAGTCCTCAATCGTCAACTCGTCATCAGGTGTGTGAAGGAACTGACGAAGCTGTTCGTAGTCCCGAAGTTGTGAGAGCATCTCCAGCGCCCTCTCTAGGCCATTGTTGTAACTACAGTAGGCCTCATACATCATCCTTAGCTGTAACATAAACATGGTTTTGTTATACAGTGGGTATCTTCTTGTTTTCATAGACAACTACAAGGGCGTTAGTTATACCATTCCCTGGCAATTTCAATATTAAGTTTTTATTGTCTGAAAAATTTCGTAATTGGCATTTGCTACATAAAATTATATATTTGATATTCAAATAAAATTTGACTTGTTGATTTTTTCAAATATATAGTGCATGAAAGAATCAGCAGCAGCAGTCAGTTTAGTTAAAGAATGCAGCTGAAAAGAAAATATCTGACATTGTTGCTCTATGTCACCAGACAGTCTTCCTACCTTTGGATGGTAGACGTCACCAATGTTCTCAACAATGACATCATCATCGCCATGGTAATGCGTGTCAATCATGTGGGTAAGATGGAACTCAGAAATGGCAACCAACTACAAAAGATGAAAAACATACATTGTAAATATGCAAATTAAATTCACTACAGCTTTCCCCTAATACATAAGTAGTCTACCTTCTCACAAGAAGCTTCAAACACATTTGTGGTATTGAAATTAACAAGACAACAACTTTATATAATCCTGCAGCTAGCTATCAACAACAACAACCTATCAACAATATGCTAGTAACTGGGAAATTAACAAGACAACAACATACTACAAGAGCAAACCACCAACAATGCTCACCATGGAATTAACAAGACAATAGCTTTACTGATATCCAACTCAACTTACCAACAAACTTGTAACAGGAATATTAAAAAGACGACAATATTGTTGGAAAGCAAAAAAACTATCACGCAATTCAATAGCAAAACTGGGATTAAAGCAGCAACAACAACACTGTAGAATTAAGACAACAACATCACTAACACACTCACCTTCTCTACATTCTGGAAGATGTCGCTGTGTTGTTGAGATGAGATGACGCAGTGTCTCAGGGGCCGTGAGAACCGCTGTATCCCACACTGCATCTCTCGCACAAACGTCTCCTCGCACGCGTACAGCCACTGCATGGCCTCGCCCCGCCCCTCGTACACCCCCAGGTCACTCTGTCAACATGACACAGACGATGACAATGATGTCAGGGCAAGACTTTAACATACGGTGGTTAGGTCAACATACTGATGACGTTTTAAGGTCATCGTCCTAACATATTCTCTTAACAGATGAAAACTTCATTTCAATAGTCATTTTAATAAAAATCGTGAGGATGGCATATCATAGATAGTAACTAATGGTATTATATGATGTTTAAGTATCTGTACGTGAATTGATTGAGGTGGGCAAAACACGCACCAAGATGAGTGAGGCAGAGGGACAAGGTGAACATAGATGTTGGTAGATGGAAGAGACAGTAAGATGGACAGGCAGGGTACAAATCAAACTGAAGGAGCAGGGGTGAACATGTGACAAAGAGACAGGAAAGCAAACAGTTTGATACAAATCAAGACAAGTAAAAGTAAAGAACCCTCACCTCAACGCTGTCAGGGTGAAGCTCAGGGGTGCTTGCCCTAAACGGGGGGACGCTGCAGTCCTCCTCGCCCTCCACCCCCTCTACACTCTCGCCCCAGCTGTCGTCGTCCTCCACGCTGAACGCCCCCGTCTGTCTCGTGCTATCGCCGTCGGTTACCAAGGAGCAGGTCTGTTGCCATGACAACCGGCTGTCGAGACACGAGGCCGACGAGTAAGTGACGAAACTCGCGACGGAGTTTCCACGGGAGATCACGCTCAAGTCAGGATCCCACCGCAATTGTTCACGGGAACTACAACTCGACACACCACTAGAGGTGCCACTAGAGGCGCCACTAGATGTCCCGGTGGTCACCCGACTCGCAGCGAGCCGCTCCTCGTTGATCATGCTCAGGTGCGGTTGCCACGACAACCGATTCGCGGCAGCCATTTCTGGCGTATGGGTTCGACTGGGACAGGTGGTCGCGATTGGCTGCTTCTTTTGACCAATCGAATTGTTCGCGTGCTGGTCAGCGGGGGAGTGGTTTTCTTCGTCGCTGTTGTGTGAGTTGACCATTGCGAGATCCTGGCTCTGACTCCCGACAGAGTTGTATGACGAGTAGTGTGACGAACTGTCACTAGAGGCGCCACGACGCACGTCAAATTGAACCGCATCCGCCGAGTGTCTGAAATAGAGATGTTTCTAATGCTAACTTTGTTTTTACAAAATATCAACATCTATTGATACTAAAATGTGTCGGTTTGATACAGACAAATGCTATCATATCATGATTAATTATTATTTTTAAATGATCAAGTTATCTTCATTGTTAAATGGTCAGCCAAATTGGTGGAATAGTGTTAATTACATATTAAATTGAATTAATTTGGTGGATGAGACAGCACTTCATGCTGATCTGTCCAATAACGTTGAAGTCCTTTCTAAATTATATTAAAAAATAAACATGCAGTTTTAGATTGAAGTCTCGTCTAACTAATAAAACTAAATTGAATTCATTCAACTAGGTGTTACCGAAAATTTGCAAATCAAACGTAAAAAAGAACTGTAATTTCACTATGCCAAATAAGGAAATCGACCCTACCTGACAATGTGTGCGACTGTGGCTGCTGTGGCCTGGGCCACGTCCGTGCCGTTCACCCTCACCACGTAGTCACCCCTCTGTAGGCCAGCCAGGTAGGCTGCCCCACCCTCCTTCACTCGCCCCACCCTAGTAGGGCCTGACCCTCGCAGGGTGAACCCGTACCCCGCCTCACTGCGCCTCACCAGCACCTACAACATGACACTGGTTACAGATCTACATCTACCCACCTCTCACACAGTGTCTCAGTGCTACATCATCCCAACAACACAACCAAACAAACTTGTGTAGGAACCTAACATACTCCAAAGTCATTTAATTTCTTACAAAAACAACCATTCCATATATATATATATATATATATATATATACACACACACACACACATATGTATATGTATATATACATATATGTATATATATATATATATATATATATATATATATATATATATATATATATATACATATATGTATATGTATATATATATATATATGTATATATGCATATATATGTATGTATATATATATATATATATATATATATATATATATATATATATATATATAAAGCCATGCACTAATGCTAAACAATTTATATATACATTCTAAATTATTATATAATATATTTAGTCATATTAGTCATGAAATAAAATAATATGAACCCACATGAGATTTTATGTTTACTAATATTCATTTTAGTAATTCATATAATATATTTTACTATAACATAGTGAGAAAAAAGAGGAAGAAAAAGACAATGGAACCGGAAGCCCTGGCCAACCTCCTGACAAGAGGGTGCCAGGAGATGACAACATATTAAAATAGTTAAAAAAAATAGTTTTTAACCATTTAATTATATTTCCCATTTTGCAATGTATTAAAGAACCTCAAAATAGATACATTTTGTCTAGATAGACAGTTTGTGTACAAAATAATGTACAGTGTGTGCAAAAAGTAGTGTACTCACTGAGAAAGAGTCGAAGGAAGTGTTCCCATTCGATACGTGTCGCACATTGCCTGCAAAATACAACAGAAGTTGCTTTATTTATCTGACTTCATCTACAGTATAGCTGATGAAGGCACATTCAAAATGTGTAAACATAATTAAATGTGTACCACAAATGCACACAAATGGAAATAAAAAACAAACAATACACAACAGTTAATAATGACTCTGGTAATAAGCCATTCATCTGCCTTGCTTTTGTCTTTGATCTGTTGTATATCATGATGATAAAGACATACAATTACTTACACTGTAAGAAAGGTTTTTAATTTTAAGTAAGAATAACACATAAAATAGTTATCACAATTACAGCTACATTATGAAACTATGTGATTCTTTAACAAAATCTAAACACATATATTTTATGGTTTCATGTCCAAACTGAAACTATGTGATTCTTTAACAAGATCAAAACACATATTTTATATTTCCTGTCTGCACTGAGAGAGCTGGTAATAAGTGTGTAGTGTGGCACTTACATGTGGACTGGCGTGTGTTGTCTGTGGCCTGGGCCAGGATGTGTTTGCGGTGGCCAATGTTCTCAGACAGCAAGTAGTACCAGCCCTCAGTCTTCTACAAACACATAACATGTGTCAGACATGGGGCCAGAACGACATTTATTTCAACATAGCAGATTCAAATGCAAGCAACTGATGGCTTTAAGACTTAAACAAATGAAGTGTTTCCGGAGAAAACATGACAAGTGCCAAACCAGGTTATATTTATGCATAGGCAAAATACTGGAAGACATCTGCAAAAAAGGTGAGCAAATGATAGAGTGTCATCATAGTTGGGTCAACATGTCTGCAGCAGAACCCTGCATTCATACATTGTCACACTGTCACAGTCAATTGGTCTATCATGAACAGAAATGACACGTCCCCCCACACTGAAGTCAGACATCATGGAACTACACTGAGGTGTAGCAACTAAACTAAATGTATTCATTAGGGAGCATGTACGTAATACAAAGGTATCTACCACAGTCACATCTACGGCAAGGCTGATGTCTGACACACACGACACCATGTCAGAAGTAAAGTGACATGTACAACTGTACTGTGAGAACCCCTTCCCATGTTGCATCAACCACCAATACCAAAATCTCACTAGATTACAACATCTAGCTGGGGACATTAATCATGTCAAAATTAATCTTACCTTTTCTTTTTTCTTGCACATCAGGTGCTTCATGCCAAATGACATACAGCCCATAAATTCACTGCACCTGAAAACACATCACCATGAGTTTATAATGTCATGTTACAACAATATGTATTAGTACAAGTGTGAGACATTTGTATGAAACAAGACAGTTGTTAATAAAGATTGTACTTACTTCTTCTGTGAATCCTTGTGCCACACTGACACCATCAATCGCTTCCGTTTATCTTCCTCCATAATGTTCCTGAAAAAACAATGAAGACTTCTGATGAAATCCTGTCTTGCAACTTTCACTGCAGCACTGTTAGAAGCCAGTTATTATGAAAATGTCCCAGTGAAACATGTATAAAAGTATTCCATTCAGGAACATTAAGAGAGCTCTACAACATATTTAAAACAAAAGTATATGTACACACACCTTACAATTTTGTTTAATTATCCTAAGAAACTATTTCTTCTGGACGGAAGAAACATGATAGAAAAACATGAAACAAACACCCCTCAGAACACTCTGCAAACCCTGATCCTTACTAAAAAAAAAACAGTCAAACAAGTCACGAAGACTTGAAAGCATAAGACCAACCTGTCTAGCTTGTGTTTCATGCTGTGTCTGCTGGGAGCCATACACACATGTGCAGCAATAATGTCAGACTGACCTAACCTCCAGATGCTTCTACCTTATATACCTCCGAGCCAGTGACTAGTTGTCTTAAGAGATCAGACATCACTCTTTGATCCTCGACTGAGTAGAGAGGACATGTGTAGTGTCTCCAACAACACCAGATACAAGTGAACCAACATCTCTGCAACTTGCACAAACACCCATTGACAAAGCTCCTCGATGTTTACAAAGCTTTCAGCGATAACCCAACAAAGACAAGTTAATTTTCCCAGAGCAGCCAGTAAAGTGGAGTCTTCACTTAGCTGCTTCAATCAAGTTAATATACTATTCAGCCAACAACTGACACAAAGCTCACTGGTGGTGATATCATCAGCTGCCTACTTTAGAAGGTCAACACTGAACCAGGGGTAAATTGATTCACCCCACAAACTGAGCACTGTTACTGAGCAGATGCTCATCTGTGGTAGGTGCCCAGTGCTGAAACTACAGGCTGAAGTGAGACTAATTGCAACTTTCAAATATTCCACTTAAAGCTTCAACTGAAGCAGGAAACAAAATCTGCCTTGCCACAAGTCAGCACTGGGAGTAAATAGCAGTTTTAGTCTGTGAGAATATTTGCCAGGAAATGTGACTTACACCAACAGTCATTGGAAGAACTTTAACTCCTCATTATGCAACAGATGGATCAGCTAAATTAAAAGTGTTCTAGTGTTAGACAACAGCAACTGCCAAGACTAATTCAAATGCAAAGCATTCCGAAATGTATCAGTTTATACCAGGGGGATTTAAAACAAATTTGTATTATAAAACACCAGACCTAGTGTGTATGAAACACAACATATTTCACACCACAGGGCTGATAAGTTACATTATTACTAAAAAAAATATAGCAGAAATCCGTCAACTCAAAGATAAATAATTGACAGTCAGTAAATCTCAATATTGTATCCTGTCATCTGTTTGGAATGAGCACCAAACAATTGTTAATGACACTGAGCATTCTCATTCCCCAGACAGACAACAGCACATTTATAAAACAAACTCCTCCAAACAAACCCACCTTGCAACCAGCCTCAGCCCAAAATGACAAATGACACTTGTGTCTGTACAACCACTGGGTCTGAGTAGTGCCCCTATTATCCCCCACCTCTGTCTCTACTCCATGCTTATAGACAACTGGATTACAAATCTCTGGGAATAATGTCATTATGCAGCAGTGAATTAATGGTTGTGTTTATAACACAAGTGTGATTAAGATGCATTAGTTTTAACCACTTTCTCTGAGGGGTTGTAAATATCCACTGAATGGAGTCTGGCACCTATGCACAGAGTCATTACAGAAATACATCTCAGAGGCAGATTCTGGTTAATGAAATATGTCACTGGTTCTAGTTACTTGTAGCAGGATTACTTTGAAATTGTAGGTTGGATAGGAACATTTTCATTTAATTGTTTCACAATTGTTCATCCACTTATATTATACCTGGTGCAATTATTTGTTTTGTTCAGTTAGGTAAAATGTTATCTTAAAAATGACAGCTTAATTTAGACAGTTGTGAAAGGTTTTATACACATCAGCTGCAATGCACTTTAGTTGTGCGTAGTGAAATAATTGATTTAAATTAAAGACAAAGCCAAAATGTCAAACACTGAGTTTATAAAACAAATTTATACATTTTAGACTAATGTGTTTTAAGTATTATCATAGGGAAAATAATGTGTAATTGGTGAAGTGACTGAGGAAGTATCTACCAGCAACTGAAGGTGAAACAGTCTTGAATGAGAGGACATCTAGATGCAAACACAGAATTCAGACTCACCAGTTGAATGTCTTGTCAAAGTGAGGGTTGTTGCTGCCAGGGAAAACTGTAGTTTCACGGTAACTGTCTCTCGTCTCGTCGGGAATCAACAACAACTGCAAGCAACAACATGGACGAATTAAATAAATTTACGTTACACATGTCAGTGGCTTTTTAATTAGAATATATATACATATTTATGATAAGCTAGTACCATTATCTATATTAAGTTAACAAAACACTCATGTGATGTCACTGGCTCCACATATATGCCTACAAACATGCAAAACATTTCGTATAATTATAGTTTTACTAATATTTAAACAAGTTTAAAACTAAACCTGAATTTTCAGCTTCTGAAAGATAGCTCAGTAATTCATGTTATCATAATGATTAATATTTTATTGGTATAGACAATATGTTTGAATTGTTTAATTAAACATTTTGACTTAATTGTTTTTACATTACCACACCCACACAAAAATCTATGATTTGACCAACACTTTGGGCGTTAAGAAGCACACGTAATGAAATGGTCTTCCCAGATTTGTGTACTACCAATTGGGAAGACTGGAAAGTTGAGTAATTACCCTAAAATGGGTGCCAGACATGGAGGGAACAAAAACACGTCCTATTAGCAGTTTGAAGATGTCAGGCCATTAGTTCACAATTAACAACATTACTTGGGTGAAATTTGTGCAGATGAAACAGATACTTAGCTAAGCTAATGAAAGAGTAATTTGACAAGGAGGTGATGTTGAGTTTAGCAGGGAAACAGAGAAATACTCTGCTCCAGAAAACACTAGTCTACTTTTGTTCTGTTGGTCCTTTTGGCCTCATGACTGATCTACAAATGTACATTAATTCAGAAGCCATTCCAACCACCAACTGATGTCTACTTGTTGACAGGAGACAAATCACTGTCACATCAACTCATACTGTTCTTGCTAGCATCACAAGTATTGTAAATTAAACCAACATAACACCTGACAAGATCACCCACCATCTTATTGCTTTCAACAGCAATCCTGATAACTATTGTTAAATACGCTGAACAGGAAACAGTAATGAAACTTTGCGAAAAGTGAGAAGAAACAAGATGGCTGCCGTACCTGGACGTGAGAGTCACACACATCTCTCCAGCGAGAACTCAATTGTCTGGCCTCACACACTGCAACAAACACGTGACATGTGAATACAGATATACAACATTACAGAGGGGGTGCACAGATGGAGTGATTACAATACAAATGTACTCGAGTACGAGTACGATTACTCTGAACATGCATGAGAATGAGTACGAGTACTCAGCAAACAAATGTACTCGAGTACAAGTACGATTACTATACAATGTACTCGAGTATGAGTATGATTACATTAGAATGTAATCATGATTACTTTCATGATTACTTGAATGAATATCCTGTTTCTAACATAAAGGGGACTTTCATGGACTCCCTAGGTGTCATTCTTTTTCTGTTGCTGTGTCACTATTTAGTGTTCTAACTGCTGATTACTGCTATCCACTATCCATGTGTTATTATTATTAATAATCACATGACTTTCTCAGGTTGGTATGGTTTCTGAATCAAATACAAATATGATGCATTTAAGAATTTAAAATGTCCTATTTATCTGAAATGTCAAAATGTCTCTACATCCCTACTTCCAGCTGGGTCAGGGGCCAACCTCCCATTTGTGGAACCCACACCCCACCCCAAAAAATTGCGGACCCTCCCACCGACCTCCCATCAATTCACTGGGACCCACATTTGTTACCCTATTTCCCACAATGACTGTGATCCTCTTCCCACAAATTATGACACAACTCCACCTGTCATTTCAAGTCCATAATCCATATACATGTCAGACATTACTGGCAGGAAAATGAACATCAAAATAGTAACATAATATATACCTAAATGTTCACTATATATCCAAAATATCCATTATGCCATGCTTCCTTCTATGACAGAACCCTTTGTCATTCAGTGGTACTTGCCATATGAGTTGTGAAAATAAGAGACCATTTGGTAATTGCAACACAGAAACAAGGCAAAGAAGACAATCTATCCATCACATTTGTTTTATTTTACCACCAGTGCACCATTTGTACACAGCACACATACATATATGTTGTCATTCTGCTCGTTGTCTCTGAAGCGTGATGTGAGGCTGGTCCCAGTGTCTATCATTGATTTTACTGTCCTTCTTTCAGTTTTGCTGTCCTTACTGCTTATCTACCCTCTTGTTCACCCCTAATTTCAAATGCCCCCACATGTGTCTTCATACACTCCTCCCAGCTCAGAAATAATTTCCCACTTCATTTTTCTCAGCGTTTACACCTTAACCCTGATCACATCCATATATTCCTTTACATGGACTATTATGCATATATCCCCACCCATCAATTACACCATTTGAAGTTAACTTTAACCAGAATATACAATATTTACCTGTATCAATGTCCACAGTTCTCAAGACTTAGAGAAATAATCCATCCATGTTAGATCCAGGGGCAGAACAATGTAAATCTAACACAAGACTCCAGTGGACTGACCACACATGTGCTGTCCTTACTGTACAACCTCTAGTGGTCATCTGTCCACAAGGTTTGTTAGGCATTGGCTACATAATGACCTTTATACTGACCAGTGACCACCTACTACTCTCTTCACACCAAGGTGTGTCAACCAGGGAGAAAACAGTGACAAACTCCAGGGAATACTCCCTAATAATGGGGCACAGGGGTAAATGACACAGGGTTGTGTGGTCAGTAACTTGGTGGTCACAGCTATTAGAAAAGACCACTGGTCACTGACACTCCCATAGGAGTCTACTCACTAGCTGTGAAGTGTGCCCTGCCAATACAGCCAGATGTAGAATCAGCCATGCATGACCACGTTTAACCATGTGGAACATTGCATATTATAGTGGTAGATACTTGTAAGTATAATTTCTTCACACACTGGATATTTACAACATGGCTTAGGCTATTTTGTAGTCATACTATTATTACTCTTTGCAAGTATACCAGGCTTTTCTGATTAGTTTCACCTTTAAGTTCCGGTTCTTGAAAAAATCCAATACAGCTGCTTGTTATTTATTAACATTTATTGTCATTTTACACAATTCTTCTATACATTTTCAAACTTACCATGTCTTACTGCTACATTATAATAACAATAGTGTTTTTAAATCAGTGTTTTAAGTGGCTTTTTTACTGTTTTGATATCTGCTCAGAAATATTTTTTTTTGTGCCTTGTTAATTAGACATTATTTGTATTTCTGGCAGCAATGGAGCCAGAGACTTCATTCTGTCTGGCACTCCAGTCTGGATGATAAGTTTGTTTAATCACTTACTCACCACTTGGAGTAATGAATTGCAAGCAAGCTGTATCAATGCTAATGTGGGCAGACATTGTTCAGCCATGCATGGCCATGAAAGCCATGTGAAATATGTAATACTACAGTTGCAGGTTGGTGTAGTTCCTTAGCCTCAATTTGTTTTATACATTTTGATTTTCACAATACAGCTCAACATTATTTAATAGATTGTTAGTTTTATTAATTTTAAAAATATGCATTTTTAACTACATAATGATATTGATGATTTATTGATGTAATAAGAATATAACACATTTTGTAAAATGTACTGAACAGAATAAATGACTTAAATTATGTTTACATACTGATAATGTTTTCCTCCATAACCAAAACCCTTATAACATTTAAACTGAGGTTTACTTTTGGATCAAGCTCAAACTTTAAACCTGTACAGAAGCATGCTACTGTCTCCCTCTTATTGGCATATTTGCAAAGAAAATATTTGTGAGTTTGTTCATTAGCAACATTTTATGTAATTCTGGCAGCAATGGTGCCAGTGAGTTAATTCTGTCTGCCACTCCAGTCTAGACGATGAGTTTGTTTAATCAGTTATTCAACAGAGTCAGCAATGGACTGCAAGCAGAGTGCTGTCAGGGTTGGTTTGTTGAGAATGTAGACAGACAGAAAATCGGTCATGCGTGACTGTCTGCAAGCATGTTGAATATTTAATGTTAGATTTGTATATAGGAACAATTTCTTCACACACTGGATATTGAATGTAAGAAGATACAAAATGTACAATGATAATAGTGTTATGACATGAAATAACCTGTGTAATCGTCAGTCAATAAATATTACTATGACAGCCATGGTGCCAAGCAGTTAGTTTTGTCTGTCACTCTGGTCCACACAATAACTTTGGGTGATCACTTATTCAATACACACAATGCTGTATCAGCTGAGTGAAAGTTTGTTGCAGACTTAGACAGACATAGAGTTGGTCATGTGACTATGTCCAGCCACGTGGAACACATAATATAATAATTATGTATATAATAAAAGTATTACAAAACTGGATATCAACAAAATGGTTATTCTATGAAGCTTCTTAGTATTACAAATATTGTATTACATTCCAATTATGATAATGATTCTTTCACATTCACAGATTTATGTTTTACCACTGGATCATAATAACATTTCCAAAAGTACAGTTGCATATATGCAGTCGTCTCCTTGACAGAAATAGTAGGTGTATTTGAGACAGCTATTTTTGACATATTTAAATCATTGTTCAGAGATCAGAGGACACACCCAACCAATGCCAATTGTGTTTTCTTATTAAAAAAATTGACTCACTTTTCTTTAAACAATTATAATGTTCTAAAATTCTAAAATGTCCATATATCAGAATTGAAAACCCTATTATTCATGTACAAACCTTACTACTGCCATTTGGCACCAAACACTAAACCAGAAATAGAACACTCAATGTGAGCCAATCAGGTTCTAATAACATAAGTGTGTTTAAGTAAATGCTGTAATCTTTCACACGAAAACTATCCGATTGTGGAAATCTAGATCATTTTGTATTTATTATCAACTTACTGGATTTTTAATGAGAACACTGACATCATCTATATTATACATATTATGATTGCTAGGTTATCATTTGATAGAGGAATGGTAAGTTCAACAAACAATACAAATCCTTTGAGATGTATATATGTCAGTGGTAAATTCACAGTCTGTGACTTTGCATTTACCCCCTTCAAACATTGTACATTTTAACTGTTATTATATCTATACTTGTCTTTACTTTTTAATAAATGTTCATTCATAGTGCACTGCTACATATTGATGTTTCTTTTTTTAATACATTTTTTTGTATAATCTGCAAAGGAATGTTCATGAGTCTTGTTAATTAGTCAATAGTATTTGGCCTTCTGGCAGCTGTGGAGCCAGTGAGTTAACTCTGCCTATTCTAGTGTAAACAATAATTGTTGTTAATCACTTATTCAACAATGGAAATGCTGCAGGCTTTGGCATTGGTTTGTCAAGAGAGTTTACCAGCTAGATGCTGTATGTTGATTGGGTGCAGAGTTTCATGAATACTCCCAGTAATTACCCTTACACCCCTATATACACCTCAACATTTCTGAGGAAGAAAATGCAGCAAATAAGTTGGTGTGAATAAGCAACAATAGTGTGACTATTTACTGCGTGTTGTATATTATTTACACACTGTGTGTTAATTTACTTACATATGGTTTGCTGTTTATTTACATATGGTTAATTGAAATATGATATATTTTTTTATTTGTTATGACATTGGCATAATAAATGCTAAAATCCCCCATAGTCTAAAGATAACTAAATAAACTTAAATATATGTTAGGCAATTGTACAGAATCTGTCATCTGTGCAATTACATAACATAAATTCTAGTTTTAATATGTTGAGAACTTCAAACTCTTCACAGCCCAGTACATACATTTTTTGCTACGAAGGTTCATCTCAATAATTAGTTTACGTCACACCTGACAACAGAACAGAGCTGACACACGAACAACTGACAGAGACAAGGAGTTCATGTCCATGCTACAAGACCTAGAATGATAACAGAAATCCACAAAACTGCTAACAAACTTGTCCATATCCTGTTACATGTTCCACATGACCAATCTTACTACACCTGTCTACATATTAAAGAGTTAACTGGGCTGTATTAGCTGGGCCTTAGATGACTCTGTCACAGCTAAGATATTCACAAGTCACACATCAGATGTTTTTTTGAAGCATGGCCCATTACAAGTACACCACAACCATAAACAGACAAATGAACAAGTCTGTAAGGACTGGCTGTAGAGCACCAATGACCTTGGACATTCAGTGAATTGATTCTGAGTAAAAAGCATGGGCTGACATATATGTACAATAAACTGAATAAAGCAATACACTTACCATTCACTGTCAGTGTGTTGTGGTTGATGGTCACGGAGAGTTTCAGATGACCTGGAACAAAACAACAGCATGGTCAGTGATGGGTCAACATCTCCTCAGGTTGCTGGCTCATTACACAGCTGCTCAGGTGTGGCCAGTGATCTGCTGCTCAGGCTACTGAGCTGATGGAAAATTGTCATAACTAGATAAATAATTCAACCAAACCAACGTTGAGATTAGTTGCATCTCAATGATCTGTTTAACATGAACTTGGCTTGGTCATCTGTGAAGTTAGTCATCTGTGATAAGATAACCAGTTACCTTCCACTCCAGCTGACAGTCATCTGTTAGTAGTCATTCTACTCATGTCAAATGAGTCAACATCAACCCTCTGTGTAATGTGCTTAGATAATAATATAGACAGAAAGTCGTGCAGACTCACTGTCAATGCCTTCAATAACCACACTGCCCAATCTACAGCTGCATCAAGTTGTATCTCTTCACAAAACGTGTACAACTAATGTCCAGTCACTTGTCAAGCAGCTGGTCATTTGGTGGTCACTCTACAAGTAACTGGACCCTGTCTGCAATACCTCATCACTTGTGCATTTGCTTAAAGCACACATTCTGATTGGACGACTCTAACAGTCACCACATATTTCCAGCTGCAAAATTCCTACACCAAGTGGTTATTTATATCGTATAATTACCACCCTACCTGAAAAAGAAGAGGAGGTATTTACCCGACTCAGGTCTCATCACCCCCATGTCGTTGTAACTTTGAACATGAACACGGAGAGGGCAGCTGTTTTATACCCACAGGTAGTAACTAACCCTTATCCCAAACATAGCATTATTCAATAACATCACCTGACTGGCTCCATTGTTCCCCCAGTCCCCAGCCCCCCTGAGCCACCCCAATTACCTGTGACATCACCTGCGCCTTTGTTTTCATTGCTTAATTGGTCTGAATAAAACTTGGCCAGGTAGGGGCAGGGGATCAAAGGGACAAGAATGCAGGTGTGTCTAATCAAGGAAGTGTGCCATCACCTCCACAGGTAACAACAGTAATCATCCTAAATGGGAAGCTCCATTCTGGAGCAGCAAGAATGGTCGGTCAACCGTGACAGGATGCTAACCAGGTGTGAATACCTGATATTTGTAGCATAACTCCATACAACACAAGAGTGTGAAGGCACTGCATTACGGGTGCATCTTGGTTGGTTTACATCAGTAACTATATCTGTTTGATGCTGACTTCAAACATGTGCTGTTTTAGACTTTGCATGGTTATTTATTGCAAAGTCTTCACAGCTGATGGGTTACTATAACAGATTATCTTAATGAGTAAACGTCATAGTCTGTGTTCATTTGCAGACAGAGCCTAGTATTGTTATACACTGTATACACACTACACAATGTCATAATATAATTACACCCACCAATATTGTTTTTAATATATTTAATGTTATTTACAGTGTATAATGTATAATATTGTGGTTAATTTCTTTCAGTCTGTAACTCCCTGTATAGAAATGTCAATAATTTATTTGCATGTAGGATTTAATTTACATTAATCATAATGATGGAACAGAAACATAAAATTAAACATATAGCCAGTTAATAAATGCATGAAATTTGTGTAAATGTTTTCAGCCTAATGAGCACATAATTTATTCATTAAAACATTTAAAACATCTGTTTTCATTCATAATTCATTGGTCTAATTATGTAACACCTGTAAGGAGTGCACCTGGCAAGTCAAACACCGTCTAATGACACTGCACTAATTTCATCAAACTTAGTGGGTAGGATGACTTTTTATCTGGAATATCACAGCGGAGAATTATTATCTTGGCAGCTTTTTATAAACTAAAACATAAAAAACAGAGGGTTAATTATCAACAGAGGTTCATTTGTATTTTGCCTTTAATCACCTATCACCACAGGTGGTGTCAGCACCTGACTAAAGAGCAATTATGTGTGACAAGATCAAAAAGGTGAAAAGGATGATATCTGGAGGTTAATAACTTCTATTCACACCCTACATCATTTCACCCCTGCTAAGTGGTGGTTGCCCTTTGAACATGGTTGTGAGTTACCAGTGTCAGTGTCAAGTGGTAGAGTAAATACCCAAGGCAACTGCTTAGGCTAATTATTTAAAAAACATCAGCATAGCAAGATTAGCAATCCTGAACAATAGTCAAGTAAAATCAAATTGAACATTTAAACAATACACATTGACAACTTAGGCATATGGGGTTAAGTCTGTTTGTTGTTACTCTGCAAGTCACCCTCAAGTACTAGTCACCCTCCAGTAGTACTACTAACCCCTGGGCATGATTCTGTGGTGAGAATGTGACTGTGACATGATGGGGGTAACTGTCCCAGTGCACATGGAAGTGTTACCCTGCTACTTACCCCATTAAGCAATCTGTTAACAATTGTGTGTGACCACAAACAAAGGATAAAGGGCACTAACATAGAGTTGTCTTGCACAGTAGTGTCCAGTCTTTTTTCTGTACTAAATATGTGACTGGTTACAAACAAATCTCACTATGACGTCACTGGTCACTACATTGATAATTATAATGAAATGTAAGAATATACTTGATTAAACATCACTGATATGACGTCACTACATTGATGTGTAATGTAAGAATATATTTGATCAAACATGCAGTGTCACACACTGAATGGCCAACTGGTAATAGCCATGGATGATCATTTTATACCCCACTTTTGTGTTATAGTCTGTAACATTACATATACACCCCAATACATGTTCCATTAAATAACTGAACTCTGCAATCGGGACCAGTCATTGTGATGAGCAACCTTTACCAATCAGGAGCAGCTGACCACACTTCTGTGAGGTTGCCAGGTGTACCTGTAGCTAGGGATGAGTGAGTAACTGGTCTATCACACAGTGTGCTGGTTCACTGAAGTAGCTGCCAACAACAAATTGCCCCCCAAAGGGTGATCTTTCTCTTAAGCTCTCAACAAGGACACAACCTGGTATCCATGATTATTTGGCTAGACTACTGCAGGGATATAACTATAAATCAATGTATTCCATACACCAACTTGTTCTCTAACTATTAATTGTTAAGTATTTTCTAGTAAATTATTGTCCTATGATAATTTAATACTGAAAGAATAAGGGTATTTCTACCATACATAATAACATACTAGGTTTACCAGTTAACGAGTCAGTTGTCTAGATCTTTATAAAATAGTCTCATTTCTGTGAGTAAAACAATTTCATCAGTACACATTATGACTAGCAAAACAGAACAGTGATAATCGCTGCAATTGTGGGAGAGATTTCTTGGCTACAGATGTTAGGTGTGATTGGTCATTTGGTCACCACAATTAGAGATGTATCCATGTGGAACCTACATGGAGAAGTACTTGTGTTTAGTGGACAAAGCAGTTGATCTTATCTGGGCTGACACTGAGCATAATGTGGGGTTATTACCCAGTACTATTCAATAACGGACATTCATGGCTGAATGCACATATGAAAATATTAATTCAGCATTGAACAAGTGGCCACCTGGACCTGTCCAGCCGTATGGTCAAGAATGGACTTGAGGAGGCAGTAGTCGGCTGACCATATGCTTTGGACCCATTTACATTACTAGTCATATGTAAGAGCAAAAATGAATAAATTATGAGAATCTCAAAATGTATGGGACACAAATTAATTCAATGACAATCAGATATGCTCATATGAAAAGTTTTCAATTAGATGTTATCTATCTTTTCATCATAAATGGGTGGACTGCACACTGGACACTGGACAGGAACAGGTAGATAAGCTTATAGGGATGACAGAGGTGGCTGAAATACAAAGGACAGAGAGAAGTGAAAGGTTATCAAATTGGGCAAGGGCATTATATGGAGAAAGATATGGAAGAAAGAGGAAAACATGGGGTGATGGGAAGGGAAAAGACAGTGGGGATGATAAAAGGATTCCAGGAAGGGAAATCCGTTTGCAGGATTCTTAAAAAAAAAAAAAACAGTGGGTAAAAAAAGAGTATAACAAAATTATTAAACAAATACAGATAAATACATTACTAAGACAGTACATGCTGTGTATGTACACATTAATCATGATAAAATAATCTATTATATTATTGTAATTATAGTTATAATTGAGGTCATCTTTTCACAACAAATACCCTACAAGAGAGCATGCACTTATACACCCATGTCTATGTTGTACACATTGAGTTGAGACAAACTTTAGTCATTACATTTGATTGCTGCATTTATTAGCATGCCACCCCGAGATAGTTGACTTTTTAAGGTTTACACCACTTAAATGGATATTTAATAAGGGAAACACACTTTGTGACCATTTCCAAGTGATTGCAGTTACATGGGCCTATTGCCCTGGGTACAGTGTTATTACCCCACATCTGCTGGAGTTTACCCCAGCTGTCCCTAGCCCACATGGGTTCCCCTCCAAGTCAGTCATACCCAGCAGGAATCAATGATAAATCCCCTTGGAGAAAATTAAAATAAATTCACTCCAGGGGTGCACTGGGGCTGGCCACAGTGGAGAGGTACAAATGAGATGAGGTTGGGTAATCACCCCTAGATGGGGGTGCCTTGTGTTAGAATGCCATTTGACCCTCAACACACTGGTTAAATACTCACTATCAACACTAAACATATCTGTGCAGGGCTGTGCATAGGAAATAACAAAAGCAGCTCCCTTCAGAATACAATTATTGCAAGGAATTGTGGGATTGTACCTAGAAAAAGGACAGGTTTCTGTGAAGTGTGTAATGTTACATCACAGAAGCTGTCATTACCTCATCTAGAAGATGACAATTTGACAAGGACACCTGAAGTAGTAGCTTCCTATCTCTCTAATCAACACTTTTACCAAACAACACAGCAGGTTTCTGTCTTCTTGCAAGGTAAAGATAATTTGTAGAAAAAACTTGGTTTCCAATCTCTGTACCAGTGTCACAGTGCTTTTGTGAAACATGTTAAACAATTAGACCACAATCCTTATGGCTGAGTTACACAAGTTTAGTTGACATCATTAACAGCTGCTTTCTGATATGTACAACCTACTAATCTGTTGTATCAAGTTATTAATAATCCGTCTTTTCAGTCAACCTACCAATCTAATTCTAAATATTATTTCTTTTTTATGTACAATGTCATATATATATTCTTACCAAAAAAACAGTTCATCAAATATACAAATTGACTTTAATGCAATGATAGACCTGCTAAATACGTATTTTGACACACACTTATCAAGTAGGATAAAGGATCCATGTACAACACACAACCTCGTTATGCCCTCATAGATGGATATAAAGGACACTGGCCATATGAGAGAGTCTGAACATGTCCCAACATGTTCCTTATATTGAGAGTCCACAATATACAGCCATTTCAATTACTACATGGACCCCACTGGCCAGGAGGAAATGCTATCTACACAGTAACACAGGAGTAATGACAGGAATCAGTGCTGTGTGTATAAACATGTCCCTGTGTCTGTGTATTGGTGTATTGGTGTATTGGTGTATTGGTGTATTGGTGTATTGGTGTATTGGTGTATTGGTGTATTGGTGTATTGGTGTATTGGTGTATTGGTGTATTGGTGTATTGGTGTATTGGTGTATTGGTGTATTGGTGTATTGGTGTATTGGTGTATTGGTGTATTGGTGTATTGGTGTATTGGTGTATTGGTGTATTGGTGTACTCAGCAATACCAGCAGACCCTGGACACCAAGACCAGAAAGAAGCCTGCTGCTAAATACACACACATCCTAACTGCATTAGTCACATTCCTCTCCCTCCATCACCCCTCCCAGGGTGGAATACACAGCTACCCTCTCCCATGTAATGTACATAACATCCACTGACAAAGTGGGCCCCACAGACCAATACACAGGCCAGGCTTCCCATTGAGTTAAACCCTAATTGAATGGAGCCCTGGGGCCTGCAATATGAGGAGCAAGATACATCAATTTAACACCAGTTTGACTTCTATACTGTACACCTTTCCCTGTCTCCTCAGTCATAAATAAAGATTCTGGATTTGAATTTTATGGGGCAGCCATGTCCACTCAGAGATATTGATTGTGTAAGGGGGATTTGCCCTGATGGGAGGGTCATGTCAAGTGCATGTTTTATGCATGGGGCAGGCAGTGTTGTGTGTTTGGCTGATATCGTCACGGTTCACTGACTTCATTGTTTATGGCATCATACATTTGAGTGGGAGCAAGTCCTTGCTTGTTTAGATGGCTTAGCCATCTGGCACCCCAACTGGCAAGTAATCGCTCTAGGTCACCCATAAAATACAACCTCAATGTTTATGTGGCTGCTGTCATCACTTGTATATCTGCATGAAAAATGTTCAAACAAATTTAATTGTTTTTTGTTTTATTTTATGGTTTTAGCCACTTGTTGATTTTGTAAATCTACTGATATCTTCACGTTTCTTGTCAGTCCTTATCAACCCCTTTCTAAGACCTCTGCTTCACTGCTAAATGCACCCCACCCCTTCTTATCACCCCAGGCCAAGGTATGATGTCTTGCCTTGCTGTGACAGTCTCCTTTCATCTGGCCCAGTCAACAGTTGACTTTATCAACCCCTTTCTGGTCACCTACCTAGGGTGAACATTTAGGTTTATGATCCAACTTTATGATAGACATTTAGCAGGGTAATTGTGGCTTGAGCTGGGGTAGACAGGTGGATAGGTAGGGAGTCCCCACAGACACTGACTAACATAACAGGTGGATTGGGGTAAACACCCCATTTTCCGCTTGCTCATGCTGGGTGATTGAAACATTTGGGGAGGATGCAACCAAAAGGATACCCTACTCAGGTGGGAAGACTCTTTATGACAGCAACAATTAGCTGTGCATGGGCCTGTTGGTGGGAGGGGGTCGGGGTAATTGGGGTAAACAAGTGAGGTTCACCACAGACATCACAGGTGATGCGATATGAAATATACCACGTTTTATGGTAATGATCTCCGTATCTTCATCTTCCCTTCATCGTTTGCGATTAAAGTCTACATTGCCTGGTGCGTTCCTCCCCTCAATGATAATTCTCTGCCTATCCCGCCATATTCTGCAGTTTTTACCTAATCTCTGTAGATGTTGTGGACTGCATGTCGTGATTAAATACAATGCCCTGCATCTAGCCAAGTGATGATGATTACTTCAAATGGCCTTTACATCTTTCCTGAGATTTTGTCTTTTTATTGTAATTTTAGTATTATCCCCTGCCATCCTCTTATCTTTCTAATGGGTCTTTGTCATTCTCTCCGTAAATTCTATACATCCCCAATCTGTTTTAAAATGCAATAATTTACAGATTTATCTTAATCTCAATCTCTTCTTTCCGTCTACCAATCTTATTTATGTTTATTCTGAAGCATGCGTGGGCGTGTACATGTACACTGATCCACCCTCACACAATGATACAATGTTCCTTGTTGTAACATGATGAGGGTGGCAAGAGATTGCAATTAAAATAACTTGCCCACAATATCATGTAGCAGTGGTTGAAATTAAACGCACCTATACATTTCACATTCCACACCCATCCAACCCTTCAAGGTTGTACTAAACTGGCATAAACTCACTTTGACACATTACATAGGCACACACATTTATACAGATTATCCATACTGAGTACTTGTAAATGGGGCTTGGGGTAATGACAACTCCAATGTCAGTGAGACAGGGTCCATAAACCTGGGGTGGATGACATTTCTATGGAGCCAGCCTGGTCTAATTACAAAGAAAAACACCCCATTCCTGTAAGCTGGGGTGTGAACTGTCTGCCACCCCAGAGAATTGTAGCAGGAAGGGTGAGGGAGAGGAAGTGGAGATTAGGCAGGATATTTACACAAACACATAGCTTCAGTGTCATATAAACTACAACTTAATCTCCTGTGAGATTGAGTCAAACATGGGTTCCTGGTGTATGAATATGTTCATTTACAGGAATCCATAAAGTAAAGCTGCCATAAGAAAAGCAACAGAAAAAGTTACAGGAAATAAAGTTGTTGGAAAACACTCAACTGGTTTTGTCCATTGCAAATTTGGTTCTTTGGTGCGCACATATAATGTTATGGTGTGTAAAAACACTGGCATGTGCTGGGGTCTTCAAGACAGTCTACTGCACATTCGCTATTGTCAGATTCACTACAACTGTGCATAAGTAACATTATATTAAGATCTCTCATTTGTTTATTTCTACACTTACCAATCTGTCCTTACCATCCATTTAAAGCAGTATACCCATACATTGAGTAGAATGAAAAAAACTTCCTTATTATTACTGCTTGGGTAAACATTACTAATTGAGATAATTTCAAGACACTTTGCCACATTGCTACTGGGTACACTTGCGTTTTGAACAAATTAATTTGATATGAGCAAAACAACTACCACTGGGGAGGCAGAGAATGAACTTTCTGGACCATATGACCTGTGCAGCCAAGCATGACGATAACAACGTCACTCAGCATCCAACATATGCTACACATAATCTTTAGCATCAGATCAGATTTAAAAACCATAAGCTGCTTCATTAAATATTAAAAATAGTCACATACTTTGTTATTCGGAGTATTCAATGTATCAAGATACAATCAGAAAGTAACAACCCTCCCTCCATGTACTCACCTGTACCAACATAAACCTCTCTAGGTGCGTGGTTTCTTTAACCAAAAACAGGCCTTATCTGATGAGGGCGTAACAAAGCTAACTGTGCTAAAACACCCTTTACAGATGCTTACATGTACACAAAAATACATGAATACTTTGGTAGTAGACACCAGTGACTTCTGAACATTACTGTGCCTCGAAGGTGCTTAAGATTAACGTGACTTGTATTCCATCAAATGAGCGTCTGCCTAATGACAGCCTGACAGGTGAACAAATTGAGACAGGGTTCAGGAGAATGGGACAGTGGCTGAGGAACAGTCAAATTGTCATCACAGATCGAACAGGACTCAAGAAATGGAGTTTTAATGACAGAGTAGCAGTTGCATGCAAATGATGAGGGCATCAATTAATACTCAGGCCCGTTGTCACACAAGTAGAGTAGTTGGCTTTTACCCCTCCTTTATTGTCTCTCCTGTTTCCATCTCCCTCTCCTCTTTCTGTAGCTCTTTCTCACAATTTGTTTCTCCTTCCCACACCCCACCACCCCTTTCTCAAACCTTCCCCTCTTCCAGTCTCCCTACTCTGTTGCTTTCCTCCTCCTCTCTTTATTCTAGTGGTTATTTCCATCTTTTTCATATCACATTTCTCTACCCATATATTTCATGTTCTCACCCTTCCATTATCTCATTCTATTTTTTCTCAATTATCATTTCTCACTGAGTCATCAACACTTTGCAAGCACCACACGACTACTACTTTATCAACAGGGATTCATCTCGCATGAAGACATCCACCGTGCAATGTCAAATAGTGGAAATAAAGTATGGGGGAAAATTGTAAGTTCTGGTGGGTCCTACACAAGGACCAAGTAGTTATCATGCTCAGTTGCTAAAAAACACGAAGACAAGCCAACCCACCTTTCCTGAAGTTCATTGTCTGCCCTGTGTCCTGTGTGTCAATGACGTGTGACACAGGCTCTCCACTGTCACAGTCCACCACACCCATCCTCCAGCAACTGTCACTGGTCTCTAGTCTCTACCCCACCCTGTCCTCACTGGCAATCACCCTCACTGGCAGTGCTCTAGTGCCCTTCTGACAACGAGCTCTCCCTCCCAACCCCTCAACCTACAACTCTCCACTTCCTCGCACAGTAACAAAACTCCAGTTCCTTCCAGCACAAACAAACCATCACACTTTCCCAGTTTGGCACAAATTTTTCGCTCAAGTCAAGCCAAACTTCTAAGTCCTCTAAAACACCCCAGTTGTGCAGGGTGAAAACATCCACACAAACCACCATAAAGGCATTACACAGCCCCTGCCAGCTTCACAAAGCCTGCCCACCTAAGCCAATTATACAGCTGTGACTGGTTGGTGTGGTCATGTGACCCATTAGAGACCCATTATAAGGCTGTTGACTGTGATCTAGAATGAGGAGTGGGAATAATTGAATGTGTTCTCTGCACTGAGTCCTGGTGCTCCAGCAGCCCTAGTTGTAGAAACCACACCAGGAAGCTGGGCAGTGTTTGAACCAAACCAGACAAACTGCTCCTGCTACTGACTGGGAACATGAATAATTAATTGATAATTAAAAGGGTTAATTAATTAGCAATACTGTGTTTTCAACTTGTCTTCACTTTGCCTGCGAATTGTGGATATCCTATCACTAAAAACCCATCAATACTCAATTAGTAGTTAAATATCAATTTGTGCGATTCAGTTAATGTCTGATTTCTCTTCACCCTTTCTCTGGTCAGCACACAATCCGTCAATTTGTCCATTTGCCATATGTTCCCTAAACAGATGCTGCTCTGTTGATTACACAAATCGTGACTTATGTCGTCACTACTTTGTTTCATATCAGCCTGTCCCATTTACGCGTAATAATTTAGTCTGCTACACCTCTCAACCTTTTAGCATATTTCAATAAAAGTCAAAGCGACAATTTTCAATTGAGCATATTTTATAAGCATATGAGCATATTTTATATGTTTAGTGCTGAACTTTATTTTAGCATTCAACATGTTTTTGATATGATGTTTTTTACAAATTATTGTTACACTAAAACACAGTGACTATTGAAACATTACAATAAATGGTATATTACACTGTTACACTAAAGCATACTGAATGCTGAAACATTACACTAAATGATACATCACACTGTTACACTAAACCATACTGAATGCTGAAACATTACAATAAAGTTTGTTGCTATTGGTCTGTGTGTTCAACGTGGGGTGTCCTGAAAGACGACTAAGGTAAGGTAAGGTAAGGTAAGGTAAGGTAAGGTAAGGTAAGGTAAGGTAAGGTAAGGTAAGGTAAGGTAAGGTAAGGTAAGGTAAGGTAAGGTAAGGTAAGGTAAGGTAAGGTAAGGTAAGGTAAGGTAAGGTAAGGTAAGGTAAGGTAAGGTAAGGTAAGGTAAGGTAAGGTAAGGTAAGGTAAGGTAAGGTAAGGTAAGGTAAGGTAAGGTAAGGTATTGGTCTAGACCTGGATGTGTTTGTTAAGGCAGTTATAAATCTGGCACTTCACCTGCACATGTGTAGAGTGAACCTACTGGTACAACACATGTGTAGAGTGAACCTACTGGTACAACACATGTGTAGTGTGAACCTACTGGTACAACACATGTGTAGTGTGAACCTACTGGTACAACACATGTGTAGAGTGAACCTACTGGTACAACACATGTGTAGAGTGAACCTACTGGTACAACACATGTGTAGTGTGAACCTACTGGTACAACACATGTGTAGAGTGAACCTACTGGTACAACACATGTGTAGTGTGAACCTACTGGTACAACACATGTGTAGTGTGAACCTACTGGTACAACACATGTGTAGTGTGAACCTACTGGTACAACACATGTGTAGTGTGAACCTACTGGTACAACACATGTGTAGTGTGAACCTACTGGTACAACACATGTGTAGTGTGAACCTACTGGTACAACACATGTGTAGAGTGAACCTACTGGTACAACACATGTGTAGTGTGAACCTACTGGTACAACACATGTGTAGTGTGAACCTACTGGTACAACACATGTGTAGAGTGAACCTACTGGTACAACACATGTGTAGTGTGAACCTACTGGTACAACACATGTGTAGTGTGAACCTACTGGTACAACACATGTGTAGTGTGAACCTACTGGTACAACACATGTGTAGTGTGAACCTACTGGTACAACACATGTGTAGTGTGAACCTACTGGTACAACACATGTGTAGTGTGAACCTACTGGTACAACACATGTGTAGTGTGAACCTACTGGTACAACACATGTGTAGTGTGAACCTACTGGTACAACACATGTGTAGTGTGAACCTACTGGTACAACACATGTGTAGTGTGAACATACTGGTACAACACATGTGTAGAGTGAACCTACTGGTACAACACATGTGTAGTGTGAACCTACTGGTACAACACATGTGTAGAGTGAACCTACTGGTACAACACATGTGTAGTGTGAACCTACTGGTACAACACATGTGTAGTGTGAACCTACTGGTACAACACATGTGTAGAGTGAACCTACTGGTACAACACATGTGTAGTGTGAACCTACTGGTACAACACATGTGTAGTGTGAACCTACTGGTACAACACATGTGTAGTGTGAACCTACTGGTACAACACATGTGTAGAGTGAACCTACTGGTACAACACATGTGTAGTGTGAACCTACTGGTACAACACATGTGTAGTGTGAACCTACTGGTACAACACATGTGTAGTGTGAACCTACTGGTACAACACATGTGTAGTGTGAACCTACTGGTACAACACATGTGTAGAGTGAACCTACTGGTACAACACATGTGTAGTGTGAACCTACTGGTACAACACATGTGTAGTGTGAACCTACTGGTACAACACATGTGTAGTGTGAACCTACTGGTACAACACATGTGTAGTGTGAACCTACTGGTACAACACATGTGTAGTGTGAACCTACTGGTACAACACATGTGTAGTGTGAACCTACTGGTACAACACATGTGTAGTGTGAACCTACTGGTACAACACATGTGTAGAGTGAACCTACTGGTACAACACATGTGTAGTGTGAACCTACTGGTACAACACATGTGTAGTGTGAACCTACTGGTACAACACATGTGTAGTGTGAACCTACTGGTACAACACATGTGTAGTGTGAACCTACTGGTACAACACATGTGTAGTGTGAACCTACTGGTACAACACATGTGTAGTGTGAACCTACTGGTACAACACATGTGTAGTGTGAACCTACTGGTACAACACATGTGTAGTGTGAACCTACTGGTACAACACATGTGTAGTGTGAACCTACTGGTACAACACATGTGTAGTGTGAACCTACTGGTACAACACATGTGTAGTGTGGACCTACTGGTACAACACATGTGTAGTGTGAACCTACTGGTACAACACATGTGTAGTGTGAACCTACTGGTACAACACATGTGTAGAGTGAACCTACTGGTACAACACATGTGTAGTGTGAACCTACTGGTACAACACATGTGTAGTGTGAACCTACTGGTACAACACATGTGTAGTGTGAACCTACTGGTACAACACATGTGTAGTGTGAACCGACTGGTACAACACAGCCTCATTCTAGACAATGACAGTAGCTCCAACAGAGCGCAGGATGATGAATTAATCTACTATAAATCCGACATTGACTGACTGCCAGACAAATCTACTAGTATTTGGCACACACGTTTTTTATCTTATATTTTTTAATGCTGATATTATGAAATTTCATATTTAATATGCACACAAAAATTGCACATACAACCAAGTTTTAAATAAAAAATGCTAAACGCAACACAGACAGTGACTTTACACGACATGATTGTTGCCATCAGCCGATTGAAATGAAGATGGTTGCGGGGGATATGAACACACACTTACTGCAAATAGGATGTGGAAAAGTGCCAAACGAAGAAGTGAGAAAGTTTGGGTCCATACAGTGAAACAGTACATGATAAATATCACTCTAAGTAAACCAAATGTTTGTCTGACTGTCCTTGGGACATTTTGCCAGTTAACACACATACACATACTATACAGATACAGACACATGTCCTCTGTTGTTGTTCATTGACTTATACTGCTTCTCTATCCTGCTAAAACAATTATTTAATAAGCACCTTGTTGTAAATCAGTATATGTTGAATGGATCCATGACATTTCGGTAAAGGACATTTCAGTAAGGGACACTTTGGTAATGGACATTTCGGTAACAGGACATTTCGGTAACAGGACTTTTTGGTAACAGGACATTTCGGTAATATAACATTTACATCAACTTTAAATTAAATAGCTTTGTTCCCGATCCTAATGCATTGTTTGTTTCCTACACATTCTTCATGGATTAATTATCCTGTCTATGGCATTACACATATTTAACATTTAAATATATTTTACTTCAAAATAATTTTACCCTAAAACTTATCTTTATATAACTGAAAAATAAATTGCAACAAATTACACAACGTTAAAAACCTACCTGTCAATATGACTTTGTACCAGCTTAATAAATAGGAACACAACAATGTGACCTTGGTGCAGCTGTGACAACTGGACTGTCCTCAGTGTGCAGTAGTTGACAATGTCACAAAGTTAACCAGCACAATATGACAGGTCCATGTGTCCAGTGTTGTCCACTGACAGCTGTCACCAGTTCTGGTCAGGTGATTCTGAGAAAGACCTCTACACTTGTCACATCAAACAGCACAGGAGTCATATGTCATTACCACAGGCTGCTGCACACAAAGAACAAACTCTGGACATTGTTGACCAGTGTGATACTGCAAGAGATTGTCACAACTGGGCAGCAGTTTCAAAGAGAACACTTGTCCGTTTATAAGCTGATAAGTGATTTTGGTATCTGATCTACAGGATCTTGTGGTGAGGTTTTGTGTTGATGAGAGGATGTGGCAAGGTGTGAACTAGATGTCTCTCATATCACTCAGGGAGAAGGACATCACTGGCCCCTGTCTCCTTCCTAGGCCACTGATTCTATTTAAATAACCCACTGATCATCTGGTTTGTCTATGCTAAGTTATTCCTTACAGTGATCACAACTAGCCAATAATATTTGAATGAGGCAAACCAGTGTTGGTTTTATTGTAATAAATTAAATTAAATGACTACATGGCTAATGTCCAGGTTGAAATAACTACTGGGTACAATGAAATGACCATTTCACCAGAATATTTATATCCCCTGATTTCCCTTTGAGTGCAACTGGCCACACTCAAAGTAAATTTTCAAAAATGTAATGAAAACGGTAAATGGTTTCATTTATATTATAAAAATAAAACTCTTAGTGATAGGTATAAACCCCAAGACATATATATATAATTATTGTTTTATATTAAATAATTAATTTGCAATTAAACTATGATATCAAGTGTATATATATATATATATATATATAACGAATTCAACAATTATTTCTTTATATTAAATAATTTATTTACAATTAAACTATGATATCAAGTGTGTGTATATATATATATATATATATATATATATATATATATATATATATATATATATATATATACACACTGGATATCATAGTTTAATTGTTAATTAATTATTTAATATAAAACAATAATTGTATATATATATATTCATTATTTAAATTAATAAAAAAAAAATTGTGTATATATATATATATATATATATAACAAACTGATAAACGTCACTGGCTAACTATCTATGATAAATATCAATAATTATTTCAAATATCGTGATTATTAGATGTTTGACATTACTGATTCCAAATCTTTTTACTACTATACATGAATAACATATTAAAACGACATGCTAGAGATCATTTAGCATTAGTCTTCTGATAATTACAGTGCATCAGTTAACGGGTGGAGCAATTAAAGAACAATGAAATGTGCACTGGACTGTTTGATTTTAAACCAGCCGCCAATAAAACGACAGCAGCAGGTGGCATTGGTTATGTACTAAAGAGAGCCACAGAACTGTGGTCTGTCCTTGAAGACAGAAGTCAAGGGGCAGGCATGGCCACCCAACTGACAAGTGTCTTCACTGTCTTGACCGCTGGCCTTGAGAAGCTGTGAGAAGGCAACCCCAAGGAGGGCAGAAGTCAAAGGGTAGGAGTCTGAAGGGGTGCACACATTGACAGTTTGTGAAACATTGCAACAACAACACTCTCTTGGGGCAAAGTCTTCAGATTCCAATCTCAGACCCTTCTATTGAATCCCTGCCTGTGTCACTTGAGCCCAGCAGGGAAGACTTGGGCTATGAGGGGAAGAGGAGGGAGGGTGCAGGGTGATGGGAAGACAATGGGGTATTGCCTTCAAGGAGCTACTGTTTGCATGGCAGTTAACCCCTTGGGTGAGTCTGTGTAGTGGGGGGGGGGGGGAGTGATTAAGTGGATGATGGTGCTCCTGGGTTTTTTCCATTCTACTCTGAATGACTTTTGTATAAAGTTTTAATTATTTTGCACTTTGCATGAATAACATTATATTAAAATGAATTAATCTCTCATTAGTTTATCTCTACACATTTGTTTACCATCCGTTTAAATCAATAAACTCATATACTCAGTATATTATTTTATTTAAGCAATTACACAATGAAGAATGATTTTTTATTTCATACTATGATTGCGTTTTATAATATTTTTACCAATAAATTTAAATATATATATATATATATATATATATATATATATATATATATATATATATATATATACATGTATATATATATATATATATATATATATATATATATATATATATAATACAATTGTTCAAAATAATTTATGTATTTTAAGATGTTACAACGAAGCTGAACCAATTAATATTTATTACTATTGTCAATTACTTTTCCTTACATAGAAGATCAGGAGGAAAAGGCCAAACGGTCACTAATTATGTTTAGTAATTAACATTTTCAAAGTATTACAGGAATTATATTATGGAATATTTCCACAAAACAATAATTTTGCCATGGCAACATTTCAAGATAACCGACACTGATAATGAATGACCAGTAATGGTCAAAAGATGACAATTAAATGTTGATCCACCCAGAGACACAGACCATATTAGGGTATTGTTTAGCCATCAACGGATATTAAAATCTTCATAAAGGGATTGATTACGACCATGAAATTGTCCAATAACACCCCTTTAGATGCCAGGATCTCATGCTGCTTGTTACTAGGCTGGAAATATGCGAGTGCCAACTTATGTCTAATCATGCGATTAATCTTCCTATGTACTTCTCATTTGTACTTCTGCCACCATGACATTGAGAGGGACGGCCATTATCATCTGTCCTCCCACAGTGCCCTGGGCAACCACAATGGCCCCCAAACAGGTCCCATGAGAACTATTCTGCCATCTGCTGCCTGTCTGCTACACACCACTGGTATCTCTCCTCTCTTCACATTCTCGTGCATGAAATGCCAGCATCAGCAGTTACGACTGCCGTCAATGTGTGTTTGAAATTAGACCCAGCCAAGCGTATCATTCATCTAACCACACTCTAAAAATGCAATGACCTGGTTTCAAAGAACAAGTTTAATTGTGTCTGTTTGTACCTGAGTGGAGAAGGCTTGCTGTGCTCCACACCCGCAGCCATTAGTTATGTCTGGTGTCTGGGGGAGGTGATGTTATTAATGGGTAAAGTGGTTAAATATTCAGTGTCACATTTAAAACGAATCTGTATAAAAGTATAAAATATGAATGTAAAGTGTTTGCACATAGTACAAACTACAATTAGACCATGAACTATGGGATACATTTAAAAATCCCTTTTTCAAAACAGTAATTCATTGAAAATGTTGAGTCATAAAGTCCTCCTGGTCTTTATGAGACACACACATTGTATATGCAAAGGTGAAGTTACCGGATAATATAGATATCATAATTTTGTATTATGATATCAAGTAATATGCATTATAAGTGTATAACAATGAGCTGATTATTATTGTATTGCAGACATTGTCTCCATTACAACACCGACTATCTTAATGCTATCATACTATAATGATTATAAAATGAACTTGTGAACTATCCTGTTAATCAAATCATGTGTCTCATTAAACTTGCATCAACTGTTCTATACCCACATAAAGTGCAGCGAGGCTCAATGAATACAATCTACATATATCACCTTGTGTCCAAGTTATAAAGCCTTGGTCAGCAGGCCATGGTGGACTTGGTGGACATGGTGTGTATGTTGAGGAAATGGGAGGGCAACATGCACCACCTACTCCACCCCACCATCTGGTCAATAGTTTCTGACCATCTTTGCTGACCACTTCAAAGGCTAATGAAGAGCTTAATTAGGGATACTTAGTTACACAGGTGGGTACTCAGGGATACCTGGGAATATGGCGAGACCTGCCATTGTTCACATCTTGCTGCTAGATAATTAGATATAGCCATTAGCCAGGCCCAGTACAGTGTTGATGATGTTGATAAGCTAATAATTTTGCTAATCAATTTTTCACAAAATTAAAGTTGAAAAAAATTCATTCAAAAACACCATATGATTCAGTCACATGGTTAGTATGTTATTAGTTAATTCAGTTGTTTTTGCATGTACCTATATTTCCTGTGAAATGTTATGCTCCATAACATTAATAAAACATTACAATCAATTATTGTTAGCATTTAAAAATTATAAACTATTATTCAGTTAAAATAAAAAATTCAGCCAATTACTACATCAAGTAATTGACCAATAAATTACCCAAAGAAAAGCATTACCTTCCTTTTTATCTTTAAAACATTTCCTACTATTATGTATCTTATCAATATCATGCAATTAAACTCCACAAAAAATCTCTGTGGTGCTACATTAGTTTGCTATTTTTAATAAAATAGAAACTGACATCAAATGACAATCATTGAGAGACCAGTCAATCATCCAGGGAACCCTATTGTGCATTACATCCTCAGTAACAACCCTTCCTACAATCATGCGCCCTGTTTCACCCTGTTAAACCTCTCAAATGAAGTTTCTCCTGGAGCTGGTGACCAGGCAGGAGACAGCTGTCAGAGACATGGTCAGCCAACTCCCCCTAGACTGTCTGTACACAAGTACCCAAGGATAATGGGGTGTAATCTCAGGGTGATTTTCCACTTAATTAAGGGGTGCTCATGAAAGGGGCAACAGATAACTTGTGGCACATGCCTGGTCACCCTCCCTGGCTGGGTCCCCAGAGTGGGGTGGGGGGCAGATGGGTGGGGTGGGGGTGTGCAGATGTCAGGAAAGACTAGCCATCAGAAAGGCACACTTTTTAACACCCAAGTCTCGGAGGGTGTCACAAGTCAGGATATTACAAGAAGATTGAGTAGATTTTGACAATCTGCATGAATGTTGATAGCCACCTCACTGGTTTGTAATTTCCTGTGAAGCAATTATTAACGGCCATGAAAACTGTTGAAATATCTGTCTTCTTATCAGTTTATGTCATGTTTAAAATATTAGTCGACTAATATGCTTATCCATATATTTCACCACCTGACATTCATTAAATAACATCCAATATGAAATCTCAAGGAGAGAACAAAATAGAATTAGCTGTATTGAACTAACTTTAACTTTCAAAGCTATTTAGTTTGTTACCTCAAATAATTTGTTATATAATTGTACCATAACAACCGGGTGCCATCACACTGAAGAAAGATATGGTTTATTATTTGTTTTCATTATGATTTTCAACAAGGTTGAGTTTGTTAAAAAAAAACATGGTAATATTGAGCTATTTCAATGTTGTCGTCATCCAGAAACTGTTTGACTATCATAATTCCAGTTATAATATTAATAATAAAATGTAATATTAATCCTGGCATAACTGACATACATCCATAGCTAGTAAAAAATAAACGTGTTTCTGCACTCTAAACATTGAAAATTGTAAACTATTTTCTTAGAAATATACCAGGTTGTTCTTCCTTGCAAAATCATTCAACCTTCAATCTGATAAAGTATTTAGTTTGTTCTTGGTGAAAGTGTGTTTAGAACAGTGAAGGAACTTTTAATATGCAAATCAGTCCTACCACTGGTCTTCAACTGGACGTCCCCTCTTGGCTTTCTGCACATGTCTTTGGTCAGCATGCTGCCAGTGTGACGGTCACGCGTGGCCGACTCCAACATCACTCTTGGTCTCTTCACCCCACTGGAGACTGTGTGGTGCTGCCAGCTGCTGCAGTCTGTCCCAGACATCTTCCCACTGTCTCCCTCCTTATGCTTCCTCTTCACTAGTCTTCCACACAGCATTGTCTCCTGTAAAAATCACAAATTTTTAGTATTAACTGTAATTTTTGTATAACCATTGTAAAATATGAATGTGGTTTCTTCTGCAATGTTGTTGTTACCACTCCGTTTCGCACAATACTGTATGCAACTGTAGTTTCTACAACACCAATCTGAAATATTCAGCCACTTTGCAACCAATCCACAAAAGTTGTTCTGTTACAAAATTCAAGCATGATTTATTAAAATACTGGGTTTGTGAAAACACAAATGTCTGCACAGATTTCAGCAACCTGTTCCAATTTAAGTGAATGCATGCATTAGAATTTAAATGTACATCTACAAGAGCTGAGACTGGTAATGAGAGTAGTACATTGTCATGATGTAACAAGTCAGGAAGTGTCATCTGTCGTAAGTGATCTTTGACCCAACTGGTGACAGACGTACACCTGAAGAAGGTGACATGTCTCAGGAAATGACATGAGTCCTGGAGACACCTATGCACCTGGACAGAGATTGCTGTCTCCCTATCCCTATCCCTCCCTCCCTCCCTCCCTCCCTGGCCCTCCCAGTGGCTGTGGGTGATGCAATCTTACAAGGTCTTACTCAATGTTGGTGCTGAAGTGAGCCACTGTAGGCTACTGGCTGTGTCAAGTGAGGTGTGTCCACAAGGGGTGGGGGTAGGGTTTCAGGACAAGTGACCACAGACAGACAGTGTCACAGCAACAAGAGGACAATTGTGTGGAGGAATTCTTTATGAAGCAGGTATCTTGGAATGCTGAATGCTGATGGAGATGGAACCACACATTGGAGAATGAGCTGTTTAATAAAATACATGCTGTCATGGGATATCTGTTACTTGATCAATAGGTAGATGGATGGATGGGTGGATGGGTGGGTGGGTGGATGGGTGGGTGGGTGGGTGGATGGATGGATGGATGGGTGGGTGGATGGATGGATGGATGGATGGGTGGATGGGTGGGTGGATGGATGGATGAATGGGTGGATGGGTGGATGGGTGGGTGGATGGATGGATGAATGGGTGGATGGGTGGGTGGATGGATGAATGGGTGGATGGGTGGGTGGATGGATGAATGGGTGGATGGGTGGATGGGTGGGTGGGTGGGTGAGTGGATGGATGGATGGGTGGATGGGTGGATGGATGGATGAATGGGTGGATGGGTGGGTGGATGGATGGATGGATGAATGGGTGGGTGGGTGGGTGGGTGGGTGGATGGATGGATGGATGGATGGATGGATGGATGGATGGATGGATGGATGGATGGATGGATGGATGGATGGATGGATGGATGGATGGATGGATGGATGGATGGATGGATGGATGGATGGATGGATGGATGGATGGATGGATGGATGGATGGATGGACTGAATCATTAAATCATTAGACAAGGAAGAAAAGGAATAATGAATATATGCATATATAATTGATCAGGAATTTGTAACTATTCTGTTGTGGCAGAATAGTAAGCAATTGTGGATTAGTGGATGAATGGAGCAGTATAAGAACCAAGGAATGGATGATATTTTATATAATATAATTAATTATTATGACATAACTACCTGACATTTATATAAGTTATATTTTTGAATAAAAACAATCAGTTGAATGTCAAAACATTGTTATTTCGAGAATTAGTCAATATCACCGGTAACTGATGGATTAGTGGTGTTGGCAAGTGATAAATAAAGATGGCACAGACTGGGGGAAGGACTTGGGGTGACATGAGGGTGCAGGGAGAGAGACAGCAGGGAAGCGTAGAGGGGGTCAATCACCCCAATCAAATATGTGCCATGTATAATTACAGCTTCCCTAGTGAGATTTTCGAATGTCATTGCTGTAATTATTGTTATTGGCAACATTTGCTGGGGTGCCAGACAAATCAAGCATACCTTGACCAAGTGGCAGGTTCACACCCCAAACTAGTGGGGTGATTACAAATACCCCAGGGTAACATCCTACTGAATCACACCCAAGGGTAGGGTGGTTACTCATGATTCTGTCATCTTGTAGGGTATAATTTTATGATGTTTCAAAGTTGATGACACTGGAGCGTGTCTACTGTCACAGATAATGTCACCATACAGTGACACTGGCCAAGTTGACAGAGTGAGTGGTTGACAGTGGCTCTACTCTGTAGGAATGTCTGGTCAGTGTGTGGAGTAAAGTCACAGGAAAGTCATAGAAATAAAGTCAGTTTTGTCTAGGAAAGGAAAAGTCATAGGAAATAAAATCAGAATGTAATTTTTATTGAAAGTTATGTTCTAAGTCTTCCATATTTTTTGTCCAATGGTAAAGAGAACAAATATTTTGCCTATGTGCAAAAATAAAACCAGAAGTGCCAAAAGTCTACATAAAATCTGTGCCTTTTCGATAGTGCTGTGTATTGTCAAAAGGTGTTAGTTGTGAAGTAGGCCTATGTCAAGCATATGTGGATTTTGCAATAGTTGGAAGTTAATGTTTATAGAAGTTAGTGTTTACGTCTCAATTCTCTGCATGTTCAATGTAGTCTTAATTAACGAAAAACTAACTTAAAACACAAGTTACTGATTAAACATGGGGTATTTTTAAAAATAGATTTTATATCCCATTCTACACTTTATAGATTAATCCTTAAACGTTTGTCTGATACCAAAACAAACAATGGATCAGTTTGCAATTTGTTATGCAATTGTCTAAGACCCTTTACCCACAGAGCAAATAACCATTGGGCAAACAATCATTGGGCAAATGACCGTTGGACAAGAGACCATATCCTGACTGCACTTGCAAAATTAATGTTACAATTATTGGGTTCTGATAACTAATATAAAGACATAAAATAAAGACATAAAATAACATAAAACAACATCAACCAAAATTACCCATTTACAATAGGCATATTTTGTATTTCACTAAGTATGACCGAGACAGGAATTCCCTACAAAACACAAACTCTACTTGTCTGTGAGTTTCCATCTGACTGTGCTGTCCCCCCTGCTCACAAGGGTGGGTCTGTTTCCCCTGAAGCAGCCACTCCCAATAGCGGGTGATTTGATTAACTTAATGTTCACATTACCCTCCTGAGGAACTAATAAATATCACGTAATTGCCAGTGAGGATAGAAAGCGAGTTTGTCCTTGCCAGGTAGCGGGTGTACAGTTAGTTTGTCATATTAGTCTCACAGGAATTGGAGTTGTCTGATCTGTGATCTGGTTTACCAGAGCAATGGAATCCTGGTGATGATACATTAAATGTTGCTCAAATCGTTGGCTGCAACTAACGTAGCCACATGCTACAGAGTCGATCAGCCTAGCAATGTGTAATGCATTGTAGGTCAGAAAGTCAATGGATAAAAGAAAGGAAAAGAGTCCAACACCTCAACATGCATTTAGGACATATGTTGAACTACTCAGTAAAAAAATAAATAATATATTCATTATAATGCATTTGGTGGAATTTCCATATTAACGACCAATAAATAACATTAACACACTTGAGTCATTCTATGTATACCCAACTACATTTTTTGATATACATATTACTATTAGAAATGTACATATTATTATGAATGTGCTAGACTGTGGCAGTTTGTTTCAAATGTCTATCTTCAACATCACCTGTGATTTGAGTCATGCCAAAATGTGTAAACATGCACAAGCAAGCTTTGACACATTTTCATACAAGTGGCATACATGTCGACTGATAACTTAACACACATGCAGTTTTGTTACTTCGTTCATGCACATTGCACACACGTGCATGTTTATACAGTCACTCACTTGACTTGGAAGCACACAAGTACACATGCAAGCACTGATACCATAATGCATAATGTTTAGGGTACTTTAATTCATAAGCTGAGACTTGTCATCACTGATGCCTTGTCTGAATTGCAGACAATTTCAATTTTTGTTCACCACCACACAGACAGATCTGACTGGGCTAGAACTGGACAGACCAGTGAGAAGACATCCATTTGAATTAGTAGATCTGTTTGATGTGTTCTGCCTTTGTCTGCCTCTCCTTCACTCTGGCACAGGGCAGATTTACATCTACATGTACTGTAGTCACAGGGCAGATGCTGAAGGGTGTTCAAGAGGGTAATGGCCCCATTACAGGGTGGGTTATACAACACCTCATCCATACATGTTGTGTAACAATGGCTGATCCCCACACTGGCCAGGCACTGGGAAGAAACACCTGCCTTAGTCATGTTTAATATCACCTTCCTTTCTCAGCCATTTCCATCACATGCTTTATGCATGTTGCAAACATGGGTTTGCCCATTACTTTTTAAACACAACATTTTATTAATTAAATATGTAATTGATATTGCAACTAAACAAAACTATTTAACATACATGTTGAAATAAAATAAATTGACCAGACTTAGTCTGTCAGATGATTTGGCAGCTTCGTCCTGCTACCACGACATTTATAAAATTTAACAATAATTAAAATAAATAATGATTTCACCAAAGGGGACTTTACATGATATGAATCTCCATCAACCTAACTAAAGTAACTACACACTTCTGATATTAGATTATGAAGAAGATATATTTCATATGTGCATAACATATGCATAAATGAGCTAGCTGGTTAATGATTATTGGCCTGATTTTTGGAAATTACCAATATGAGTAGAACAGAACGAGTAGAACATGCCCCAAAACATTCCGTTGTCAATTTTTTTACAATTCATGTAAGAGTGTAATAACTGAGAAAGTGAGCGCTCACCTGCTGTGTATGGGGCACCTGTATCATGTCTCTGTGTCAAAATAGTTAACTATCACTTTGTTGACAAACAGGGATGTTGACATTTGAACCACATCATGATGACACTCTCATCTATTGGTCCCTGGTGATGGATGAATATTAACAACCCTGTGGGGTGTTCTTCAGTTTTCAGTGAGGTGGGGGTGGCTTAGGTAGATGTTGGTGGTGGGTACAGTGGGAGTGTGTGTGTGTGGGGGGGGGGGGGGGGGGTGGGGGTGGGGGTGGTGTGGGGTGGTTATGATCACTGGACATGGAGTGACAGCTGTTCACCAGTGACTCTGTTCTGGCTGGTCACACATGGCTGAGCACAGTCCATGCATGAGTGCATCAGACTTGCCCATGTTTAGCTAAAGTAGCCCAGAGTGACTCAAGGACTGACCACAGATTAACATTATGGCCTGTTATGGACTCTGCAAATATGTACCTCAACTGTCCTCTTTGTTGAAGCATAAGTCTGATACCTCATTAAATGCCTGTTAAATTACATAAATATTGTTTTTATGTTAGACAATCAAGCAATGTGCTTTGATGGTATTAAATTCCTCAGTATTAATATCATTAATGTTGTTATTCAATGATAACATGTTATTCCTTTTAATGATGGTCATATTCTCCAAGATAAAACTTGTTCCCAAATAAAAATGGTAAACATTTCATCAGGGATTGTTGCTCTTGTGTCATTTTATTAATTCAAATAGTAAAATGAATGTTACCATTTTGACTGATCACAATTTTAAAGCGTGAAATACAATGGATACTTTGTAAATAAGAAAATATTTGTGTTACCTGTGTATTAACTTTTTTCTGTTACTACAAGTGCAGCATACTGAACAGTCCTTAATACAACGTGTATAAAGTAGATTTATTTAATGTTCATTTTTACATAGAAATTACAGCAATTTTACAACAGATTCCAACACGAATTAATGAAATCCTGCAAATTGTAAACAGAATACAAAAACTGCCTGAATCATTTTGATATTTTACACTTTTTTATATTTTGTTATGTTTCAGTGAGTTGGCACATAATAAAATATAAATACTTAATATACTAATATTAATGTAAGCTATTATATTCAGATATCTTTATAAAAATATGCACTGAACCTTAGTACAATGGTTAGCATTTTTCACAGCAATTATGTTCAATAAGGAGCTTTTCCACGTAAGTTATGTAAAGTGGTTAATTTCAGTACAGTGTACTATCAGATGAATTTGAGAGTTCATTGTTATGTTTCAATCAGCAACTAGACACTGTTACACCTCTATGTGTTGTAATATTACCTCGACAATGATGTCTACTGTGTGTAACATTGTAATATAAATACAACATTTAAAATGTCACTTGAATCGATACAAAGAAAGGCAATGTTTCTACCCCCGTCTGCCACGTGCCAGCACAAGTAGAAGGGGTTATTACCCTCTCTAAGTATAGCTTAATCTGAGAACCAGCTGCCAACCCACAAATGTGCAACAGTAGCAAGTGGGGTGGGTCAAAGTAACACCCCAGGGCAGGTGAGGGGTGATTAGACCAGCCATGTGACCACAATCCACCAATCAATTCATCTTCCAGGTAAGTTCTCACATAGGTGCCTCTAGTGACAATAGTTTTCACATCACTAACAATGACGATAATAAATCAACTGTAACTTTCACCCTTGCCAGACTTCTTCTCAAACACCTAATATCAAAATCTACTAAAACAGGTAAAAAGAGTTAAACATCCCAGAGGGGACAAAGGATAATTAATACCCTATAGTTTCCCTTGCCATTAACCCACCTGCCAGATTGATATCGGCGTACCTGTGATGTGCATAAAACACCTGGTGAACTAATGGAATGTAAGCACGCCCCGTGTCCACCAAGTGATCATTCCAAGAGACACACTTCTGCCACCCCAGGCATACGTTGACAATGACATTCTGGTCTGGCAACACAGCTGTCTTCATTAGTTACCAGCTAATGACACCTCTGGGTTTTATTTTACACAGTAACATTTTAAATTACATTGTCAACCCACCAGAATCTACTTGACATTGCCATTATCATCTGGTATATGGGAGCAATTCGGTGAATGAGATGAACATTCGCTTGAAAGAAACAAGTTAATTTTTTATTCACGCAAAACTGGCAGTATCTTTTTGGGGAAACACTTGTTTGGAGATATTTTGTTTGAAATCTCAATATTTGTATTTTTTTTTACATAATTTACAACTGTACTAAAAATTAATAATAATTAATGAAACGAAAGTCTCTCAAACTCAAAATAAATGACACTACAAATTATTACAATTATTAAAATGATTACTAATTAGCTTACCCATATGCATAAACAAAATATGTGCATACAAATTATGTAAAACAGAAGAATTAATTAACACTTAACATACGTATACATGTATGTACGTATGTACGTATGTATGTACATACATACATACATACATATATATGTATATAGATATAAAAATTATGAATACTTACAAATATTACACACAAGTAACAAATACAGAACATTAAGATATCACGTCATATTTCTGTCAGTCTTGCTTATTTTATTTTCAGGTTTGCATAGCATACTGATAACTTCTAATAACCTGTTTCATTATGTCATATTAGCAAGTGTCAACTGTTCTTCATGACCTTTGTCAAGTTAATTTGAACCAAATTTCTAAATTGAATCAAATTTCTAAATTGAATTAAATTTCTAAATTGAAATAAATTTATAAATTGAACAAAATTTCTCTTAGTGCATTTCCTGAACTTTCAGCAAACATATTTAATCCTAAAACTGGAACACAATAATGTGCAATACATAATTTATCTTTGACAAAGAACATCTAATAAAACAATGAATGGAGTGGAACAAAATGAAATGCTGCTCAATTAAACATAGTGTTGTAGCATATATATGATAATTATTACTTAATATTTAATTAATAGGTAATTGTCAAATTGTAATTAACTGGATACAATTGTCAGGACACAGTTAATTTGTTTTCCATAAATGTTTTCCACAATATGCCACCTAGCAGAAAACTGAACATCTGGACTTGTTACCTGGGGATTGAGATAGTTCACATCAAGGCTGGACCTGCATCTCTAGAAAGGTGATAATTGTATAAAACTTCACTTCCTGGACACTTTATTACCCACGTGCTCTGAAGCGTCACCACTTCTAGGAAGAGATACCACCCTAGGACTCAAAGGCGTCACCACATTTAGTCATAAAACTATTTCTGCAACAATTAACTAATTTTTACATTGTAAGTAAATTTGGTGGGCTATGACAGAATCTGTCACAAGCAGGTGGAATTTAGAGCTGGGATGTGATGCAATAAAATATATAACTTGTTGAAATAGAACTTTCTGTAATCTACTGATTATAGTGAGTACATAAAATATATCAAATTAGTTGAACATAGTATAATCTGAGAAACAGTACCATTATTGAAGTTCATCAGGTGGGCTACATCACAATTAGTGTGTCCACCTGGTGGCTAAACTCAGTAGTAATTGTACATCACCTCACTAGGCGGAGCCACTGAGACACACAATGCGTGCTCAACTGAAACCTGTCTCATACAGCTATGAATGGGCTTGTCTGGATGTCATAAAGAAGATAAACTAACATCTGCTTTTAACCTACTTACATTTTTAGGCATCATATTTATTATCATTTAGCCCCTCACAAATCATGGTCACTACTGTTCCCACTTGTTGTATAAGTGAATAGTTCAACATGGTTTAATAAATGGTTAAACTCTTGATATTTGTCACAACAGTTTTTGAAAACTATTTCTGACCAGGTAGATCTGGTAACAATAGTTGACTATTTTGTGAAGCTGGTATGTCATGCAAGTCATACAAGATGTGTCCAATATTTAATTAAATGACAGTCTGAAACCTGCTGAACAAACAAAGTAAATCGAGAATGAGACATTTGTCAATGTTTCCACCATCTTTCATCAGTCAGTAGTATAAAAGTATGAATAATAAGTTCAATGTATAAAAACTATAAATTTTGCTCTTTTTATTTGTTAGCTCTAAAAATGTCTGCCATTGAAATTCCAGGGTATATTTAATTATATTAGAACAATTTTAGATTCATAAATAATATAATCTAATGGGGCCATCTTGAGTTAGTTGGATTGTTCCATGACTTTGAAGTTGCTCTAAAGAAGAAACATATTTGCCAATTTTAGTATGACAAGTAGGCCGACATAAAATGGTAAAAACATGTAATGGTGTTAGTTGACTCACCAAGATTCAATGATTCAAAAGATTGATATTGTGATATATAATATTGTAAATAAATCACAATTTTACATGAAGAAAATTAATATGTGTAGCTGTGTAGACATAATGGGTACAGAACAAATGTCCAGACTCTTCTACGACTGTGTCCAGTCGCTGTCAAGGAGCCACTTCTCAAGATGAAATTAAGTTAAATTTATTTGGAATGTATCAAGGGGACAACAAGGACCCACCCTGGTGAGACACTCCAGCAGATCTCTAGTACAAGTAGCTCAACTGAGGGGTAGTGTATGGTTAGTTCTTCTATCCTCCTTGTTGATGTAAATATCTATTACTATCTATTATTATTTAAAATGTTAATAATGCAAACAAAAGTATATAAGAAGGAAATCATGATGCCCTGATTGCCACACACACACACACACACACACACACACACACACACACACACACACACACACACATATATATATATATATATATATATATATATATATATGTATATACATACACACACTCATGCACGTACAAATGCTCGCTCACACACACGCACTTTCATCAGCAGATATATCAACTGCATGTGCTTGTATGTGGGGGAGGGGTGAGGTGCATATGTGAGTGCATTCATGCGTGCCCATTGTCAGTTACAGTACTGTGACCATGCGGTCTACACCTGTCTTGATGGGACCCAATCCCACGAGGCTCACAGCCCAATATATCCCCTCCAATCCCACACCCATCCCAGTAGCCCACCCGGAACAATTGCACTAACCACACCATTGTGGTTTATTGGGAAATATAATCCAGATGTCACTGGTTGAGAACAATTCAACGAGGATGCGGCCACGCGTGACTGACAGAACTCTACCAGAAGCAGGTGGTATTTAGAGCTGTGCTGTGATGCAACTGGGCATAACTGGGGATTAGGATCAGTTGACTGAACCAATTACTGTGCCTTCTCTGTCTAGATTGCTCATTCCTTTGTTTAATTACACCAGTCTGTGGACATTGGAGACCTGTTGGTGCTCACAGACTCCTGCAGAAGTCTCTGTGTTGATGACTCCACATTAAGACATGGAGCTGTGGGTGAGATACATAAATGGCCACACAAACATGATTCTTTAATTTAATTGTGTGAAAGTTGTTTCTCTCTACGGCCATCAATCTTGTGTTAGTGCTGTGTGAAGTTGGGGGAGGGGTTTTACCCAGGGGCTTCTCTCAGGCAAATGTAGTCCCTTACACATCGGGTGTGAAGTGTTGGATGGACATCATTTGTCTGGTAAATATACAGGTACCCTACATTATAGATAGGTCAATTTAATTTGTTTCAATTGAAGACTCTAACTCATTGTATGTTTATACTAAAATTACACTGTTAATTATGACAGATAAAAATAAAACAATCCCAAAATACCACAGTTCATGTAGTACTGTAATTAAATTTAAAATCTCTATACAGATTCAGTTGTAATTTGTATAATCGTTTCACTGAAATAATCTGTGTTGTTTGTTTTATATACTGATGTAACAGTATGACACATTTCTAAAAAATAGTGTACATTTTGCATATGTGCCTGCCAAACCAAATGGACTTGTCCATGAATGTTGTGTGATATACTTCAATAAGTACTAACCTCGGTTTTTTTTAAATTATTGCTCATAATGTTCTTGTCTGAGAAGTTTATGATGCCAGAATCTGGTTGATGTTAGTCTGATGCTAAATATACCTGTGATGTAATAGGCCTTACATTTTTTATTTACAAATGTATCAGTGTATTTTTAAATTACTACTCTAAACGCTCAAAGTGAACAGAAAAAGCAGCTGTCAGACAGATTCCTATAACATTAATCTAGTGCATGAAGCACAATAGATTTCATCTCTCCCTGACTTCTGACCTGGCTCTGTTATATCGTGTAATAACATGCAAAAACTACATAAAAAAACCCATGTGTTACATCTCGCATACCTAATCAAGATGTACCCAAACCGATATGTTTAAAACAAATACACACCCCATTTGTGGCAAAAAGTACATAATGAGTTGTCTACATCAGATAATTCGTCATAACGTAATCTAGCACATGAAACACAATGGCTTTTATCTACAGAAACCCCAGACTTTTGATCAGTCACCGTTACTTACAGCAACAGTACATAAAAAGAGCATGACACATGAAGCGTGCACATGGCACGGCACGGCACACCTGTTGGACACGGAAACGAATACGTGCGCCAAATCTTTGTGTGCCTGACATCAGATGCTGTTCCGCAATGGTTCCGACCCTCGGCCAATGAAATGTAATTACCCGAACTCTAATTGCTGCCTCACGTGTCAGAGAGTGGCGAGGTCTGAGAGACGGGCACGCAGTTCAAAGTCAGACACGAGACACATTTGCGTGTATCGGGAAAGGATCTCGCGGCACGCTTTGTGTGGGGCAGTTACTGGCCAGACTGTGTGACTGAGACAGGGGTGGGGTGAATAGACCTCACACCACTTGTGTGCACACCCACCTGCTGATGGTAGACTATGGGGGCTAGCCAATCTACCCTAGTTGATTGGCTTGTCTACTCTGGACAGGTAAATGTGTACTGTAACACCTTTAATATGAAGCAGCGTTCCAATAGACTCTCAGATAGAGCTTCAGCAATTCAAAATAATAATTCTAAATGTATGCTCTAAAACCTACAGGAACCAGTAGCAGAGTTTCTTAGGGCTTCAGTAATTTAAAAGAATAATTTTACTGTCACTTGTTTATTTACAAAGCATTTGAAATATATAATTACGGTAATTTAAGTGTTAAGTGGCTCATGATTAAATGACAATCACTTCTGCATTATGTGACTGCAGCAAGTATTTCTGCAGCAGTGGTCAATATTACTATAATTATTATACTGTTGCTCCAAATGTGCACATATGATGTCATGAAAGATAATTTCAAAGGAGTCTACCACAGGTGGATGTCATCTGTTCTAGTGACATCACACAGAGATAGAGATCACACCTGTCACCAACATTTGATTGATTAAAGTGTACTCGGATTTTTTGTCATCATGATATCGGTAATATGAAACCGTTTTGAATTTGTATTGAAAAATAAAAAGATATTCATACAATGATGTTGGAAACATTACTAAATAAATAAACTAAATGCACAATTAACAAAGGTGTACCATTATAAGAAACATCTGAAAATGAGGAATGCAAAAAGGCAGATTTTAGAGAGATGAAAGTAGCTGAAAAATTGTGAGAAAACACCCAAACTATGTTTGGGGGGTGGTACCACAAGAATGAAATAAAAACCCTTGGTGAATCTTAGAACTGCATGCATATTATACATTTTTTTTCAGTTTACCGTTTATGGCAGCAACAATAACAGTAAACTTCTATAGGACTTACTTCCCAGGATTCTGAACTTAGAGGTGCAAAATACAAAAATAATTAAGCATTACTCTGTTCGCTGGAGTATGGTACTGCCAAACGTTTTGGTAATGTGATTTCAAACAGATACGTTGATTTTCTTTTTAAAATGCGTGGTGTTGATGTTATAGTGTGATTCAATATTTTATGCATAGCTACAAAAAAAGTGCATTTGTCAATACTGAGATTAGTTTTACTAACAAGTTGTTGGGTGATGTTTGCAGCAACACTCGTACAATATTCCACAGGTGACTGTTACATGCAAACATTATTATAAGTATATAAATGTTCTGCTTTGTTTCTTGTTGTTTAAATGTGCTCCTTGGTCTGGGAGAGGAAAGTGACCACTTGTGCTATGTGCGAATGTCATTTGTACTGACCACCACTGACCACCACTGACCACCACTGACCACCACTGACCACCACTGACCACCACTGACCACACCACCACTGACCACCACTGACCAAGTGACCGCCAGTGACCACCAGTGACCACTACTGACCACCAGTGACTACCACTGACCACCAGTGACCACCACTGGCCAAGTGACCACCATTGACCACCAGTGACCACCAGTGACTACCACTGACCACCACTGACCACCAGTGACCACCACTGACCACCACTGACCACCAGTGACCACTACTGAGCACTACTGACCACCAGTGACCATCACAGATAGAGATCTGACTTGTCACCCAAGATTGATGGTTGACTGTTCTAACAAATGACGAGATTCTTGTCAATGAGCGAGTGGTCAGTAAGTACCGGTCACTGACAGGGTGATGGACATAGAAATAATACCCACTGCAACTTCATCACTTAAGTACGGTTCACACACTGTGATTATTTAAACAATACCAACTTGGTGTCTTTTAGAATACAAGACACAAGATGACACTGCTACATGCCATATCTGAAAGTCTTCCCTCGGCTGTCACTGTCAGGTCTTGGAACTGTTGACTTGTTGGTTTCAATGAAAGGGCAAATTAGCAAAGCCCAAGTGAAAGGGTGAAGCAGCAAAATGGTCAATTAGTAAAGAGGTGAACCAGTAAAGTAGTGAACACATCAATAGGTGAACCAGTAAAGTAGTCAACACACCAATAGGTGAACCAGTAAAGTAGTCAACACACCAATAGGTGAACCAGTAAAGTAGTCAACACACCAATAGGTGAACCAGTAAAGTAGTCAACACAACAATAGGTGAACCAGTAAAGTAGTCAACACATCAATAGGTGAACCAGTAGAGTAGTCAACACATCAATAGGTGAACCATTAAAATAGTCAACACACCAATAGGTGAACCAGTAGAGTAGTCAACACATCAATAGGTGAACCAGTAAAGTAGTCAACACACCAATAGGTGAACCAGTAAAGTAGTCAACACACCAATAGGTGAACCAGTAGAGTAGTCAACACACCAATAGGTGAACCAGTAGAGTAGTCAACACACCAATAGGTGAACCAGTAGAGTAGTCAACACATCAATAGGTGAACCAGTAGAGTAGTCAACACATCAATAGGTGAACCAGTAGAGTAGTCAACACACCAATAGGTGAACCAGTAGAGTAGTCAACACACCAATAGGTGAACCAGTAGAGTAGTCAACACATCAATAGGTGAACCAGTAGAGTAGTCAACACACCAATAGGTGAACCAGTAGAGTAGTCAACACACCAATAGGTGAACCAGTAGAGTAGTCAACACATCAATAGGTGAACCAGTAGAGTAGTCAACACACCAATAGGTGAACCAGTAGAGTAGTCAACACATCAATAGGTGAACCAGTAAAGTAGTCAACACACCAATAGGTGAACCAGTAAAGTAGTCAACACATCAATAGGTGAACCAGTAAAGTAGTCAACACACCAATAGGTGAACCAGTAAAGTAGTCAACACACCAATAGGTGAACCAGTAAAGTAGTCAACACATCAATAGGTGAACCAGTAAAGTAGTCAACACACCAATAGGTGAACCAGTAAAGTAGTCAACACACCAATAGGTGAACCAGTAAAGTAGTCAACACACCAATAGGTGAACCAGTAAAGTAGTCAACACATCAATAGGTGAACCAGTAAAGTAGTCAACACATCAATAGGTGAACCAGTAAAGTAGTCAACACACCAATAGGTGAACCAGTAAAAGTTAGACCTAAATTATAACAATTGTGATTCTACCTTCACTTCACTTGCCACGGACATTTCTGCAGAAATGACTGTCACAATCACACTAGAAATACATAGATGTATATCCAAAGCACAAAGTAAAGGTTTTAAATAATTTAAGCCCTCTAGAAATAACTAACCACTGCAAATACACCCGGCACTCATAGTCTGGCCTGCAACAAGAAAATGTAATTCTGCAACTGAGCAATTGGAAATTAGCAATAGTCTGTGTTTAGTTGTTCACAGGAGAGCAACTGTCCAGTGAACATTGATCCATTTGATGAGTGGCGTTCATTGAGCAACTCCAATGAGCATTTATCCTTTTAATAAGTGCTCATTTAACCTTTTACCAAGTGGTGCTCATTCAGCGAAAGTTCCATCATCAATGAGGCTGAGACAGGAACAAACAAATTATGGAACAAACTAGAGAATTAATACTTGTACAGGTGTATTTCTACAGTCAGTTCACAGAACATTGTCCTTGTTTTGTCTGGTGGACCACAAGACAGTGACAGACAGCAGCTGGCATGGTTGTTTGTGTTACATCGGTCTGCAGATGCCCACCTCCACTTCCGGGACGAAGTATAACGTATGAAGTAGCAACAGTAGATGTGAACTGTGTTGGCTTTTCTGCTTGGCCACATTAAAAGATCACCTCCTGAAGAAGTTATGCACATTTTGAGGCAGTGCTTCCAGCAAGACAGAAATCTATTGATAGTCATAATTATAGTAAATAATTTATTATATAATTAAATGATATGCAATGTAGCAAAATGAACAATTCTATATTCTACAATTCGCAATCATCATATCAAATGTATGGTTTGGTTTACAAGTGCAAGAAGAAATATGGAATATTTGTTATTATGTAAACACATGTTTCAGAAATTTATGTTCAAATACGTATGATTTGGAATATAAAACCAGTGAACTGTGTCTAATACAGGTAGTTAATCTCTTTAGTAGACCTCCACCCCACCTATTCACCCCCAACCTCAGGGGGTTGTGGGAAACTGCTCAAAAGTTAAGGGCAATTCGATGACAAAAGCTGCGTTCATTCAGTTGGGATGGCCATGAAAAATAGGGAGACTATTACAATGTATGCCCATTACCCTGATGTTACCCAAGGGAATAGGGGTGGTCTAATTCTCTCAATTGTAGTCACCCTAGGGTGTTGAGTACTCATGGACATGGAGCGGCTCAGAAAGGAATGTTTCAGTGGTGATGAACAACAGGTACTAACTGGAGCAGCCCACAGATCTGATTTCATTCTGTTGTACTTTGGGCCACCATTTTCTTCTACCTTTGTCTCAGTGTTTCAAATGTAATCGGAGTGGTGCTTTGTATTTCAAAAAGAAATTCTTTAACAAGTCAGCCAAGCTGAAGTCTGCATATTTTGTTTTGGTGACAACTGAAAGACTGGTGATTTATCCTTACAAATAAATAATAGTATAGCAGTTTTACTCAGCATGTTATTACTAAGATCATAACAAATACATATATATGCATAACATTGAAAAATGAGTGGGATTATCAATGGAAAGAAACTAGTTTTCTTGTCAAATTAATGCTAGCCATGTATCTAATTACATATATTAATTAGGAATGTAACTATAGAAACAGATGAACACAAATAACAAATCAGTTGTATTTGGATGAACCACTACTTACTTAGAAACGCCTTTTAAGAGAAGAATGCATGACAAATGTTGCAACACATTCATAGAAGCCTATAAAATAATACACAATATATATGACCACAAATCTGTACTTAATCTTTTGAGAAACAATTAAATGTCACAAAGAACAGGAAACAGGGGACACTCTCTAACATTATTCACACAAAGAGCTAAAGTAAACCTAAGAAAAGATGTATTTCCAATGTGAGTTACCGAACCATGGAATAGTCTCCCTGATACAGTGGTAACAGCTAAATCCAGAGAATCATTTAAAACCCGGCTAGACAAATTCTGGTATACCCCGAATATTGTGTATGACTGTGAAGCACCGTTAAGAATAACTAACAATAGAACTGGAACACGCAATCTCTTATTAATGTATCATGAAAACAAACAGCTGATCACAGAGGAACACAGGATCCTACGATCAGAACCATCCTCAAGTATCCCCAGGCAGGTATGGCCTGCACCAAGGCTAACAACAATACACAAACCCTAATAATGTACAAACACACAACGTACACACAGTCAACAAATAAATTAATCAATCAATAAAAAACATATTAATGTTTGCCTCTTATGCTTAATCTTAAACCCAAGATCTATTATGTATTTCTATAATTGTCTACAGTAGAACCTCTGACCACACTAGTAAGTCAGCATTTACAGCCCAGTGGTTCCAGTATGTTGCCTTTATGTGTATGCAAATTAGCCAATTAAATCTGGTCTGGCCAATTAAGTCCCCTGTAGAGTATCTTCAGCAGGGCAGACAGACACCCCCAGCCAGAGCGCCCTCCCATTAGGAGTTAGTCACCCCCTGTGACAATGGCAGGGCATGCTTAGAACTAAAGAACCTAAACCAACAGAGCCTCATTTATAGCACAACCATAAGAGCACTGTCTACCCTCTTTGGCAGATTACCCTTCTTAACCCTTTCATCTATGGACAATGATTTCCCATCATGTCAACTGTCAAGGGAGTGGATTCCCGAATCTATGCATATGATTCTGTAGCAATCCCTCTTGCCAGAAGGGGTGAATGGAAGAAATCTTCTATTATTACTGTTACCCCCACAAAAGCAGAGGTGTCTGGAGAAACAAAGGGGTATGTTGGGTAACCCTGTGACTGGAGCCAGGGCTGGGGGTGGGAGGAAGGGGGCATTGTGTGACCACCCCAGTCACTGATAACTTTACATAATCAGGCTCCCTTGATGGGAATCTTGTTAAGAAATACAGAAGTCTCTCCCCCAAGGGGGCAAGCATGAACCACCCTAGTTAGGCACTCAGATTGACCTCTAGAAAGAGAAGCTCCATTGAGAGGTAGGTAGTTTAGAGTTAACCTTCCAACCTTCTTGTTGTTACAATTCAAAAGGTTAGTAATATTTACAAAACTGCATAAAAGAGAAACCACCAATCCATGGCCTGCTACCTATTCCTATCACTCCCTATCCCGAATGCTTCCTACTTTCCATGGATGTGGGGATTAAAAACTTACAACATTATTATTCCACCTGGACAGTATTACCTGAGAGAAACAAATGATCTATTAACAACATAAATGTGATTAGAACGGATGTATGTTTACATATATCATTTGTTTATGTAGACATTTTAGAGAGGTGTGCCACCCATAAATTATGGTGTTGACAAGTCAATTGCTTCCTGTCCACAGCCATCTGGAGTTGATTGTCTTTAGTGTTAAATCCTCCTAAAGTACTCCCAGCAAAGAGCATTAAATAAGGAGCTCACAACACTAAGATTGTGACAAGAGCCCAGGTAACAGCTATGGAGTTAGGGATGCACCCTTCCACCCAGAGTGGGGTGAGACAGGATCACTTTCCCCCTTCCTGTTCGCCCCACACAATAGACATTTCCATGGAATCACCACTTTGCCCCATGATTGATGTGGAGAAGGCACTCTACTGACTACCCTCCCCATGTCCTCTGCCTTTCATGTGTCTTATCAGCCCAGTCCATCCCCAGCTCTAGTCACCCTCCACAGACACCCTGCAGGGTACACACTGTCTCTCTAAACAACCCTGACATCCACAACTCAGTATTAGGCCCAATAAACCCTCTAAATCCCAACTACAAAGAGGCTGATTGCTGGGATGAGCTCTGAGGAAGCAGCAGGATTCCTGTGTCTCTCCTTGTCTGTCTTTTGATCTGCCACTAGTGCTGTTGTCATCTGTCCAGTAGTGTCTATAGTGTCACCTAATAGTGTCCTCAGTGCCATGTCAGGGACCTCAATGCATCAGTCAGAGACAGAAGTGACAAACCACAGAGCAGGAGTTAAATCTGACCAAATAGAAGTATTCCAGTTTATAATGTAACCAAGTCCTGATATATTTCATAACTAATACAACTATTTGATAACAAAATAAATAGAAAATGTGGACAATGATTGTAATGTATTATGGTCAAAGTTCAGATTGTGACTGTAATAAAACCTAAACAACGTAACATCCCCAAATCCAAATAAATAGGGTAAGTAATGGGCATGGATTTGTTTTTTGTTTATATTACAGATATTATACAATGAAATGTAGGCACAATTTTTCACTTTTTAATTATTTTTAAGCCTCACTTTGACTATCTGTCTGACATTCACCCTACATTAGACAGTGCATCTAATCCTAACGTAGTCGATCATCCAGTTATTGCAACTGACAAATCAAAACAATACAGTAAATTAACACAACCATGACACATGCCTCACCATACTGCCTATGTTAATTGGCAACAGTTCAGGTAGATGTATATATGCAGGTACACAAAATGAAAAAAACTTGTGAACATAAAAACAAGAAAAATAATTGAAACACTTACAGGTTACTTCTCAACTCTCGGTGATGTAACAGTCCCACACACACACATGGCAAATACACCCACAAATCTGGTTTTACAGTTACAGCAAGCTCTACCGTGTAGTTCCACATCACCCACCAGGTGGTACACCCGTAACTGACACCACTGCAGTCACCTACCAGGAATAAACGGTGATCAAGAACGAGAACTTTCTTGAACCATGAAAAACTGGACCAGTCACAGATCACGCACCGTTAGTGTCACACACTTACTGTCCTGTGACGTCGTTGTGACTACGTGACAACTGATCACCACACACACGCACAGGTAAAATCAATGACAGGTGTTTATATTCATCCCTAGATGCTATCTGAGTTTCACAAAATGTAACTGTACACTCGGTTATGAGGGACTGTCAGTGTAGCTGATGGTATCTCGTGGTCACAGTTAGTAGGAGACAACAAACAAAGGCTGATGGACTGATTCAGTCATTGCACAAACTCATCATCCTACCCTTTATCAACTCATAAAGGTAATGCGTTCCTTATCTACTGTTTCTTGGCCAATCTCTCCACTTCACTTCCAGTCAATTACACACACACATTTGTTATGTTCTCAGGATTAATAATTACTCAACAGTTATCGACTCTTCTATCCCAGCATTCAATAATGGCAGAACCTGGTGAATGGTAATTTTGCAAAAGAATAATGCATTGAGTAATATATCAAACATAAAAAAGGCATCTATAGAAGGAAGTATTTTCAAATAAGTACATATATTGTTCATGTTGTGCAGGCGTGTGAACAAAGTTGCCTCATAAAAAGGTATTGTTATATATCAATGTGTTTTGTGCACATCATGAATTAATAATACATCATTAGAAAGATGGAATCAGATCCACCAGTTTGAATAGTATTCTGCACGCGTTTGCCATTTATTCACAGCTGCAAATTTCCTAATCTTCCTCTCCGATGATTTCACCAAGAGTGAAATAATAAATAATTTGTACCTAAATGCTAGTCTGTGCATACTCAGTACTTAGGTTAAACTAAAGAACCTTTAAATAAAACTTTATTTTATTTATTAATACATTCACAGAATGCAGAGGCATTTTGGTTTCTTGATTCATCGTAATTGAGTATATTCATTCCACTGAAGAAGGTCGTAAGATGCATCCAAAATTATTCAGAGAACATCACAAAAGGTTTCTTGAGATGTAAATATGCCCAGTTATGTATAAAACAGTCAAGCAGACTAGTGAATTATGACGCAGGCAGTCAGACTTTTATGCCGGACAACATTTTGCCAGTCACACATTTTTTGGGTGGACACTGATATACTGTGTACATACCAGCCAGTTGAGATGTGTTTTATGACCTAACATAAGCTACAATCACACATTTACACCCATTTCAAGGCGTAACTGACAAAATCTAAGAATTTTGAAGACTTCGTCCTTCATTTCTTCACCTGTCCACCCACCACCACTCCACTGATATTTCTATCTATCCACAATGGTTTTTACCTGTCCAAATGACAGGTGGACGGGCCTCTGTATAAGGCTATGCAGACAGTGGCAGAAATGAGACAGGAATCTAATGACAACTGGCACAGTTTGATGTCGTTTACCAGCAACAGCCTACAGCAGAGCTAGGGGCGATTCAGCATGATCAGGATTGTATACTGGACACACAAAGGGTGAATACCTTGAGGGTGCATAGGTGAGCATATGGAGGGAGGGTAGCTTACATCACCGTCACCCCAGTGCATGGTCTCTGGTCTGTGTTATCACGCTGGGCAGTAGTACCACATGATCCCAGCAATACCATCAGACTACCTGTGTAGTCGGGTTGGATATTTCTATACCTTGTCAACTGGTCATGTATAATAATATACATTTGTTTGATAAGATATCATTGTGTTTAGCTACAGATATGTCAGTAAACCACATGAGCTGAATGTATAGACTGTGTCGATAAGTACATTTAAATTATTATTTACTAATATACAATAAGATTTGCTTCATATCTTCTACAGTAACTGTTTGTGATGATTAATAACCCATGACAAGCTCGTTTGGTATCTGATATCATTTTGTGTTATGAATGTGACTGATAATTATGAAGGCTAAAAATGGAATCTGTTATTTCCAGTGATCAATTACTTTAGTCAATTTGTATCATGTCTATTTATCACACATAGTTATGTGAGAGTACTAGTTTCTTGTTCTGCAACAAAAATATATGAGTTCAGATATGTTATGCACTCATTCTATTTGTGCTAGGCATCGGTGCACACAACACACACATGTGCACATGCATGCAAACACACAACACAAACAACTATTACAAGACAAACCACACCTACCTGTTGCATATCGTATTTTGTTTATAATTCCTCCGCTGGCTGTGTTGTTTTTTCTTTCCATCGTTCACTGGCACTGTGGCACATGCCTTGAGTTGACACAGTTGTCTCTGGTGACACTGAGACACAAGATGGTGTCACAGTTGCCAAGTGTAACTCTTCTGTTCAATATAAAGCCAATATCAGTGGCTTTCTGTAACACTTCACTGTATCTGTCTGTAGAGTTCTGCTCTCCTTAACACCTCTGTGTCCTTCACAAATGCTTCTTCATCAAACATCAACTGGTTCCTTATTCATCACCAAGCTGCAAAAAAAAAACCTGTTTAACACAATATTTAAACACTGCTTAGACAACCACCAATCAACCCACAATGAAACTGCTAATTTTCAGCAACATACACACAAACACCATGTAACAGAACCTGATGGTAGGTGAGTCTATGAACCATATACTTACATTGTCAGAACCAGTGTACCTGTGGCCTGATCCACATTCACTGAGATAAAATCAGCTGCAACAGAGTGGACACATCCACCATCTCTCACAAGGCTAATCACACTGACCAGTGCAACTGCAACAACCCTTTGAAATCACCCTACCCTGGGAGACACAATGGCCACCCACCCAACCACAGAGGCCTGTCAGAGGACACAGGAAGCTGTGCCTTACTCTTGTGTAATATTACACACAGCCAATCTCTGCTGGACAGTTAACAAGGGCTGTGGGTGAGACAGGGGTGGCTGAGTCCTGCTCAAGGTCTCTGCTCCCAGATTGGTCTAAAGGGGTGGGGATGTCATTACTGGGAGGTAATTAGGCAGACACAGTAGCTGGTACAGGCCACTGCAGTTGATTATAAAAGGATCTACTGGAGAGACCTAGGCAGATGTAAAATAACTGTGGATGTGAACTGCTGAGCAAGAAAATTATTCTAAGGTTTTATACTTATTTCTTCCATTGGAAGCAAATGACAAACATAATACATGTTGGCCATGATTTCCTCCAGGTCCTTCCAAATAGGTCTGTCCAGGAATACTGTTTGAACTACATAAATAAATATTCACAGATTATACCTGTATGTATTCACTTCATCCAACAGCTGATTGCTTATTGTATTGTAATTGTTCATTAATGGTTATAGTAAATTATAATAATTATTTTGCACACAAAAATGAAGTAATAATTCTCAAACAATTTCACGTTTAAAATAAAAGCTACCAAATTGTCTTTAAAAATAACATTTAGACATCATTAGAAAATTACAAACTGGAAGTAACATGTATATCATTAAACATTTGTCCAATATGGCAAAGGGAATTAGGAGCATTGTAAACTGTTCCAATTAAATTATAACTGTACGAAACATATCCAAATTATTGACATAAAAATAGACTGGCATAAATTTTTACAAAAACCAATATGACAATAACACACTGTCACAATGACAATAACATAATCACAACAATAACACATCATGATAGTAACACATCAACAATTACTTCAGTCTCCAGTCTTATCTATTCAACATGCTGTCTCAGTAGATTGACAAGCAAAATGTTCAGGAGTTGTATCACATTATCCTAGGTTATCATACTCTTAGGGCATGGGCAAATGTTTGTTTATACTGTCAATCACCCCTCTAGCCACCCTGTCCCGGTTGCAATTTAGCCAATTATTGCCACCTGAGCTGCCTCTCAGGGGTATTATATTCTATCCACGAAATTGCAAGTAATTTCTTATTCCCCTGACACCAGGGTCCAGACTATTATGCAGGATCCAATTTTGCCAGTCAAAAGTGTGTGTTAGGTTTGTTTATTGACACCACCAATGGCGTGAAGTGAACAGTGTCATCAGACTAGACCAGTGGCGCCGTCATCCGCCGACATGCCATGCCCATGGCCACGATTGCTTGGCGATCATGCTGCAGGAATATTCCGCTTTTCCTTTGCACTACTAGTGATAAGTGTGTGACAAGACTAAATTCTACAGTCACTGGTCTGTTGTTGAAACTACTCATGGTGCTTTTGCAAGGTGCTTTCAACATACTGACTGATAACGATTAATCTAGCATCTCTCTTCGTGTTTCAAAATTAATATTTTCACCAAAACTAAGTCTAAGCCGAGAGTTGCAGTGAGGAGGCAAGACACCAACAAGTTCACCATGAATGATTTGCGAGTGCAAGTTCATTCAGAGAACGGCAACATAAAAATACCTTTTGCTTTGTTTCTTTGTACACAGCCGCCGTTATGTTGTGTTATGTTGTGTCAGTGGGAGTATCAAGTTCACCTCTTGCGTCTTGTGACTTGTGAAATACTTCTGAAAGTTGCGCCATAAACTGTCGTCTGCTTTTCCACGACGCAGACGCCTGTCACCGAATCAGCGTCTAGTATTGCCGCTGCTACACTAATAACACAAAGTTGCCGTTTGTGCATAACTCTAATACTGTAGACCTTTGCATAATCTCCAGTTGAATTCTGGGAATCCGAATTTGCAAGATTGCCGAGAAGACATTCCTTCTAGCTCCGCACGCCCTCTGGTGGCCGTCGATGTATCTTCTTGAGTGATACGGTCGGCTGCATTTGGTGCCCGCGAAAGTAAGTAACCAGCGAGTAGTATTTGTGTAATCATGGGAACGTCGTGTTACGGTTGATCCAAGCAGAGCGCGTTGCGACATAGTAGCCAAGCCATGCTTTATTCGAATTCGCTCAAAAAAACTGACATAGTTGCCTAGAATTTGAAATGTCGCTGAAACTTGCTTGCTGAGGGCCACAACACTAATTATTATTATTATTATCGCCATCATCACCATCGCCAATTTATAGCACGTTGTGGCCATTCATAATAATGTCATTAAACGCGCATGAAATATACCAACTTCAAACTTTACCGGTTTACTCGTTTAAAATGAAAGCTAATCGCATTCAGGTTAAGTTGATATGAATCCTATCCTGCATTACGTTGCTTGGTATGTACGCTCGCACACACGCATGAACGCACGCACGCACAGACACACGCACTCACAATCACATGCACACGCAAACACACCCACACACCCACACAGACACGCGCACGCACACGCACACGCACACGCACACGCACACGCACACGCACACGCACACGCACACGCACACGCACACGCACACGCACACGCACACGCACACGCACACGCACACACACACACACACACACACACACACACACACTAGACGAGTGTTTTCCACTGGTCAGTCCGGACTGTAATAACGGATTGTCGGCCGTAACCGTTTACAGCAGACACGTCGTGTCATTATCTCGCTGTATCTCGCTGGCTAATGCGCTAAACGTTTCAATTACTTTCCGAACGGCAGCTAAACTGTCCAACAATCACTCGAGTGAGCCCCGAGTAGATCGTCCTAATTCCAGATGAGGGCTTTACCTGAATGGAGCTTCCCGGTAATTAAGTCACGCGTTTTACGGATCAGTTACCTCCGAACAAATCACACAAAAGTGAGCGTGAAGAAATGAAATCGCGCGTAAAATAATCAGGTTTTCACCGGCCTACCACTATAACAGAGACTGCGGGCGCCCAGACATATGTAACTGTATAGACGTTTACGTCTCTATTACATGAAGGTGTCTATTGTTAACACTGTCTATTATAGTCCAGGCATGATACATCAACGAGTAGGCCCTAAGCCTAGATCCAGTACAAATCACGTCCCATCGATAGTAAATAAGAATCAATGAAGTTGTCTTAGAACTAAAAGTGTATTGTCCACAACGTTCACCATCTGTGTCAGATGGACATTTCATTACGTGCGTACAGTGGTTATAATATAGGGTTACATTACAGGTCGTACAAATTGGCCTTAGATGTTTTTTTTCTTCTAAAAGAGTAAAATTGCGTTGACTAATGCTAGCGCCGCCAAATAGCAGAATGTAGTAAGTATGGACGTGAGAGAGGTGGCCTGGTGTGTGTAGTTAATGACATAATACGACCAGTAGTGATTTTATGTGGGTTGAACCAATTCAGTCATCAGCAGGTGTTGCAAAGTACTCATTGGGAGTATAATGGCGACACCAGCGGAACGTTTTGAAAGAGTAGGACCAACTAGAATGTCAGAAACATGTCCGAGGATCAAGAGGACGAACTAACTCTGCCACGACAGACGTAGGGTCTAAAAGATAAATACAGTTTGTACCATTTTAATTACCATGGCGTATATACATTATGGTCCACGCACGCACAAACCCATACTATTCGGCAAGATATTGAGAGACAGTTCTTGGCAGACATCTAAACAGCTGCATTATATCGGCAAACAACACATGCAAAGACCAAGTGCTGTTCCATGCCCCACTAAGAAACAATGCCATAAGGAAACAATTGTCAGAAGAATGTAGAACGTCTCGTTTAACCGGCATACTGAGCATTTGACGCGAAGAACTGTGCAGTGAACGTATTAGAGTGAAACAAATACGAAGAAGACTCACATGGGACCATTCCTCTCGGTGAGCTGACGACCGTTGCAGACAAGTGATGCCAGGCAAAGACGGGAGAAGACATAAGTTTATTACCTTTCCTGCGAGAGCGCACACGTAATACGAGTTAATATGCTAATGTCGCGAAATCGTCTCTTTGGTCTTTTACGCCCTGATTTGCAGGAAGTTCTTCGTTGTTTCGGTGGCGTCACTTTACGACGACGTAACGTGTCGCTGGTGTCGTAACCGGCTTTCTTCATCACCGGTTGTCATCACGTTTATAACCGCCGTAACTTCGCTAATGGCGACGAAACGGCAAATGTTAGCATCGTAGCGCATTGTCGACCGGGTAACACTGATGTACAATTACTGTAGGTGAGAACAATGAGGTCTACGTCGTAGTGCCAATACCCTCTATATTATAATGAAGAAACGCTTAGCATAACTTGCGTGTTACCCAGTCCCAGTGCTGTCGTAAAGACAATCAAGACTCATAAACACGGCTAACATTTGTGCGCACTTAGCATAAAATACAACGTGGGAATGAAGAAGACAATGCACGTGTTCAGATGACTTCCATCTTGTCAGTGGCGTCATCTTGACAAACGCCGCCGAATATGAGGATGTTGCTTTTGAAAAGCCAACGTTTATTGTGCATAAGTTATGCACGCGCAACTTAAAGTGTGTTGTATAAGACGGCGTTTCCGTGCTTTGCAATTTACTCATGCAAATTGTGTTGCCCACTACAGGAACAACGTCGCCATTTAGCCTTGACGTCAAAGAAGACTTTTATTTGGTGATTGTTTCAGTGTTGGTGTAAAACTAATTACAAACGATGGACTGCATTTTGTGTGGCCTTCTGATTGGTCGGACTAAAAGGTGCCCAAGAGGACAAGGAAACGTACAAGAACATGTTCGGTTCTGTTGACTATTTATTTTGTATATTGTAATTTTAGAAAAAAATAATCAATACATGGGCTGCCATCCACTCGAGCGGAAATTACAAACTAAAAAATACAAATAAGTATTGCACAACTCGTTAGAAACATTCAGTTGGAATCATCACAGCATTTAAATAACTAGCAGATCGATAATCGTGTCCATACTGCATAACCACATATTGGAATATTGCTAAAGATAACAACGTGTCTTTCAATTCGCTTTTCCCGCCATCACCTTTTACTTACACATTTTGTCCCCCTTTTGAACCAACGCGTTAATTACCCCGCAGGGCAGTCTTGGTGCGACCAGTTCATGTTTGTTTCGTGCGACACACGCCCTGGAACACGCGGTGGTCAACGATGCAGGCTCTGCGAGCTGAGCGCCAGGTTGTTATCAAACCAATGTCCCGGTTTACGAACAAACACATGATTAAAAGTCACGAAGTGTGACGACCACAACAAAGGATGCGTGTTATCTACTTCACATCTACACGTCGTATTGTAACTGTAACAGTGACCCGGGCGTACTCAACTATATAATAAAGTTTTGGGTGCATCGCCAATTGCGAACACACAGCCTTTTGATGGTTAACAATGAAGACAATGCCAGCTTTTGAATGTGCACGTTTGCCATGAAATGTGCAGAATATAAAGTAATAACATAGTCCTGAATAAACTTTTTTTTACAGAAACTGAATTTCTGTCTGTTATGGGCTATTCCTTCCAACTGGAACAGGGAGGCATAACGAAAAAGCGAGACCGGTGATTTGAATCAGAAAGAGAACAAACAAAGCGGTGATTTGGAATCAGAAAGAGAAACCAAAAACATATTAAAATATCATGGCGAAACACCATTGAAGAAGAAATGAAGGCTGCTTCACTTTCACGGGTTCATAGTGTCATTTACGAAGAGGGCAAGTTATCAAAATACGATATCGATGAAAATGATATCATCCGGTTTCCAATTAAATCCAAACAGCACGATTACAGCAGTTTCACACGGAACATATGTTCTTGCAAATATTTTATTCACTGAAGGAATGAAACGGTAAACAAGTATCATTCTTAGCACACCTTCTCCAAAAAGCCATTTCAAATTCGTCCGTCTCCACTAGTTGTCAGTTCGTGTAATTAAGCGCCCATGTTCTCCCACTGGCGGGGTGTGACATCGCATTTATGTACCTCGAAATAGACGGCGATTTTATGGTTCCATGACGACGCTGAATCGACGACGTAATCTTCTGATGCAACGGGCGTGTGACACAATTAGCATTTATGGCAAAACGTTGGGATCCACTTAACAGCGGCGGTAATGTGATTTCCGCAACGGGTCGACAACGTGTATCTTACAGCGAGGAAAACCGTTATTGGTAAAACAAAACAGAAACAGCAATGTCGACCTGTGTAAGAACATTTGCAAATGATGCGTAGACTTTTGTAACTGACCAGCGGTGGTTAAATTTTGAATTCTAATTAACGTCAGTCTAATATTTTCGTATACATACATACATACATACGCACGCACGCACGCACGCACGCACGCACGCACGCACGCACGCACGCACGCACGCACGCACGCACGCACGCACGCACGCACGCACGCACGCACGCACGCACGCACGCACGTAAGTACGTATGCATCCACAAAAATACACACACATGTAAACACACACGTAGTACATCCACACGCGCACGCACGCACGCAGGCACGCACGCGCGCGCACGCACACACACACACACACACACACACACACACATTCACCCCCTAATTCCTGGTGTACACCGACGAGCCATTCCGAACGTGACAGAGGGAAGACCACCTCCAAATGATCACCCCTGAAATGCTCGTCGGAAATATCTTGAAAATCTCGATGCCACTCGAGCAGGTATAGCACACGGCGATACACTGCAACCACCCGACTGGAAAATCGCCGTCTAAATCGAAGGCTTCCTCCGGTAGCCCGAAGCCAGAGTTTTAGAAGAAACGCCCACTTGGTGGAACTATGCGGCAATATTTCGCAAATATACCCATAATTATCCTCCAACCATCTGCGGCGTATCGGACGATGTCCATTTTCTCACGGAGGGCGTTCTATATGGGGAGTATTCATAAGCAGCCATTGTGAGCGATTATTCACGTCGAATGGACTCAGTAGAAGTTCATAATCAAACAGGTCTTATTAGGGTGGAAGAACAAAGGGCGACATGAGGTCCTGTCTACATACGGTAATCACCACTGGTCGTTATGTATTGCTCATCAAAATGTCTTTGTGTCCGGCAAATGACCGCTGGTAATGTCATCAACAACGTATCCATGTCAACCTGTCGCTATATAGCCTCCAAACATAATTATTATTTTATATAATACAGGTGTGTTTCATACCCAATAGCCAGGGGAGCCCTAGCAGTAACACAAACAATGGTGGAAATAAGTAGCGTGTACGTTAAGCATCACATATCAAGATCGAAAAAATAGAAACAACAAACAACGGGTTTAAGAAAGAAGACAAAGGTTGGTGATTGAACAATTCAGAAGACGGAAGTGGACCTGGGGAGGTCACGTCAGTGGAATGCGAGATAACCGATGGACATCGTATTTGACCATCTGCATGACAACCTTATGGAAGAACGACGGGACGACGGAGAGATGAACTAAGTGAGTTCAGAAAGGACACTATTTAGCAGTGGATAGCACAAGACCTGCAGGCAGATATGGACCACAATGACATGCATTGATCAAACTTGTAATAAATAGACAATTTTGTAGCAAATGTGATCATTGTACATACACTTTCTTTAAAATAGCAGTTAAACAAGGAACGTAACTCTATGTAATTCATGACATTTTCGTTTACATAATTTTGCTTTATAATGTTGAACGACATTCACATATTTTGGATCGCGTAAAAATTATTAACTATTCTATGCTTAGAGAAGACCCAGATAATATTCGTCTATGGTAATGTACAAAATAATCTATGCGCCGTGAACTAATGCTATTATCGGAAGAGCATCATGCAATGCTTTCGTTGACAATTAAAAGTTACGTCAACAACAACTATTTTGCACAGCTTACGCAGTCCTAGTTAGCTGTCGGATGACATTTGGACACGTCGCACGTGTTTAGTAATGTGCAGCGTTGCGCAACCGCTAAACAAATCAAGATATTTGGTTGAATAAGAACGCCACCTATGTCAGCTTGCGTCGGCGTTCCGATAATATTACGACGCATTATGATGACGCGGGTTTCCTCTTCCTGTCTTAATGGTGAGGAGGTCATAATTTCGTCACGCTCGGCCTGGCACGATTGTGCGGCGAACCGTTGCGCCTGGTCGATACAATTGCACGTTGTGAAAGCAACACTTCCTGTTCGGCTGACGTCAGACCAACGATCACCAACCTCCCACTATAGCCAACGTGTTGGCAGATCTTACGGACGTGACAACGCCTTCTTCTGGGGTGATGAAGCCAACGTGTGACGTCATGTTTTGAACGCCTGCCACCATGCTACTGTGACACACGTGTCCACGTAGGATGACGTTGACACGTGTCGGTAAAGTTCTTGCCACGTTCAGCGCAGGTTGACTGGGGAACCATATACGTAAAGACCTAAATAACAACTATAGGTCCTCCAGAATATTCGTATGGGTAGTTAAATAACTAGCTTTATTTCAAAATATTGGCTTATGACATGACACGTCAACGTATCATGATGATATTATTGTTTTGCATTATTTATATGTAAATAGTAATTTATCGGTTGTGGTATGGATACTGTGATAAACAGCAAATAGTGTTTGTTAGCTGTTAAATGTTAGATGATGTAGTAGAACGTTATTAGTAATTGTTTTCGTAATAGCTTTACTATTTAATAATTACTATACTTACACCGTTATATTTTAATGTTGAATATACTTTGGTTTATACACAACACCAGTATTACTTAATTAATAAAGTGTCTATATAAATTATCAGGGTGGCCTGTACACCAGTCAACGATCTTCAAGGTCTTAGTGCATGTCTACCTAGGTCAATCAACAGTTATTTTCAATTATGTGTCGCAAGTATAAATTAAATGGACGTTTCATGTTTTAATAATGTTATGTGTGTCGTATGGTTCATCTGAATAAATTCTTCTTCTCCTACTCGCCACGCTGGAGCAGGCACCGCTGAAACGAACTGCATGGCCACATTCGGCTGTCAAAGAAAATATACTGGACCCACACCCGCGGAGGCCAAAGAAGACGCTTCGAAGACACACATACACATCGAAAACGTCCATAATATATATATATATATATATATATATATATATATATATATATATATATATATAAACGTTGTGATGTGTCGCGTCATATTCACTGGTTTAATACAGGTTACTGTTCCACAGAAATTTTGCCATGCCCAGTTTGCATACTCGATCACGTGATAGCAATGACATCGCAGACAGATTGCCCCGACTGTGGGTCACTGGGGTTTCCAAAGAATCCCGATTTTTTTTTTACAATTTTGTCACAGGGCCTACTGCCCTATAAAGTACACCTCTTGTCATACGTATAGAAGTCGTACAGCTCCTATACATTGCTCTTATGGAATATATTACTATGTCGCCCCTTCCGTGTAGCGGAGAACATGACGTTATGGCTGCGGTGAATTTGTTAACAGACCCCGATGTCTTCAAACGTCGTGCTTCCCGACTCAGCCCATTGAATGGCAATCAGCAAGGGTTGGGGTTATGTTACGAATATCTTACATCTGCGCAATATCCGGTAAATAGCGATTTGTACGGTTTCCAGAGATCGATTTTCAGAACTTCTATATTCGAATAACATGTTTGGGTTTTTACCATCACATTTGAAGACTACTCGAAGGAGCCACCAAACTCTTGTCGTACATATAGACATTAATCGATCAATTGGCAACCGACTACATATAAACTCTCAAACAAACGACGCTACGTCTTCCTCGTATACAGGTAGAGAGTATCCTACTAAGAAAGCAGCAGGCCTACTTCTCCACAATGTGACCGCTTAATTTGCTCAAAGTAAAACTACCGCTAACGTTTCCCATTTTACTTTCTTTCCACGCGTACACTTGAGATTTCTTTTGTGGAGTTAATTACAGCGTTGTTTCTATGTAATGTTTCTTGTATGATGACAGAGCCATCCGGTATGATCACAGAGCCGAATAATTTTCCAATTTTATTGTAAATTGCACTGGGTGTAGTTTTTCTTGTTGTTTTGGAATCTACTTGCTTTAGCAGTGACTTATAACTATAATAGCAAAGCAGCTTCTCAAATACTATTTGCCATTTTTTACTGGTATAAATCATCAACAACAGTTGTTCGTAGCTAAGTTCTTTACCTGTATTTCGTTTGAAATCCATTTCCGGCAACGCGACTGCACATGTCATTTGTCGGTCACGCACGACGTGATCTCCCAAACCACGGCGGGCACGGATAAGTTTACACTAACAGGTGAACTGATATCACCTCCACCGGTGCGTATCCCGTCGTGTGTAGCTTCGTTATTAACAGTTTAAAAGAAACCATCTAAGCAAGAATAAAACGTTGTGGAAATACACAAGATGTTGGCGTAAAGCACGTCTGCGACACACGAGGGGTGGTACCTCTGGGGCTCTATATCGGGCACAGTGCCGACCTGGTAATATATATTCATGAGTCCTTCACGGAGCCCAGCGCCAATTGCCGCGGAACATTATCATTAAGTCTACAAACAACCCACAGTCCATAAAGCAGGAGAAAGTCAATCGGCCGGCAAGTGAAAGCTCCGGCGCAAATTTGTACTTCCCTGTCCGCTCGTTAGAATGCGGGCTGTTTGCACATGCTAATTTTATTCCTCCTAAACGTATTTAGTGCTGACGTCTCATTCAGCGGCGAAGAAGACGCATTTGTTTAGCCGATTCTTCTGTGCCGCGAGGGAAGCCCGTCCCGTGGCCGGGAGGAATGTTGGTGCAATTTAACCTCCCTCCACCGCCTCAAGGTATTTCTTGTTTCGTATGCAAATTGACGACAATCACAGAGCGAGATAGAGGACTGTGTCCGTTGCCAAGTGTCGCGACTTGATTGTTAGGTCGGATTGAGAACAAATTGACCTGCCAAGATAATCTCGCTGTGCGAATATTTTGGACGGCACCGAAGGTGAATGCATCAGCTGATGAAGCTTACGTAAATTCAATGGGTTTTATATTTGTACACAGTGTTATAAATGGCTTAAACACCTAGATCCCTATGGATTAATCTTTCAAACTGCTTCACCACTCAATGGTACCAACACAAGCCTAAGGTAAAGGGAGAGGTAGGCAGGCAAATCTTAGGAAGTTATTTCAAACACTGTACGGAAAAGATGCACATAACTGGTTGGATTTGCTACAAACACAACGAGGAGCTGGTGCCTAGGACGATCATGTGGCCACCAGTACAAGGAACAGTCAGACCACCAAGCAGAACTAATTTAGATTTGGATATGGGAAAGACTGAAGAAACAAAGTTAGGAGAACAAAATGAAGAGGAAATGCTTCAAAGACAACGTTTTGACAGGGTGTGCATATCATGAATATGGTTAGATAACTTCATTTAGATTTATTGTCTTTAAAGGAAGACGTGGAAAAGAAGAAACAAGAAACAGTTGTTTGGAACTAGCGCACACGACTGAGTGGTTACAAACGTACAGACACCACATTCACGCAAGTGTAGTTGCCAATTTCTTGCAACTAAGCATCTGTAGAAATGAAGAAATCATGGTGTATCTTAAATATAAAGTTTAATCTTTGTCTATTGTCAATAACTTATATAAAATATATTAATTATATACAAAACTAAACAATGAATATATGTTTGCATTATATACAAATATACATGTAACAACATATCTGTATGTACATTATTGAGTTCATGATACAAGGCACATTAGCCACTAAATATAAACCAAACTTGGCTATGACATGTGAATTTCTAAGTCATTTCAAAACATAATTCAGGAATAAATAAAACACTGTTGCTATGCTGTAACATTAGAAACACCAATTAAGTCTCGTACAAAGTACTGTAGTTATAACTCTGAAACTTTTTCAAAGCGAAATGTGACACATAAGAAATTGGGATTAGTCTATTGACATTTATAAAATAGTTTACCTGTGCACAACAAATGATGATGATGCTTTGTGTTCCATTTACAAATCGACAATACCAAGCGGCACATGGCCAGCACAGAATCAACTCCACACTCTTGTCCATGTCATCTATGCCACACAGTGACAATAATTTGTACGTTATACAGTCCACACCAATCTCAGTTTAGCACCAATGTCTGTGGCTTTGTCCATGGCTTGTGGAATACAAAGACGTCTTCTGTAGACAGGCTGGTGACACCGTGAAGCCCATGTGTTTGTCTCCCCTTAAAACACAAAACATACTTTGAATACACAGTACTACATTCACACCTTTTAGTAACGTTACAGGTATGCAAGAATCACAAGTACTCATGCTAAAAGTACCTGCACATCACACACATGACACATCATTATTCTGTTTCTTTGGTTCATAATGTAAAATATTATAAATACATGAAAAAAGTCTATTTGACAAGGACTTGACATTGTAGTAATTTAGCATTGGTTTTTCTTACAGGTAATTGGATTGTCTTGGTTTATAAACACTCCAATAATTTTGCAGTACTAAGTCAATTTTTAAGAGATTACATATACTTGCAAGAGGATTATATTTTCTGAAGAGTACTGCAACTACTTGCAAACAACTTTACAAAACATACATATAGAACTTGCACTTCATAGTCTGTTAACTACCACATATGATAATAATTAAGTTTTGAATAAATCATAATGATACACCATTTCACTCTTAAACTTACAAATATCTACAGAAACATGCTAAGGTTACATGTGTGAGTAATATTTGCACTGACAATGTCGGTACAAATATTACAGTTTAGCAGGGGGAGTTTAATTAATGACAAAAACATTGGACATTCACCTTCTTCTGTCGTTGTTACGCTGAGGGGAGGTGCAAGGTGGATGGAACAGCCGGCGTCACGTCATCTTGTTGTTGTCTCTGTACCAGTCACTCCTGTAGCTGAATAACAATGAATAAGCTAAATTAACATTTTACAAAGTTGTAAAACATTAGAAAACATGTAATTTTATTAGTTTGTTAATTACTTATTTATTGCTTTTAATTATTATACAAATATTTATTTAGTTATATACTGTGTGTGTGTGTATGTGTGTGTGTGTGTGTGTGTGTGTGTGTGTGTGTGTGTGTGTGTGTGTGTGTGTGTATATATATATATAATTAATAAATGTTTACTTTTTGCCTGTTTTTTTTTTATAAAAAATAACATATGCTGGTATAACTGTTATGGAAGATGCCTGAAGAATGTAAATTATTAACAAACAAATTAGAAAAAACATTATGTTAAAATATACTTTGATTTAAACTACGTAAAAATCAACTTACTTTGATATCAAAGAGGACATCAAAGGTGTTTGTAACAAACTATTCATCGTTTTATTATTACAGTATTAAGGAATATTTCAGGATACAAAACAGCATCTTACCATCTTCCTACAGCGTTGTTAAATATAGATGTTATCTTTCCTCAGTTGCAATGGCTGCTCCCTCGGCTGCCGACAAATATGTCTGCGATGCTCCAGGATGGTTTTCCAAGTACACTTCTGTTCCATGTCCAGAGCTCGCAGTATGTAGGTGTTGTTGTCAGGCCGAGGGGAGGTCGCACTGGTGCAGCTGATGGCAAATTCTGAGGCTGAAATAAACAATTCCAATAGAAATGACATGTCTTCATAAAAATGGAAATAAAAATGAAATGAAATATAATAAAGTAAAGTAAAACCAAAAAATAATAATGAATGAATGAATGAATGAATGAATGAATGAATGAATGAAATTCAATGAATGAAATAAAATAAGATAAAGTGAAATAAAATAAAATAACTAAACTAAACTAAATTAAAATAAGTTAAAATAAAACTAAGACTTTGATCTGTGACATATATAAATCCTTGGAATCTTGATCAGAGATGGGCCACAACAAACAGGTGAGGAGGTTCACAGTCATTACACAACATTAAACCAGTGATGGCCATGTCAATGCTGTCACCCAGATAACAGGGACAAAGCTGTCAACAAATGGATAATAGTAGTCACGCAAAAGCTCCTTTAAAAACAATCACATTTACACAACAGCATCATTTCATGTGTTTTACCAATGATGGAGTGAATTGCAGTCACATGACAGTGTTAACAATATAAAGAATGACCATTTGATGAGTTGGTCAGGGGCACTTTAAATGTGACTCGTTTTGAAGAAAATTAAACCCATGATGTTTGATATCATAAAAAGAACCAGTCACTTACGATGCTCCAGGTTAAACCGCGTCTTCACAATATTGCACAATTTCAGTGGTTCTTCGATCACCACCAGGTGGCTGCCTGTTCCTCGCCTCGTCAGCAGTAACATGTCACTTAGCAGTAGTACCCAGACTGGCCAACAGGTGGTGTTGTGCACCCAGAGAAGGTTCCCCGAGAAGATCAGATGCCGATTTGGTGACGCAACTTGAAAGTGCTGTAAAAGACATCAAGTCATTAAATGTATTGATGTATTGTACACTGCATAATGCATACTGTATAATGTGCAACATTACAGAGTAACTTATTTAGAGGAATAATCAGCAACAAATTGTTTGAGGAAGGAGAAAGACCCTACAATGAAGGCAGGCTTGTAAAAAAAATTATAAATAAATATTGCTGTTTTTTCTTCTTAAATATGATGTCATCTGTGAGGTCAGAGGTGAATAGGTCAAGGAAATAAATGAACATAGAAAGATGCGACTAGGAGGAAATTCACTTACAGTGTTCCAAAGTTAGGGTATTAATATATATATGTATATAATATATATATATATATATATATATATAATAACTTTATTGTCCAATTCGTAGAATGGAAATACATTTTGCATATATATATATATTAAATATATATATGTACATGTATATATATATATATATATTAATACCCTATATATATTTATATATATATATATATATATATTAATACCCTATATATATTTATATATATAGACTGTATATATATTATATATATATATATATATATATATATATATATATATATATATATATATATATATATATATATATATATATATATATATATATATATATATATATATATATATATATATATATATATATATATATGGTAATGATACCTTTATGGTAATGTTGGTTTAAATTTTACATTTCACAACCAATTTGCAATGACACTTCGTGTGAACCCACCTTGACCCCTTGGCTAAACATCAGGTTGTTCTGTAGTTCTACAACCTCCGAGTCCAAACTTCCCAGACTTGACAGTGATTTTGACCTGAGATTTTTCGATATGCAGCTGGCGGTTGGTAGCAAGTCATGTGACTGGTGACACTGCCTTAACCCTGCAAGGGTCACATTCTTCGATGCTGGCATAACTTTACTGACCGTGTCTTGGAAGGCTGAAGAGGAAAATTGCAACAAGTGACACCACTGAAGGGTACAACAAGGAACTGTACACTGTAGGGCCGGGTACATGTTACTAACTTAGTAGGTCTATATGTCCATGTGCAATCCGTTCTACTTCAGAAGAAATGGCTGTATCAGTAAAGGCAGAGCTATTAGATAGGAGCTGGGCCCTCCTGTGGAACAAACCGTGCACAGATCTTTAGTATAGTATCTGTTGTTATACCATCCATGTGAGGGCGCTCTGTGTTAAAGAGCCTAGTTTGGATGGAGATTAGCTCTTGTAAAAGGTGGAACATGGAGAACAATACTATAAATTGCATAGATTGGGATATAAACAATCAAATAATCCAGAAGATATCTTTCAGATTTGTATACTGGAAAGAACTGGAAAACTAAGATGCATACAGTAGACAAGACAAAATAATCAAGAGTAAATGTTACGATGATGTTAACAAAAGGATGCAGTGCCGAAACCATGTAATCATGAAGTACATGTATATGCAACTTTCCCACAGTAGCCTTATTTCTCACACTAGTCTCATTGCCAGCTCCTTCCATGTGGAAACAGTCTGTAATATGACAATGTAGACTATGGAGGACATTTTGTCAGCAGCAGCAGGATGTGTCCAGTGTTCAATGAAGGTAATTGTGCAAGAAATTAGTCAACATCATGACTTCAGTTATGTGATGCAACAATGGTACTTTACAAATTGGCAATCTAAGTTCATAAAAGAACTACCGTTGTCTAAAGAATGACAGTCTCTTATGTGATGCAAGGACTATGCTACTCTAAGGAAGGGCAGTCTACATTCATGAAAGAACTACAGTTACTTAATGAATGACAATTTCAGCGATATGATGCAAGAACTGTTATATTCAAAGAATAATAATTGGCAATCTATGTTCTTGAATGAACTACCATTGTCTAAAGAATGACAGCCTCTGTCGTGTGATGCAAGGGTATACTACTCTGAGGAATGGCAATCTAAGTTCATGAAAGAACTACATTTATCTGAAGAATGACAACCTTGATTCTGTGATGCAAGTGATATAGTACTCTAAGGACTGGTTTGTAACGGATACGTACCCACAGACACAATGTTGTGGTTCTTGTTGACTAAACCCACATCTCACTTATCTAACACTCAATTAAACCTGCCAGCCACTTTAGAGGTAAGAACAACACCATTAACACACAGTGTAGGGACAGACACATTGCTTCAGCCAGGCACAATGCTGTTATGACACATCCCATGGCCAACACACAGGGACAGTTGTACAAATACCCCAATTACATCACACACTCACAGGGCACATACCCCTTGGCAGACAGGGTAACTGTCAGTGCGGGGTTTCATGGATTCCCAGAGCCTGCCCATAAAAGATGTCATTTAAAAGATGCCACAAAGTCTGCACCCTGGGGTAGGTGGATGCAAATCTGCATAGGAGGGTACCTAGTGCCCACTGCCCACCCTGGGGGTAAAGAGGGGTGATATAAGATGACACTACCTTGTATGACTTCTGTCATGTTCTTGTAATCGCTGTGGTCTTGGGGGGTGAAATGGAGGACTCTCTCCAAGTGCAACAGCAAGTCTTTAAAGTGCTGCAAAGTAAACAATGTGTCAACTATAAAATAAATAAATAAATAAACTTATATAGCACCAAATATAGCTAAAAACTATTCAGGGCACTTCAATGTCCTTAAAAATAATTAATCAAACGCATAACTAAAAATTAACTACATTATATAAAAGTGCATATAGACAGACTAATAAAAACATTATAAATAAACAAATAAATATAGAAGGCTAAAAAAACATAAATACAAAAGGTCATTTAAGGTAGAAGTAATGTTCTCTTCGACGCATTCACAAATTGTCTCTTCATTTAATTATCACTACATCACTTAAAATATTTTATAAAATATAGTGTCTTTAAGGCATTCTTAAGAGTCCTGTAGGGAAGATGAATCTGTCTACAAGGGAGGACACATGGACTTGGGTCCAACAGTCCTTATATTCCATCGATACAACATTATTATGATTCTACATCCAGGGATGCACACAATGGGATTTAATGCTGGTCCTTTTATGTGGATATTTATTACATTCAGTCTTTGCATATATGGTTTAATGATGAGTTTCCTCTCCTGTGTATGCCAAGTACAAGATATTTGGCTGAGAAAATAGGTTATTGTCATGTCTTGTTTATCTGTTCACTTCGGTTCCCAAGGATTTTGGTTGGATAAATGAAAAGTGTGGATTAGAGAGACATCTTATTACGCATTGTGGCAATACAGTTGCCAGACAACAAGTACGTATCACGAAACCACTGAATTATTGAAGACCAGATATATGACACATGACTGTATCACGAAGCAACGGTCTATTTACATGTAACAACAGTAAAACAATAAGTGTAGAAATCAAAGTTGGAAAACACCAAAATAACCTATATATCAAAAGTTACATAAAATCACGCAAACTTGTTTATTTATTAATTAACTCAAACTATTATGCAACATGATCACACACATAATAAAATAAAGATATTACTTACTTTGACAGGTTGTTTCAGGAATTCTTCAATATCCAACTGTCCAGATTCTGGGGTTGAGACCTGTCAATCAAAACACACAGCTGTCAATCAAAATGTTGTCAATCAGTAATATTATCCAAAAAATGAAGTGAACACCATGGCTAAGATTAAGGCCGAATATATCAATTTATTTATTTCCGATGGACACAACAACATAAATGCCATCCTCAGAGAGGTATGTTATGAGTATTTATTTATTTTATTGTTTGATTTATTTATGTATTTTTTTTATTTCTTTTATAATTATGTATCACTATTTAAAATAAATACTTTATGACATATAAACTACACATGAATGACTTGGCCATTGAAAATAGTGTGTGCAAACAATGTTACTGAGCAAAGATAAAATGATCTATCAACAGTGTATCTATCTGCAGCACCAAAGTGCATTTTTGAAGAGAGCAATTACAGTAACGCTACACCTGGTACACCAAATACACCTGGTACACCCGGTACACCTGGTACACCCGGTACACCTGGTACACCCGGTACACCTGGCAATGCAATTGGTCACATGACTTGTAGAGAGGACACTGTACCTGGAGGAACCGGGCAAAGTCAGGCAGCTCTGTGAGGCCTGTGAGGAGATGTAGCGCCTCACTGAGACCTCGCTGGTAGCTCTCATACGCCGCACACAACATGGCCATCTACAACATGTCACACGTCAGACGTCACACGTCAGATGTCATACGTCAGATGTCACACGCCATGATCACTGCCACAATATCACACTTATTAGATGTTTTCTACTATAAACAGTTGATTTTTCGTAAATTACACATACTGAATACATTCCTCCAATAAGGTTCGTAACAGATACGAATAAAAGATGAAAAGCTAACATAGATGGGCATCCATTTTAGCATCTCATGCAAAGGTCATTATATTACCTGCTTTTTTCCCGTTTAGTAAAGGATGCTGTTTGTCCGTGCATGTCATGTGTTTTGGTGGACCGGGAATTCAAACACTCTTTGCAAAATGTACAGTTTTATACATAAACGGTAACACACATTGTGCAAAATATCTCAAGACACATCGGTATCCTTGTCCATGTACAAATCTGGAAGATTCATGCTTCACTAATTACACCCCAGGTGGCGCCACTAGTTGACACAATTATCTAGTGGAGAAGACCCTGTGTCACTCACACTGCTGATGTAGACGGCTGCCACGCTGTCTGTGAGCACGTCCTCACTGGTGCTGATGACTGAGTCTTCTAGACATGATATCTCAACGTGATCACTCAGAGTCAATATCTGACCCAGATGATATTGTGATATCACCACCAGCTGCAACGTGAACAGGATATCTCGATACAACCACGTCTAGAATCTGAGCAACGGTTTCAAATCCATCCGAAGTAAAGTAATAATCAGTATTTATTTAAATTACATCTATAAATATTCGTAACGCTTTGCATAAATTAAAAAAATTATGAATTAAAATAACAGAGTTTCAACTTGATATAACATCCGGTCTCTCGGTTGTTATTATTTTCATATATAAATTCCGCTCAAGAAACTGTGTTGGTAAGATAACAGAGTTGTACACACTTCGGAAGATTAAATTAAATTACGTTATAATTCTATAAAAATATACAAATTACTTGGAAAAAATACATCAATATCAGTCAGCTAAAACAAATCAGTTAATCTACAAAAAATCATAATTAATATAAGTACAAGTCAAACATATAATATACAAGTTAGAGTGAATAATAAATAAATAATGAATAAAATGAAAAAACAAGATATGAAAAAAAGATGCTGCAATAATTTAAGTGTTCACATTGACAACCTGAGGGAATGCACAGAAAATCAGAAACTGACCTTCTCGACATTTTGGAAGAGCGTGGCATGTTGTCTGGATGAGACGATGCAGTGTCGCAGCGGGCGAGAGAAGCGTTGTATCCCACACTGCATCTGGGTGATGTAGGCGTCCTCACAGTTGACCACATCGTGAATCGCCAACTTTCGCTCCAAATCAGCCTCAGAGTCATCCTGGAGAGACAGAAACAGCTTACAATGGAGAGACTGAAACAGCTTACAATGGAGAGACTGAAACAGCTTACAATGGAGAGACAGAAACAGCTTACAGTGGAGAGACAGAAACAGCTTACAATGGAGAGACAGAAACAGCTTACAATGGAGAGACAGAAACAGCTTACAGTGGAGAGACAGAAACAACTTACAATGGAGAGACTGAAACAGCTTACAATGGAGAGACTGAAACAGCTTACAATGGAGAGACAGAAACAGCTTACAATGGAGAGACAGAAACAACTTACAATGGAGAGACAGAAACAACTTACAGTGGAGAGACAGAAACAGCTTACAATGGAGAGACAGAAACAACTTACAGTGGAGAGACAGAAACAACTTACAGTGGAGAGACAGAAACAGCTTACAATGGAGAGACAGAAACAACTTACAGTGGAGAGACAGAAACAACTTACAGTGGAGAGACAGAAACAGCTTACAATGGAGAGACAGAAACAACTTACAATGGAGAGACAGAAACAGCTTACAGTGGAGAGACTGAAACAGCTTACAATGGAGAGACAGAAACAACTTACAATGGAGAGACAGAAACAGCTTACAAGGGAGAGACAGAAACAGCTTACAGTGGAGAGACAGAAACAGCTTACAGTGGAGAGACAGAAACAGCTTACAGTGGAGAGACAGAAACAACTTACAATGGAGAGACAGAAACAGCTTACAATGGAGAGACAGAAACAGCTTACAGTGGAGAGACAGGTTGTGTCTGACTTTTACTGCAGACTGATATTAGTTAGATAAAGACAGACAGACTGAATCAAACAGCTTACAATGGAGAAACATTTGTAAATTAATGTACATAACTACACATCGATTCTCATTATTAAGGTCACCTTCTGGACTGAATGTTGAGGTGACCTTATTGCATGGAATAATTTTCTATACGTCACTGATATAGAAATGATCTAGGACTATTCTAAGGTGTCCTTATTTGTGAATTGGCGGTGACTGTAAAGACAGCAGGAGAACCAAGAGGCTGGGAGATGATGTGGGACCACACTGAAGGTTGTGACAGGATGCAGATGTACAGTTGAAAATGGGGGAAACTGTTGTAAAGTGGGACAGGGGAGGAAGCATCATAGAAAGGGAGTCCCCATCCCACATGGGACATAGAGCAAGAAGTCCCCATCCCACATGGGACATAGAAGAAGAAGTCCCCATCCCGCATGGGACATAGAGGAAGAAGTCCCCATCCCGCATGGGACAGAGAAAAAGAAGTCCCCATCCCGCATGGGACATGGAGGAAGAAGTCCCCATCCCACATGGGACATAGAGGAAGAAGTCCCCATCCCACATGGGACATAGAGGAAGAAGTCCCCATCCCACATGGGACATAGAGCAAGAAGTCCCCATCCCACATGGGACATAGAAGAAGAAGTCCCCATCCCGCATGGGACATAGAGGAAGAAGTCCCCATTCCACATGGGACATAGAGGAAGAAGTCCCCATCCAGCATGGGACAGAGAAAAAGAAGTCCCCATCCCGCATGGGACATAGAGGAAGAAGTCCCCATCCCACATGGGACATAGAGGAAGAAGTCCCCATCCCACATGGGACATAGAGGAAGAAGTCCCCATCCCACATGGGACATAGAAGAAGTCCCCATCCCGCATGGGACATAGAGGAAGAAGTCCCCATCCCACATGGGACACAGAAGAAGGCAGAACCACACAAATGTGAGACTCACGGTGAAGTTGAGACGACTGCTCCTTGGTTCTGGTGTGCTGCATCTCAGTGATCCAGTCCTCCCCTCATCCCCTGGCATCTTCCCCTCCTCCCACTCCACAACCTTCCCCTGCCTACTCCCTTCCCAGTCCTCAGCCTCGCTTCTGTCACTCTCTGTTTCAGTGACGATGGACGCCAGGGTGCAGTTTGGTTGCCGTGGTAACCACGACTGTTCCGCCATGACACTGCACAGTGACAGGGAGTTGACCAGTGGCCTGGTGAGGTGGACAGACTGGCTGGAGTAGGACATCATCATCTTCCGTTCCTCTGTTACCATGGTGCAGTTCGGTTGGCATGGCAACGACAGGTCTGGCATGGATTCATCGAAACTACTCTCCATGGTGACGGACTCAATGAATGGGATCCGGAATGACTCAGATCCTTGGATGGGACTCATGCACGGATCCCAACGAACCAACTCGCGGGAACTGTACATTAAATCATCCTCGGACTGTCTCGTCCGTTCTCGTTGGCATGGCAACTGTGTGGTCAAGTCACTGCTGGCGGCATCAGGCACGACAGGTGAGTCCTGATTTCTCTCGTCCACTGGTCGGTTGTCACATGACACACTGTGTTTGACGCTGAGGACAGCCGTGTCTGGATCACAGCGAGTGATGGACTGAACGGAAGAGTGGTGGATGGACGAGTGAAGAGACGTCTTAGTGAGAGTTTTTACCCGAGACACAGAACACTGAGTCCTTGAGACCACTCCCATTAGGGGCTGGTCTGACCTGGTCACTACGTCCTGTCTTGACCAACACTGCACTCGTCCACTTCTCCCAGTCAGTCTGTCTCTCGTTCCACCTGTCTGTCGAACTCTCTGAATGTCCACAATTATTTGCTTCTCCGAAAGTCTGAAAATATGTAATAAAGCAAACATAAGTTTTATGTAGAATATTATCCACAAAACTCTTCAAAGTTTACTCCGGGGCAGATCTCTTCATTCAAACTACATCTTGGCTGTTCTGGCAAGTATTCAGCCATGTTTCAGTTACCACACTACGACTGTCCACAAGCAAACACATCACTGTCTGTAGCCAGGTATTCATTTATAAACAACTAATTGGACTGAAGCAAAGTGGAATAAACTAAATCACTGATTTGGAGTCTGCTGCTCTAACCACTGTGACACGTGGTGTTTTTGGCTCATAAATGGCTGGTAATATTTCTCAAATAAAAAACCTAATTAGTCACATAAAACGTTTAAAATAAAAGGGAATAACAGGTCAATCAGAGGTAGTAATAAGTAACTATAACGGACCTAGACCAATGTTTCAGGTCAGACTGTTCTTACCTGACAATTTTGGCAACACTCTCCACCGATGACCGTGACACGTTGAGACCATTGATGCGAACAATGAAGTCTCCCTCCTGTAACCCTCCCTCGTGTGCTGTGCTCCACACCCTCACTGACCCCACCTTGACAGGGCATGACCCCGTCACTGTGAACCCATACCCCGCCCTTCCACGGGCGATCACCAGCTAAAGACAGAACACCATCATCAGTTATTTATTTCTAACAAAACTAAAAAATACATAATGTTCATAAGAACAAAATATATATTAAATTTTTTTTATTAAATAATTTATTTTATTAAATAAAGAACATTTTATGTACCAATAACAGTAATAACACAGTGTCATCAATTATTTATTTCAAACTACATAGTACAATCTATGCAATATGGCCATAGGAATTTTTCAATATTATAAATAAAACAAATTGTGTAATAAGAAAAACATATTTTAAAATATTAAATATGCCAATTGTTTTTAAAGTTTACAAAATGTTATTAACCTTTAAGTATCCATTTCATACGCAGCACAATTATTATACACTTCATAATTTCCTTGGAATAATTCTATGCATCCTAAATGCAACAAACCGCTGACATTTAGGTGGATAGTTATATAATATAAACATACGTATAATTCTTATAACGTAGGTTCCCAAGGAAAGAAATAATATATATTTGCAATATTTAAAATAAACCTTTGATAACTATTACAAATAAGTGGACATTTAAAAAAAGAAATATGTGCCACTGTGGTGGTAGGAAGTAAGAATAAACTTCAGACTTACAGTGTGGGCATCCATGCCTTGTAGACTGGCATTCACCGTCAGGATCTGTCCATCCACATCTGAAGTTAAACAAAAACAATTTAACTAAAATTTCACACAATAAAATCAACAATAAAATACAAAACCAACTTAACCACACATATATGTTAAACACCAATAATATATATATATATATATATGTACTTATATATATACATATATATATACATATATATACATATATATATATATATGTGTGTATATATATATATATATATATATATATATACATATATATATACAATTATACATATATATATACACATATATACACATACACACAAGTTCTACTCCAAGTGTCACAGTGTGTCAACATGACACAGTTGACTACGTCTTCACATGCTTACAGCCTGGTTGGATGTGATGTGACTCCTTGACATGGCACAATGTCACCCAAGTACAGGAAGGGAAGACTCACCCAAGTGTCCCGGCTTGCGGGAAGATGCACAGGGAATCTGCAGATGTTTGCTGAGGCCCAGCTTCTCACCCAGCAGATGATACCAGCCGTCTACCACCCGCTGAGGGAATCAGACGGAACCTCACTATTACGACCATCACAGCAGTAACATAGAATCTCAGTACTATGACCAATTATAAAATTATGACAACCATGATGAGTGGTGATGACACAAAACCTTACTACTACAACCAATGCAACGATGACACACAACTTCACTAATATAACCATCAGTTCAATGACACATGCACACAACCTTACTACTGTAACCACCAGAGCAATGATGACACACAACCTTATTACTATCATCATTATCAGACAATGATGACAGAACCTCATCAATACGACCAACCAGACCTGATGACGAAGACCCTCATAACCCCCTTATTTTTATCATGGGCTGAAAGAGAACTTCATTGTTACTTAGACTAAAACAAACGACTACAACCAGAGAACACGGACGCCAAAGAACCTGGCCAATACGAACAAACACAAAAGACAGTTTTATTTATTTACCTGTACTAACGTAAAAATTATTTTTTACTTTACATTCATGTTTTGGAGAAGTTGACAGGATTCTACTGTCCAGTAATCATCATGGACAGTTACGACATTAAACGCATTCTTGTTAGAACGGGTCCAAAATCCCTGCGAAAATGAAAAATGTTTCTTAACTCACCGTTGTTGAAGCTTTGCTGAGTAGACGTCTCAAGCCAAATGACATACAGCCCAGGAGCTCAGTAGAGCTGCAACAAAAGGCAGACAGTAACACACATGTTCCAAGCTTCTTTACTGAATTCGAACATAATGTAAATATCATGTCTACCTTCAACTACTGCTAATGTTCTTCAAAGTTTGACTACAGGATTCACTGAAAATATTCTGCAAAGTGAAAAACACTGTTTTACTACAAAGTTATAAAAAAAAATCTGGAAAATCACCATTGTGGTACACCAGTGTTATGTCTACACCCCCCCCCCCTGTAGGAGGTGGGGGAAGACGTGGGTGACTTACTTGTGTTTACAGTCCTTGCTCCACACCAGGATGGTCAGTCTCTTCCTGGCGTCTTCTCCCATCAGTTCACTGCAGCCACATCCACATTATTAGACCCACAATATCAGACCACATCCACATAGTTAGACCCACAATATCAGACCACAACCACATAGTTAGACCCACAATATCATATCACATCCACATAGTTAGACCCACAATATCAGACCACATCCACATAGTTAGACCCACAATATCAGACCACAGCCACATAGTTAGACCCACAATATCATATCACACCCACATAGTTAGACCCACAATATCATATCACATCCACATAGTTAGACCCACAATATCAGACCACATCCACATAGTTAGACCCACAATATCAGACCACATCCACATAGTTAGACCCACAATATCAGACCACAACCACATAGTTAGACCCACAATATCATATCACATCCACATAGTTAGACCCACAATATCAGACCACATCCACATAGTTAGACCCACAATATCAGACCACAGCCACATAGTTAGACCCACAATATCATATCACACCCACATAGTTAGACCCACAATATCATATCACATCCACATAGTTAGACCCACAATATCAGACCACATCCACATAGTTAGACCCACAATATCAGACCACAGCCACATAGTTAGACCCACAATATCATATCACACCCACATAGTTAGACCCACAATATCATATCACATCCACATAGTTAGACCCACAATATCATATCACATCCACATAGTTAGACCCACAATATCATATCACATCCACATAGTTAGACCCACAATATCAGACCACAGCCACATAGTTAGACCCACAATATCATATCACACCCACATAGTTAGACCCACAATATCATATCACATCCACATAGTTAGACCCACAATATCATATCACATCCACATAGTTAGACCCACAATATCATATCACACCCACATAGTTAGACCCACAATATCATATCACATCCACATAGTTAGACCCACAATATCATATCACACCCACATAGTTAGACCCACAATATCATATCACATCCACATAGTTAGACCCACAATATCATATCACATCCACATAGTTAGACCCACAATATCATATCACATCCACATAGTTAGACCCACAATATCATATCACACCCACATAGTTAGACCCACAATATCATATCACATCCACATAGTTAGACCCACAATATCATATCACACCCACATAGTTAGACCCACAATATCAGACCACAGCCACATAGTTAGACCCACAATATCATATCACATCCACATAGTTAGACCCACAATATCATATCACATCCACATAGTTAGACCCACAATATCAGACCACAGCCACATTGTTAGACCCACAATATCATATCACATCCACATAGTTAGACCCACAATATCAGACCACAGCCACATTGTTAGACCCACAATATCATATCACACCCACATAGTTAGACCCACAATATCATATCACACCCACATAGTTAGACCCACAATATCATATCACATCCACATAGTTAGACCCACAATATCATATCACATCCACATAGTTAGACCCACAATATCAGACCACATCCACATAGTTAGACCCACAATATCATATCACATCCACATAGTTAGACCCACAATATCAGACCACATCCACATAGTTAGACCCACAATATCAGACCACAGCCACATAGTTAGACCCACAATATCATATCACATCCACATAGTTAGACCCACAATATCAGACCACATCCACATAGTTAGACCCACAATATCAGACCACATCCACATAGTTAGACCCACAATATCAGACCACATCCACATAGTTAGACCCACAATATCATATCACATCCACATAGTTAGACCCACAATATCATATCACATCCACATAGTTAGACCCACAATATCAGACCACATCCACATAGTTAGACCCACAATATCATATCACATCCACATAGTTAGACCCACAATATCATATCACATCCACATAGTTAGACCCACAATATCATATCACATCCACATAGTTAGACCCACAATATCAGACCACATCCACATAGTTAGACCCACAATATCAGACCACATCCACATAGTTAGACCCACAATATCAGACCACATCCACATAGTTAGACCCACAATATCAGACCACATCCACATAGTTAGACCCACAATATCATATCACATCCACATAGTTAGACCCACAATATCATATCACATCCACATAGTTAGACCCACAATATCAGACCACATCCACATAGTTAGACCCACAATATCAGACCACATCCACATAGTTAGACCCACAATATCAGACCACATCCACATAGTTAGACCCACAATATCAGACCACATCCACATAGTTAGACCCACAATATCATATCACATCCACATAGTTAGACCCACAATATCATATCACATCCACATAGTTAGACCCACAATATCAGACCACATCCACATAGTTAGACCCACAATATCAGACCACATCCACATAGTTAGACCCACAATATCAGACCACATCCACATAGTTAGACCCACAATATCATATCACATCCACATAGTTAGACCCACAATATCATATCACATCCACATAGTTAGACCCACAATATCAGACCACATCCACATAGTTAGACCCACAATATCAGACCACAGCCACATAGTTAGACCCACAATATCAGACCACATCCACATAGTTAGACCCACAATATCAGACCACAGCCACATAGTTAGACCCACAATATCAGACCACATCCACATAGTTAGACCCACAATATCAGACCACATCCACATAGTTAGACCCACAATATCAGACCACATCCACATAGTTAGACCCACAATATCAGACCACAGCCACATAGTTAGACCCACAATATCAGACCACATCCACATAGTTAGACCCACAATATCAGACCACATCCACATAGTTAGACCCACAATATCAGACCACAACCACATAGTTAGACCCACAATATCAGACCACATCCACATAGTTAGACCCACAATATCATATCACATCCACATAGTTAGACCCACAATATCAGACCACAGCCACATAGTTAGACCCACAATATCATATCACATCCACATAGTTAGACCCACAATATCAGACCACATCCACATAGTTAGACCCACAATATCATATCACATCCACATAGTTAGACCCACAATATCATATCACATCCACATAGTTAGACCCACAATATCAGACCACATCCACATAGTTAGACCCACAATATCAGACCACATCCACATAGTTAGACCCACAATATCAGACCACAGCCACATAGTTAAACCCACAATATCAGACCACAGCCACATAGTTAGACCCACAATACCAGACCACATCCACATAGTTAGACCCACAATATCAGACCACAGCCACATAGTTAAACCCACAATATCAGACCACAGCCACATAGTTAGACCCACAATACCAGACCACATCCACATAGTTAGACCCACAATATCAGACCACATCCACATAGTTAGACCCACAATATCAGACCACAGCCACATAGTTAGACCCACAATACCAGACCACAGCCACATAGTTAGACCCACAATATCATATCACATCCACATAGTTAGACCCACAATATCAGACCACAGCCACATAGTTAAACCCACAATATCAGACCACAGCCACATAGTTAGACCCACAATATCAGACCACAGCCACATAGTTAGACCCACAATACCAGACCACATCCACATAGTTAGACCCACAATATCAGACCACATCCACATAGTTAGACCCACAATATCAGACCACAGCCACATAGTTAGACCCACAATACCAGACCACAGCCACATAGTTAGACCCACAATACCAGACCACATCCACATAGTTAGACCCACAATATCAGACCACATCCACATAGTTAGACCCACAATATCAGACCACAGCCACATAGTTAGACCCACAATATCAGACCACATCCACATAGTTAGACCCACAATATCAGACCACATCCACATAGTTAGACCCACAATATCAGACCACATCCACATAGTTAAACCCACAATATCAGACCACAGCCACATAGTTAGACCCACAATACCAGACCACAGCCACATAGTTAGACCCACAATATCATATCACATCCACATAGTTAGACCCACAATATCAGACCACAGCCACATTGTTAGACCCACAATATCATATCACATCCGCATGGTTAGACCCACAATATCATATCACATCCACATAGTTAGACCCACAATATCAGACCACAGCCACATTGTTAGACCCACAATATCATATCACATCCGCATGGTTAGACCCACAATATCAGACCACATCCACATTGTTAAACCCACAATATCATATCACATCCATGCATGCAAAGACACATATGCATGCTCACACGCACATACAGACACAAAACACAAAACACAAAACACACACACACACACACACACACACACACACACACACACACACACACACACACACACACACACACACACACACACACACACACACACACACACACACACACACACACACACACACACACACACACACACACACACACACACACACACACACACACACACACACACACACACACACACACACACACACACACACACACACACACACACACTATGAAACCATTATCAAGTTTTTATCAACACCACCTGACAATGTTTTAAGTTATCATAACTTAAGAACATAACTTCACATAACCTGCATGTTTTGAATACATTACCACGTTTACTATGTGTCAAAAGCTAGGTTGCTAGTCACAAACAAAACACAATACAATTTTACATTCTTGCGCCCTGAAAACACACTTGGATACTGCAGATGTTGAACAGATGTAGCAGTTCATACTCTCGTCTATGTCACACGATCTTGCCACAAGAACAACTCTACACTCGAGAAGAAACCCAACAACCAACTCATCCACACTAGTTCTCAATTGCATTTGACTGTACTCAACAAGTCCCAAACTGATGTCTGCACAAACATCCCAGAGACACAACTCTGGAGAAACAATGTGCCCGAGGTAACAATCCCACACAACTCAGTGAACTGCACCATGGGAGACTGCGGAGTGTCTCTAACATCACTTACTAGGTGAACTTCTCATTGAACTGGGGGTTGTTTGTGTCGTACACAACTTCTGAGTGACAACACGTCTGACCGGAGACATCGGGTGACAGGGACACCTGGAACGAGACAGGCATGGTCATCTTAGTGTGTGTTGTGTGTTGTGTGTTGTGTGTTGTGTGTTGTGTATGTTGTGTGTTGTGTGTTGTGTGTTGTGTATGGTGTGTGGTGTGGTGTGGTGTGGTGTGGTGTGGTGTGGTGTGGTGTGGTGTGGTGTGGTGTGGTGTGGTGTGGTGTGGTGTGGTGTGTAGTGTATAGTGTGTAGTTGTTGTGTGTAGAGTGTATAGTGTGTAGTATGTAGTGTGTATTGTGTAGAGTTTAGTGTGTAGAGTTTAGTGTGTAGTGTGTAGTGTGTACAGTGTAGTGATACTGGCAATTTAAGCAATCTCAAAACATTCAGATAAACAACTGACGAATGTTAATAAATTAAGCTGGCACAAAGGTTGTTTAAGAAAAGGTGTATCCTTTTACTGTAAAATCACCCAAAGGAATATACTGGAATTTATATTATAACTAAACTGTTATATTTCACAAACGTGAATATGTTAAGGTAATGTTGTTTAATTACAAATGTACTCATACTTACACGTTATATAGGTTTAGATCAAATATACAATTTACAACCACACCTACAGTGTATATATTAAACTAATAATTAATATACTATACATGGCTAAAATAATATATTGGTCTTACCTGGACATAAGAGTTGCACAGGGTTTGTCTCTCTGAATGCAGCAGTCTCGCTTGAACGACTACAAAACAGTCATCAGACATGCATCAATGGTCACACCAAAATATAACTAAGACACAGACTTAGACACAGTATACTGGATGCTTGCTATAAACAACATGTTGGAATTTGATCCTCATATTTAATTTTCTTCATATCCAAAGATACATAAAACAGTGGAGGGCAGAAGTCAGAACGGGTATTAAAAAAAATATTCAAAATGAATTAGTGTACTGTTCTTCAAAAAAACAACTTAAGTTTACGTTTGGGTAACACAATGTTACAAGCAAGCCACCGCCTACACATAACACCCTTTGTCTCCCACACACCTCTGCCCTGGAAACAGTTATTGCCCAATCTAACTAACGTCACACCCTGTCTTAATGATCTCATTGTTTCTCCCACCATCAACTAAATGACATCCTCCCTGATTTCCTGGCATTGACAGGTGGGGGAGGGGGTTAGTTGAGGGGGTTAGTTACCCTGCAAGGGGGGTCAGGTTGTCACTTCGCAGATGTCATTGTTATTCCTCTGGTATTGCCAGTTTCACATGGCAATACCACATGGCTGATTTCCTGAATGACGCAACACAATTACCAACGCCATCTGTTGGCTGGGACAGCCTCGACTCACACAGACTTCTTCCGGAATAATTACATTCCTATTCCAGATTAGTTATTCCAGGTGTTATTAGTTATTCCTATTCCAGATTAGTTATTCACTGTGAAAGAACTTTTAATGGTGGCAACATTTTCACTGTATGTTTTACAACCAGGAATTTATTACTTGTTATTTACATTTGTTACATAAATCTTGAAATCATCACCTGGAAATTATTTTACAGTTATATTAGTTGGTGATAATAATAATGTTTGTATGGAACCATAAATCAAGATAAAATCCACTCAGAGGGGCTGTGAATACATAAATATGTATACATGATAACAACATGTTGAAACATTTTGAATTAACTCTGGTTACAGTTTGGTATTTACTAGAGCATTGACACTCACAACTTTAAAGTGTCTTTTTGCAGTTATTTGACAAGGTCAAACAAGTGAGATATATCTATAACACACATTTGTTGCTTGTAAACAGTTTCATAAGAAGTAAAATAATTACCATGAACAGTCAGCAGTTCGTTGTTGATGCCAATGGCAACCTTGAGTTGTCCTACAAAAATAAAAATTACTGGTGAAGGTTCTAAAAAACCCACGTTCCGTTCACATAAATTAATTAACAAAACTGCGTGAAAAACAGCAAACATTTTGTCAATGCTAAAGTAATTCTGACATCCTTTCCCTTGGAAATTTTATGTGAAGCTTGGGAAACAGCCAGGGCAATCTTTACCAAATCATAATAAAACGAGAGCACCAGAGCAAACAATTACTTTTATAGCGTATAATTCCTCCCAACCCTAGACCCACCCTGCCATATATACATAATTCCTCAGAAGCGTGTCATATAAACATTAGGTGGTCGTTATTTTCTGCCACACTTGGTCAAACATGAGAACCTTCAGGAGGGCCTGCGCAAACAATCATTATGACTCGATGAGTTTATGGGTCTTGATTTCAGGGCTTACCATAACATCATGGAAGCTCACAGCAGTATAACTATTTACTAATAATAGCACTTCCCCTGCCTAGTGATCAGGCCTGAAGGCATAGGAAGGGGCACACAATGTCACCTTATTGTGGCGATCTCACACTGCTTACACAAACAAACATTAGGTGGGTGTTTTCTCAGGCCCTTCCTGGTTGTGTCATATTTGACCCCAGGCAGATAACCCCTCAATGTCAATGTGCATCTAATTAAAGCTGCACCCTCCCCTAATGAACAGGGGCACAATTAATGAGAAATTAATGAGGAAGGGTTTGGGAGGGCAGGAAGTGTCCCCTCTAGCTGCTGGGTGGGGAGGGTATCTCCCCCTGGAGAGTGGGAAAACTCCCTGGGCAGTGGGAAGAAGCCACGGTTTCATACCGGAGACAACCGGACACAACTGGCAGAATCTTTAAATTCTTACTTTAATTTTTTTTTATTTCATGACAAAAACTACAATGATCATAACTGACACTTCAAATAGTAATTACAGTCTTACTTATTTATACTGATATGAATCGAACAATATATACTGAAAAACAAATAAGATCACATTCAAGGGTGGTGTTAAAATATGGTAAACATTAGTGGAAAACAATTAAGAATGTTTGAAGCGAAAATTTATCATTGAAAGATGTTAATCAGTTTGGAAGAATACAATATTAAAACAAGATTAATTACTACACAACAAATAAATTTTGACTCACATTGTTGTTTCGTCGATTAAGTCACCTGTGCGACAGTCTGCTCGCCACACCATCTGGCGAGCAGCGAAGTTACAATTCCTGATGAAGGACAAAACGTTGATGTGAATCAAAATTTATTAATTGTATAATAAGGAATCTTGTTTTAATATAACTTGGTCATCATTAACCCTGACCTACCTCGGGCCCTGTGTCCAGTGCGTCTTGTTATGTCACTTCCCGAAGGTACGTCGTGGAAACCACTCTCCTTCCCAGAAGACACCTGGCTGCCCAGGACAAAGTTCTCCTTGTCCTCGTTCTGCAGACATCTCATGTGTCGCTTCCTTTCATTCGTCCTCCATGCTCTCTGTCTCTCATTCCATCCGTCATCAACCAACGCGTCGTTCTCACGTTCCTGCAGTCTCTCCGCTACAGGACTCAGACGCAGTCTCTTGAACGGACTCGACATGGACATGGGTCGTGCCCTTGACCTTCGCATGAGGCGACCTTGTTTGGGGGTCCCATGCTGAATGGTGACCTTCACCTTTGGCTTGTGTTTTAGTCGTGTACACAACATCGTGATCTACAAAAAACAAGTCACAACGTTTTCTTTATCTGATATGAATGACAGTAGCTTAAATATGATGGTCATCCATTTAAATATGTAACATTTTACAATGATCATAGTATTACATAGTGCTGCACACAATGAAATTATCAGTTTAACATCAAAGCATTTTCAACTATCAAAGAATTTTCAATTCAGTTGATTAAATTGCAGTAGAACTGTAACTTTTCATCACACACTACTGGGCAACATCAAACAGACACTGCAGGGCACCTTTGATCAAGCCTCCCCAAAACGAATAAATTACCTGAGATGTGTAAACCCATTACCACACGTCATGCTATACATGTGAATATGAGAGAGCTGTATTTTGTGCAGCTGGGAGAACTAAGACTGTTGTATAAATCACTGGCCACAGTGGACTGTGAAGGTGTCAGGTGAGTCTGATGTAGAACTACTGGAGCCAACTGTTGCACTTCAAACTAAAAGCCAACACAGACATTAACAGTGTCAGCGCCAAGACCATCTGTCCACGAGACACCATGCCGACACACATGTCCATGGTGGGTGTCACTATGCCTACACCCTGGCACCATGCCAACACCCTGGCACCATGCCAACACCCTGGTACCATGGACAACATAGCACAAGACACATATACACTGCATATCAATGGATAACTAACAGACCTGGTATATTCGTTCAGTGTTTAAGCAATTGGCAAAAAAAGTGTTCTATTTTAATGTATATTTATATTATTGGTTATATATATTATGTAGGAGAGGCACTGTTACAAGGTGCAAGTAGGCACGGTGCAAGTAGGCACGGTGCAAGTAGGCACGGTGCAAGTAGGCACGGTGCAAGTAGGCACGGTGCAAGTAGGCACGGTGCAAGTAGGCACTGTGCAAGTAGGCACGGTGCAAGTAGGCACGGTGCAAGTAGGCACTGAGAATGACAACTATAAGAGTGCTTGACAAACAACATAATGTCATCTCTGCAGTATTCCTCATGCTTCTTGTGTGCTGATTTCTCAGTCCAAATGACAGCAACCTAAGTGACCAATACTTCCATAATTATACAATCACAAACTATGCAACCTGCTCAGTGCTCACACAACACAGGGACTTTGCATTGGAATGTGCACACTCATTACACACTTACATTCCGATTTTATGGTTCATTTAAACGTTATCTTTCCCATGCAAATGGTCAGAAACAAAGACAATGTTACAGTAAATTGACACGTTGCACAAACCAGCCTCCTCCACACATCATCTTGTCCCACAACCATCTGGACGACAGCAGAAACAAGACAGAGGAGAACCCTCACCCTGTTATTAAAACCCCCTTAGTGACTAGACCTTATGAATACCGCCCCATCAAACCCTGGGGCAGCATAATGGGCCAGTGCAAGACTGTCTCTTTGAAGCTCACCCAGGGAAGACAGACCTGTCAACCCTACCAGGGTATTACCCAACAGAGATGACAACCACTAGCCCACTAGAGAACTCTGTCCTAATCACCTGCTCCTGTCACTGCCTGCATAGAGCATGGCTGGACACCTGCTGGGAATTATAGATGGCATGTTCAGATTATCTGTATCTATTGATAACACACTTAACACTATATCAAGATGTTATCCTTGAAAATGGCACCTCTTAATTGAAATAATACACATTTTACTGATAATTATATATATATATATATATATATATATATATATATATATATATATATATATATATATATATAAAATATGTATATATATAGTGTGAGTGTGAGTTTTGAAATGATTTTATTCAGGTTGACAAAATGTTTCCTCTGGATGTTTTTGTATTATAAATGCTATGGTGAACAATAGCCACATTAGGTATGACCAGGCAATATATTATAATATGTAGACTGTCAAAGAATGCTCTGCTGTTCTGATGCAGGAACATTTCATCCATAAATCTGCTCCTATAATTAATTAATTTAAGAACCCAACTATCGTTAGAGGTATATCTTCATCATTCTGATATATAAAATTCTTTAATTCAGTGAATTGTTTTCACAGGTTTATTTTACGATGTCTTGACTTGGTACCTTTGTGTCCCTTCTGGTTGTGTTCTCTTTATGAGGTTGTTGTGGTCAGAGATCGCTGTCTACAGCCCACACCTGACACCCCACACTCATGGGGCTGATGGCTGTAGCAGGGGGCTGACAGACAGGGGTAGGGGTAACAGTTGGTTTAGCACAGCCAGTGTTTGTTGCTTCAGCACTGATAGGGGCTGGGGTGTCATCAAGTTGATAACTATGGGTGGAGAGGTCTTATCATAATCACCCCAGAGCTCCTAGCCCTCTGGGTGGCCAGTGGTTGGTGGTACAGGGAGACATCTGTGAATACTTGGGGCTGACTAGGAATCTTTAAGACAGGGAATTTACACTACCATAAAGACTGAGGTATTGTGGACACGGTGTTTTTACACTATAAGCTTCTTAATGTATTTTCAGTTTTTAGACACCTACCGGGGTATTTGTATAGTGTTCAACTTCATACAGACCACATGTTTTTGGACCAAAAAATTATTCGTTTGCACACGAATGCATAAAGAATACTAGTGCATAGACACCTACCTATTTATTGTGAGTACATGTTATAATATATTATACTTAGCTATATTATAGCTAAGTGAATTAGAGCATTATAAGGTTAACAAACTTACTCAAAGTTTGAAAATACAGCAAGAGGATTTGAACGTGAAATATCGGCATGATGATCCAACCACTTTGCTACTGGAGTTGTGCAACTATGTATGTGACCATGTGTAACTATGTATGTGTAATTATGTATGTGTAACTATGTATGTGCAACTATGTATGTGCAACTGTGTATGTGCTTCAAACACACACAACATGCACACATATTAAGACTTCCCCAGAACTCCAACTAAACTGGATGTGACAGAAGCTGAGTGAACTGAAGCAAGGCACATCATCAACAAGTCATTAGGCAGATAGGGGTTGACAAGGAGGGAGGGAGGGAGGGCCCCCATGAAGACAGGGTGATACCAGTAGTCTCCAATGGCCACCTCCAGGGGGTAGAGGCTAGAATACTTGCTGTTAAGCTCTTTAGCTTCCCCACTACTTAGGGTGGATGGATGACCAAGTGAATGCACACAGTCACAGGAAACATAGCCAGCCGCACAAAAGTCATAACTGTATTTGTATGTCAATTTGTTTCTTAAATCTAGCTAATAATCGTCTCGTTATCATTAACACATTTCGCTGCTGTTATCATATTCACCATTTACACTGACATTATTTACAATGGCGTCATCATGGTGCATGAATACGTAACAATGTGGCAGGTTGTAAACCTCTGTGCTTCCACACTGGAACTGAAGCAATGAAGTCGGCCGTGACATGTACATGTTAGGCTACCTGTAAGTGTGGTGAATTTATGAAATCACGTTAAATTTACTTTTGCTTTGTTACTAATTTGCTTTCAAATATTTGACAATGGCAACATTTTAGCTGTCAGAGGAAGGGTGTTGATAAGGATAGAGGAAGTTGACATAACATGTGGGAGGGTGGGTTTAAGAATAGGATGGTTGTTAGCTTAACAATAGGATGGCTTTAAGACTAGGTTGGTGATTGGCTTTAAAATGCATAGGTGGGAGATTGGCTTTAAGAAAAGATGGGGTTTCACTTAAAAACAGGAGGTTGCTTAAAATAGGTGGGAGGTTGGTTTTAGAAATAGTCGGAAGGTGGACCTCTAAGACAAGTAAAAGGTCAAGACCTGGCACACCTCAAGAAGTCTGGCTGATTGGACCACCATCTGGACAGTCCAGTGGTCACTCTACCAACTGACCACAGACTGGCCACTTGTCCACAACTCTCAGTTTGACCACCTCTTTCAAGTAGTCAGTGCCTGTCCTGCTTTCTGTCACTGGGCAACTGTCACAAGTGAGACAGAATGCTTCAGGAGATGATGCCTTTTTGATCACTTCAACTGGCAGACGTGTCTGATTACAACTGGTTAATTTATGCGAGATTGAGGGTTACAGAAGTCATATAACCTCTGATTAGAGGCTCCCTTGGACATCTGAGTAATTGTCATTGGTCATTACCAGGGCTATTACCAGTGCTGTGCTGGACTGGTCACTTCAAAGCACAGTGCTGATCATGCCATTTCCATGGTGCTAACAAAATATGTGGCTATGTAAATATCTTAAAACATAATTGTTGGTGTGGTCTTATAACAAGGATATTTTTTAGTATATTCTTGGGTTAAATGATACTATTACAGGTGATTTAACTACTTTTAAAATTAACAACTTTGTATATTACTGAATAATTAATCAATAGTTTTGTAAAATGATTGTTTCTTAAATTATATAAATTTAAATCAATAGATATATACACTGTATGTCATGACAATTCTGTTTTCTGATAGATAGCATACATGTATGTATAAAGCCAATTTCAAACAATACTGAAGATATTTTGCACATTTTGTCATCCAGACAAGAGCAGGCCATCTTATATCCCTGCCTCTGCTCCAGTGGATAGTACATATAGTTCTACAACCTCGCATTTTTATATCAAATTTTTATTTAACATTACCATAAACACAAGATAAGTAATTTTGAACCATCCAATAAAAGCATACCATTTCTCATAACATACTACAAGTATACAACAATACTGTTAGCTGGATTTGTTTGAGGAATGACATGATACGCCAACCCTGGTTTATAATTACACATAAATAAATTTCTATTTAACAGAAATATGTATATTGCCTCGTGTCCAATATGAATGGTTTAGACTGAGGGTCAGACATAAGTTGAAATGGCGTCTAAAACCATCTTATAGTAAATGCAGATGGCACAGGGAAGAACAAAAGTTGGAAAACAGCAGCACAAACTCACAGACTGTTTACAGGAAGACAAGGGTCAAGAGACAGAAGAGTGGATGATAGCAGTGCGAGACAGTGGACACTGGACACAGATGGTTGGAGACACACTGGCAGACAGGGCCAGGGAGACTGGGAGAGTCTGGGAGACACAGAGTGTCTGTGAGTTGACAAGAGGAGACCATCTCCCTGTGTCAACAGTAACTGTTTCTCCACACAGACTGACCAGGCAGAAGAGGACAGTTAAGACCACCCATAAGCCACTGACCACACAGTCACTGGACAGTTGACCACACAATACACAGGGCTGTGTGTGTACACAGCCTGGGGTAACTTGCAATCAACAGCCTGCTGCCCTCATGGCTTCAGGTGTAGCCAGTCCAGGCCAATCAACTGCTGTCTACTCAAGTGTTGATGGTTCCCATGACAACTAGGACAATTACTTATGAACAAGTAATGTTGCTAATTACTAAACACTTCAATACCAGTTACCAGTATTAACCAAAACTACCTATCCTTACAAAAGAAACAAGTCAGCTGATTGGCTGATCAGAAGAAAAAGAAGATTAAACAACCAAGTCAAACTGCAACATGAACAAACTTGCTTCCTCTGGTCAGTAACATTATGACTGTAAGTAACAGCAAATGAAGTAAACTTGTTTTCTACACGAACACGACTGTGGAAGCAGACAGAAAACATCTGTAATCAGGAAATATTTATTTACCCCAAAACAATAAAATACATGTTGTGTCCAATAAAAATATTTAAAATCCCAAACAATAAAATAGGTATTTTGTACAATTAAAATCCCACTCAATAAAATAGCTATTTTGTACAATTAAAATCCCAAACAGTAAAATAGATATTTCATACAATAAAAATAATCACTGAACAGCAATTATTAAATATGTTTTAAAGGTACGAGAGTAGCAGTTAATGTCACCTGGGTAAAATATACCCCCAGTACCAGTTCAGCCTGTAGCAATCACTGTGCAACAGGCAACTGCTTCCACCAACAAACATTGCAACTGACTAACCTTGAGGGGCCTCTACATACATTAAGTGTGTACATCATGCTGGGTTATATGGGCACCCCAGTGGGTGCTTGTTGCCAGGACCCCCTCCACCCCCCCCCCATGTAGACAGTGGCTGTGCTTCTAAACCCCTGTTCAAACAGCCCCACAAACCCAGGTCCCTTCAGGAGCTATGGCTGTTGGAGGTGATGAAGCACCACAGCTGTGGTGCATGTGACAGCATGCGGTGCGGTGGTGCAGAGATGTCAGCTGCTGGTGGTGCCTGTCATCAATTATACAGCAATAACTCAGGGACACACACAGATGTCACACTGCCTGGCTGGTGGGGAGGGAAGTCAGGAGTCATTGTCAAGTGATTGCCCCTGTTATGGGAGGGTCATGCATGAAGCTCCATCCAAAATACCAAGAGGTATTTATGAAAGGGTAACAATACCTGGACCTATCGATGCATTGCAGTAGTGACACGCTATCAATAACCAGTTTCACCATCGGTAGTCATTGTTTATAGTCACTGGACTTGCGATAGTAACAATGAATTGACAGCAGAAATCAGCAGGCTACCTGCTTGTGGTGGAGTACATGTTATCAATAAAGTCGCTTTTGTAATTTCATTTGGCATTGTTCATCAATCTAACACGGACAATCACTGATAGTAGCAGCATCAGCTCATGGATTCACCATTTTGAATAAATCCATCACCCCACAAATATACATGACAGAAGTGCTTGAAATAACAATAAAATATATAATTTATACACATTTTGCACTTTGATTTACTTTATCTATTAAACCCAGGGAGATGTGTTGAAGTGTTTCCTGTTTATGTCTTAATTTGAGAGCGTATCCAAATACAACACCACTGTTGGAGGCAGCTGTCAGTGACACAGACACACAGGAGGCTGCAGCTAAACAGACAACTTTGAAGATGTGGGTGATTAATTGGACAAGTCAATCATTATGTCAAGTCACTTCTGGTCGTCTACCACGGACCACTACACAAGACATGTCTAGACAAATAAGTAAATGCTATGTAAGAGAACATTCTTACAAACTAATTCCACTGAACAGCCAATCTATTTGTAGTCGTCAACATCAAACTATACGTTCATGTTATTGCACCACACCCTCAAATTTCCAGACAGAAACCGTTTGCTAACCTAGATCCTTACGAATAACCCTTGCATAAAGTATCCAGATGTGGTCAATAACACCTGCCACTGGCTCTATGACTCATGCCCTCCAAATACCACAAATAAACTTCAAATAACCCCATCTTCAAGACCCCTTAGCCAAATGAAGCACTTGAAGGGTTCTTGCCATCTTTAGTACCCCTCTGAATGCTTGGAGCTGATAAGATCCATAGAGCAGCCCAGACTGCCACAACTACAACAGAAGTGTGTCTGTCTATTGCTTCAGGAGTCTAATCTATCAAAAGATCACTGGTAACTGACAGGGGATGTGTCATTCACCTGCACAGGTAGTTACTGCCTGCACAGGTAGGGAAAGCAACAGATGCTGAGCCCACTTCAAAGGGCCTGAGTCAGCCACCTGTGGAAGGCTATGACCCCTGTCTCACATAAACAATAGATGTTAGTGAAAGACTGACTCAGGTGAGTGCTGAAGGGTGCACCAGACAGGGGGAGTAAGGGGCCTGGCTTTATGTCACCTATGTAGGGGTCTGTGTAGGGGTTGCATGTTTAGACAGGACACACTCTTGGCCTTTGTCTGGGTACAATAGTGACCAGTCCAGGAGCCCATGTTGACACTATTTATTCCAAATGTTGCATTAACTATTCAATGATATGTTCAAACAATGTGTTTCTAATTACACACCATTCAATAATATGTATACAACTATTTAAAAGTATTATGCCTATTATGATATTATAAAATTAACTAGATGTATGGCATCAACCAATAAGACATGACTTGTGAATCTGATATGGCTAATGTTGCCACTGAAGAATTGTAACTTTACTAAGATTGAAAGTTTAGATATAATTTAACAATAAAATTATACAACCTTTGATTACGACACAGCAACATAACTTAGCTTACCCAACTTAAACAACATAACTTAAGACATATACAATAAAACTAAAAATGGATATGGCACAAAAAAGAACATTAAAATAAAAAAATTGTATAAGTTGTATTTAAACTAACATCAACAACACTGGTGACAAAAAAAAACAATAACATTGTCATTGGTAACAGTTGTATAAACACTGTCAATGAAGACTGACTACAACAATGATGACAATGACAATATCAACAACAACATTGTTGCACAACAACATAAATTCATACACATAAACAGATCCTACCTGGTGGTCACTTGACTGTCCAGCGTGATGGTGTGGCCACGCTGACCACTACAACAGTATTGTCACAACAGTGTCCAGTACCAATGGGGCGACACACAGCGTTCTAATCCACTGAGGTAGTTTCCAACACCCTTTCTGCTCCAGCAATAATTACTCCACTGTCACTTTCAGTGTCTCTCTTCGTCTGCTACCTCTCCACAATGTGTCACCCTCACAATGTTTCACCCTCCACACTGTTTCACCCTCACAATGTTTCACCCTCTGCAGCCAGACACCACACACCCTCAACCTGCCACTGTTCTCAGGCTATGCCACTAGAGCCTCCCCACACAGATGCCTGGACAGGTGGTGGGCGGGGCTTAAGGCGTAACCATGGCGACTCACTCAAGCAGCTGTCACTCACAGCCCAGTGGGTGGAGCTTATTTCTCCACTGGAGGCCTCCCTGTGCCTAGTGGCATAACAAGTGGGGAGACAGTAGCCCACCCCTCTAGGGTACATCCTGTGGCAGGGTGGCCATTATTAGTGGTGCTGGGGTGGGGTACAGTTGACACTGGCTGATATAATTACCATATTTGAACTAAAAAAGGGCGTATTTTGGTGAAGTAGTCTACTTTACCAAAAAAAATGAAATAAGCCTTTTTATCTACTTGGTAGATAAATACTGAATGAGCTTGGACTAGGCTAGTCCGCTACAGTTGACACTGGTTGTTATAATTATCACATATGGACTAAGAAAACTGTTTATTTAATTTCTTGTTGAAGTAGGTAAAATACTGAATGACAGACTGAATTAATTTTATATCACAAATGTTGATGTTTCAAAATACACTTTAATGTCATGATCAACCAAGATCAAAAATTACAGATTGATACAACAATAGACCTACAGAACTGTGTGTGTAGACTAGAGCGTGTTGGGCATTGACTCACAGGGTGTACAGGACACAGCAGATGGAAGAAGATAACTGGAAGAACAGCAACCCCAGCAGAACATGGACACACAGCTTTCAATCTATAATGATGTTGATGAAACTATGAACATATCTATTCCATAATCATCCAAATTAAACCATGAACACGTTTACAGCCCAATGAACGTAATTAAAAACCACAAATACAGTTATACTACAATAAGAGCAAACACAAATAATTTGCCTGAATGTATAGTCATACTCCTAACCATATGCCTATTCAAAAGAAGAATGGCTACTCTAGACATGTCCACTACCTACATTTATCTCTTACCTAGCTCTGTTGCAGCACTGTTTGTATCCAAAACTTATTCTTGTATTACTTTAACCTCCATAGTGTTATAATCACCAACTCCAGTCACATTCTACACAATGCTCTACTACAGAGGAAGAACTGTCCAGCACACTCATCAAAACTCTCACAATCCATATAATACCATCTACAGCCCACCCAATGGATGAAAATAGTTTGATTTTCCAAATATTTACTTGCAGCATGCCCATGCTTGAGGCAATCTTTATCAATGCAGACTGAGTGTGTATAAATAAATGTATATGTCTAGATATACATCCACATCTGAGTGAACTGTTGCCACTACCCAGCCTCTCCCCATCACCAGACTCAGCTGCTGTACCTGTATTGATACACTGCAGACAAACTCAAATGTCTGAAACCAGTTATTTGTAAAAGATACAGACTCCTAAACACTGCATATTCCCCAATCATAATAAAACTACACAGAACTGGCAACATGTAATATTGTGCTACCACCTGGTGGACACATTTGTACTAAATCCAAAATTGCTTTCGCAGTGCTGCGTGACATTAGTGTTGGGGCTAGTGTGTGTGTGTGTGTGTGTGTGTGTGTGTGTGTGCGTGCGTGCGTGCGTGCGTGCGTGCGTGCGTGCGTGCGTGCGTGTGTGAGGGGGGGGGGTTGGTGGTGGTGACTGACAGTATACTGTCTACCTGTAGTTATTATTTGTGCCAGGTAATCTATGTTAAATTACCAGTTTGAACAGCGTTTAAGAAAGTTTATACAACATGAACAATATTTACTTATTTCTCACACAGACTTGCCACTATATGTCATGTTAGCATTTATTATGTTATTAAATAAATTAATATTATGGTAGCAAGAATGATCAATATCGTTAATGTATCAAATACACTTTTTAAAACACAATTAAGAATTTGTAATTTTTTAACTGTGTTTTTAAGTAAGCATATGAAAAATATAAACAATGTTTGCTTATCTGATAGAACTTGTTACTGTATTTGTCATGTTGACATTTGTTATGTTATTTGATAAAATATGCTTTTGCAACATTACTAGTCCACAGTTTGGGTCCAGAAATGTTACAAGCCCATCAACAAAACCTTAACACTTAGATACAGAACTACAGAATCTGAAAAGTCCTCAATTATACATCAAAATGGTGGGTTGACTGACAGCCATCATTTGGATGGGTAAGAAATTGAGAACTCATAGTAACATTTCACATTTCAACTCACATTCCATTGAATCACAAACATGCATCATGATTTTTTTTTATTTAAATAAAAAAAATGGTATTATCTATTTGTTATTTAGAAAATTTACTTTTATTTATAAACTGCAAAATAAAAATATCTATGCTTTAATTGATTTCATGCTTTTCGAACATGTTTTGTTCTCAGATTGGATATGGCAATCCATGTTAATTAAATTGCATATTAATTAAATAAAATGTGATCAAGTAAACCTATGAATATAGAAGTAGACTATTTAAAGCCAGCCATGTGTAAGGCCTAGATGCATTCATAATAAATTAAAAATAAGATATAATTTCAGAATATGAAGCAGGTGAATCTTCAAAACCCTGAGGCTAGATAAATAAAAATATGGTTTTATAAATTATCATTACATCGCATACAATCACAGTTTGCAACAGTAGCACAAATCAGTCAATCAGATTTTAACTGACTAAATCAGAACTTGAACTGAAACAGAAGTGTTGAGTAAGTTACCCTGAGTGACACATCTGAGAAACTAAAGGGCGCTTGTAACTACCAGAGACATCAAAGTCACCCTGCCCAGCATGACTGAGGGTAATTACCTGTAGCATACCTCTAGTGGCTGGTGCAAGAAAACATTACACTGGCATTATAGAACTGAAACAGCAAGACACCCCTCCACCCCTCTGAGTCCCAATCTGTCACCCCACCCTGTCTGAACCACATGCATGTACAGGCAGAAACACAGTCATGTTAGCAGACCTGGGGTACTTGAGGCTACAACCCCCTTTCCCCACACCCAGCAGGGTGTCTTAGGTATGCACTGCTGCGTTGAAAATACATGCAACTTTAAGTGATTGTTCAGAAATTATTAGTATTATTTAGGCATTAGTTTAATATTAGATATTATCAGTACAGGCTGTAGTAGGTATTTGATAATAGATTATTTATTGTCCTGTAATAATAATTGTAGTAGATTCCCAAGGCTCTTATGTCTTCTACAACTTGTATTTAGAGTTGCAACAAGATTCATTATGTGCAATCATAGAAGGAAGAGACATGATTAAAGAGAGACTTGTCAGTGGTGATAAATGAGAGACCCCGGACAATGTGACAGCACATGGTCTACAATTGTGATAATTCCCTACGTGTCATTTCCCACACTTGGTTTGAAATGATGGTGACTATATTTAGAAGTAATTTAAATGTTTATATTTAGAAACAGTTATTTTCCACTTTTCATTATCTATACACCACCACTTATAAAAAGACACTACATAATATTCAGGTAAGCCCCACTGTTACTTTCAAGTTTCAGTGGCCACTGTGAAAATACATCATAATAATACATTTAAAAAATCATAGAATAACTTTATTAACATTTTAATTTTAATTAGTTAATATAAATTTTGTTTTATATTAACTATTTTAAGTTTAATTAGTTAATATAAATTTTGTTTTATATTAACTATTTTAAGAGAGTATACACTGCCCCCCCCCCCAAGCGCACAAGCTTCAATTGGCTTTTTAACGCCCGGAAAGGGCCCAGTCCAGTATATGGAAGAAGAAGAATACCAACCCCAATTCTAGCCCTCTCACAGAAACCAATCACACCCTTTAAACTGCCTTTATATGCACATATTCTCAGAAGTCTAATATTTCAATAAGACCAAACCTCAGCACGAGAATAAAGTCTTCATGTGGACATTACATCACTCACTCTACAACACCTCTCTAATCTCTCTTTAATTCTCTCTGCCCAGCACAAGTGACACTTAAGGACGACTTCAATCACTGTGACTTATTCTTACAGAGAAAACACCAGCCACTTGATGAGTCTACCTGGGCAGGTGAACTAAATAAGCAGGTGTGAGACGTCTTTGATGTGTAGACACCTGCCAGGTAAGTCTGAGCTGGAGAAGGTGAGGTTTCCTCAACTTGGAATAAGTCTGTGTCTATTGAACCGGAACTAAGATACTTTATGGTCTGTTGTTAAAAGCTGCCTGTCTGCCTTTTGAAGTCAAACTCTTTGGAATACAATGCTTTTAAAATGGTAATTTCACTCCACTAATAACGGTTGAGTTAACTGCAATTAATAAACCTCGAGATGTACAATGACAAATCATGTGTATGATTGTTGCAAGTCGGTTATATAGTGGTAAGATGTTGCAAAATTTCAGGAAAACAGCTAAATATATAAAGAAGAGAAATTTTGCAACATTACTGTTTAACTGAAGACATTATATTATAAAATGTTCACAGGCAATAAAATGATGCTGTTTTTTATCTCTCCGCATTGTTGCAAACAATTTAATACCCAGGGAAACAAAATATATGTTTCTTCTGAGAATGTTAACACTTATGCTGTGGTTATTTATGTAAACAATACTGTGTTACAAGCCAGACAGTTTGCTGAATATGACTTGTTCTTAGTAAATTTAATAACAACTCAGAAATAATATAGCCTGCATTTTAATAATGTTAATTACATACTGTAATAAAGTTAAGTTCCATTGTACAAATATAAATGTCAGACAAGTTATGAGAACGGAATACTGGTTAAGTTCTTTCAAATTCTGTGTCATCATAAGCAGGTAACTGAACAGAACTCTAATATCATTCCCCTCAAGTGGCCTGAATGACCATGGCAGAAACCTGTTGCGTAACAATCACTCCAAATAATCCCACAGATTTATTTAAGCACACTGGAGGCGAACAGGAAATAATCACATGTAGCCATGAGTTGGAATTATGCAATTTCGTTGAAAGAGCTCTAAGAGGAACCCTCAAATTCAAACTTTGTGGGAGGCAATTACATCAGAGACCATCTGAGTCTAGCAGTGTTGTCATTGGCTGCTTGGTGTCACATGGTCTGTCAGTTGTGGCGCTTCCGTTAATCTCTGGTTAGAAATAGTAATGTCAACGTTTGTTAAGAACCTTATCAAATAATGACAATGATGTCCTGGTGACCAATCTGTAGCCATGGGTCACTAAATGACCACTGCTGTGTTCCTTTGTGCCCATCATGCTAGGTGTCAATACAGTTATAAATATAATTATAACATCTCTAGTCTTCTATCCTCAGAAGTACAAGTTCAGAGACACAACATACAATAACCATTATATTATTTAATTGTGACCAGAGGCATGTAGGAGTCACCATTAGGGCAAGGAACCATCATATGTTTGGGTGGGACCGTGATTTCAAACATGACAAACAATTCACTTGTTTCATGTTGCCAATGTCTGAATAAGTAACTGGATTTAACAAATAAGGCTTGTGATAAAGTTAAAGATGCACACATGCTGCGTTGTACGGCGATGAATAATTGGTAGATATATTTGTTTTAACACAAGTTTAAAATTAGACAAACAAGAAATGTTATTAACCAATTTGTATAATTCACCAACAGAAATAACCGAAAACTCGATGTTTATACAACAATCCACACTGGAGAAGATCCTATTGCAAATGGATCATGTTGTACAAGATCATAATGTACACAATGTGTCAGTCACATTGTTGTCTCCTGCCACAAAGACACACATTGCAAGATGACAAATATTGCCACAGACACTGTGACATGGGACAACAAAACCACAGGAGACAGAGAAGCACAGAGACATCCCTAGACACACAACCCCTAATCACTTCTGAATAAGGACCCAAGTGCCCCATTGCACAGAACCCCAACAAATCTGTGTGAAATTGATTAGGATCAAATACCAGTACAGCTCCCTACCTCAATGGGGTAATGATGATTCCAAGTGCCCTGAAGCAAGGGTCTTTAATGAGCCTGCACTGATAAGTTTATTCTGTAGATTGGGTCTTACTCTGGGGTGTGATGATCTGTCAAGGGGTGCTCTGTCTTGCCCCTCCCTGTCATTACCCCCTTTGATGGTGCCAGTGTCTTCTGTGACAGTGAAGTGTATAAACCCATCTGTGTACTCATCCAATCAAACACAAGTCCCAGGAGCCTGTCCTGTGATGACAAACTGAGAGAAACCCCCTCCCCCATTTAAATGGTACAGATTCAACTAAAACATTACATTTACTCACACACACACAATTACAAGTTAGAAATAAAAAACTATCAATTTTTAGAAGCATATATACCCATATAATATATTTCCTAAATTTCTTTAGCCATTCAGTAAACTTGTACTTGCATATATATGCAGCAGGATAGGAGAACAGTAACTATGACACAATTTTGGAGACATTTACTGGCATGCCTACGAATTCAACCACCAATATATTACAGTGTAACATTGATAACCCTCATAAAGGTAATCATCTCAAGTCAACTTTTTTGTACTGATTTTTTTAATCAGATAATCATGTAACTGGGACAACATTTACAATTATTAAAATATTATTGAAATATCCACTCATATATTTGCAACATGACACCTACGGCTCAGTAGATCAACCACCTGTATATTCTTTACATTTCTGTCTTTGACTATACACCTGTATCTTACTGCCTAAATGCCTATGAAATCTTCTCATCATGACTTTGTGTTTTAGAAACTTATATACCAGTCACATGACTCATAAATTGAAAAATTATAACCTCAAACAAAATGATTATGCATGGTTCTTGAATTAAATTTGCTTGCCGTCCTTGTTGTAATTCAACCACTGGGAAGAACGTATCTAGTTATCTACAAAGATAGTCTAACATCGCAGGCTTCATGCAAATATAACAAACTAGGATCAACCTCTGACCTCTACACTCCTTTAGTTGGAAGTTGATGAAACATAGAATATGTCTGAGATAACAATCCAGAACAGTAGCAAAAAGGAAACAGCACAGTGGGTGTCACTCTCTGCCCTACCCCTGCCACCCCCTGCCCCTCCAGGGGGTGGCAAGATAAATATTCCTACCCTGACATGCAGTGATATCAGTAACACTAGATATGTACACCAGGATGTTATTCATATATCAAACACATTAGCTGCACAACAGCCACAGTTCCAAACAATTAACATACTATCATAGAGCGAGGAATTTCTGAGAAATAGGGGAAGTTTGTTATGTTAATGCCACAAAAATTCCTCATTGATTTTAACGTTACTTGACCGACGTAACGTTTGGACTGCAACAGACCAGATTATGTGTTATTTTATTACCTTATTTCTTTGTATTTTAATAGACCACTAAATGATGACATAAAATACAAATCAGACAGAAGCACAACCACATATATCTGGCCATTATACCAAATTGTGTGGAAATGCAATTTATGTTTAGTCTAGTAAAAAATTTATGCATAAAATGGCACAACATAGTTTATTTGTTAGTCTACTAATCAGCTTTAGTCTCAAAACATGTGGTTTTAGCTACATTCATGTTGGTAGATTTCTGGCATGATGCCTGCATGTTTGGTATCATTTGACATCTTCACGAAATGTGGTAAATCAATATTAAAAAAGAATAACTGTTCAAGGGCCAACCGAGTAATTACCCTATCCATGCCAGTGTCACAAAACCCTTCCCAAGTGTATGTAAAACCCCTATGGGTTTTATTGTTTTAGAAGCAAGTGGATTCTGACATTAATATTCCTTGCTCACAGCATGGAAAGACCTGTTTCTAACCAGGAATGATGGGATAGGTATTTTGTTTCTTGCATAAATCATTGGACTTGTAATTCATACTTTAAATGGACAGCCTTAATAGCTGCTCCATAAACTGAGCTTGTGAGAATGTTCATATTGCAGATGGTGATGAGAGAGTGAGTCAGAATCTGACAGGTTTGGAAACAGACCCTGCGGTGAGCATCTTCAGGATGCTGATCAGGTGTCATCAATCTATCATTTCACACAGAGGAGACCTTAGAAGGGGACAGACCGCAATTGGTCATATGCAATCCCTAGAAAATGTAGACTGATTGCGATGTGTGTTTTTGCAACACTCCTGCATTGGATACATTAGTAAAGTTAAAATTGTCTATGCATCTGCATAAGATTGATAAATTAATGGACAATCAACCACTCCAATATCAAAGGAGCCGTTATTAGGTGAAACAAAATGTCAAAATTTGTCACCCAGTTTGTGATTAGGAGCATCGTTATTTGACCACGTTTTTTCCTAAAAATTGACAGGTAATTTTCACATAGGTCGTACCCCTTTAATAGAACCCTACCAGACTGGGTAATTTGACTAATTGATTTAATTATCTATTACACCAAAATTACTGACAGATTTCCTAAAAATGTAGACCAGTGACCACCATTATGGGCACTAGTGGTGAACAAAAATTAATGCTGTGTGTGAATAGTAAGTAAAATTGAGTAAATACATAATATATTCACATGTTCTTGAACGAACGCCAAATCAGACGTTATTCAAGTAACAGACCTCTGGCAGATGATAACAAGAGAAGTGTGCGAATAAAATGGCTTAAACTGGATTAAACTGATGGAATGCTCTTGGTTTTACCTGCCTGCACCCAGCACACGGTACAGGTATATGTTCTGTAAGCTATTATCACCTGCCTCATCTCTGTGCCTGCATCAGGTGTAGGATCTTATGTTCACACAAGAACCCTCCCTGTGGTTACACTTATCTGATCCCAGCCATCTGCCTCCCTGGAGGGTGAAAGTGACTGGGGAAGGAAGGGGAGGAAAGGGCATGGGAAATATACACATGCTTACTGTATAAATGACTGACATATACCTGCACACATTTGATAACCCAAAGTATAAAGCAAAAAATAAATTTTAAAGCGTGTTAGATAGGTGGCTATACTCCCACATGCTTCTGCTGTTGACGTATGAATATTAAAAACCACAAACCACACACAGATCAATCACCTGGGAGCCATTAAGTTTGCACACAGATAAAGAGCTATTAACTATGTTGAAAGTGTGAGCGGGCCTGTGTAGGTGATTTGGCAGCTTCCTCCTCCCCATCTGTTCCCTGGGATCCCTCCACATCTCCTCAGTGCGCCTGTGTCAACAGCTACTTTAAGTTGTGCACTCAACCGTGACGAGTACGTTCCACATCAGTGACTTCACAGCTTGCCAGCAAGATGGCGCAAGATTCTGCTAGTGCAGGGCACAGGTGTAAAACTTCTTATGTTACTGTGGTGCTGGTGTCAGATACGTGTAAAAGAAGGGTGATTTAGACAGTCGTACAAAGGCTAAGAAGAACTCATGACACGTCCTGAGGGAAGGCTGTGTCACACTTTGTAGACATGTCATCGACACAAGGGACGGCGACACTGATGCTTCACTTTTAATATTCCAGCCACGCTTGACAACACTGGTGACATTGTCACCCGACATACACATGCACTTGTACACAACTTGTGGATGGATATACAAGCTCAGGTTCATAACCGTTGTGGGATAGTGTTCTGAAAGGCGGTTGAGTTGAATAGGAAATGTGCATAAATCAACTTCAAAACCAGCTAGATTTGGATTGTGAAGTTTGTACAAGATGTTTGACAGAGGGTTGTAAAATTGTTGTAAAATTCGGTAACAAATTACACAAAATGTAGCTCCACATATTACAGTATGAAGTCTCACCCACATCTGCATACAAAATTTAAACAAAACATTATTGCAATAACTAACTTCTTAAACTTAGATAGTACTGTTCATTAAAACCTGGCCAGTACATTTCTATTAACACATTCCATAAGAACCACGTGTAAAACAAAGATCATCTATCGATAACGATATATTCAGGCGTACGTTGACAGATCTAAAATTTGCTTGGGTTGACGGGGGCGGGGGGGGGGGGGGCGGGCGGCGGCGGCAGGGGGCACGGGTTGTAATTATAATACTATACTGTTATACTGTAATTCTTTCTCTATGTTTTATTTATATGTGCAAAACAATGTCACTGCTGGCACAGAACAGGAGGGTATAAAAAAGATATCCCACATCACACCCAAGGAGCAAGAGAAAAATAGACCAGCTGCATGGGTGCCTGTCTGTCTGTCTGTCTGTCTGTCTGTCTGTCTGTCTGTCTGTCTGTCTGTCTGTCTCGCTGGCTGACTGAGTGACTGAGTGACTGAGTGACTGAGTGACTGAGTGACTGAGTGACTGAGTGACTAAGTGACTAAGTGACTAAGTGACTGACTGATTGTCTTAACAATTCAAGAAGATCATACCAACTTAATTTCATTCTGGTGAATCACAGGTGTAAATCACACGAGAGCCTGAGTCATCACTCACCACACAGAGTCATCACTCACCACACAGAGTCATCACTCACCACACAGAGTCATCACTCACCACACAGAGTCATCACTCACCACACAGAGTCATCACTCACCACACAGAGTCATCACTCACCACACAGAGTCATCACTCACCACACAGAGTCATCACTCACCACACAGAGTCATCACTCACCACACAGAGTCATCACTCACCACACAGAGTCATCACTCACCACACAGAGTCATCACTCACCACACAGAGTCATCACTCACCACACAGAGTCATCACTCACCACACAGAGTCATCACTCACCACACAGAGTCATCACTCACCACACAGAGTCATCACTCACCACACAGAGTCATCACTCACCACACAGAGTCATCACTCACCACACAGAGTCATCACTCACCACACAGAGTCATCACTCACCACACAGAGTCATCACTCACCACACAGAGTCATCACTCACCACACAGAGTGAAGCACCAATGGCATGTAGTATTATTTTTAAACATTACTTTAAAAAAACAGTATGTAAAATCACTGCTAAATGCAACAACTGTGTGAATAAATGTAGGCAGAAATGTGGAGGGTTTAAAACCATCAGACAGACTTTGATAGGTCCGTCATATGGCTGCATAAGGCATCATCGGAGGTGGGACGTTAAACCCCAGTTCTTCACATAGAAGACAACATTCTGCAAGGAACGTCTGAGGCCAATAAGACAACACACCTAGTAACCTACCATCAAACACACCTAGTAACCTACCATCAAACACACCTAGTAACCTACCATCAAACACACATAGTCAGCTACCATCAAACAAGTTCACATACCTTCTAGTGTTGCACAGAAGTCAGACTTGAAACACCTGCAGAATTCAATAAACTGTTGGTGACTACTTGACTTGACTTGACTTCCACTCCAAGGCCTCTTGCTTGAAGGACGACCACTGACAGTCATATGTCACTTGTCACACAGGACTGTCACCACTACATATACCCCACCCTGCCCCTGTCACCAGCCCCAGCCACTCACAGGGCCAGGGGTTATCATCTTTCTCCTGCCTCACAATACAAGACCCTCTAGAAGGTACTGCCCACCTGTCACTCAACCCAGGGTGACCCCCCACCCCCCAGGGTACTGGCGCCTGACATTGCATAAGACAGGATTTGGTTTGAGATGTTGCATCTCACTTAAGGAAATGTACTGCAATTTTCATAGGCTGACTACCACAGCTAGACATAAGTAATGTTGTGTTACTATATGTCTCAAATCGTTTAACTTATCCATCTACAATTATATCTAAATCAGTTATATCACACCTCATGTTTTGATCTTTATTGCTGTATTATTCAGTAGTTTTAGTGTTATAAAGTGTATACATTTTATATAGGATAATGCAGAAAAAATTCAAAAGTAATGGTTCCTGTGCTTGGATAATGACTGAGCTTGAGTACTTAAAAACTGGTGGTATTTATATTTATAAGTATATTACACTGACATTTCAATAATATCTATGCAAACGTTGTCATCACTGTGATCATCCTTCATTCTCTTATAAATAATATAAACCAAAATACTATCATTACAATCGAATACATTAGGATAGGATAGGATAGGATAGGATAGGATAGGATAGGATAGGATAGGATAGGATAGGATAGGATAGGATAGGATAGGATAGGATAGGATACAATCACCTTTCATGGTTCCAAATGGGAAATTCACCTGGTAGAAATTCACATTAACACAACATAATGGTATTAGTTTCTTTACATAACAATGTTAATAATAGTATTGGTACACTGTAGTCGACTACTGCACTATAGTAGTAGTACATCGTAGTTGTAGTAGTAGTAGTAGTAGTAGTAGTAGCTGACTATTAATCATAATCACAGATGCTGCACAGTTCATACTTGTCCCCCAGTGTAGTAGTTAGATGATGAAAATATAGAAACTAGGGTTTGCAACAATTATAAAGATGGGTTACCTACTATGGCAGTCTAACTATATTTTAGAGTGCTCACTTAAGTCATACATTCTCTTTAAAGGTCAATTTACACACTATATGGAAATTGTATTTTAAAATTGTCATTGTGTTAATGTTTTTACTATTTCATTCTGCTGTTGAAAAGAAGGGTTTCTGCCATTTGTAGCCAGCTATGTTACCCCTGACTTTTACCTTTTACCTGCAAGAATGTGTTCCTTTTTACACGGTTCCATTCTGTGTGCCTGAATACACAACAGCAACATTTGCCTGTGGTCTGTTGCCAGGGTGTATCATCTAGGCCATTCTACCCTACCCCTTTCTAGCTTCCTTTATTACCTAATTATAATGTTTATTGACTATTATAGGCATAATTTAAGGTCGCCTCCTCAATGTGTCTACTTGCTGGTCACATATTTTACTCGATTTCCTAAAATATCTATAGTGCAACAACTATTAGCAAAGTCATCAAGTAAACTTAAAACAATCGTTTAAAGGGCGATTGTTTTAAAAATGATTAGCATATTTTAAAATGAAAATATAATTAAATCAGCTATAGGCCTAATTAGCCTGCATTTACTTGGTATAATAATCAATGCAACTGATTTGTAGCCCAGCATTATATGTTCTAGAACAAAACTCATGATGCCATCTCTTGCAGAATCTCCTAAATAAAATTACCAAATACATTTTTTTTACTACCAAATATATAATATATATATATATATATATATATATATATATATATATATATATATATATATATATATATATATATCAATAAATAAATCTGATAGCTGAATTTGTTTATTGGCTCTGAGATTGATTAACCTTTTTGTACTGATGCACATCTGAGCTTGGTTTCTAAGGATTTAGAAGTTACCTAATTATTATTAGTTATTACCAGGTAGTAAAAATTCATATTTGGTAATTTTATTCAGAAGATTCTGCCAGATATTATTAAAAGTATGGCATCATGACTTTTTTCTGGAACATATGAATATTATATGCTACATCTGTTGCATATGTGTGTGTGCGTGCATGCATGTATGCAAGCGTGCGTGCATGTGTGTGTGCTGTATATACATGCATATTATGTGTGTAATATAGATACATGTACACAGATGGCTTCATTTGAAATGTCAAACGCTCAGTTTCAAACTGCTGAATGTACATCAGATATTCACATTTTTTCCCACAGAACAATGCCGAAGCGTGCCAAGTGCGTCTGAAAGGTGATCATTCCAACCACCCAGTTCATGAGAAATTCCACCACACGGCCACAATGTGTTGCCGTGGTAACCATTACATTCACCTGCAGTCAACATTCCAGTGCTCCTAACAACCTGCACTTGAAGTGAGACTCACAGTGTCCATAACATTGACAGAAACGACAGGTTATTAGAGCATTGCAAAGTCAACTGTAGCTATCAGCCACAACATATGGTGTGTGGAGATTGGTCAGATTGTGGCAAGGAAGTTGTATGTAGCATGCAAGACACCTGAATGTCTTACATGGCTGACTGATTGTCTTGATTAGGGTCAACCGTTTATATGTCCCAACCATCTGTCCCTTGCTGATAACATTCACAACAAAGTTAGGCCCCAAACACACCCAATGTAGTCGTTCGGTAATAACCCATCTTCTCAGTTGACAAGTCGACATATGGCACGCGACTCCGGGCGACTGATACCATTAAAGTGCTGGTGGATGACACAGATACTGTACACAGGAACCTGCTCCACCTCAGTGTCTTAAGATGACTATCAGAAGAATACAGGTTTCAATATCATCTTTACAAATGACTCATTGGGAAAAGGAATTGTCATGGAACAAACAGTGAGGCTGTGGTTTTCGTGGCGGTTATTCTAAACTTTCTAAAATGTACATGTCCTAGAGTGATTTAAAATCAGAAATTATTTGGTTTGTTAAATTTGGTGAAAGAATAATGGACTTATTTGTTTTAAAAAATGTAATAAATAAAACATTTACATTATTATGACATTACTAGTTGGACACATAAAACAACATTAGTGAAAGCAGAATTGATTTGTATACTGCTAATGTATTCAGGGTACATGGTCTGCCGCAACTCACTTAATATAATACTCAATAACCACACAAATTCAAGTCTTAACCTATCTGAAAACTTTCCTATTTTAATAAAACCATCTGAGACATATCCTGTGAATCCTCTTAGGTTACACATGTTTATTTAAATAAATTCAAAACCCCATATCCTGATTTCACCACCAATGGTGGAATCAGGAAATGCAGATTGAGGCATCTAAAGTGAGACTCCTGGTGACAATCACAGAGCCCTTGAGGACATGAGGAGGGAGCTCTAGTGACATGAGGAGAGAGCTCTAGTGACATGAGGAGCTCTGGTGACAGAGGTTCCTCTTTAGACCTGATCTTGATCCAATCAGCCCAGGGAGCTACTGCAGGTCCAGCTGCACTCAAACAGGGAGATGTGAGGGCAGATTCCCAGACAGCTGGGAGAGGAGGGATCCATTGAAACCAATTGCACTGAATGGTGTCTTAATTACTATTCCTACATAATGAACAGAAAATTAAAATTTGGTTTCATTTATCAATGCCAACCTCCAGGCTGCCCCCAGTGCCTACAGAGGCCATTCCACTGATTTATTGCTCACCACGGGAGAATAATTATGCAGGACAAAGTTTTAAGAATGTGATGGTATTTATTTGTCCATCCCCTAAACATCCAGATCCTGGCAGAGATGTGCTACTCTGGGTATAAGACAAATAACTGACCAAACCTATGCATCTTATACACTGTACTGACTGCATAATTCAATGCTAAGATTAATCAATGCTGTGTGAATATATTTAAGCAATAGAATATGACAATTTTCAAGTGTGTTTTTCAGGGTAAATAGGGTGGATTTAAAACATTCTGCCACACATCACAAATGGCAACATAAAACATAAATATTATTAACATCATACTTAATACTAATGTGTTTGTGATATTTTTTATATTTAATTGTTTATTTATAATTAAACATAACAAAACATATAATAATGTTTAATGTGCTATAATAGATGTTTTCCTTAGACCTGCTAGAGATGTAACAGTTTAACACTGATTCTTTATCAGGTACTGGCTAATACTGTGCAACAATATGCTATTTAAAAGAAACTTACACACCCTAATCAAGTGACAACCATACTCAATTTTAATATGTGTACAACATTTGTCCAATCTAGTGTGTGTGTGAAATTAAAGTGATGGGCTCTGATGCATGGTCCACCACCGAGACGCCATACCCAGGACATGGTTGACAGGTGTATTTGTCAACACTGTGTAAAGTGAGAGGTCTCTAGACCATCCTTGTCATATAAACCTCTCAGACAGATTAGCTATCCACCCCCATATCCACCCCCATATCATCTACCCCCCCAGTCTTCTACCTATACATCATCACCCTTCACATTGGAAAATAACACAAATCACAGCCCAACGTTTATTAACATGTTCAATGCTGACCAGGAGCAAATAAATTCCACGCATAATTGGTTTGATTAATTAAACATAATTTTTAGTAACAATTTATGTACATGTGAACATTTTTAGAACACTGTTGCTTAAGATATTAACTGCTTGCAGGTGCACATAATATTATAAATATAGTACTTACTACTTGTGTTATTACTATTAGTAATACATCTTCATGTTTTGCTTAATAGACTGGTTTCCCTAAGATCACTACTTTATTGAAGGTTTGTGATTATATAGAATATTGTATATACATACATATATATATATATATATATATATATATATATATATATATATATATATTAATTGTTCTCTTAAAGACAAATAAGAGACCACTCTAAATCATGGACTCCAATTAATGCAATATTTCAAAATTATTTAAAAGAAAACACAATTTCCAACTTATTTCAGATATGTTGTATAAGTATTTTGTGAATTCTAGCTGCAACAATATGTTTGTCACCAAGCTATCAAATTGCCACATAAATCCCCATATCTTATCTTAATTCACCGATTAATGAGGCAGACTGATGTTGACATTGGGGAACTTGAACCACAATAAACACAATCCTGTCAAAGCACAAACACAACTAATTAATGGCCATTATCATATCCCCCGGGTGTCTAAGATAGACTAAATATCCCTGTCCAGGCAGGATATGTCTGACAGACACCAATCTTTGACTGGAAGCCAAACCAAAAAGGATAGTATATATTATAAATATATGCCAAATGGATATACATTTCTTTTAAGGCATATATTAATTCTTAGCTATTTTAATATTACATATAAAGTGATAGATATCTGATCAGGGCGGATATACACGTAGATCAAAAACTGACGTGTTGATAAGCTGGTTCTAAGGGCTGCCCTGTTCAGAGGCCATCTGGAGCTTATCATGTTGGGTGGTAAAAAAACATTTCAAGCTGTTTTTTTTAACACTTCCTGTGGCAGTAATTTCATGTTGTGTGTTTTGATATAAATTGATTGAGTGATAATATTTATGTTGTTTGACATGTCAAGAAAGACCCACCCATATGATGCTTTCTCATAGTAAATAGTTCATAGCCCACAATAACAATACATATACAATTATATATATATATATAATTATATATATAATATTCTATATATATATATATTATACATAATTATTACATACATATGTATTTTTCTGATATTATTTTAATAAAATGCTTTTTGTTCATCTTATATCTGTGCATTTATGCAAGTTAGTATTTGCCGTCGTATTTGACTAGAGTGTAATATTTCCTTCAGAATGAGATAATAAATGTTAATTAATATATCACATTCACCTATTTTTTACACACAGTCTTTTTTAGTTATAATCATTACAAGTAATATTAATATAAGTTTAATTCAATATTTTTTATTAATTATTCCACAAAAACCATGCATCTGTAAAGGTTAATCTTCAGTACACCCTTTCTAAGTTTGTCATAATTTTGTATCATTCCAATCTTTTAAGTTGGAATCCACGCCTAAATGTAAAACACTTTTAATGGGGTGATTAAAGTAGCACTTTGAAACTTTACAGGGAGTTGTTCTCAATAACCCAACATCTCATCTTATTAAATGGATGTCCTTTGACATGTCAATCAATTCATATTACATTTCATATCAAAATATATACAATTTACATTTTTTATTTTGGGTGTCAACATTTTAGTAAACCAAGGTGTCAATGCACTCTGTCAATACTGAGACTCACAATTATGTCTGGAATTAAAAATGTGTCCATTATTGTCATGTTATATAGTAAACAGGTGCCACATTTGACAGTTCCACTCTGTGTTAATGTACTCAAAGACAGACTTTATCTTCCCCATCTCTATCAGGGCAGTTTTGTTACAATCCTTCCATTCCTGACTTAAACCCAAGCACCCTAGCATAATGTCCCACTACTGGGGTAATTACCCTGGATCAACATGAGTTACCTGTTGAATCAATCTGTCACACACTCTACACACAAGGCAGTGTGTGGTCAATGTGTGGTCAGTCAATCACACTGACCACTACTCAACACCCAGGGGACAGGGTCCCTGGCCAGACAGGTTGAGCAATCAACACCCCTGTCAATCACCCTGCCCCAACTGACAGGGTGAGATTAAAATATGTGTACCCAGCCACAGTTTTGCACCAGGCAACTCCTAAGACTGAGTAAGTTGTAATTAGATGACATCACACATTGTGTGGATTCTGAGTGAGACAATAAACCTGTCACTCCTGCAGGAGGACAGGGATTAGGTGAGATACAGGTTCGATAAACCTGAGGTGGTAATTAAAATGTCACAGAACCTGATGGAAATTCCATCACTGTACAATACTGACCTGTTATTATGTGTTTTATTGCGCTTGTTACAGTTTTAAAAGGTGAATTATGGTTCACACAAAGATGCAGTTGTGCAATACAGTTATGTTATCACTGCAGTTGCTCTTGACACAGAATAAATGTCATTTAACCAAAGTTCATGAACAAAACCTATTTCATATTAACAAATTCTGGTAACATGATAGTTTTAAAAAGGTATACTGACAAAATTTACTAAACACCATCAAAATGTTTTCAAACATGTTTGGGAAATTAGTGTACTAATAAATAATTGAGGGACAACAAAATGTTGTAAAATTTGATATGAGTGACCCCCTGAGAAGATTCTGAATGTGCACTAAATTCCTCTGGTGACTAGTTTTCTTTCTACATCAGATCCAACAAATCAAACGTTTGGCAGCTAACAACTTTCTCCACCAACCATATCAACTTCTCTCTGTCTTTTCCTCTCATTCCCCACTCCTCTCACAATCCCTCCAAATCTCTCTTTGCACAATCTTCCCATTCCAGTCTAATTCATCCTAGCATCTTTCTTACGACTCTTTTGACAGAGTCTTTTTTCTACTAGTGTCCCACAATTAGTTTTTTTTATCTACTTACATATTTTCAAGTTACTACCTGATATTATACTTTCAAGTTACTACCTCCTATTATATTTTCAAGTTACTACCGCATACTATACTTTCAAGTTATTACCTGGAACTATACTTTCAAGTTACTACCCTGTACTATACTTTCAAGTTACTACCTTGTACAATACTTATAAATTATTACCTGGTACTATACTTTCAAGTTATTACCTCGTACTATACTTTTCAGTTACTACCTGGTACTATACTTTCAAGTTACTACCTTGTACTATACTTTCAAGTTACTATACTTTCCAGTTACTACCTCATACTATACTTTCCAGTTACTACCTTGTACTATACTTTCAAGTTGCTACCTGGTACTATACTTTCAAGTTATTACCTTGTACTATACTTTCAAGTTACTACCTGATACTATACTTTCAAGTTACTATCTCGAACTATACTTTCAAGTTACTACCTTGTACTATACTTTCAAGTTACTACCTTGTACTATACTTTCAAGTTACTATCTGGTACTATACTTTCAAGTTACTATCTCAAACTATACTTTCAAGTTACTACCTCGTACTATATTTTCAAGTTACTACCTCGTACTCTACTTTCAAGTTACTACCTCGTACTATACTTTCAAGTTACTACCTCCTACTATACTTTCAAGTTACTACCTTGTACTATACTTTCAAGTTACTATCTGGTACTATACGTTCCAATTACTACCTTGTACTATACTTTCAAGTTACTACCTGGTACTATACGTTCCAGTTACTACCTTGTACTATACTTTGAAGTTACTACCTGGTACTATGCTTTCAAGTTACTACCTTGTACTATACTTTGAAGTTACTACCTGGTACTATACTTTCAAGTTATTACCTGGTACTATACTTTCAAGTCATTACCTTGAACTATACTTTCAAGTTACTACCTCGTACTATACTTTCAAGTTACTACCCCCTACTATACTTTCAAGTTACTACCTCGTACTATACTTTCAAGTTACTACCTTGTATTATACTTTCAAGTTACTATCTAGTACTATACGTTTCAGTTACTACCTTGTACTATACTTTGAAGTTACTTACTTACTTACTTATGCCTTTTCGCTCGCTCGGAGCATAGGCCATCGACTAAGGAACGCCACTGTTTTCTGTCTGTGGCCATCTTCTCCATTTCTTTCCGGGTGTACCCCATCTCTTTTGTATCTTTTTCTGTGTCTCTCTGCCAGGTGTTTCGTGGCCTACCTCTTCTTCTCTTCCCTGGGGGGTTCCATGTGATGGCTTGACGGGTGATTGATTCTGGTGGTTTCCTTAGTGTATGTCCTATCCACCTCCATTTTCTCTTCTTTATTTCATTTTCTATGGGTAGTTGCTTGGTTGTTTTCCAGAGTGTGGTGTTCGGTACCTTGTCTGTCCACTTCAAGTGTAGTATTCTGCGCAGGCATTTGTTGATGAAGGTCTGTATTTTCTTTAGTGTCTTCTGTGTGGTTCGCCATGTCTCCGCTCCGTAGAGCAAAACTGCCTTCACATTTGAAGTTAAACAATCTCAGCTTGGTGTTAATTTTGATTCGTTTTGCTCTCCAAATTTTTCTCAACATGATGAATGCCACTCTTGCTTTCTGGATTCTTGCTTTGACGTCTTCTTCTGTCCCTCCAGTTTTGTTTATTGTACTGCCCAGGTATGTGAATGCATCTGTCTCTTCCAGTGGCTCTCCGTTCAATGTTTGAAGTTACTACCTGGTACTATATGTTACAGTTACTACCTTGTACTATACTTTGAAGTTACTACCTGGTACTATACTTTCAAGTTATTACCTTGTACTATACTTTCAAGTTACTACCTCCTACTATACTTTTAAGTTACTACCTCCTACTATACTTTCAAGTTACTACCTCCTACTATACTTTCAAGTTACTACCTCCTATGCTTTCAAGTTACTACCTCCTACTATACTTTCAAGTTACTACCTCCTACTACACTTTCAAGTTACTACCTCTTACTACACTTTCAAGTTACTACCTCCTACTATACTTTCAAGTTACTACCTCCTACTATACTTTCAAGTTAGTACCTCCTATGCTTTCAAGTTACTACCTCCTACTATACTTTCAAGTTACTACCTCCTACTACACTTTCATGTTACTACCTCCTACTATACTTTCAAGTTACTACCTCCTACTATACTTTCAAGTTAGTACCTCCTATGCTTTCAAGTTACTACCTCCTACTATACTTTCAAGTTACTACCTCCTACTATACTTTCAAGTTAGTACCTCCTATGCTTTCAAGTTACTACCTCCTACTATACTTTCAAGTTACTACCTCCTACTATACTTTCAAGTTAGTACCTCCTATGCTTTCAAGTTACTACCTCCTACTATACTTTCAAGTTACTACCTCCTACTATACTTTCAAGTTAGTACCTCCTATGCTTTCAAGTTACTACCTCCTACTATACTTTCAAGTTACTACCTCCTACTATACTTTCAAGTTACTACCTCCTACTATACTTTCAAGTTAGTACCTCCTACTATACTTTCAAGTTACTACCTCCTACTATACTTTCAAGTTACTACCTCCTACTATACTTTCAAGTTACTACCTCCTACTATACTTTCAAGTTAGTACCTCCTATGCTTTCAAGTTACTACCTCCTACTATACTTTCAAGTTACTACCTCCTACTATACTTTCAAGTTAGTACCTCCTATGCTTTCAAGTTACTACCTCCTACTATACTTTCAAGTTACTACCTCCTACTATACTTTCAAGTTAGTACCTCCTATGCTTTCAAGTTACTACCTCCTACTATACTTTCAAGTTACTACCTCCTACTATACTTTCAAGTTACTACCTCCTACTATACTTTCAAGTTAGTACCTCCTATGCTTTCAAGTTACTACCTCCTACTATACTTTCAAGTTACTACCTCCTACTATACTTTCAAGTTAGTACCTCCTATGCTTTCAAGTTACTACCTCCTACTATACTTTCAAGTTACTACCTCCTACTATACTTTCAAGTTAGTACCTCCTATGCTTTCAAGTTACTACCTCCTACTATACTTTCAAGTTACTACCTCCTACTATACTTTCAAGTTACTACCTCCTACTATACTTTCAAGTTAGTACCTCCTATGCTTTCAAGTTACTACCTCCTACTATACTTTCAAGTTACTACCTCCTACTATACTTTCAAGTTACTACCTCCTACTATACTTTCAAGTTACTACCTCCTACTATCCTTTCAAGTTAGTACCTCCTATGCTTTCAAGTTACTACCTCCTATGCTTTCAAGTTACTACCTCCTACTATACTTTCAAGTTACTACCTCCTACTATACTTTCAAGTTAGTACCTCCTATACTTTCAAGTTACTACCTCCTACTATACTTTCAAGTTACTACCTCCTACTATACTTTCAAGTTACTACCTCCTATGCTTTCAAGTTACTACCTCCTACTATACTTTCAAGTTACTACCTCCTACTACACTTTCAAGTTACTACCTCTTACTACACTTTCAAGTTACTACCTCCTACCTCCTACTATACTTTCAAGTTAGTACCTCCTACTATACTTTCAAGTATTTACCTCATACTATATTTTCAAGTTATTACCTCATACCAAACATTCTGTAATAATCAAAACTGTATTCTTGCAATAAAATTAATCAACAACTGGTAACAAAACTCCAACTGCAATAATTTACACAGACATTTATGAAAAAGGGACCTCATCAAAGTATATGCTTTATACAACAATATAATCAATCTACTCATGCAGAGTTGTCCAAGAGTGGCCCATGACTCTGCATCACAAGAACACAATGGCTCATGTGGAACTGGCCACTTACCTGGGGCAAACATTGACATTTAATCTACCTGTGTACACCTGGCCAGGTAATGACAGGTGTGACACTCTGCAATCACCTGGCTCTATGGTCCCCTAACTGCTGTCATCACCATTGTTTCTGTCCAACACTTTGTGGCTATCTGATCCAGCTAAATGTCATTATAACAGTGAACATGTCATTTACACAGAGTCCTGTGTGTAATGTGTGTGATATCTGGGAGAAAACTATTAGAGTTAAATCTATCAGCCAGAGTCACATTAAACTTGCAGAGCAGTGACATGTCCTAGTTGTATGCATTGTGGGACACCCACATGTAACATTTAGGCAAATGTCTGCTTATATGTGTAATAGGACATTTGCAATAACTGATTTGGCTGAAGTGATGAAACAATACATATGCTTAATCAAAGTAAGAAAGTATAAAACTGTCTAATATAATAATGATTTTATAAATGCACCTACAACAAAAGTACACTGTAGTTCTGATATAGTACAGTATCCAATCCTCAGGGCTGCTCCAAATGCTTTATTCTTTACTCCCTGGCAGACCTGTTTTGTCGAACACCATCTCAGCTTCTCTGGGAAGCATCCAGCCATGATACGTAAAGAATATTCATACACAAACATCCACCATTGTCTTTAGCCAGGCATTCACTCACACAGCTGAGTGAACTGCTGAGTCTGCAAGTGATCCAATACATATATAGGCCTACTGATTTGCGATTGCTGTCTGCAAAACATATTTGAACTGTAAAGTTGTCAATAATATCACAAAGCCATCCTCCATATGTCTAGTTTGTAGGATGGTATGTAGGGAGGATGGGTGGGATGGAGTGAAGGATGGAGGGTGAGAGCAAAGGAGGGAAGGAGAGAGGAAGGAGGGAGAAGGTAGGGAGGAAGATGGAAGAATTGGGAGGGAGGAGGGCAGGAAAGAGGGATGAGGAAGTCAGGGGTGGGGAGATATACATTTATTTTAATGAAAATGTATGTAAAAATGTTTACAAAAAAGTATTTTACAATAAAAGAATCTCTGATAACAAATGGTGGCTATTACTTGTGAAAGGTGGACACATTTAAATGATGTATCTATGTCCCAGGGTGGACCAAGAAGAAGACAAACTATATAAAGTTAAACAATATGTGGGAAGAAAAGGGAAGGTGGGTTGAGGGAGAGTTATGGGAAGAATGGAACATACAGGAGAAGATTTGAAACAAACTCTGGACGAGGGTCAGTAGCCTATGTATAGGATCAGTTTACTCTTAGGAATGTGCAATAATTAGAAATCATTAAATGGTAATTATTACAAAATCAACACAGTCTGGCAAGTGTTGCAACTCTATAACAAGTGGTTCTTAGGCAATGGTTACCCCAAATAAACACCCCCACACCCCCTCAAGTGGTCTATATCTGACAGCTCCACCCAGGCAGGGCCCCAACACCCACCTGCCCAGTGTCCACCCAATGTTACCCCACAAACTCTCCAGGGGAGCCAGCCCCAATCCAACAGGGAGTTAGCCCCAATCCAACATTAAATCTCTACACTACAACTTATCCAAACTATTAATGCACTAATGGGGGAAATAATAATATTGGCAGTGGGTGAAATTGCTGCCAGGCCTTGGTGAAGGCTGCAATTAATGAGGGAAGCCACAGAAGAGGTCCAGTGTGAGGGCAGCTAGTGGTGGACACTAGACTAGACACAGGGGACTTTAGGTGGCTGCTGGATCACTGCTGGGTGGACCTTTCCACATAATACAACATTCCAGTCACATAATACAACATTCCAGTCATATAATTCAACATTCCAGTCACATAATTCAACATTCCAGTCACATAATTCAATATTCCAGTCACATAATATAACATTCCAGTCACAAAATTCAATATTTAGTCACATAATATAACATTCCAGTCACATCATTCAATATTCCAGTCACATAACACAACATTCCAGTCGTATAATACAACAATCCAAGGAAGGAGCTACTGCATTCTGTTACACTTATTTTAAAAGTATCGAGTGGTATAAAAATTACTTTCAGACGTTTGATAAATTTGTTTCTCTGTGGACTTTTCAGGACTAGTAACGTTTCTCCACTAGTGATTACAAACTGAGCAATAATTCATATTACATACCATAGTTTGCATCAGAAATAAAATGAAAATGACAGTCCCAATAGCTTCATCAAACAATAAATGGAAGATTCTTAAAGATTTGTTCTTATGATTCTTTCAGTTCTGATGTAAGTTTTGAGTAATTTGTTAAAATATATCTTATTGTTATTATTACAACTGTATTGTTATTACTATTATCGTCCTTAAAAGTAAACCTGGGAGAGGTTTTAAACAAAGAACTAGTATGAATGGCAAAGGTGTTGCATTTTTAATTGGAGCCAGTTTTAAAATTCCAGTGCATCTTGATTAATAATGCTACATTAAATGTCTGATTTCCATGATATTTTTTCTATAGACACAGATGGTCATTCACTAGTTCAATTATGGCAGATGCAGAAAGCAACATGTTTGCTATTAAAGTCATGTGGTATTTGATAAATAAGCACTGATTAAGTTGTCATTTGGCTGGTTAAACACATCAAGTTTGTCTTATCTGAAAATTGTCTGTTCCTTGGTTCTTACTATAATTATGTCATGTTCTGGGCACATAATTACAGCCACTGGCCTCACTGACAGGTGCAGTTCACTGTGATCAGGTCTAAATCTCACAAGTGAATCACAATAAGCATTGATGACATATTTAGGACCTACACAACAATACTGGGTTCACTGAAGCGTAACAAAATTATGGAGATAAACACACTAATAGAACAGCAAATAACCAGGTACGTCAAGCCAAACAGTAGCTGCATGGGACTGGAACTGTTGTCTTCAATTGGTTCTGGTGATTGATCACGTATTGAGCACTCTTTCAGAACCTGTTTGGTGATGATATATACTGGTTCACCCAGAGATAATACACACTTTGTTTTATTACTCAAACACCCATAATTTCACACTAACTAGAAAATGCCACAAAACACGATATTTTATCCTTACTGACTAACGGACAAACTTCCCATGTTAATGAACCAGTTTTGTTTTTAAATTTATATTTTTCAGAAGGATGCCATTTATTTATACACCAGCACGCAGTTTTTGAAAGAGTTACCTCATGATTGTTACCATGACAACAGAGTTCATTATCAGGAACTACTCTTTCCGCAGAATTATCCAAGTTTGCTATTTGGGGATTTTAGTTACATTGAGAAGAATATTGTAAATATTTAACTGTTGAAAGTTACCATTATTTCTGCTCCATTAAAAGAGATAGAACTTATATTGCATAAAATGATTTACGAATAACAACGAACGTAAACCCTCCCATTAATATGATGACATATCATTTTCAACAATCCGTTTCACCAGTGTATTATTAAGTCTGAAGAGGCTATTTTGTTCAAATACACTCATTAAGGTGGTTTAATTTTGTGGAAATCAGATATCACACCTGGAACCAACCCTGTTCCCTATAAAGGTGTCTTCAGTAACATTAATCATGGGAATGTGTGATCCTAATCTTATGAATGACAGTCCATGCACCAGTGGACAATGGCAAGGGGACTTGGGACTAACATATCATTTAGTAGTGAACAGCAAACCTGTGCTCTCTAATGGAATGCCGTGGGCTTATGTGCCACTCTGGGTGCCACTCTGCCACCCACTGTGATTCAGTGAGAATGACTGTTATTACAAAATGGCAACAGACAAACCCAAACAAGTATGGTACGGATTCACTTCACCGAATCACTTCAACATGTAACACATCAGTTCCTGACAGCTGTAATCTTTCTGTGTCAAAAAGAACACATCCTATCTGCAGCCTCCCACAGATTAGCAATCATTCCTGCCTGCCACTTCTCACTGTACCCTCCCCTCTGATGAAACAGAACAATTGTTACATAACCACGCCCTGGTGAAGCTGGGCAGGGACAATGGGGCAGTATGGGGAAGGGTAATAACTCACAGACACAAAACTAATTAGTAGAATTCCCACCAGGAGAAGGTAATACCTGGCTACCAGTACAAAGATGATTGGTCTCACCAAACATGCAAGTTTGTCAATTGATATGCATGGGAATGTCGCCTTAAAGGTGGTTCCTCCAATTGTCTCGGCCACTGCTGCAAGTCCAACTTTGGATGTCTAACTGATTACTGTGTAAATAATTTAAGCATTGTAATAATATTAATATTATATAATGTGTTTACGTTTATATAAATGCTAAAACATGGTTTTAGTAACATAATTAGAAAAATCACTAAAAGAACAGACTTAATGGCTACATGGGTGTCCAACTGTTTACTGTGTAAATAATTTAAACATTTTAATAATATATATATATATATATATATTATATATATATATATATATATATATATATATATATATATATATATTATAAAATGTGTTTACGCTTGTTTAAATGACCAAAATGCTTGTTTTAGTAATTTAATTTGCAAAATTCAGTAAAAACTAAAAAACTGACTTAATTGCTACATAATGCTATTTGCAACATGGAATAAATCAATATTTTGTTTGATGATTTATCAAAACTAAATGTAACACTGCACAAGTGAGTTAGCATGTCATGTCATGTTACATAATTCCAATGATCTACTGATCTATTGTGTACTGTGATAAAATGATCTACCGATCTATTATGTACTGTGATAAAATGATCTGCCAATCTATTATGTACTGTGAAAAAATGATCTACTGATCTATTATGTACTGTGATCAAATTATCTACTGATCTATTATTTACTGTGATCAAATGATCTACTGATCTATTATGTACTGTGAATAAATGATATACTGATCAAATGATCTACTGGTCTATTATGTACTGTGATCAAATGATATATTAATCAAATGATCTACTGGTCTATTACATACTGTGATCAAATTATATATTGATCAAATGATCTACTTGTCTATTACGTACTGTGGTCAAATGATATATTGATCAAATGATCTACTGGTCTATTATGTACTGTGATCAAATGATATATTGATTAAATGATCTACTGGTCTATTACGTACTGTGATCAAATGATATATTGATCAAATGATCTACTGGCCTATTATGTACTGTGATCAAATGATATATTGATCAAATGATCTACTGGTCTATTACGTACTGTGATCAAATTATATATTGATCAAATGATCTACTGGCCTATTACGTACTGTGATCAAATGATATATTGATCAAATGATCTACTGGTCTATTATGTACTGTGATCAAATGATATATTGATTAAATGATCTACTGGTCTATTATGTACTGTGATCAAATGATATATTGATTAAATGATCTACTGGTCTATTACGTACTGTGATCAAATAATATATTGATCAAATGATCTACTGGCCTATTATGTACTGTGGTCAAATGATATATTGATCAAATGATCTACTTGTCTATTACGTACTGTGATCAAATGATATATTGATCAAATGATCTACTGGCCTATTATGTACTGTGGTCAAATTATATATTGATTAAATGATCTACTGGCCTATTATGTACTGTGGTCAAATTATATATTGATCAAATGATCTACTGGCCTATTATGTACTATGGTCAAATGATATATTGATCAAATGATCTACTTGTCTATTACGTACTGTGATCAAATGATATATTGATCAAATGATCTACTGGCCTATTATGTACTGTGGTCAAATTATATATTGATTAAATGATCTACTGGCCTATTATGTACTGTGGCCAAATGATATATTGATCAAATGATCTACTGGTCTATTATGTACTGTGATCAAATTATATATTGATCAAATGATCTACTGGCCTATTATGTACTGTGGTCAAATAATATATTGATCAAGTGATCTACTTGTCTATTACGTACTGTGGCCAAATGATATATTGATCAAATGATCTACTAGTCTATTATGTACTGTGATCAAATTATATATTGATCAAATGATCTACAGGCCTATTATGTACTGTGGCCAAATGATATATTGATCAAATGATCTACTAGTCTATTATGTACTGTGGCCAAATGATATATTGATCAAATGATCTACTAGTCTATTATGTACTGTGGTCAAATGATATATTGATCAAATGATCTACTAGTCTATTATGTACTGTGGCCAAATGATATATTGATCAAATGATCTACTAGTCTATTATGTACTGTGGTCAAATGATATATTGATCAAATGATCTACTGGTCTATTATGTACTGTGATCAAATTATATATTGATCAAATGATCTACTGGCCTATTATGTACTGTGGTCAAATAATATATTGATCAAGTGATCTACTTGTCTATTACGTACTGTGGCCAAATGATATATTGATCAAATGATCTACTAGTCTATTATGTACTGTGATCAAATTATATATTGATCAAATGATCTACTGGCCTATTATGTACTGTGGCCAAATGATATATTGATCAAATGATCTACTAGTCTATTATGTACTGTGGCCAAATGATATATTGATCAAATGATCTACTAGTCTATTATGTACTGTGGTCAAATGATATATTGATCAAATGATCTACTGGCCTATTATGTACTGTGGTCAAATAATATATTGATCAAGTGATCTACTAGTCTATTATGTACTGTGGCCAAATGATATATTGATCAAATGATCTACTAGTCTATTATGTACTGTGGTCAAATTATATATTGATCAAATGATCTACTGGCCTATTATGTACTGTGGCCAAATGATATATTGATCAAATGATCTACTAGTCTATTATGTACTGTGGCCAAATGATATATTGATCAAATGATCTACTAGTCTATTATGTACTGTGGTCAAATGATATATTGATCAAATGATCTACTGGTCTATTACGTACTGTGGTCAAATGATATATTGATCAAATGATCTACTGGTCTATTATGTACTGTGGCCAAATGATATATTGATCAAATGATCTACTAGTCTATTACGTACTGTGATCAAATGATATATTGATCAAATGATCTACTGGTCTATTACGTACTGTGCCCCTTGTTTGTTTGGTTTCCAACATTTTCAGAAACACCCAAGAACCACGCATCCTCTGTTTCCCAAATAATTATTGTACCGAAAAATAAGCTCAATATTTGCAAACACATTTTCTCTGTAGCCACGCCTGGCAGTGGGCAAAGTGTGGAATCAACTCCAGATCACTATAAATCACATGACACTGTAGCCACGACTCCTTTCACTAGAAACTGAAGACTTATTTTAAACTGAATTATCACACTACACCTTCAGAAGTCCCTTCAGTCTGTCTTGCTTCAATGACTATTCTTGTATATCGCTTGTTCACAACTTTGCCTAATGATTATTGCTATACCTTTGATCTCAGATTCCTGAGAGAACATGCATATTTTTGATCGCCGTATCTGGTGGGGTGGGTTTTTCTTCAGAAAATATAGCAACTCTGACAAAGATATTGCCTCCAACACCGACATAGCTGAAATCCAAATCATTCAGATTTGGGAGCTTACGTTTAATTCAGAATTTGAACTTTGTGTTATAAATGCTAAATTAGGCTTTGGTGCCATCAAAAGTTGGAGTATTGTATCTTTAGAGATTGGGGCCATGTGTAATTAACAGTTGGTGTCTCAATATCTCTCAGAACTGTTGCCTTATTGTCACTCACTGATTCTTGGATCAATTAAATTTGGATCCCTGAATTTATAACTTTGTATAATTTGCAATTTCTGTTTGTATCATTCAAGATTTATTTTTTAATGATATTCACACATGAATAGAAATGTTTTCTGTTGTAAACAGACATACGTGGCTTCAACAAACCGACTGACAACAGCTGCCACCATGTGATCAAAGTTTATACTTTTTTCTATTTTGCAAAATACAAAGAATATCACTGATTCACTACTAATCCTACTGCTGGCATCAAACATTTCTTTATTTTTACTCAAAATAAAATCACAGTATGAATATAGTACATATTAATAGAAGAAGAAATTGTTCAAAATGCACAGTAAACATTTTTAAAAGATTTGAAATGCAGTAACAACATTTTGAAAAAAATATAATATAATTATTATGGAAGCAAAACTATATACAACAATTAGAAGGTGATGCTTCAGTGATCCCGAAACGAAATTTTATTGTGATATGAACCACATCCTCAGACATTTTGTTAAATATAAATATATATAATAAATAAAACTATTGTTTAAAGTATTCTGGATATTAACAACTGAACAGAAAAAGGCTTAAAACACCCAACTGTTCAAGAAGTTATTTGAAGCAACCAAATACCTAACTGTATACTTTACTCACATAGACAGTTAGACACATACCTCTCTGTGTACATCATCTCACTCAACCAAGCAGTACTATCTAAATGGCCAATTGCCTAATACATGGACTGATCCTTTATGTGGTAACATTACATCATAAAACAGGAACTTTATCCTCCTTGGAATGGCACCAATACAGAAGTTATGCACGGTTGCCATCTATATTACATATTTTAATTTGATTTAAAGCACCACTCCTGGTGGGAGCACCAATCACACCTGTATTGATTACTTCTCACACCTTCAAGGCACATCAAAGTGGTCACTAATTGACCTGTGATATTGTTCACTGTCACCCACGGGTGAGACAAAGTATTACAGGAAATACAATAGTGGTGATGTGGAATACACTGACCAGATCTAATTAAGATGTAACCAGGATAAAGAGCAAGTAAAGAACCACAGTCTGGTGGGAGGTTTCAAGAAACAGGTGCTATAATTCTAGCACAGAACAGGAACAAGTGAAGGCCTAGATATTCCATATACTGTTATGTGTGATAACAAGCCCAGTACAGTTAAAGTAGATGGAATATATATTACACCGGACGGTGAATGGAACAGCCAGGACCGGATGTGCCAGTGTCTAGTAGCCCATAGGGTGGGGTAGATGATAGAAATCAATAAACAACTTGATATAATATGACAGTTTGAACAACTCTGATGTAGTATATAGAAGATTGCATCTGTCTTCTTTTTAGCGTGGTTCTTCTGCTAATGTTCTTGATTCACATCAATATGTCACTTTGTCAGAAGTTATGTTTTTCAAACCTGCTTTATAATGACTTCATATTGACTATATTCTGTTATGTTAGCACACTATCATTTGATTAGCGCATCGACCAGAATCGCATTCAGCATTAGTTTGTTGAGACAAATGAGTTCTCAATGCAATGTTAAGACAATGCGTGTAATTTTCTATAAATTATTGCAGGTATTAATTAAAAGACAACACATTTTATTATTGTTTTTATGAATAAAAATTCACTTACCTTTTAACTTATGTTTCTACTTTTGATTTCTGCAGCCCCATGGTGCAGCTCAGGAACATTACTACAAATGTAACAAACAACACTGTTACAAGCACAATTTTTAACAATATAAATAATATACCCCTTATGTATCTATCCAGAAATGATGTCAAATTATGACCAGTGGCAATGTTACTAAGTCAAATCATCGAGGCAAAGCAGCTGCAAGGCTGAGTCTAAGCTTTGGTTAGGTCTGCTAACACTATCACAGCACTTCACTAGTGGCTGTGTCAGTGACTGAGACAGACCCCAAACAAACACGTTCACATTCTGATTGTTTATCTGCCAACTTTCTTGGAAATACCGGGAATGTCCCAAATTGTTGGTTATCTCCCAGAATACAGTTATATCTTTCAAATGTTTGCTTCAAATATCCTGCCACACACCCCACCCTTCTGATATCAAGAATGGTCCGAGACGGCGCAACAAGGGAGGTGAGTTGAACTGGAATCCTATCAATTATAACTTTATATATATATATTTTTTAGGTGGTTTCCTCCAAACAGCCCAAACTTGGGCTAACGCAGGAGTTCTTCTCTAGAATTAGTGAGACCACTACAGGTTACACATTTACCCCCTGTGTGGGATCTTTTACTTCCCCTGACAGACACCAGATAGAAGGGACCACCGGTTTTTAGTGTCTCTTCCGAAAGACACAGGCAGATATGGGGTAAATGAAATTGCCTAAGTTTTGAAATGGCGGTAGGTGGGATTTAACCACCGCCCCTTCGATTGACAGTCCGCCGCTCTACCACGCGACCACCGCTCCCCACAATATACATATATATATATATATACTTATAATATTTATAGCCATATTCATCATCATGATATTGACATTACTGTATATGTTATATGATTGTTAGATGGATGACTCGTCTTTACTGACTTTAGACTTTGCTTAGACTTAGTTTATTACAGTTTGACACTGTTATAACTTATGCCATTAAGTCACTGACTGTGTCACTGACTTAGCAGACTAACAGACATGTACCGCTTGTGTTGTTTCACTAACATTGTATCATTATAGACATAGTCAAACTGTGTGACCTGTTGAGGCTGGTCCCAGTTAATGTCACGTGATAGTACCTGTGCCTGACACTCGACTCAGTCTGAGACTCAGAATGAGAAACTAACTTTTTGTTGGCAATGGCATTATTGACACTTTGCATTGTTGCCCGATTACGCTATCTAAACTGACATGAACCTTGGTGAAATTTCTTCAGTTAAGATTCTCTTAATTTATTTGCAACATTTGCGGCAACACCTCGACAATGGCTAGTTCAGCGTTTGTTCACCAGGTGAGGATAAATGTATCCCCTGGCGGAGAGGCGGAGAGGCTCATGTGTGATCAGTGGCGACACCTAGGTGCTAGGCTGCAAAGGCAAAGGTAGCGTCGCCGTAGGATTTTGTAGATATGTGCATATCTCTAAAGTTGTTATGTACATACACTCACAGGCTGTTTATGTTATTTGATGTTTTTAGCTTAAAATCTGTTGTTCAGCGCATCTTCCGAAGACGAAGTCGCTTCTGGGACTAAGCCTAGGCCAAACTTATTTACCATGTCCATGGTCTCATGCCCATGCCATGGCAAGGACATGCTCATGCCTGAGGCTGAGGGCGTGAGAATGGGACAGAGTCAGAGATGAAGTATTCAAAGTGATAAAGTCAAAAAGAAAGTAGTATCGAGTATGAAGTACCGATGACGAAGCACTGAACTGGGTAACAATACGTAGCATTTTAGGCAAATGCACAGTTGTAATGGCAAAACTGAGTGAGAACTGAGTCTGAGATGGGTCCAGATTCTACACAACTCAAAGACAAAACTTAAAAGTGACCATATTTATCCCATGGCCATATTATGCAAATATATTGTCAGGAAGGTTAGTAAATTATTTATAGTTGTACGTTTGAAGACAAAGGGGTGCTGTTGTAGCCAGTGTTGAGGTTGGGTATTTGAAATAACAATCTGGGAGACTTGTTTCTTTTCCGGGAGCTTGGGAGATTCACCAAAATATGGGAGACTCCCAGAAAACCTGATAGGATTGTCATGTATACATAATACAAAATGTAATGGCACTTGCAGACTGACAATTCAGTCAGTATAAGAATGTTGTCTTACTTTTGTTTGTTGGGATATCTTTCAATGTCTTGCCCATTTGCTTTCAGCGGTTTGTGAGCTAGCCCCAATCATTATCTCCTAGCAGTCCTAATAGAGTCATCAACTTGGAACATGATTGCTATGACACAGACGTGAACATTGTAGACTTAATGATCATGTATGTTCACAGTTGAAGGCAGTGTGCCACTCTGTTGAAAGCTGCTGGATGTCTGGTGAACAGGGTGACTAAGTGGCCATCCAGCCTGCATTGATGTGACACCTTTATCTATCATTTGGCCATTACCATACCACTTCAAAGAGCAAGACACCAGCCAAAGCTTTGTCTGGATATACACACGAGGGGTCACATCAAAAATACAGATTGTCCATTAAATATGGTAAATTTACATTGATTCAGTGAATCAACTACAGTGACAAAAAGATAACAATTATGATGTGTTATTTTAATGAAATTACACTTTATCCAGATTGTGTATAGCTGTGTTGTATTTTACAGGGTATTTCTGACAATTAATTATATGTAAGTCCGTTTGTCTACCTACAAATAATTTTCCACAAACAAAGCCACATAGATATCTACTAAAATGGTCCAGATCAGTTCAAGATATATCGCTATGAATCACAATCCCACACACCTGTGCCATTCTTACATGTATTAAAGTACATCAAAGATTTGATAAACAACTTTGATCAAATTAAAATGATGCACTTCTATTTAAACAGCTCATAATATATTGATACCCCAAAACCTAACTTGTGATATTACGTTAAAGGGATATTCTAGTCATTGGGAGATTTAGGGTATTTACTTACATATATATATATTATATTGGTTGTGCTTAGTAATTGTGCACAGAGATAATTAATAAACAATTAATTATAGTATAGTTGTACCAGAAACACTCCATGTTGGATTCTGGGCGCTGTCGATCTTGAGACTTATGCGCCAGTGACAAAAAGCTTATGATACTGGCGCATGCTACGTTTGTCCAATGCTATTTGATGTATCCAGTACGTCGTTGACTGCTTACATCGCTATCACAGTTTTTAGCGAGGATTCTGTAAATCCTTGCCTTTTTAACAGTGTGCCAGTGATGTAAATGATTTGGCTTACATCACTGATTCTGGGCAGCGCCTTGAATCTAAAATGTTTTTGATACCATTAAACTATAATTAATTGTTTATTAATGATTGTTATGCACAGTTACTATGCACAACCAATATATTATACATATGTATATTATTACTGTGAACCTCTCACTGACTGGGGTATGCCATTAATTACACTGTATACAGTTGGTAAGCCTAGACAATTTGAACCACAAGAGTTGTATGACCAGTGATGCTGATAACCCCTCCACCCCCACCCCACTCCACCCCAACATCCACCCTGCTCCACCAACCCCTGCTCCACCCCTGCACGTGCCTAGGTAGACCATAAAATTCTTCCGTGTAATTAACAAACAATAATTTTGGAGTGCGCTGCATAAAATGTGGCTATTATGTCTTCAGCATACCCAGGCTGACCGTGACACCTGTGATGGTATTTACCATAATGTGCCAGCTGATGTCAAGGTAGTTATAATGTCAGTTTAATTGAAAATGCAGACCACTACCAACTTTATAACCAGTTCCACTCTGTAACAATCAGACGCCATGGCAGATGTCTTATTCAGCCAGAGATAAAATAAATGATGATGCGCTGGGCATAATGAGTGATTTTCTACCAGTGTTAATGTGTATTATTTACGCGTCTGTGTTGATGTATGACGGGAGACATTTGTTTGTTCTATCAGTTGTCTCACTTCTGTCTGCGAACTGACAATATTTGTGTAATGTCAATGGGCAGTTCTTGGGCTATCAGTTCATTGTCTGCCCTGTAAGCTGATGTGATCCCTAGATTGTAGTTACCCCAGCCACCTGCTGACCGCTTGACCACACAGCTCATTGTGTCCAGCCCCAGTGTGTAAGTGCTCACTTAGACAACACAGCCTTGGGGATGAATGTTTCTTATGCAATGTTTTCCCACTGGAGTGCCCTGAATTGAAATTGATAGTGGGAGTGGTGTTATCCCCAGCACCTGTCCCTGCTCCCTGTCTGCCACCAGACTCTTCCCAGTCAGCCCGGATGGGGGAAGACTATAAAGGCTGATCCCTGGTGTCTCATACATCTTGTTATAGTGTCCAGCTGGCTGCCTTGACCAGTGGTGGAAGGGGAGTGGTCAGTGGTCAGTCATTACCATAGCAGCTGTTTCTCACTGGACATGTTTTAAAGTAAGGTATTGGTTGTGTTTGTCTGGACAGTGGCTGGGAGACTTCAGACTGAGAAGGAAGATTCGTGTGACAGAGACATCAGCTGTGAGGAGATATCACTGGGGTAAGTTGTGTTTTGTTGAAATCTTCTAAGGAATTGCATAACTTGCAAAAGTGTGAATATGACCCCTATGTGATACCACCCACATAAAAACTATAATTCTTGATATGTCTTGAGTGCAAAAAACGTATACAAGTTTGTAGCATTTATAAAATTACCGGGTATATAGAATTATGGCCACTTTGATTTTATAGAATGCTACATAAATGAATAATATTTGTATGATAACTTTTATTTCTATAGAATTGTATCAGATATTTTAGTTTAATTATATATCGTTTTATGAACATGTCTATTTTGTTTAACTACAAACAGTACAGACTTACAGCAGAGTATAAAACAGTTCAGAAAATTATGTAGAATTTCATAAAAATGAATAGCTAAGGGCAGTATGAGCAGCAGCATCTGGCCCAGTGTCTTGTCTTTCTAGGAATAATAATAACCAATGCATTTGTGTAAATTTCTATATAATAATGTATAAATTATAGATATTTGGACATTTTATTACAACTGCTTTCCATAAAATATGCTGGACTAAAGAGTACATGTGTATATGGAATTCGAAAATATAAGACATGTCCATAAAACTATATCTAAATCGATACAAATAATAATTGATAGAAGTATATGGGAATATAAGACTACATGACTTCAGCCATGTCCACAGAGTGCAGTGTTTCCGTTTCAGAACTGAACCGACCTCCAAGAGTTGACTGTCAGTTACTGTGTGGGTGGCCACAAATCATGAAGACTCCCCATAAGTTGATGGTACGTCACTCTCTACTACCACTACCACCACCACCACCACCACCACCACCACCACCACCACCACCACCACCACCACTACTACATGTAATAATACTAATAATAATACATGTATGTCAGTTAAATCTTCAAAAGCATTCAAATATACATGGAGAGGCACAAACATATTTTATTTATACATGTGTCTAGAGATTGTCACTTAAACATTTCTACTTTATTACAGACAAGCATGGCCCTACATGATCTTCAGATATATAGCTTCACCCACGAAGAGATAGACATTGTATTAAAAAATATGTATACTATACATTCATATGTAGAGAGGGAAATGAAATGTGTAACATTACGAGTGGCTCCTGTGATAGTGACAGTTTAATCTTAACAGGAGTCACTGACACCCATTTCACAGGTATTTTTAATTACTTATAATAAAGTTTATTTAACAAGCTTGTTTAGCAATGTTTGACAATTTCTTAAACCACATCCTATGTAAAATTGCATGAAGACAATCACACATCACCCAAGTGCTATTTTCATAGGGAATTTTATGTGGGTAATGACATATTATCTACAATAATGATTGTAGACTTAACCCACGCTACACGTATGCTGTGACTATTGGGATAGTCATGTTTAATAATAACAATTGCAACAGAGGGCGCCACAGTGCGTAATGCCAGTGTGGGTGCTGCCATCTACTGTACTTGTATTCATCATGCCCTGCTGTGGTCCTAAGTAGTTCTACAGACAATGTCTCTAGAATGCAGGTGATTGCACTTACAACATGTAATATGATGATCACATGTTGTTAGATGAGCACTTGTATAAATTATGTTTATTAGGTAAATTGACTTCACTTCTTAGAATGGTATTATGTACCGATGTCTGCCAAGTACCAAAATAATCTTCTGATCAGTAATGAACAGAAATACATTTGCAATCCGAGTAACCAACTAACTTCTGATTGGTCTTTGACTCTGTCGAAAACAACTTTCTATGTGCATAACTTGAAATAGAGATATATGGGCCGATATGAACTCAAAGAACTTTCGCTGTCATTATCATATAATTACATAATGGTCTTTGCTACAAGTTTGCCGACCAGCCCATGCATGGTGTCAGGTGGTACCTTCCTGTACGGTGTGGCATACAAATAGTGCTTGGCTACTGCTAGTGGTGGCAGAGGTTCAGAAAGCATCTGTAGTTTTGACGTTGACTAGCACAGAGAGCAGGAAGGTGACGGCTTCGTGACTGACAGCATGATGATGGTTATTTGCACAGCTGTACGTTGTGCAGTGATACAAATTATGATATAATTATATCATTAACATATGTGTAGTTTTGTGTACAGCAACTGTATGTAGCTGCTTTTAGCAGTAAGAAATTACAACATAAATGTGGCACAGTTGTAGCAATCAAATGTGTGTTTAGTATTGCATGTTCACGAACATAATTAACTGATGGTTGCACAAGTTAATATAAAAACAGCTACTTTGAAATTTTTCATGTTACTAATTTAATTGCCATATTAAGACACCTAAAGTAGTAATAATAAATAATGGTGTAGTTATTAACCACTAAATCCTGATTAATTAGAGAATTAATGCAGTTAAATGCACTGTACAATGAAGTTTACGCATAACAATGAAACAATTAAATAAGTACAATATATTTACTTGCCAAACAATGGTTATTTTAAGTTTCTTGCAATCTGTTATTTTATAATGATCACAAAATAGATAGGTAGCAAAAACCGTAGGATAAACATTGGTAAGACAGAACATAAAAAAATTACAAATAATTACATTCACAAATAAAACTAATTCATAAAAAATATCACATAAAAAGATGAGTATATTTAAAGATTGCTGTATCATTTCTTGATATACCTGTGCAAACATGTTGTAGTTGAAGGGAACTGTTACATTTAGGGCCTCTGAAAACACAGACTTATTGTCCATGGCTAATTCCCAGTGCTCTACCCCAAGGAGGGGGCTACTAATTGCCCTGTTGGGGGACTAAAGTGTTATCTGGGAGATTAGTTAATTGGGTTACACAACCCCTTCATGAGGGTGTTAGGGGAGGGGTAGAAGGCAGGGTGGGGAGGGTTGTTTGCTTTGGTAGCTGAACTAACACTGGCCCTGTGCCATTGAAGTTACACTGCAAGGTGTGATCTGCAATCTTTACATCTCTCTGTATTGGCCTCTTACACAGGCAGTTATTTCAATTGTGCCAGAATAACTCATCTGAAGTAGAGGTATGAATTCTACTGCCTGAGAATTAAGACATTGCTTGAACTATTTCAGGTTAGCAGGCTGAAGGCGTAGCTGCCAGAGTCATCACTGAGAATAGTTGCCAGACGGTTATGTTATATGAATATCCAAGTTTTGTGGTCATTTGATGCTGAAAACTGAATTGTTTTGGTATTTTACTAGAGTAACATACGTTTGGTTCTCTTTGATTAATTAAACTGGTCACGTCTTTGAGAATAATAATTATTCTTAAAATGTGAAATGTACGGTTAATGTTTTCTTGTTGTTTATTTTCCAAGAAAGTCCAAGGAAAGGCTGGTCATGATTTCTGTCTTATTTCTCTCACAGTTCTTGTACCATCTCCACTGACCGTCTCCACTGACCGACCGTCTCCACTGACCGACCGTCTCCACTGACCGACCGCCTCCACTGACCGACCGTCTCCACTGACCGACCGTCTCCACTGACCGACCGTCTCCACTGACCGACCGTCTCCACTGACCGACCGTCTCCACTGACCGACCGTCTCCACTGACCGACCGTCTCCACTGACCGACCGTCTCCACTGACCGACCGTCTCCACTGACCGACCGTCTCCACTGACCGTCTCCCTCTACCTCCCAGCAACAGTGACTTGACACCATTCTGCACCTGTCTTCAACTGTCTGTACCTGTCTACATATATCTACACCTGTCTTCAACTGTCTACATATATCTACACCTGTCTTCAACTGTCTACATATATCTGCACCTGTCTTCAACTGTCTGTACCTGTCTACATATATCTGCACCTGTCTTCAACTGTCTGTACCTGTCTACATATATCTGCACCTGTCTTCAACTGTCTGTACCTGTCTACATATATCTGCACCTGTCTTCAACTGTCTATACCTGTCTACATATATCTGCACCTGTCTTCAACTGTCTGTACCTGTCTACATATATCTGTACCTGTCTTCAACTGTCTGTACCTGTCTACATATATCTGCACCTGTCTTCAACTGTCTGTACCTGTCTACATATATCTGCACCTGTCTTCAACTGTTTATACCTGTCTACATATATCTGTACCTGTCTTCAACTGTCTGTACCTGTCTACATATATCTGTACCTGTCTTCAACTGTCTGTACCTGTCTACATATATCTGTACCTGTCTTCAACTGTTTATACCTGTCTACATATATCTGCACCTGTCTTCAACTGTTTATACCTGTCTACATATATCTGTACCTGTCTTCAACTGTCTGTACCTGTCTCCACCTGTTTACACCTGTCTCCACCTGTCAACACATTTCTGGACCTGCCCTCACCTGTCACTGTGTTGTCTCCCAGAAGGCTGCTGCCCACCTTCCCAGTGTCATCACAGACGCCGGGAAATGTCACAAACACAAGACTCCCACCAGCACGGGAAGACGAGATGGGAAGAAGAAGGGAGGAGCAGGCAAAGCTGTCGGACCGGGGGGAGTGAGGCTGTCGGACACCGTGGTGACATGGGACAGTGCAGTGGCCCTGTGTGACGTGTTCTGCTACGGTGGATGCTGCTGTCAGTGGGACAGGGAGAGGAAGAGGAGGAGGAGGAGGAGGGAGACGACCCAGGAAGGTGAGTGGAGTGCCATCTCTGTGTCAACATGCTGACTTTGGAGCGGTTGTAACTGCATCTCCTCCAAGGATCACAGGTTTGATGAGTAAGATTTCATATGTTAAGACCCTCTCGAGTAAGGTCACCTTGGTACAGGGACAAAATGACCTGAATAATGATGTGACCACATTAGCAAGGCTAATTTCTAATTAGTTGGTGTCACTTCTGTGGTGTCCTCAATTGCAAGGTGGCTGACTTACAAAAGTGACCATAAAGGAAGATTGTACTGTACTGCTGTACAAATAGCCATCATTACAGGCTTCATGGACGCTTTACACGTCATGTTACAAAGCAAATGTAAGAGTTTTATTTTTTAAAGTAATAGATTGTTCCCTCGTCCATGGGAATTGTTCTCATTTTTTTCCAGCGCAGTAGCAGGTGCACAGTTAGCAAGACCACTCGTGTCTGTATCAATAATAGCAAAACTTAACAGTGAGTCTGTAGTCTGTGTGACTTGTGGTTGAGCAGTAGACCTTCAGACCATTAGGCAAGGAGACCTTGATGGAAACACTACTACCAACCACTATTTTGAAATTTGGGGAATTCAGTTTACACCACATTGGTGGTGTCTTTCTGCAGATATACTAGACATGCCTTTGATCTCTTCTGTCACGTGTCTATAGTGTCTATTTGTATAACAAATTCCCATGCAGGGGGTAAATGAAATTACTAAATGTATAGCTTGGTGGTGGGCATGTCACCCACCATCAGGGGGTAAATGTATAGTTTGGTGGTGGGCATGTCACCCACCATCAGGGGGTAAATGTATAGCTTGGTGGTGGGCATGTCACCCACCATCAGGGGGTAAATGTATAGTTTGGTGGTGGGCATGTCACCCACCATCAGGGGGTAAATGTATAGCTTGGTGGTGGGCATGTCACCCACCATCAGGGGGTAAATATGTAATTGTGTAGTGGAATCACTAGTGAATGGACACCTTAAGATAACCCTCTCCTGTCTTAACCCTAGATAGAGCTGTTTGGGTCATAAATAAAAACAGGCTCAGACTTACCTCAGGTGTGGTTATATTCCAGGTAAGATGCTCAAGACAGCATTGTGTGATGTTGTATGTCCAGTGGTCAAACATCCACACAACCCAGGAGACAGGGTCAGTGTGTGAGGGGGTAGGGTGCTTGTGGTCAGTGAAAGGGCAACAACCCCCCAGGTTGGGGTCTCTTCTGTCTCTTACAATGCCAGGTGATGCTGGTTGGCCAGGCAATGTATGGTAGGGTTGAAGAGGTACTTTCACATGAACTTCCACCTCCAGTTTGCCATCAGGGTGTGATGGAGGGTTATGTCACGAGGACACCCCCTGCTCAAGTTGTCAACCCCCTAGGGGGTGGTGACACTGTGACACTTGGAGCAGCTGTCAAGTGGGCTTACTGGAGCAGTGCCTCAGAGTGCAGTCTGCTGGACACTGGACAGTGGACAGTGATTCCTGCTGACCACTGACTGACCACACCTGGGCTAATGGGGTGGACACCCTAATGGAGCACTGAGTATTTCTCCCACATACTGAAGTAAAGTAACACCTGTACACATTCCAACAGTCTCACTGTCTGGTCTAAATTGTGCCTGTCTTAACAAACATCGATTGATTCCCCATGATCTATATACACATCTCCAGTAATGACTATTATAACAAATTGTATTATTATAACAAATTGTGTTATTGTAGGAGATTTTATGTATTTATTTATTTTACTTGTATATATTTTTAGAGACAACGTATTTTAATTAGTAGCATTTTAGTGCATTTTATAATATTGTATATTTATAATTTTAAGTGAACACTCGATAAGCCATAGGCTTCCTTGTTCACATGCCGTCTGGAGCTTGGTTCTGGACGGCAACTTGTTAAACCTTGTTACACCTAGAAGTAGATTTTAATACTATTTACATTTTGTGGAGTACACCTTATGCTGATGGTATGATATATTACAAAACACTTTAATTTAAGTTCTTATAATTATAGAGCAACTGTTTTTCACGTCCCTCCCTGACTGACCTGTGCAATTGACACTGGTCAATCAAATTCCATCTTGACTTCTCTGGACACACCCAGCCATGCTGCAATTAATATGCAAAGACTGTTTGTATACAAAAGTCCACGCTCTCTATAGCCAAGTACCCATTCATACAGTGAACTGGACTAATGTACAGTGACAAACTTACCCAGGGTTTGATGCCCCAGTACAGGATTTGTATGCTGGTTCTCTTATTAAGGTATCAAAACCCAGCACCTAACCACAATACAGAACAATCAAACAGACAAGAGAAGAGATTATTTTATTATATTTTAATTACAACATATATATTGAATGACATCGTTAACATACTTCTTTCCACTAACAACACCTACATTACATTAATATATTATTAAAAGTAAGTTCTTATGTAGCGCTGTGTCCAATCCTCAGGAATACACTACACTTTATTCCCTGGCAGACCTAACCAGTCAGACACCATCTTCACTTCTCTGGGAAGCTTCCAGTCATGCTGCAATTAATGTGCAAACACTATTCATACACAAATATTAGCAACTTCTTGAGGAAATATTGAAGTAACAATTTAAAATGTTACAACACCTCAATATTTATTTTCATGTTCACAAACATAAGCATCAATACAGTCAAAAAATAATATATAAATAAAATGTTACTAAAAATTACATATGACATACCCAAGCTTTGTGTGGTCCATGCAATTCACAGTCATTCTACCTGCTCTACGGTTATGTGTTTGTGCTCCAGGTCCATGTGTCAATGTAGATATATAGATGTTGGTTAGATAAGTTGCTGTGATATAAAGAATGGAATAGGCTACTGACAGGGAAGCTTTGATCAATGAAAGGTGTGACCAGTAATTGTATAAACAATGAGCACAGTATCACACCAGGGTCCTGCACTAGACACTGGTAGATCAAAGGCATTGTTCTTTTGTTGTCCCATCATTCAGGTCAGTACAGTCAGTACAAAAGAAGATATCCTTCATCATGATTAATTGGATACCAATTCATCATTGTGCAGCCATAGTGTCTGGTGGTTGGGCAAAGGAGCGAGAGAGTCTTTCCAACCAAAATTAAACATTCCGGTTTAAAATAAAAAAAATAAAAAAATAGGAGAATTTTTTTTTTTGAGAAAAATAATTGAATTTTTTTTATTGAAATTTTTTAATTATTTTTTTTATTATAAATTTTGAAAAATATTCTACAGGTTCTGGAACGAACCCATGCAGACAGCATCAGGTTATACATTATATTATACACCGGTACCTTGTCTCTATGCTTTTGCGCCATGTTTGTGTATGCATACACCCGTTGTTTATTCGGGCATTATGGCTTTTACTTTGTATTTATATGATGCACCGAATAAACTGTTTAAAGACAAAAAAAAAGGTTGGGCAAAGGCCTCAGCATGCAGCTTCCACATCTGCCTATTTTGTGCTAATAATCTCCTATTTCTCTCTTTAACTCACCTGTCTTCCTCTAGACCATATCGCTCTGTAAGGTTTCCAGGTAGTGATTCGCAATGTCCATCAGTTATCTTGTGTTCTACTGACGTGCCCTGCCCAGTTAAGCTTTTGTCTTCAATCACGTCTATGACCTTTGTCTTTTCTCTTACCCAGATATTTGTTTTTCTGTCCTGGGATGTTATGTTTCAAATATTTGTTTTAGTATATTTTGTGTGGCTGCTTGCTTGTTTATGTCTGTTTTAATTAACAAAACAGAAGGTCATGGGGTGGGTCATGTTCGGAAGCACTACATTTATTTTAATATTTCACCAGTCTTGATTTAAAAGTGTCCCCAGACACAACTGTTTCACATAGCCGGTCCATTCTTTATGGGTCAGCTAAAAACAAAACGGTTGATATACCTGAGTTCTGCCCGATACCTGAATAAATCGTTTACTATGGCCACGTGTTGTTGACTGAATGAACAAGGTGGCTTGGAAAAGGAATGGCTGTTTCTTGATGTATGGCTTGATAAAATAGCAGTAGAAGGCTGATTCTACCTCCCTGCAGTGTTCGTGAGAGTCACACCTAATATATAAGGTTTTGCATCATCAGAGTTACACTGCTTTCTCAATTGTTATTGCCCTTTACAAATCTATGCCTATGTCTATGTTTTAATTGGCATGAATGCCTATGTTTCCGTGCTGTATGTCATTAATTTTATGCATATATTTGTTAGAATTAATTGATGCAGTTTGTCAAGGGCTCTCAAGGCCAATTAATTCTTGGACACTAACAAAAAAGTTTAAAAACAATCAATTACTGAAGAATGAGTTATTAAAGAAATGCTGTCATTGTAACATGTGTTAATTAAAAATCAGTGTTTTAACAATTAATTAACCATTAATTATATATAACCGATGACATTAAATTGTTAGGAAATTGTGATGAAACATGTAGATTACCAAAATATGCCATCACCAAACTGTCACCTGACTAATTCAAACTCTCTTAAGAATGGTTTCTCTTAAGGTTGGTGCATTTATACTACACAACTCTTGCTGACAAGTTAAAGTAATAAGTCAAAGTAATAATGACAACTATTTCTTTTAGAATCAACTGCCTGTATTTAAGTTAAAGACCCAGTAAATACATAAATAAAACAAAACAGCAATTGCAAATAATTCAGCAAACACATAGACAGAGCAAAGGAGCACTGGAGCCTAGAAAGAAATACTTCAGAAGAAACACTAGGTGACAATAGCGACAATACTTCAGAAGAAACACTAGGTGACAATAGCGAGAAAGAAACAAGTACCTCTGAGGTCTGAGCCAATTGAAAATAGAAGGTCACCCAGAACCCCTGACTTATTGGCCCAGAAACTTCACAAGGTAAAACTTCACAGAGTAATAACCCTTTCTCCAAATGAACAACAAAGTGACAAGTGTCTACAGAAGATATAATCTGCTGAACCAGCTGTGACACCTTGACCAGCCAGCACAGGTAACTCAGGTGTAACACCCTTTCATGTAGGCATCAATCAGCAACAAGGGTTGTATGGACACTTCTAGGGATGTGATCAAGGGAATGGGCTAGGGGTGTGAAGTGGGTGAAGTCAGGTGTGAATAGATTCCCATGGTGGAGGGGTATAAATGTTCACCCCATCTAGACTGGGATCATTCTCCTGCTGGTTGTGTTTAAGAGAGCTCTGTGTTGTTGACCTGTGTTTATACTGACTTACTGCTGTGTCTTGCTGCTTATTTAGAAGGTAAGTTACTTTGTGGTGAGATGGGTGCTCACCATGCTCACCATGCACTGTCATAAATGGTGTTACTATATGTTTTGTGTAATCAAATATTCTTGATACTCTGTGTGTGATCTACCTTGCACATAGGTGACCAGAGCCACATCTAGAGATAGTATAATAGTTCATAACTGAATACGTTACTACATTTAACATTTTAGGACACCTGTTTAGGCAATAGAAATGTTCAGTAATGGACAAGTTAAGAAATTATAGATTTCTGTCATAATTCTGCTTGAATTAATATGTATATATAAACAAGTCTATACTAGTAGTCATTATAAGTCAGCTGGTGTTTATCTGATGATATAATTTACGGAGTATAATTATATTATTGTCTGTCATCACAAGTCAGATATATGTGATTGTCTCTCTGACATTGTCTTGTGGATGGAATCAATCCCAATGCTACCTAACAATGGTATTGAACACTTTAATGGAACTGCCTGGTACTAGCTTAATTGACACACACTAGGAGTTCTCTTTAACAGCAACCTTAGGTTCTGTCAACCTATTTTTAAGTAGTTTGTGGTAATTTCCTGCAGGTTTAATTTCATATACATTGTTTCTGTCTATCCTATTTGGGGTCTTTCAGGCAAAAGAAGAAAGTTTTATAAACCACATGTATGAAAAGTGAATGCGCTATGCATCATAAGTATACAAGTAATTTACTGGTAAGATATAAATAAGTAATTTTTTAATACGTGCTTCATGTGTATTGACTGAGTTAATAAATAAAATTTAATTTCAGAAGCATAAATATTAATATATTCTGTTTTAGTATTTTAGATATGAAGATTATATGCAACATCGTTATCAATAAGGCAGTATGTGTATTTTGTGTAGACAACAAGGAAATCAAACTTCGATAAAACTGGGTATAATACAATATTTTCATCTGACCTGGCATTAGATTGACAGTTGAACTGTAAAAGATAATTAAAAAACAGAGAAAAACCAGGAGGAGGGGATGAATGAATAACACCTGCCTGTGTTCACTTTGGTGTGACAGTCAATTAGGCTGGGGGGGGGGGGGTCTATGAGGGGTCACAGACATGTGACAGTGACAGACGCAAAGTTGGAGGGTGGCTGCCAAGTGCCAGGCACCCAACTACATATGCAGTAATTAGACATGTTAGTGCCAAATTTGTTCAATATAAATAACAAATATGGGGAATTAGTCCCACCAATCAGGTCACCTTGCAGATAAGGTCACCTTTTTGAGATTCTCAAAGGTAACCTTTATAGAGTTTTCAATGTGGTTACCATTGTGTTAATTATTACAGTATTTGTATTAAATATCAATATAAACATTTATTGTAGCTTTCTGCAATGCATACAAATTAAATCAAGGTAAATAACAAGTAATATAAACAGAATAGTAAGCGAAGAACATTAATTTGTAGACAATATAATAAATAAATTAATTGATTAATCAATTAATTAAAAGTTTTCTGATTAATTGTAAAATGGGATGTAGGAAAATAAGGATGGGATAGAGGGAATTTATAAAATAATATAATTATAATAACTCGCATGTATGGGAAGACTATTAAACAATAGAACATGCTCATGCTAAACCTGTATCATTGGCAAATATTCGGACCTGATGAGTTTGTTTCAGACGTGCTGGAGTCAACGAGAATTGAAGAGACGCATCCAACTGAGACGATGGAGAACTTTAAAGGTGTGCCCATGCTGGAGATCTGTGAGCGCCCCCTGGTGTGGACCGGGGAGATCTTGCCATCAATGTTCCAGGCCTACAAAGGTAGGTCACCCACCTGTCACATTTAGTCCAATATACATTCACTAGAGGGCACCACTAAACACAGACTAGCGTGAACTGGGCTCGTGGGGTGAGGTGTAGAATGCCATAAGATGATTCTGATTATAATTGGTTATGATCCACTTGCGATATCAGTGACAAGATCTTCAGATGCCAGTATGGAATGTTCATAATTCCCATTTTCAGTAGTGGTCCTGTTGCACTACACTGTACCTGGCAATCAATTTTTTTAATGTTACCTTGGTAAATTGTACATCATCTAAGTAGTTCTTAGTGAGTTTATCAGTCTAGTTTGTTCTACAGGATTAGTGAGAATATCCCAGGGTTCAGCAACTTAGCAGGTTCTTAGATTCAATGATTTTGTTTTGGTAAATAAATTATGAGAGTTTTGCCTCTTACAAACACGTCTCTAGCAATGATCATTTGTATCTTTATATTTATGTAATACAATGCTCATTGTGTCAACATGCAAACTGGTGACAAGATAAACATATTATATATGTGTCTGAAGTTACTGAAGGATCCCTGATAGGGAGCCACGGCACGGTTGCATGGTTGATATTGGTGGGGAGCATTTCGTTGGTGTCGAATTTGAGGATAAATTTTATTTGGCGCTGTAGATTTGTAAAAGAATCATTATTAAGATATTTGATTTGAGGAATATTCAAAATATAAACTGTGAGTAGCACAGGAGAACATAGAATGATGTTACTATTGTGAAAGTTAAATATAATAATCTGTGTGAATCCATGTTTCATGAGCTCATTTATCATTCCCAATAAAACTGATCCTTGGCATATACAATATTGCTACTATTGATATTGAGGTAATGGATTGCATATTGCACGTGAGAAATTAATTATAGTAATCTGTAGCAATTTCCTACTTTGCAGCAGTAAAAATTGATCACTTGTTTGGAACCAATACATTTAATAATGAATTATTCTGTTTGATGTGATAATAATTTTGAATGTATTTCTGCGTGGCGTGTTATTCGTGCAATTCTGTGTTTGTAGGCCAATTGAAACTACGGGCGTACATCAACTGTGGCCTTCTCACAGTTCATGGTGAGTCTACTGTCAGTCAGTCAGTCAGTCAGTCAGTCAGTCAGTCAGTCAGTCAGTCAGTCAGTCAGTCAGTCAGTCAGTCAGTCAGTCAGTCAGTCAGTCAGTCAGTCAGTCAGTCAGTCAGTCAGTCAGTCAGTCAGCCAGCCAGCCAGCCAGCCAGCCAGCCAGCCAGCCAGCCAGCCAGCCAGCCAGCCAGCCAGCCAGCCAGCCAGCCAGCCAGTCAGCAGTTTAATGTACACAGCTGTGGTCTTGTCAGTACAAACCAGCAGGTTGTGATTCGACATCACTCATGTTTCAATTGGTAGCTAACTAGCTACACTCTGTTCAGTTTTATTTTCAAGTGTAATATCTCGAGCATAATATATTGAAAAAGACAGGATCTAACTAAGGATGATACAAATTTGTATTAGTTATAAAATCATGGCTGTAGCAACTGGTAAAACAATTTTATTTCTTTGTTGCAGTGAAAAGAGCAAAGCACCTGGCGTCAAAGTGGGGCACCATGTGTAACACCTTTGTCAAGGTGAGACATTAGTTTTACTTCAGTTATGTTTACTTTATGTTATGGATTATGCCTTCTTATGGATATATCCTACTCATGCTTTATGATACTAATCTTATTTTCAGTAGTGCTTCATTATATAACTACTAATATTGTCAGTAGTGCTTTATTATATAACTGCTAATATTTTCAGTTGTTCTTCATTATAACTGCTAATATTGTCAGTAGTGCTTCATTATATAACTGCTAATATTTTCAATAGTGCTTCATTATATAACTGCTAATAATTGATATGTATTACATATACTGCCCTTACAAAAAATTAATTGCCCATTTCACCTGCAGGTGTCGATCATGCCGAACTCCCACAAACATTCCCAGTGTCGGACAGAAATCGTGGGGGAGACGAATCACCCGGTGTATGACGAGAAGTTTTCTTTGTAAGTACCCGGCCTACTGCATTATCAATCATATGTCCATTAACAGTTATACCATGGATAACTGGAAAAATATAACCTTGTAATCCAGCTAACTTTGTCCACACCGCAATGCGTCATGACACAATTTGGATCCAATGCACGCCAATATATCAACTTAATACTTATGCGTCGCCCAACTTAACCGAAAGCCGTGATGGCCGGCGACTGCGTGCACACGACGGCTGGGGTTTTCTTTTCGGCGTTGTAATACGTCATGACACAATTTGGATCCAATGCACTCGTGATTCGAGACGTCAATGTCTGACCCTTCCCTTGCTGTGCTTATTGCGAGACGTTCTGGCCAGCCAATGTCAAACACCAGTCTCAATCGAAGACACTGAACCCACTGGAGGACAGTGCCTTCATTGCGAGACACGGTAGTGGTGTGTGTGCACTAAATACTGCCCACAACACAGCGTGGTCCACTGGCCTAGTCGGCCACCACCGCCTCACAGGGAATTCCCAGAAAAATCGGTCAGCGGGTTGAGCAAGTTTTTTCTGCTGCGATTGCAATCGCACGCGTTGATATAGTTCAAAATATGCACACGGTGTGTATTCATAGGCAAAAGTTATATGCCGGTATGTAGTTTTTATGGTTGTTCTGAAATTAGTTCACATGTCATGTTTGTGATATTGATATAGGGACAGGTCACAGTGACATATATAATATGTCATATTGTCAACAAATGGTCTGTTGACAGGAGAGTGTATTAATATTTTCAGCAGTTGTTTACCCAGTGAGAAGTTCCAACATACATGATAAAAAGTACATTGTTTACATTGCCATCCCAGCAAGGAACTACAAGTGTATATAGAATTCTACGCAAAACTCTGTCAACATGTTTGCATATTTGGACCAGTAATAATACCATTGCACAACTGTATCAGTAATTATAATATACAAAAAAGGGTCAATTATAAATAAAAAAATCAATGTTGCTTATAATTGGATCAACACTAATTTTAGATTTAAATAATAAGGAATTGCTATATTTGCTAAATGATCATAGCCCTGTATATTAAGGTCAGCAAGTCTAGTGATAAATAATGGGGTCAGTAGTATTTATATAAACTATGTCATTATTGAATAATTAGGTCAACAGTATTTATAGCATTGCATAAGTTGGTAAACTGAAATAAATACACAATTAGGTCAACAAAATGTTTATAACATAATTTCAATAATTTGGTCAATACATTATAACCCTGCGCGATTATTTTAAAGACAATAATAATTTTTTCACGTAGTCGTTTTAGCAATACTTAATACATGGCATAATTGAATCAACAATAATTACACTAGGTCAGTAATTACAACATTGCAGAATTTGATCAGTAATAGCTATAACATTTCATAATTATGTCAACATTGAAAAGCATTTCATAACTGGGTCAACAATAATTACTGCATAACTGGGTCAACAATAATCATAGCATTGTATACCTAGTACATGCAACAGTAACCATAACACTTCACTATAGGACAGCAGGCATTATAATTAACGATAATTAAACCAATATATAATTGGGTCAGTGTCCTGGTATTTGTTTATTTTGGTCACTATTAATTTACTTGACCTAATTGAGTCAATGGTAAAACTTTATACTGCATATTTAAGTTAATCATGCTGTCATTTAATAATTGGGTCAAGAGCAATTGAACTATTCAGGTTGATGCACAGGGCTGGCCCAGTAGGTGGCCTAATAGCTGTCAGTGTGTCTCGCAATAGGGCCAGACGCTGACCTTTCTGCACTAAGTAGGACAGCCGCATAAAGGCTTCACTCTGTCAGAGGCAGCCTACTTGACTTGACTAAAATAATTCTCTTATTTATGGCCATATCAAAAACATAACCGACTTTACCCAGGTGTGAAGACTGATGAAATATAATACAAGTGTCACAAGTAAATATTGAAGTATACAAGTGTAACAGTTTGCCATACATCCAGATTCAATCGACTTTGTGTAGACCGTAGTACTGGTCTGGTTTGATAGGAGCTTGTCATGGAGCATTCTGGAACATTCGATTAGTTGGTCTGGTACTGAATTAAGGTGGGACAGTTTTAACCCTCTGCGTCTCATTTGTATTAACCCTGCACCATGTTCACGACGCCTCATTTACTTCCAGTGAGACCCTCGGTTTGGATGCAATGACGCGGGTGGTAGTTTCAGTGTGGAGCCGAGATGACAATAAGAAGTAAGTAACATTTTAATGAAAGTTTTTGTAAATTGTTTTATTATTTATTAGGTTTATTTGCAGTATATTATACTAGTATTTATTAGAATTATACATAATTATTACAGATGCGGTTTTTTTTTTCTTCATATTACACTGTAATGTTCCTCTGAATTACTAGATAATATTGCAAGATTTATGTATAATAATTATTATTACTTTAGCCAAATATTTTAATTTTTCATTGTTACGCAATAACATGTTTCCATGAAGTAATAATTTAGCCAAGACATTTTGTCAGTAATGTGGGATTGCTTTAATATTTAATTATTTTATTGAATTTATTCTGTTGTGAGTATGTGCAACTGAATTGTTTATAGTACAGCTGTTTATTAGATGTTATATATATATGTCATTACGTATTTAGTTAGTGGTAACATTAGTAAACACGTGTGTTCTACCAGTGACAGATTACAGAAAATGACTAATTCTGCCATAGAAGATGCTTCATGTGTGGTTTCTTCTCCAGCTCCACAGAACTTCTGGGCTGTATGTCTTTTGGCACTGAACACATCATCACTGGAAAAACTGTAAGTTGACGCTGTAGTTTTGGAAATGTAGGTAGCTGCATTTTATATTGATGTTGTTTTTTAAAACTTTAAAATGCTAGTTGCAGTGCATGACTGATTACATTGTGTGAGTGACCTGATGTTTACAATCTTCTACTCTGTTCGTTTTGAATCTATTCTATTTCATTCTTGTTCATTATCCTGTTCTGAGGTAGTAAGTAACAATTGTTTGTGTCCGTGTAGGATGCGTGTGGATGGTATTACCTGCTCAGTGACTTCGTCGGCGCCCGCAAACATCTACGAGTGATCAATCACCAGAGGGAGCCACTGAAGCAACAAAAGCCGTGCTGGTTGGAGAGCCAAACGGTACGTTACAACGCAATGCCGCACTCACTCAGATTTAGGCACATCTGAAGCCAGTAAATTATTCCAATTTCCTGGCAAATGTCTTTATTTTAAAACTACCCCGAAAGGGCTCTATTTGAATATTATATTTTGGCGTGGGTTGATTGTTTACTTTGATTAGTTGGGTAATTTACCACAACAAAAGTAAAATTATTTAAAGTATGGCTGATACACAATTTTGTGACATGCTCTAATTAATAGTTACTTTCTGTGTCCCCACTTACAATGCTGTTCCCTTTCTAGTCAGGTGACAATGAATTGTCTTCATATCATTAATAGGGTTCATTTTTCTGCACTTTAGCCTAGAAATTGATGTAATAAATGATAAATCTGACTTACAGATATTCCTTCCGCCATATGTCATGTATGTAGAGTTCTTATTGCTTTGATATAATTAATGAGGACCCCTGCACATTTTGACCATTTATTTAGAATTTAATATAAATCCTATCAGGTGGAAATATTTGGAGATTTGTTCCGCTTTATTGCTGTATCATTTATTTTCCCTTTGCTGTGTGAACTAATTACATTAGTTAGGACCACTGGGGAAAGAATAATGTTTGTAAGTAATTACATGTTGGAAGTATGAAAGTCTAGCCTGATCACAAAAACTGTGTTTAGGTCTTTAAATAGAAAGTCTGAATTTTGAAAAAGTGACTACTTTGATTGACAGGTGTCAATCACACGACAAGGTAGTGCCGGGTATGGCTTCAGAGTGACAGGCGCCGGTCCAACAGAAGTATCAAGAATCGCACCAGGTATGACATATTAATAAAAAAACTTACTGTATCATTATGATCAGAGGTAAATCATGATTCAAACTACCTTAGGTAAATAAAAATACCTAAATACAGACAGCTGTTTTTGACTTGTATACTTTGTGGTTTGTTGTTTACTGGGTCTGTGTTGTGTCTGTAGTAACTGTATGGTCTGTTGTGTGGTGTTTACTGGGTCTATATCAGGTCTGTTATAACTGTATGGTCTGTGTGCAGGGTCCATGGCTGAGCTGGCGGGTCTGTTATAACTGTATGGTCTGTGCAGAGTCCATGGCTGAACTGGCGGGTCTGTTATAACTGTATGGTCTGTGTGCAGGGTCCATGGCTGAACTGGCGGGTCTGTTATAACTGTATGGTCTGTGTGCAGGGTCCATGGCTGAGCTGGCGGGTCTGTTATAACTGTATGGTCTGTGCAGGGTCCATGGCTGAACTGGCGGGTCTGTTATAACTGTATGGTCTGTGTGCAGGGTCCATGGCTGAACTGGCGGGTCTGCGAGTTGGGGACCAGATCCTACGAGTGAATGGGTTCTACACGACCAGCTCATCCTCTGAGGCTGTGGCTAGAATCATCAGGTAGGTTCTACGCTGGTCTAGGATGTGTTTGTTGGACTAACCACAGCAGAAGTACAACTGACTCGGAGGAAAAGATTTGTGTTTTCAAATTTTTATTGAAATATTATTTGTATTTTCATCCCAGAAAGATGATCAGAGATCTTTATTAGCAATGTTAGACACAAATTTTTCTGATTTCAGGAAGATAGAACTGAAACAACTATTTGAAGCAATTAAGGTCATTATTTTATGATCATTATTTGACAGTGTTGGTGTAGCAATGGCCAGGGCTGTCTCAGTGGCTCCCCCTAGTGAATGGTGACGAAATAAAAGCTACTTACAGCCGAGCCACCCGTGCCTGGTTTGTTTAGCCAGTGACTTAAACAGTGCACAATAATTAATGCTACTAATTGACAGGTGTCAATCACTTGGTGTTGCAACACGAAAGGTTGATAAGGAAATGTATCTATGTTATAATATCAGTGGTATTTTGCTTGTGCCCAGGCCAGGAGTTCACTTGTGCTGTATTTCTACATTGTTTCTTCCCATGCTACAGGTCCTGTCTACGAAAGGTCAGTCTGGAAATCCAGAGGCCAAAACCCATTGACAGGTGGTACGCATCACCTAGGCAGCGCGTAGTGACAGGGTGCATTAGTGACACTGATGTGTCATCAACGACATCGTCAGTGGCGTCATCAGTGACACCATTGTCAGATCAAGCCTTCTACCAGAAGTGTGTCAAGAGGCTGATGGAGGTGTGTGACGTCATGGCAACTGGTGGTGACATTCTTCTTCTATCTTTATTTGTTTTTTTAACTTGGCTGAATTCTAAAACAAAGGTACCAATACAATGTGGTATTTAATGTATGACAAACACTTTTGGTAAATTATCAAGTGAATTAGAGTTTTGACATGGTAAATTATCAAGTGAATTAGAAATATAATACGTTACCTTAATAAAAATAACTAGTTAAGACACACATTTTATTATCATCATAAATTGCAAGTTGTACTGTTTATATTTACATATTCCTAGTATACCGCTAGCAACGTTAGAAATTTATGATGATTTTTTGACATGACAATTACAGTGCACCATGCTACATGTGCACACCCAGATGATCAAGCACATTTGTTTCAAATGTGCTTGATCATCTGGGTGTGCACATGTAGCAAGCCTGTTTTGAGAGGCATATTTAAATTTTTAAAGAAAACCAACATATTTGAATATAACGTTGTTTCCGACATGTAATTTAACTGACACAACGTGTGTCTTCAAAGAGAAATGCATCAAACCACGTTCAGTACAACCACTGACGTCTTGTTGTTGATTGTCGTAAGAACACTTGGTTCATCCTGTGTAGATTGATTGTTTGCATGCATGTTTTGACATGTGAACATTTGATTGAATTCTGCTTGCAGGGTATAATGCGATGAACACCGAAGTGGAGAGTGTGTGACTATGGCAACGGGAGGGTGGACCCAACAACTATGATATACTCATTCCGTGCAAAATGAATTTATCTGGACATCTGATGATGAAGATTCTGATGTCGCTACATGATTTTGATGTAGAAAGTGCAATATAACCCTATCAAATGAACATTGTTGTGCCTTTAGGAAGCATTTGAACATTACCTGTTTGTTGTGTATTTTGTATATACAATTTATTTGTACATATTGTGCAGTGGCGTTGTGCCATGCACTTTGTTATGTGGGTTGTATAGATGTATATATTTTGTACAGACAATAAATATGACAAACTTTACTTTCTGTGTCTCTTCACATGTTTGGTTATTGCAACAGTTTGCTAACCAGAGCCCTGACAGTACGTACAACACCCTGGATTAAGCCTAATCTACTGTGTTGATCCCATACAATTAAATCTTTTCACCAATTCTTGACTAGGTATTCAGAAAGGTGTGCTATCACTTATTCACTTATCGTTAAATCGGATGTTTACATCATGGAGCCACATTTCATTTCCATGACATCGGACATTGATTTCGCATTTAAATACACGAATATTAGAAACCATGCTTAATTTAGATAAGTTCTGGATTAAATACACTTGAGTTGACTAATCCAAGGATTAACTTAATCCACAAGTATAACTAATCCCCATGCTTTCTAATACATAGATTATGCTGATCCACACTTGATTAACAGTGACTCTGACATGTTACCTGGTCAGACATTTGTCGGTCGAAGTAGAACCCTCACAAGGCTGTTAATATGCCCAGCAATTTGAGACAACCTAAATAAATCCATTCAAATATTTCACAACTCCTGTATTCGCATAATTTATTATGTGCAAATATTTACACATTGATAATTATATACATAAAATAAATAGTACCTCTAAAATCTACACGTGTACAACATTACAGAATCTATACAGTATTATAGAATGTACAAACATTTTGTTACTATAAATAATTATGTACAAGTATTTACATACATTTACATATATAAATCTTCAGACAATAACAGTTTTACAAGTTTATATTTACATGTAATTATATGTATATGAAAGAAAATATACCAATTATTATTAGCAGCATTCTGGATGCCACAAACATGACACTGTCAATATTGAAATTGTATACATTGGCCCCTTAAAAATTACATGTAAAATAGAATGTTAGCATTTTATCAAATGAAAATAAATTATAAATAGTATTTGGTAGCACTTCCTAGTAAACCTGTTTAATATTACACCACCTCAGCTTCTCAGGGATTCATGCATGCTGAAATTGCTGTGTGAATATAGTTTGGTCACACATATACACTACTGTTTACAACCAGGTACCCATTGAGCTGAGTGAACAGAAGCAGCGTAGATTAAACAGTTGACAAAGCAAGTGACAATGAGGTGATTCAAACCCTGTCTCTTGAAGTAGACAACGTGACAAGTACAGCTGCTTTGTGTAGACACTCGACTAAAACTTTGCAAACAAAAGTTAGTCATAGTTCACAAAGACTTAACCGCCACATCAGTGATGAGCAATAGTGTAGAGCACATGAAGATGTAACGTGATCTTAACTAAAGCAATGATGAAGTTGGCAATCGTCGTCCTCACAATACAACACAAGGTACGGTATTGTATTATCAAAGTTGTGTAGACAGTGGCTCACTAAGGTCCATGTCAATAAGCATGGTCCTTTGCCCATGTCAGTTGGCAGACCTTGGTCCATATCAGGAAGCATGGTCCTCGGTCCATGTCAATGAGCACAATTCTTGGTCCATGTCAATAAGCACAATCCTTGGTCCGTGTCAATGAGCACAATCCTTGGTCCATGTCAAAAAGCATGGTCCTTGGTCCGTGTCAATGAGCACAATCCTTGGTCCATGTAAAAAACCATGGTCCTTGGTCCATGTCAATGAGCACAATCCATGGTCCATGTCAGTAAGCATGGTCTCCATTCCATACCAACAAGCACGGTTCTCGGGCCCAATAAGTTCAGTTCTTGGCCCATGTCTGTATGTACATATGGTCCATGGTCCGGGTCCTCTTCTGGAGGCCTGTATCAGTAGGCGCTGTCCTCTGTGATCCAGTCCTCTGTCACCCACGAGTCACTACAGTCCTCACTCCCACTACAGTTGCTCAGGCCCGTACTGTTCGCACTCCAGTTTGCACAGCCCAGCAACATTGCATTCTGGGACACAATGGGTATCCTCTGCCGTTGCGTTGCATTCTGGGAGTTTGTCATGTGATCTGGCTGGAGTCCGTGAGAGAGGCGCTGTACCTCCAGCGTCACCGCTGTCTCGCAGAGTCTGAAGGAACACGTTCTACGTTAGTAGGACTCGCATGTTTGGTGGAACATTTACATAAAATGTGAATTAAATGTATAGAAACAAAATGAGCAATAGCAAATAGTATAGCAACAAAGTTATTGAATGGCTCCAAGAATGGTTTATTGTAGTATAATTAACTTACTTTGGAGCTTAACTGTCGTTGATGAGTACGACCGAAATCTGAGGCAACACACGTGACATCATTACGTGAACAAGGCCCATAGATGATGGGTCGAAACATCATACTCATCAATGACAATTAAGCTCCAAAGTAAGTTAATTATACTACAATAAACAAAGTTATTGGTTTTGCCAATCCGATTATGGTATGATTATTTCAAATGATCTCAATTCCGGTTCAAACCATATTTAATTAACTCATTATATCCACCATGGTTTTAGTTTGTATGTGTTAATTATTCTGGAAAAGTCAAGGTAAATGATTACATTTTATTCAACTGACTGCATATTACTTATTCACAGACAATAATTCTCAGAAAAGATTGGCAGGATACGTAATGTGGTAATTCAATTTGGCCAATAAATGAGATTTAATTGTATTAATTGTATGTTTTATGACATTTATCACCATATGGCATGTCTAAAATCTGGCTAATTATTCTCAGTTTAATTACCCTGAGGCTTGATCAAGCAAAATTTTATTAATTATTTAAGTGAAATCTGCAGGTTGCATGATTAAAATGACGACAGCATATGGCACCACTAAAATAAAGTTTAATTATTAATCTCAATATGATCACCAGATACCGCAACTAATACATTTAGTTTAGTTTTGGACACCAGGCGGCACGACTGAGTCAAGCATGAGTTTTGTTCAGTCAATATCAACTATTCTCAAATCGTATCAACTGGTCTTAGGTAAATGTTAAAAAAATTATTACAACCTGTTACTTTTATTATATATAAACCCTAAAAAATACAAGTATCCAACAGAGATAATTTTGAGCAGTATATGTAACGTACATAAAATATATTAGGTCCTGTATGATGTGATGTGCATGCGTGCATTATTACTGACCCAAAATTACCAGACTCAGTATTTTTGATATACTTTTTAAATGTTATACCTTTCCTGGATTTTTATTGTAAACAAATTGTATTTTCCCAGGACACATTTGTGATGCTAATGTTAATAACATATTTAAAGGGAGGGTGTCCGCTCATCTGCCCAGAACTGGCCAAGCAGTCATTTGTAATGGGAAGTCTGTTGTCTAGAAAATGGGAGAGTTAAACATCCAAGGGTATTGTGGTTAACTCTGCTTGCCTCAGCATCATTGCCAATCAAGTTTGTTTTGAAACTGGAGGTTTTGTTTATCATTTGAACATGTTGTAGGCGGAATCTTTCAAACTGAGAATATTTTTCCAAGCTAAATAAAGTAACTACACACAAATTGACAGGCAGTAAACCTTCAACATGCATGTTGTAGCCACAAGAATATTATATTAAATACAAAAATAAAACCTAGGAGCTGGCACCCTCCCTTTAAAACATGTGTGGTAATAGCGGAGGAGAGTTTGTGTACCTGATGATCTTGGCGATGTTGTCAGCAGCCAGCATTGACACCACCTGGCCGTCTATGCGCATGATGGTGTCATTGGGTAAGACTCCTGCGTCATCCGCTGGTGACTCTGTCAACAGAGGAATGAGTCCATGAGTACACATTGTCACAGTCAACTAAGGGTGTGACAGCAGAGAGAGAGAGAGAGAGAGCTGATGGAAACAAGGATACGTTCCCCAAATGAACTGTCATCAATTAAACTGTTTTTATCCTCCAGTCGCCAGTTTTATTTGCTACTCTTTCATAGGGTGAAATCATTCCTGAGAACATATGATATCACCTACATCACACAGGTATCAGGTGGTTAGAAACTGTCATTGTGTAACAAAGACATTACCGTAAAACTTACGTAAACTTACGAAGCCAAAAAGCGAAATGTCTAAATAAAGTATGGCCATTAACTGACCTTAGATCGCTTCCAAGAATAACCCTAAACAGATTCCAGAGTGATGCTAGACTGACCACAGTGTGACCCCAGACTGACCACTCACCTGGTTCTACTGTGTAGATGTGTGCTGGACGTCCACCGGCCACTGTGAAACCAAACCCATCCTCCCCTCGGAGGACCACCAACTGAAAGAGATGACCAGTGGTCAGTTGTAGAACTAACTGTGTTGGTCTGCTCATGATCACCAGGTGGTGCATGTGTCTTACCACAAAGCATTGTGGGATTGCAGCCTATTGTTTCTTGGAAATGGTAGTGATAGTTTGAGAAATTCTCTAATGTATTTATGAGCTGTAAAGTGTTGTGTGTTGTCACTCTGGTGCAGAAGAAGACTAGAATTAAGTGTCCAGTTATTCCTGGTCAGAATTTTGTTTTGCACAAACATTCATTTGGTGCTACAAACTTTGTGAAAAGGCCAAAATGAAATCAGATTTAAATGGACAATTTATTAACTTCAATCTGCCAACAAAGTCGTATTGATGACCACAACCAACCTTGTGTATCTGTCTGACCAGTTGCTTGTCCTTGAGGTCGGAGGTCAGTTGTGGTCCAGTGGCTGATGGACTTCGTGTTGAGCTGTTGATGTCCAGCAGATGTTTGAATCTGCCGACCGACTCGGATAGGAGAAAGTACCAGCCTGATACACCCTGTAGGACCAAGACAGTCACATTGTGTTACAGTCAGCCTGATACACCCTGTAGGACCAACACAGTCACATCTTGTTACAGTCAGCCTGATACACCCTGTAGGACCAACACAGTCACATCATGTTACAGTCAGCCTGATACACCCTGTAGGACCAACACCGTCACATACTGTTACAGTCAGCCTAATACACCCTGTAGGACCAACACAGTCATATCGTCTTACAGTCAGCCTGATACACCATGTAGGACCAACACAGTCACATTGTGTTACAGTCAGCATGATACACCCTGTAGGACCAGCACAGTCACATCATGTTAGTCAGCCTGATACACCCTGTAGGACCAACACAGTCACACCATGTTACACTCAACCTGATACACCCTGTAGAACCAACACAGTCACATCTTGTTACAGTCAGCCTGATACACCCTGTAGGACCAACACAGTCACACCATGTTACACTCAACCTGATACACCCTGTAGAACCAACACAGTCACATCTTGTTACAGCCACCCTCACACACGATGCAGACCAGACAAAGCCACCTTAGGCTAACCAAGAAATGTATCTGCCAACAAACCATCTACAGTATGTTAACCATTCTTGTGTTACTCTGAGGCAGACATAAACCAAGATTAAGCCAGCAACACCGGTCCACTTACATCACTCTTCGTCATGATATTCTTGATTCCAAATGACATGCAGCCGAGAAGTTCACTGTGGCTGGAAGGAAGAGATTGGTAACCTTAGAGTCCTGTCTTTTTATACAATAACTCTAATAGAACTAATTCAAAGATTTATTTTCTAAGGTTACAGATTTATTTACACAAATCAACTGTAGTGAGTCCGCTATATCCTACTTTGTTTGTGTTCAGGGGACATGTGTTAAGGTGAAGCCTTTGTTAATTTCTGAAGTAAGAATTTAGGAAGTGTAGTACTGATAAGAAATTTTGGAATGAACAATTCAATACAAAATAGCAATATTTTCCATAAACACATTCCTTAAGCTCTTTATTTATTTTAGCATTTTTATGGTAATTAAACTATATAATTATATATATATATATATATATATATATATATATATATATATAATATATATATATATCATAAAATGATACACCAGCTATGTTATTTAAAAAAATCAGACAGACAGACAGACATACACATACACATACACACACACACAGACACACACGCACGCGCGCGCACGCACGCACGCACGCACGCACGCACGCACGCACGCACGCACGCACACACACACCACACATGCAAGCACATCCGCACACACAGTATCAATGACAAGCTGAACCGTGAAAGTGTGTACTAACCTGTCAGCAGGCCGATGCCAAAGAGAGATGAGTAACCTCCGTGTGATGTCATCATCCAACAACTCACTACGAGAAACAGGAAGTGACATCACTCAATGAGTAACAATGCAGCAACCAATTACACTTAATGAAACAAATTATTTTAAAATCTATTCAAACAATTAATATCAGTCTGCTGTACTGGTACTAGACATGTCTAACTGAAAACAATATATTTCATTGTTAAAAAACTATGAATGCAATATTTAACACTGTATGATATAGTTGCGAACTGGAATTGGGCACCACTGTAAATGGTAAAATAATTTACTCACAATGAAAACTTCTCGTCAAAGATTGGTTGTGGAGAGTTGCGCACAATCTGTGTCTTACATCTCGTTCTCTTTGTCTCATCAGGAGCCAATGACAACTGAAAACACAATCACATCATATATGAGTAATCTCCACTCACACCAGGAGCACCTTTCACTTTCGTAATTGTGATGTATTTACATGTATGTACGCTATGTTGAGCTCTACGAAGTTGTGACACTAGATGTAGGACACTAGATATGAATATGCATGGTGCTGAATATGCAGAAAGACGTGTGATGCGGGAGACTGGGAGCATGTGAGGGAGGTTGCAATTATGGCGTGTTAGAGCGGAGACCTGTACTTGATTGAGTAAATCTAATCGAACTTCATCGACGTGTCTGTATCATTATATACACTACAGTAATCACCACATCAAAGCTGAACAATTTCTTCGAAGTGTTTTTATCACTTCCAAGCATCTGTGAAATGTAGTGTTACCTATCCAATACAAATGAAAGTAATATTACTCAAGTGTCGTAAATAAATATTTCTTCACGCTATGTTCAGGTAATTCTCATTTGACTTAGAAAGGAAAATTGAGGTCGTTCACATATGAAATGGGATGGTGCTGTCAATCCCATATAACCATAATCACACATAATGTGTGCACGATTGAACTGTTACTGCATTTTTTTATAACAATAGAAATAATGGACAACAGTATTTATTTTCCAAATATATGGGAATAGCTAAATATTTGTGATAATTGATAATTAAATAAGACTTGCTTCATGGCTGTTTAAATCCTTGTAGCTTCTACTGACAAAGACACTACAGCAGTATATTTCCCTTTACATGGCTTCAAAATAAACCAGCAGAATCACAGATTATATCAACTTAATCCAATTAACAACAATAAGTTGACAAATAAACAAAGGTGAAAGATTAATTCACTTACTTTCACAAACACTTCATCAGAGGAACAGACGAGATGTCGCGCTTGAACGACTGCAGGACGAGAAACCAATTACTGTCAATTACTTTCTCAAACACCCTCCGCCCTACCTCTACACCAACTGAGAGTAATTGCAGTTGTTCTTAATTGTTTTCAGTAACTCATCAGTCGGGTCAAAATCACAGCAACTGGCTACAGAAATATACACAAATATTAGATACAATTACATCTACAGACCATCTTAAACTAACTTTGTCTTAAGCTTCAACAGACTACACTGCATGTTCTACTAAAATGGAGAAATACTGAACAAAATTAAAACCTGCCTCAGCGGGCACCAGTCCACAACTGCATATACTTTCACTGTCACTTTTGAAAATTCCAAATAACTGCTTATTATAGTGAGTATCCATGTCATGAAACTCTCCATAATGACAACTTGTCTACAATTGTTATATTGCACAGCCTGATGGTGACTGTTACAGACACGTTTTTACTGTACTTCATAGTAATGAACTACAAAAACCTTCCTGAAACTATACATTTAAGAATAATTTTAGTAAACATGCAACACCAACAACTACTAATGACAGCTATTAATATTAGTTGAGAATTCCAAGCTTATTCTAACTTTATATTCACAGCTTTGACAGAAACATATATACTGTATGATTCAGAAGTCTGGTTATTTCCAGTTTATATAAATCATTTGCTCGATGAGATGGTGATTCGTCAGGAATCATTACAGCCAAACTGTATTGTCACTAAACAAGTTCTCCCAGCATGCAACAGCTCACCGTGAATTGTAAGCAGACCACTGTTGACGTAGATTGAGATCCTCAGTTGTCCTGCAAGAAATATGACCATCATAAATACAGTCACTGTATGACATTGATTGCTATTTTAACGATGCCTTTTCTCAAATTAAATGTGACAAACTGTGCCAAAATGGCCACTTGCCAATAAGAAACATCTGTCTGTGGAGCTCAGCAAATGGAGTTGTAACTATGCTGAGGCCTTTCAACAGAATAGCTACGTCTTCCGTCACATACTGATACATTCAAATGTTAGGTTGGCATGTACAACTGACTTGTTTTGTTTTTCTGGGAGAAAACAGGTTAGGTTGGATAGGGAACCAAGTAATTTGAATACTGAATTTTTTGTATTATATTGTTTTCATGAAGACATCACCTTCAATTTCATTAAAATATGTCAAAACATATTTCTAGTAAGATATTGGGTTAAATGGCAAAAATTAATAAAGTATAAATGGAAATAAAAATATTATTATGACAGACCCTACAATAAATTACATTTAATATACATTTCTAGTGACACAATGTTTTTCACCGTACACAGATTTCACTGAACATCTCGTTACAAAGTAGTAGAGGTGTACATTGTGTACAGACAGGGATATCTCTATAATAGAATCACGACAACTGCTTAGAGTTTCCTGATACACAAAATAATCCTTCATATATACACTCTACATATAGGCAGATAGTTGCCATATAATTATTACATTTGATATAACCATCATTAAAACGCCAACACCATTATTTCCACATGATCGACCTGGATCATTTGTGGTACAACTACGATGTGCGCAGACACGCACAAGGTTGTTCGGTGAAATATTTATGAATCAACAACTGCAGCCGTTGACAAATTACACCTAATTGCGCTGTGTAGCACATTTTCTCACAGGATGTCAAACAGCTGGGTTGAGAGGTGAGAGGTCACACAATCAACACAGGCTGTTGACAATGTGAGCATAGTGTACAGTGAAGAAGACTGACCCATCATTCTGCATTGTGTTTAACTGGTATGATAACATTTGTCAGTAGAATTGTCAACATGTTTACAGGACGTCAAACATAACACAACTCTGAATAAATACAGAGCAAACAGTTAATTGTCATGCCTGCATTGTTATAGGTAACTAGCAGTGCCCACTGGTTATTAATCTGTGATAACTGTTATTAAACACTAGCCTACAAACTACCACAAAGTACAATGCCATGGTTAATTGCAACTTCCCACAAAGTAGACCAAGGGTTAATCTCGCCTAAAGAGAGAGGATTGTCTCCCTGGCAAAGTGCCATACAATTAAAACCTAATGAGTAAATTAATGACCAAACCAATCACTGTGGAAATTCAACTGTGGAAAATCACTGTATATTCTTTACATAAATTTACTAGCTATGACCACTGCTGGCTGTAATGAAATTGGACACCAGCACAAAGACCTTCATGGGAAAATATATAATAGTTTAAAAAAAAGAGATTTGTATTCTCTATGCATTGTGAAAAGCAAAGCTCATTTGTCCAAATGACAACAATAAATTAACAACCTACAAATGATATGTCATGAACATTGTATAAAACTTAACATCAGTGATACGAGGCAGAAGAGTCATATTTAGATCAAACCGTTCATCGTACCAACAGCACCAATTCCTTTTATTGCAATGTTTCTTATAAACTATTTTCATATAATTGCAACAACAAACCCACTGAAAAGGACTGAATCGGTATAAACAAATAATAAACACCACTGTGCCAATACACTCAATCATTGTAGACTTAATAGGAAGACACAAGCCAACTGTATAAATAAAAATATTAAATATAACTAATAATAGCTCTTAATATTAACAAAAGCATCAATCAGAGACATAAGTGCTTTATGAAATGGTTTTTCATAAATATAAACAAGTCACCTTAAACAGTGTCATCAGTTAGTGAGACTATCTGTGGATGAACAGATTTTATTTTCATTATGATTAAGATGTTGGACTTGTGTAAACACTACCTGAAGTATCATTGCAGAGACTGAAGTGTTTTATAAACCATTTAGACAGAAATATAAACACATAACTTTGAAGAGAGTCACAAGATCAATAATATCTCGAAAGCTAAGATGAGAGATTTGTTTGTTCCAAGTGACATCAATTGGCCCGAGTTATTGTCATATTCAAGTGCTAGATGTATTGTCATAATCCAACGTTTGATGTATTGTCACAATCAAGGGCTAGATGGGTAAGATGACAAGAACACAATAAAAATGTCATTTAGAAGCAATCGTTTAACTGGCTGTCACATGGAGGGAGAGTTAAAGGCAGAGGTGGTGTAGAGGCAAAGTAAGAGGAAAGGAAAGAGTTGGAGGAAGGGAGAAAGATAGAGAAATGAGATAGGAGGGGAGGCGAGGCGAGGCGAGGCGAGGCGAGGCGAGGCGAGGCGAGGCGAGGCGAGGCGAGGCGAGGCGAGGAGAGGAGAGGAGAGGAGAGGAGAGGAGAGGAGAGGAGAGGAGAGGAGAGGAGAGGAGAGGAGAGGAGAGGAGAGGAGAGGAGAGGAGAGGAGAGGAGAGGAGAGGAGAGGAGAGGAGAGGAGAGGAGAGGAGAGGAGAGGAGAGGAGAGGAGAGGAGAGGAGAGGAGAGGAGAGGAGAGGAGAGGAGAGGAGAGGAGAGGAGAGGAGAGGAGAGGAGAGGAGAGGAGAGGAGAGGAGAGGAGAGGAGAGGAGAGGAGAGGAGAGGAGAGGAGAGGAGAGGAGAGGAGAGGAGAGGAGAGGAGAGGAGAGGAGAGGAGAGGAGAGGAGAGGAGAGGAGAGGAGAGGAGAGGAGAGGAGAGGAGAGGAGAGGAGAGGAGAGGAGAGGAGAGGAGAGGAGAGGAGAGGAGAGGAGAGGAGAGGAGAGGAGAGGAGAGGAGAGGAGAGAATACAGAAATGACAGAATAGAAAGTCAATCTGTTGGGAGAGCACGACAATGAGAAGAGCTGGTGTAGAGAAGAATACAATTTGTGGGCAACAGATGATTATAGAAACATATCTACCAAGTGACACAACACCTCATGGCTGACAGCCAAGAAGAGAAGCCACAGCTGACTGCAGTACTCTGCCCTCTAAGCACCCACCTTCATAGGCCTGGTACATGGTGGGCAGACTGGACGCAGCACTGGGGGGCCGCGGCACTTTCTCACAGAACTCCAGCATCTGAGCCTGCTCCCTCCGGCCACAGGTCCGGCCGCTGCTGACCGAGTTGCTGACCGAGTCTCTGGTCAGTCGCTGGTCTGCAACAGTCCACCACAGCTACAGCCTAACTCATTCACATAGGTATGTTTACTTGGCCACAGTTTAATGTTGTTAGCACAGGAGAGATGTGACAGAGCATCCAGTGACTCAAACTGATGGAGACACTGGCCACTACTCCCAGGCAGACCTGGTCAATTGGACACCATCTCAACTCCTCTAGGAAGTATTCAGCTATGTCATATTTATTGAGAGAAGAGTAATTGTACATCAGTTTCCAGCAGTGTCTATATGCAGGTACTTCTGAGTGAATTGTGGCAATGTTGAATGGATAATCTTGGTAAAGGGTTGAAATATCAGCGGCATTTGGCTATATTGGCAAATGAATGAGAAGGTGCCATAGGACCTGTAAGTGGGTCACGATACATGGCGTGACTCCACGCGATTGGAGCTTATTGGGGACTAAGTGAAACAATTGGGGACTGGACACAAGAATAATATTCTAACGATGGATAACAGCTGTAGCTTCCGACTGATGAATACTAGGAAAATCAGGTCATAATTATCTTGTGTTATACGTTTCTTATCTTAAATGTCCGATTTACTATTGGGTTTATCATACTATATAATAGACACATAGTGATTTACGCAGTGCAGATAATAGACACGATGTTAGGCCATATATGTCTTTTACGGGATTTGCATTTTACATAGCTGTATGTTGTGGTTTCGATAAGCACATATATCTGACAAGTTGTCTAAATGCACATAATCATAACACATGTATGCGTTTGCCTCAAACAGGTTGTACTGCACGAAAAAAGGCACTCTTCGTTATTAGTCAAGATCACCAAACACAAGTACTTGCTGCTATTGCCATGGCAACCATAGCTTTATCTAGAGACCCGTCCACCCGTCATTTGGACGGGTAAAAACGAATATGGACGGGTAGAAATATGGAGGACGGGTAAAAAAATAAGGAGCAAAAAAAAAGGTCTTCCAAAACCATAGATATTGTTAGTTATGCCTTGAAAGTGTGTGTAAATGGTGTCAAATGTGTGTTTGTAGCCAATTTTTTTTTTTTTGTAAACTAGCTTAACAGTTAACATCAACGTGTCCACCAAAACATGTGACAGGCAAACCAAAACATGTGACTGGCAATAATTTGATCCTGTATAAAGCCCTGATGGCAACCACCATAATAATCGATTAAAATTCATGATTTCCATGATCATTGTTACTGGCAAAGTGTTCCACTGCTTCTGCTTGTAATAATCCTTCAGACAATATAACTGAATACGCTATTTGGGAACAGTTCGATTATTACAACCAAAAACAAAACGAAGTCCTATATGTTAACATGGAGAATATGGACATCCTGCCCCCAACTGCCCCCAACCTCGTTTTTGCGCGCGAGACTTACACGCCCCATTAGCCCACTATTGATATCTGTAGTCCCTATGGGAATACTGGCACAGGGTGCTCATGTGCCTGCGTCCTTACATATATACAAATATATATATATATATATATATATATATATATTGATGTATTTAATACATATACAAAAGTGTGTTTGCATGCATGCACTTTGCATGCATGACAGTCTGATGAAATTACTGAAAATATCCATTTTTACATATCAAAGTACAACAATGCACAATAATTGACTAGCCAATGTGTGCCTGCATTGTGTGACAATCACTCGAGTGCTTACAAAGTTCCTCAATAAACCCACATCAATGATGCAATGATTGATGATGTGATTTTCAAGACAATGGAGGCTGGTGGCGGCCATTCTTGCATTCTCATTTCCTCTGCCTCTTCCTGATGTAATCAACAGCTCTACTGAGAGCCAATAACAAGAGATGAGTTGGTGGATGACATAACCACTGAGGCACCTCCACCCTGTCTATCTCTGCCACACTCCAGTCTCCCCTGGGTGTTACATAAGGCTGCTTACCAATGATGTCATTCAGTCGGCTAATCAGCTGTGTCCAGTCAAACACTGCTGACCACTATGTAATATCATATAATTAAGGCCAACACCTTGTGCTAGACCAGGGATTAATTTTCTCTTGCAATAGGACAACAGGAGTATATATACTAGGCAATGCCACCTGCTGTGTAGTTATTGTCCAGGAACCACAGGTAACAGACGGTTAATAGTAAATTCATATAAGCTGTTGCTATATATAGATAAAGTGAAATAATATGTGATAATAAATTATGCGCAATATCAAAACCATTATGACTGAGCCAAGACAGCAGGGGCTCCCAGTGTAACCCATTGGGTCTGTGGTTATTAATACACCTATATAATATTACTACCTATATATATATATATATATATTATATATATATACAGCATTCAAAATTCTGCTTGCCTGCGACAACTAGATTTGCCACAGGATAAGCGAAATTCTGTTTTTTGAGCCAGCACTGTTCTCAGCTCAACCTATGTAATGTATATATGCCAAACATTTCACATATTTGCTGCAGTTTAAGTTATTTTAAAACAAAATCACACTATGTCAGACCGTTTGTTTCTTGGGGTGATTAGCATGACAGATAAGCACCAACTAGCATGACAGATATATTACAAACCACCTCAACTTCATCTAACTGGACTTTAAAATTCTTTGAAACCTCCTCGTTACCATGTTATTCTCCACCAGGCAGAAGAGATCCATTGCTGACAACCACCCTAGCATCTATTTAACTCCAACTGACACATGCGCTTTATCAATTTCATGGGGGTTTTAACGGTCGTGTTGTAACTGCTGGTTTTGTCCGTTAAATCTTGGCGCCATTTCTAAGTGATATGTATCAATAACTCCTTGCATTTGTTTGCTGCCACGACTGTATTCCGCCTTGTCATTTTGGATCTTTTCATGCCATTGGAAGCTCTGACAGCAAGACATGATTATGTGTAATGGATATGTCAACTGCTGTAACTGATCCACCGTATTTACAACACAAACATATCTGCCAACAACTGTGCATTTAGAGCCTGGCTATTAGCCACTTTGATGACACATGCAAAGACGACTGGCATTGATGACACGTGCTTAGGAAAACTGAAGCAAATACCTAAAACAATCAGAGTAATGTTTTGCAAAAGTTAGTACAGTGTGAAATGTACACATGTATGTATACAACAGACAGAATGAATCTCATAAATAAATGAAATGCAGCAAATAGCAATGCAGAAAACAGACGTGGGACACATGTTTTATTTCTAGGTTGTTTAACTTTATAAAAATCTATTTTTCTTAACATTTTATTCATTATACAAATATATATATATATATATATATATATATATATAATATATCATGAAAAATGTGCATATATAGAGTAATATAGCCAAGTTAAATTAAGCATTATGGAATGGCTATCACCAGATAACTCTTGCAATACTGTCATATGCAATATTTACAATACACTACACACATAAATGATTTGTTTGGCAAAGTATGAAGACTGCACTTTACACAAAAGCAGGTTCTCCAGGAAAATTCATGGCCACAAAATTGAAGCATGTTTATGTTACGATAACATTATTTGACAGTACAAACATGGTACATGTATCTTAATATTTTCTCTGTGAGTCAGCAGTTCTTAGAAACCAATGGAGGTATTACATGAGCCAGTGAGGAAATATTCAACCACAAATATCTGGACAAAGGAACGTTTATCACCACCTCTTGTTGACAACTGCAAAACACACCAGCCGTGTAGTCTTATGACGCATATTAAATCAACGGTGCGTAAGGTTGAAGAACGTCAAAAATGTTGACAACCAAACCTCACAACAGGCTGAACTTTTGACTGCAGTTCTGGCAAGCTTGGACACATCTGCATGTGTGTACAATCTTAGAATAAATCAGCAAATTGATTAACAGCTTGCCCACGGTCCTAACGACACCCAGCACTGGTGGGTGGGTGGGTTTTTATCCGCACTGCCAAGATAATCTTGTTGATCAATGTTTCAATATGTTTAACTGCAACTTCAATGATTGTTGATCAAATCAATAACAGGGACAATTTGCAGGCATTACGAGCACGGCCCCACGCGCTGCCTAGTGCCTACACTACATTCAGCCTGCTTACATTAGTGATACAATGACTGATTGACTTTTTGTGCCACGCTGCTTGGGTAGGAACAAATCACACAGGTGGATTAAGTCTGAGAGGCATAATGGGCTTAGTTAATTTCCGTAGTAGGCCGGCATTCTCACGGCAAGTTTACAATTAATCACAGCACATGATCAAGGCATTGTGTGCAGTGTAGAGGCAAGGAGAGGGTTAAACTAATACTCCAAACAACGCTGCGGTGTGTCTGATTTATGCAACTTAATGTTCCGGGGACTGTACATATTTGCAGAAAAGTTGCGCTCACTCTCTCGTTTGTGGTCAGAGCAAATATCACCAAGCAAAGATAACAAACTGCACAATATTGGTAACTCAGAGGGACTACATTGACCGCAGACACGCAGACATGACACAGTGGATAATAATACCATCTTGACAGTCACGACATTATACCTGTGGTTATTTTATCCTGACAATGTGAAAATTCTACCATGCATCGCAAAAGCTTAGCTAATAGATGCATCAAAACAAAATCAATACACAATATTTATTATATTTATTTGTACTCAAAACAAATAGATTCAACAAATGTTTGATGTAGCAATTAACGTGAATTATACTGGTGCGATCAACAATCAATTAACTATGGTTAGCAAAGTAACCAGCAAGTTTGTAACCGTGTTTTGTGCTCTTTGACCCAGGTGTACTTGTGCTCATAGAATTAATCCTACATGTGTGTACATAGATGTACATTACTTTAGGAATTTCAATGCATAATTTTGTTAACAATTTTTTTTATCAGTGTAATGTATACATTGGTGTTATCAATAATTTTACCACTGGTAGTAACTAATCTCAGAGAAACTTTCTTACAGTTTACTTGTAATTAATAGAAGGGCTATAACATTTGTCAATTTTATTTACCGGGTACTTACAATTTATAACAATTGTTCTAATACATAAAGTATTTATTTATATAATTTTGTTATTGTTTTAGTAATCTCTTTTATTTTAAATCTTGATCAACACAATGCTGTTCATGCCACTAAATTATTGTATAAGAAACATGTTGACATCAGCTTTTTCTTCAAAAGTTATTATCTTCAAATTCAAATGCTTCATCGTTTCTTGTCTCATGAACTGATGGATAATGCATCAAGATATATGAGAAGCCAACGTATATGGGAAGAACCCTGTAGTTTCCCAAGGCATTTATATCACTCTACGGAGGAAGACGTTCTTCCCTTGACAGCAGCTACAACTGACACTTGAGATCTGGGAAGAGTCTTGAAGGACATCAAGACATTGATATCACTCTATTGACAATAGGGGGGGGGGGGGGGGGGGGTGGATGACAGAAGAAGACATCCCCAGTGCTAGTCTTGGCACCAGACAAGGCACCAGAACTTTATGACTCCCTTGTAGTTGTATATACCATATATACATGTCTGGACAAGACACCAATCACACACTTACTCCCTCTAATTATTTTGCACTCAGATCATATCTGTCGGTAGATTAGCGAGCAACAACTTACTGAGCAGGCAATTTGGCGACTTGATTATGTACACAGAACCTGTGTTATGGATGACAGGTGCAGTCTACCTGCCTTTCACATGGCGTGGCATGTGTGTTACACACCCACAGGCATGCCATGCCGTATTTATCAGTGGCATCTACCTTGAATTTACGGCTCACTCTGAAGTCGAGAGAATAATTAGATGATCTCTTCAGTTTAGCCGAGATACTAAAACCTGTAGTTTACTAGCGATGTCTACAGCTGGTGTCTAGGCATATAATATTAACAATGGACTGTTTCTAAACATTGCCACACTGACAGCAATGTGGGCGGCCCATCTCATCAGCCTTGATCAGCTGTGTTTGTTTTAGGAGTCAAATTTTTTCTGTCCCAGCCTATTACTGTAGAGCGCAGTGGCTCAGGGGTAGAGCTTCGGACTCTCGACTACGAGAACCCGGGTTCGAATCCTGTGCTGCAGTGTTAAAACCTTGGGCAAGTTTTTTCACTCTACATTTCTCCAGTTCACTCAGCTGTATAAATGAGTATCTGACTATAGACAGTGGTGGATATGTGTATGAGCAGCCTTCGCGCATTAATAGTAGCATATGGTTGGATGCTTCCCAGAGAAGCTGAGATGGTGTCTGAGTGAACAGGTCTGTCAGGGAAGTAAAGTGTAAAGCGCTTTGAACGGTCCTGAGGAGTGGATACTGCGCTATATAAGAACTTGCCTTTACTACCTGAAGCCTGAGATGCCAGTCAGATAGTTCCCCAACTTTTTAACATATAAACTAAATAGACCATATAAAGATGTTTCTCTCAGTTCAACAATGACACATAATTTATTAATGAAAAACGTAACTGTACGCCAAAATCTATGATAAAACAATAATTTGAAAACAAAATATGTGATGAACAAGGCTTTTTTTAAATCAGGCACTCAATATCCTTGTATCACCACTATTATTCAACTGGGAAATCTGGTAGAGTAAGCATGGCCATAAACATAATATGTGCACATTATCTCATAATACATTTGGAGAACAGTGTCATAGACAGACAATAACAATCATTGTAGCAATATATTATATTTTACTACTGAAATAATAGCTGAATCTGAATGGGACATGTCCAAGTCTTATCATGTCATGTCCACTTAATAACATACAGCTGTACATGCTTTTATGTACAAATGTTTTGCAAATTATGATTTCATAAAAATCACCATAATTTGTGATAGTTTTAAATTTTAGTGTATTATTATAAATGAATGTCCTGCATTTCATAACATAGCAAACTTAATATGTGGTTGGACGCATTCAATTATTCAAGGTCACCTTCCTCAGTATCAAGGACATCATCGGTGTCGTCATAACCACACAGAGAGCGAACCAATTTGTGAAGCCGCTGTTGGTTACGTGAACAATCCAATAAGTACTATATTTTATATCGCTAAATTTCATTAGTAATGTAAATGTAATTTAGAAATTTACAAACTGACAAGGTGCAAAACAAATGTTGACCATGTTATAACTATAAACACTTCCACGAGGCAGTAATAATGTCACAGTATGCCACACACAGAGAAATAATTTATCAAGAATAATGCGGCATCAGTAAGTGCATGTGAAGTTTTGTGAACTTGGCACAACAACTCAACAAGCCAGTTAGGAAGTGCCAAGGACAACACTTGTGGGAACACCGGACTGCCCGGACAATGACCATCTGGGTCACCTGGACCGGTCAAACAACATGTCCAGTCTCACCAGGCAGATGGTCAGTGTGTCCTTCTCACAAGTTATTTGTCCACTGGTTATTAAAAGCCACTGATTGGTGTCTGGCCAGCAGGTGGCAGTGGACAGACACACAGTGGACAGAGCACTGGACTCTCAATTAACAGAGTCCAGGTTCAATGATGTGCTGCTGTGTCAAAGCCTAGTTTATTTACTCAACATGGCTGTATGAATGACTACCTGGCTATAGACAGTAGTGGATATGTGTATGAATATTCCTTGTGCATTAATAGTGTTCTGACAGAAAGCTCTCCGGGAAGTATTCAGGTCTGACACAGAGTATTTTTAAAGCGCCTTAAACCAATCTAAGGACTGGATACTGTGTCAAATAAGCTCTTACCTAAGTTACTTAGATGTTCTACAAAGACAAGAACATGTCAATTCAGACTCACTTATTGATCAATTAACAACACAATTCTATTCTGCCACTTATGAATATGGGTGAGAAAAGAAAGACACTTATTATTTGGTTCTTCTATGCTGAAGCATCATCCAGTGACAGACTAATGTGTGTGAGAAAAGAAAGACACTTATTATTTGGTTCTTCTATGCTGAAGCATCATCCAGTGACAGACTGATCAAAGTGCCCGATACTTTACTCCCTGGCAAACAGTAACTTGAATGGCCCATGGATACCCCCTCCCATAAGTTCAATAAATCAGATGGAATATGTGTATATATCTAAATGCAGTATAAAACATAGATCTGTGTCTTTTGAAAGGATGTGTTCTATTCTAATTAACTTGTTGAGGTAACCATGACCTATGGACTCAACAGCTATACACAGCAGTGTCATTGAGACAGGTTATTGCAGTGTCTACTTGTCCCACAGCTTGAAGCATGGGAACCAACGGGAGTCTACCTGGGCAGGGAATGATGCCAGGCGACTGTTTCACTTCGGCAAAGAGCTCTTAAGGAAAACTCAACTTTATAACCAAAATTCGTTGTTAAATTAAATGATTTTTTCAAAATGCAAATATCCATTGCCGTATTACAGAGGACACTATTTCCATGACACACCAGTTGGCAACATTGTCCTGCTGGCGCTTTGTGGAATTGATAGTTTTCAGGCATTCAACATCATTGTTATGTATCAAAATTTATTTTAATGTAGAAAATTGAATTTAGGAGCTCTTAACAACGTTAGTGAAATGGTCGACTGGGCCTGGAAATGATCCTATCCCAGTTATGGCTTAAAATAATGATCTCATCAAACACTATCACACTGACCTTGACCTTGTGGATATGTTTCTTGACTGTCTCCGGATGCTCCGCTAGGGTATTCCTGATCGCATCGCAGAACGCCATTCATCGAACTCATGCTTGATGAATCTGCCACTATGAGGCGCTGTTTGCCTATTGTCTTTACATCGTCGGTTCTGGCGCCGTGGCGTCGCCAACCACACAACATGGTGCACACAGCTGTAGGAAACATAAACACCAGCGTCAGGGGCAATGTTCAAACTTGACGCACCAGTGTAGACACTAGGCAACAGACATGTGCTTCCACATTACAGGTCAAGGCTGGGTCATGCTGATTATTGAGGGTTGACTCAAATATGTTGGAATTTTGGGGTGTCATGTAATTGAGTAATTTGCATAAAGAGAGAAATACGCAGGCCTTTGTGAAAAACAGGTCCTCTAATGCTCATTCTCTGAAAACATGTTTGGCAACATAACACCTCTTGTTCTATGAAAAGCACAATTTTTTTACATTTATTATTTTTTTGCTGAGACTTTAATAATAATAATAATAATTAATGTATATACATTGCTATATTTCAGGATATCAAAACCTGTTTCAATTAATACCTGTCAAACACAACACTGTTAAGACATAATCACTACAATATATACTAACTAAATCAGTTTCTATAAAATCAGGATTACTAAAGGATAACTACTCCAAGATTTATGAGCTCACCCTAAATAGGCACAACAAATGACACTAGGTAATAGGCATTCAATGCTTGTGACACACAAGGGAGCTGTTATGTAGGGTAAATAACCCTCCATAAACACACCACAGGTCACACCCCAGGGGCAGAAATTACATTGTCAGCCACTCATGGTGTGAATAGCTTAGGGCCTGAGGCATCAATGTCTTTATCCTGTGTAACACCTGCTGAGCCCCACACAGGACTCAGTGACAACACACCATTCAAACACACCTACTGATAGAAATGAACTCAACTGGTTACCCTACTAGCCAACCTGGGGTGGAATTGTATTGCTTATGTCATCATTGTATGGTGCAGTTGGTTTCATGGGAAACATGTTACACAATGTTACCACTTGTAGAATCGGATACAGTGAACTGAACATTTAAGTCCTAAAAAACGATGGTTGAACTAAGTTCACTGAACATATTTTGCTAGTTATAAATAAATTGTGTATCTGCCACTATCTGGAGCTGTTAGTTTATTGGTTGGTGTATCTAGAGCTTCAGCTAACAGCTTCTATTGCCATAGAAAACTTCCCTTGCGTCTTCATGTTCTAGTCACAGTTCAGTACTGTCATTAGCCAAGAAAGGTCTACTTTCCCAGGCATGCAGCAGTATATGAAATATTACTATACAAAAATTATGTTCTTGAATCATAGCTTGGGATTGGAAATGATAATGGTTGTAATGTATCTGAAAAGTACAGTTTACACGCACGCACGCACGCACGCACGCACGCACGCACACACACACACACACACACACACCACATATATGTACACATCAGTGAAATTCGGCAGGATATTATTTTGTGAGTAAACAGTGTTAGTTATTGCAAGTCAGGTGTTACAGACTCACGGTTGGCCCAAAGACATACATGTGCACATCATAGCTTTATGCAGAGACCCATCCACCCGTCATTTGGATGGGTAAAATCTTTTTTTGGGCAGGTAGAGTTATGGATGGACGGGTAAAAAATTATTAAGCAAAAACGTCTTCCAAAACCATAGATAGTGTCAGTTATGCCTTCAAAGCGAGTGTCAATGTGTGTTTGTAGTCCATTTCAAGTCATAAAACGCATTTCACGTTTCTCAACTTATGGCTTAACAGTTAACATCCACATATCCATCAAAAATCAATGGTACACCTTTCATGTTGCTTCCTCTTATATTCAACTCTGTAAAATTTTTATTCATAACATAACTGATAGATCTACATCTATAGCTCTCTTTAACACAGACAGATATATGAGTTTCAAGGTGCTTATCTCCGTGAATTCTAATATTTTGGTTTGGTGGCTAGATATGCCTACTGCTTAGGCATCAGTATTTCAGACCCATTTAGTTTTTAGTGACCCTAAATTTGCAGCTGAAGTTTTGAGGAGACTGAAACTTAGTTGAGACGAATGCCTCGGTGAGCTTCCCTAACTTATAACCAATTTCAATGCCTAATCTTAAAAAATCATCAACTTATGACGACAACAACAGAACAACATGGTTAAAAACCTTGTTGACCATGTTACAAAGCAGCACAGGAATAAAGTACCAGTAGTTGTAGGTTGAATGTCATTCCCTGTAAGCCCTACAGGCTGGACAGTGTGAGAAGGTATAGAGACATTCACAAAATCACACAAAGCCATAACATAATGGCGCCAAATGTCAATAAAATATTAATGCCATAATAATGGAGCTCTGTTTTTGCATGGATGCTATCAATGTCAGTTTAACAATGACATTGTCTGGTATCTGATAAATCAAGAATAGGCTGGTCAATAGGCAATTTACATCAAAGACAAAGGCAATGGTTAGACTCTCCATATCAAAGCATGTGGCAACTTAGCCTAGGCACCCCTTAAAACAAGCATGAAGGAAATTTAGCAGCCCTGTAACAGACAACACGCATGTAGTCAGCGACTCACACAGAAAGTAAGGAAGATAGTCTACGGCTGAGATGGAAGAAGAAGATGATGAGGGACCTGACAAGTTCAGGGAGAGTGAAGGACGAAAAGAATGAGCTAGCCCTGGGGCGGGGGGGGGGGAGGTCAGTGTAGACAAGCAATTCATTTCTGGAAATAAATAACAGCGCGTTGTCTGGCATTGTCGTACTTGATTGTCACCCATGTTACACATACCGTGTAGACTATAAAGTAGTATACTAAGTATAACTATAGGACAGGACTGAGGGAGGAGACCAACAGATCATTGACATTGTCATGATTGTGGTTTGTCCTCACGCAACTCCAGCTTGTTGGCTTTGCCTTTGCCTTGGGTGGCAGCCTTGTTAAACTGTCAGACACAGAGCTAACAGACAAAGTCAAAGACAAAAGCTAATCATCTCACGAAGACAACACTCACGTTTGACAGGTCGACGTTTATCGGCTGCGTCCTCCCAAAATCCAGTTCTACGCAAGAAGCGTCTGTGCGCTCATAATCACCCGGTCTGACTAAAATCACAACACAACACGACTACGAAATCCAAATCGGTCGCTTTGCCTGGTCGCCGTGTCTTGAACAATCCGTGAGCACAATCGAACGAACAGTGACGGATTTATTGCTATCCGATTGGTATTTGTCCAATTGTGCGAGCGTCGACAAAGCCGCTTTTCTAGTAGCCGAGTATCGAACGCTTCGCTGCACGCACAAACTGCTCAAGTGAACGAGACCCACTCGCTGATTGGCGGCTATTTGCATAATGACATCAATAGCCGAGCTGGCAGGTTGCGTCAACGACGCCGACAGATGGCAGGGGTTCAATTCACGCGAGACAATTCAGTGGTTATGTATCTCAATCTCCGACTACTTATTTCAGCGCCTATGAGGTTATCAGAGATAATGTGAACAATATCGGCAGTTGGAATACGCAACCGTACACACAGTGCTTTCGTGCAGCCGCCGATGGCTATATAACTATAAGCCTACTGTCTTAGCTTAGTCTTAGACTTAGTTAGGAGGACCTTACATCCTCACTCACGGTCAGCACTGCTATTAGGTAATAGCACCGTTTGACACGACAGCTGGCTTTACCCAGGCCAGGGCGACCATAACCCTAGTAATAGCCCCCACCCCACGGTAATCACAAGTCAACATTTGTGAATGCTAATTAGCCCATTTTCACTTGCTTCCTCTCACATATCCCTACCCATTCGCTCTCCCTCGATCGCCCTCATACAGTTGCCCCTCTCAATCGCACTCTTTCAGTCAGCCTCATTTACTAGCTAGCGCCCTCTCACTGGCCACCTCTTACGTAGAATGCCGTGGTTCATGGATAGAGCTACGGAATCTCGACCAAAAAAACAAAAACAAAATCCGGACTCGAATCCTATGCTGCTGTTTGAAATCTTGGGAATTTTTTTACTCTACATTGGCATTTCTTCAGTTCACTCAGCTGTTCACTCTGGCTATAGAAAGTGGTGGATATTTGTACACAGTCACAGGCAACCTTCGCGCATTAATTGCAGCGTGGCTGGATGCCTCCCAAATTCAGACATGTTAAGTCTCCCGCTTTACGCGGCAGCCTCCCGCTTTTCGCACCCATCTCCCGCCCTCCCGTTTATGATTCGTCCTCCAGTTTCTAATTTGTTAACCTCCCATAATGCCCTTTTTATAAATAAATATATCCGCGGTTTACATCGTTGTGGAAGCGCTCCAAAATCGCTACTCTATTTCACTTTCAGTCAACCGAAGAGCGTAACACTAACAGGCATTTTAATTGGGCGGAGCAATCACGTGGATCGACATGGCGCCAGCGAAGCCAAAAGCGTATTCAAAACCGGCAGCTCGTTTTACTTCGAAGAAGAAGAAATATGCCTCAAAGTTTTTCCAAGCGTGGGTCGACGATCTGCACTGGACCAGAAGAAGTGACCGAGGGTTGTCACATGTATGCGTTTTGCCGGATATGCAACTCGCATTTTAGCGTAGTCTCGCTTAACCGACTGTCGGTCGGCTGCGGAACTACGCCGAGAAGACAGTCTGGTTACATTAACGGCTTTTGTTTGGGTAGCAGCCGTGATCTATAAAATGCTGCCACCTCACGGACACTGCCGTAATATATATTTTTATAAACAACTGCAAAATTGTATTTCTTTTTATTTTGTGTTAATATAAGTTTAATTTTGAATAGTTTTTATAATACAGCATTATTTGATCAAAAGGTTTCCTTATTTAATGTGTATGCTATCCGTGTCGGGCTAGACAATGCTGCCACCTCACGGATACTGGTTAATCCTGCCGTAATTCTTATTTTATAAACTACGGTAAATTTGAATTTTTGCTTACTTTTGTGTTAATATAAGTTCAATGGTGAATACTTTTCATATGATATTATTATCTTGTAAAACTATATCGTTATTTAAATTTTTATTTCATAGTTGGCCTGAGAGCCAATCAGCGTCTCTACCCTAATCTGGGGTAAGGCTGCCCGGATGTAGAAACTTAAGCCCATATACTGTCCCAGGCGGAGTTGAGGGGGCTTAAAAGTGCTGCCACCTCACGGAGTCTGGGTAACCGAGGCTAATTTTAGCGTAGTCTCGCTTAACCGACTGTCGGTCGGCTGTGGAACTACGCCGAGAAGACAGTCTGGTGTGTGTCTCGGCTTTTGAATGTTTATCACCGTGATCTATACAATGCTGCCACCCCACGGACACTGCCGTCCTGTCCTGCCGTAATTTCTAATTTGTTTTTTATAAATAATTGCAAATTTGTATTTCTATTTATTTTGTGTTAATATAAGTTTAATTTTGAATAGTTTTTATTTATAATACAGCACTATTTGATAAAAGGTATCCTTATTTAGTGTGTGTGTTATTGGTGTGGGGCTAAACAATGCTGCCACCTCACGGATACTGGATATTCTTTCTGATCAGAAGATCTTCCATAGATGGCAGCCCTGTCCGTTCGAGTATTTCCTTGTTTGTCACTTTGTCCATCCAGGTTATCCTCATGATCGATCGCAGATGTCGCATCATGAAGGCATGCAGCTTTTTCACCTGTCGTCTGTACACTGTCCAGGCCTCGGCTCCGTATAGGAGGGTGGACAGCACGATTGCACGGTATATCTTGCCTTTAACCCGCATAGACACATGGTGGTTGTTCCAGAGTCTCTGGCGTAGTCGGCCGAAAGATGCACTATAGCCTTGGCCATCCTCCTCTGTATTTCATCGTCAATGCATCCATCACTTGATATAGTGCTTCCGAGGTAGGTGAATTCCAGAACAGAGTTCAACTTGTTTCCATCAACCATGATATCCTCCTCTCGGGTTCTTGTAGAGTTGGGTTGGTACAGCACCTCGGTCTTCTTGATGTTAATCTTCAGGCCAAACTTCTTTGACGCATTGGAGAAAGCATCCACTATATTCTGCATCTCTTCAGCAGAGTGTGCAACCAGTGCACTGTCATCTGCGAATAGCAGCTCTCTCATCAGTATCCGAGTAGTCTTGGTCTTCGCTCTGAAGTGTGCGACGTTGAATAGGTCAGCGCTCTGTCTGGACTGTATGTAGACGCCATCCCCCATGTCTCGGAAAGCATCATCGAGCATTGCTGATAGGAAGATGGAGAACAGCGTGGGGGCCAGTACACATCCTTGTTTGACCCCATTTGTGACACTGAACGATTCCGAGACTTCCCCTCTAACACTAACATTCGCCATCATTCCGGTATGTAGTGCCTCGATCATTGTTGTGAACTTCTCTGGGCATCCATACTTCCTCAGTAGCTGCCATAGCCCGGTTCTCCCAACTGTATCGAACGCCTTACTGAAGTCGACAAATACCATGTACAGTGGTCGGTCCTGCTCAATGCACTTTTCTTGTAGTTGTCGGAGACAAAATATCATATCCACGGTGCTCCGGTTACCTCTGAAGCCACATTGAGTATCTGGAACTACCTCTGGTGTTATGTGGGTAGATAGTCTGTTGAGTAGGATCCTGGCGAAGATCTTGCCTGCTATGGAAAGAAGAGAGATTCCTCTATAGTTCCCACAGTCTGTTCGATCACCTTTCTTGTAGATGGTTACAATGCTGGCATCCTTCCATGCTTGTGGTACAGAACCCACCTCCCAGGCATTGGTGATTAGTTGGTGCAATCTGCAGAACAGATTGTCTCCTCCGTGCTTCCATACTTTTGCAGGAATTCCATCTCCTCCAGGTGCTTTGCCATCTTTCAGGCCGGCGATTGCTTTAGCCATCTCATCCATAGTTGGAATCTCATCTAGGCTTGTCTTGAAAATGCGCTGCGGGATGTTGTCCAAAGCTTCGTGATCTATGTCTCCAGGGACATTGAGTAGCTTCAGGAAGTGTTCACTCCATCTTGCCACAACTCTCTTGCTGTCAGAGAAGGTCTCCATTCCATCTGCTGATTTCAGTTGAACAGGTCCCTTCTTTTTGGGTCCCCACACTTCCTTCAGTCCCTTGTAGAAGCCCTTCATGTTGTTACTGTCAGCAGCTCTCTGCAGCTCCACTGCCTTTCTTTCCCACCAGTCTGACTTCAGTGCACGGGTGTGTTTTTGTAGCAGTCTGCAGGCGTCTTTATATGCTGCAGTGGTGGATCTAGTGCTCCTGGTTTGCAACACTCTCTGGTGGGCTTGGTCTCTTCTGCTCATAAGAGTTTGTAGCTCCTCGTCGAACCAGTCCTGATGTTTTCTGTCTGGCTTGCCAAGATATGTCTTTGCTGTGTTGTACACGACCTGCTGCAGAGCTGCCCATTTCTCGTCGGGTGTTGAGTTTTTTTTATATATACATATATATATATATATATATATATATATATATATATATATACATAATTATATATGTATGTGTATATATATATATACATATATATATATATATATATATATATATTAATGTATACATGTATATTAAAATTAAATAATATTAAATTATATATATATATATATATATGTATATAAATATATATGTATATATATATATATACATATTGCAAAAACACAATAACTATATACTTATATATATGCTTATATATACTTATATATATATATATATATATATATATATATAAGTA
>OZ024859.1:49963484-50125984 GCA_964017155.1 Oasisia sp. SBJ-2009 | reverse complement strand
TTTGGTTCGTTAGAGTTGGAAATTCAGACTTGAGTGGCATAGTGGTACAATGCGCTTCTTATAGAGTAACTCACCGAGAATGATAGTAATTTGACAGTGAGTCGTTAGCTATGCCACACAAAATACACTGTCAGGAAGGGATGCGCCAGGGGCAAGTGCTGGCTGGTACTGGCGTAATCAGCAACGACCCATGGCGCGCAAGGGTGCTGTAATATGGTGTCCCGGTGTTCGCGGAGTACATTTTATACGATACGTATCACATATTAAAACAATAAGTATTTTTTACATCAGTTTAATATTTCTCCAGCCAATTTACACGAAAACACCCTTGAGTTCATCAAACAGGGTAAAGCTCGCTGTAAACAAAATGTTTAGTTTAATTGGTTTTGTTCAGAAACAAGAGTTTTCGATAAAGCTGGTTCTGTTGTTACATGTACTGGAGTCTTTCAACGAGACACACACTGGGACTTTGTGAGACGTCCGTGTAACGTCGGCCACAACAATGTAGAACGGAAGTTCGTGGCTGATCCTTTTCGTGGCCGATGTTTACACCAATTAACAGCTGGATGACATACATCATAGAGCTGGTGCAGTTTGCCGTTCATAATTCAGGTTCAGAACACTATTTTCCAACATAAATTGATGGGAAGCCCTGTGTCTCCTGTGATAGCCCACCTATTTATGAAATGGTTGGAACAACAAGATATCACCTGACTCTGACGCGTTACTGGAGGTGGTGTTAACTACCAGAGGGATACTCCCATGTAAGACCGGCAACATGTCTTACAACGGTGTAACAGGAAAACATCGGCACGAGACTAGATAAACACGACAACGAATTTGAAACGATAACAACTAATTCGTTCTACGCTGGAGAAAAGAAAGTACTCGATGAACATAGAATTCAAGTCGCCAATAACAGACGACGCAGACAAACATAACTGTATTGAAGGGGCGAAAGTGGTGAAGAGAAAGACAGACGTGTGTGCGCGTTGGATTAAAGAAGCCGTTTGGGCCAGGAAGACTGCACCAACTATGAACAGAGACGCGGGGGGGGGGGGGGGCTACAGACTCAGTCACGTGTGGGACAGTCTGTTCTAATACGCGGAACGGCCATAACAAAGATGCCATCTTAATGCCAGTGACATCCTATCGTCGTTTCCCGACGTTCTGTTGCTCACACATTCCATTACAACGTTCATCCGGCGCTTGCACCGGCGCAATGACAGATCCCTGCCAGAACCGCACCAGCCTGGACGTAACGTGGAGGACCCGAATGAATGAAAATGTGTATATATGTTCTGTGACGTCATGTTTACGTCGCAATTATCGTACAGGAAGTTATGCCCTGCGAGAGTGTGGCTTTGCACCAGCTGGCTTCAATGAGCAAATCCCCAAGATATGTGCTGTATGAAATATTGACACACGCTGACAAATGTTACCTGATGTGCAATATTCTGATACACCAGGAAATTTGCGTTTCGGTGACAGGATACACGGAAAACATGAATTCAAGGTTCTTGCTGCTACTACCGACTATTTTTGTGATCCACTGCAAATCGTGTGAAGGCCAATGTTCGAGCAATCCGTGCGATAACGGAGGATCGTGTGTAACAGCTGGTAATGCGTATACGTATAACTGCCCAGCAGGTCACACTGGCCCACACTGCGAAGGCAACAACTGGGCACTTGGGAAGCCTGCAACTCAATCAACAACAACGATGAGACAATTTGATGATCCTAACTTTGCCGTAGATGGGTTAGGTGAACAACATTTTCGCCAACCTCAACTGAGTCGGCAACCACAATTGACAAGTATTCGTGGTGGAGGGTTGATTTACAAACTGTGTTAAACGTTGTAAAGGTAGTCATGGAAACCAACGCAAGACACACTAGTAATATGATAGACGGTAATGTTGCCGTTGGTATATACAATGGCGTCTACAAAATATGTGGAACTCGAAGATTTAACATGGCAGCCGTGGACGAACTGTATACTGTTCGTCGGGTGTTACGGGAAACATTGTACTGATAGTGAATCGAAGTGAGCAGTTTGGTGGTATTAGTTTGATTGAAGTTTCTGTTTATGGATTACAACACCTCCGGGACCAATGTTTGAGCAATCCGTGCGACAACGGAGGAACCTGCCAGACGAACGGCACTTTCTATGACTATATCTGCCCACCGAACTGGTATGGATCGAATTGCGATGGAAAGAACTGTGCACTTGGGCAAAATGTAGAGATGTCGTCGTTGCTTAGACTTGCGTTCAAATCTTCCAGTGCTGTTGATGGAAATACAATCGATTTAAATCTCCATGCTTTCAAGTTCTACTGCGTGTTCTCCGAGAAAGAAAGAAATCCTTAAAAAAAAATTCAGTTTGGAGAACTGCTAGAAGCTCGAAAAATTGTTATTGTGAATCGTCAGGATTATTGTTCAACGAATCTGAATAACTTCGAAATTCGTATTGGCCCTTTTCAACAAAATTTACAAGACGTGGTCCTGCGCGAAATAACATGGCAGATATTGCAAGGATGAGTATCATGTTCTTCTGGTGTGATTGGAACAGGTCTGATGATTGTACTTTACGCTAATACGCACTTAACTTTGTGCGAAGTGGAAGTGTATGACAGTCTATTACCATGTTTGAGCTCTCCGTGCCGCAGTGGGTTTGAGAGTCAACAGATTGGGGGAGGGTTCTCTTACAAATGTCGACCCGTTCCAGGTCGAAGCAATCCGTGCATAAACGGGGGCACATGTAATAAAGAAAATGTGATGTCTTATACCTGCGCATGCCCATCGAACTTCACTTGGTCAATTTGCGAATATTTCATCCCATGCTTGAGCAATCCGTGCATAAACGGGGGCACATGTAATAAGGAAAATGTGATGTTTTATACCTACGCATGCCCATCGAACTTCACTGGAACAATTTGCGAATATTTCACCCCATGCTTCAGCAGTTCGTGCATAAACGGGGGCACATGTAATTACGAACATATGGCGTCTTATACCTGTTCATGCCCAACATAATGGACTGGGATAAATTGCGAAGATTCCGCTGTATGTCTGAGTAATCCATGCGAGAATGGCGGAAAGTGCGAGTTATATTATGAGAATGTGGCGATGTCTTATACGTGTTCCTGCCCGGCGAAATGGACAGGAACACATTGCTAGAAGAGGAAAGAAACCATAGCGATGAGTGCTAAGATGAAGTTCGGTATTGGTCTCGGTGTCGTCGCAACAGTCGTCGTCGGTGGCGCTGTGGTCGCTGCCGGCCTGGCAGGCGGAGCATGCGTTCGAACGGCTCTCTGCCTACCAATCGCAGAGGAGGAGGTCGAAGAGGAGGAGGAAGAGGAGGAAGAAGAGTCTATGTGGACTTCATTTGTAACCATGGCATTTGGCACCGATTATGGGTTCCAACCGGAACCGTGACCATCTGCTACACAGGCGCCTGCGACGGGGTGACGCGAAACGTATTACTCCTAAGTCGGCAAGCTAGTCACATTTCACTCAAAACGAATGCAAATGATGGAGAGAACGAATTTATTAATCAGCTCATTAATAAAAACTGGCGAGGATTGGCAGAAACTGAAATTCGTATTGTGAAATTTTCATTGTTTGTGAATACAGAAGTGTGACAATATTACCACTGTCTCTTCACTTAATTATCACTGCATCATTTATAATATTATATAAAATATACTGTCTTTAAGGTATATATATATATATATATATATATATATATATATATATATATATATATATATATATATATATATATATGTATATATATATATATATATATATATATATATGTAATTAATACCCAACTCGCTTAAAATAAATACCGACGTGACAACCACATTCATTAACCAACATAGCTGGCAGTTCAGCAAAACCATATACCGAAAGGATTAATAATTAATCATTCCTACCTTAACGTGGATGTGGTCTTGTGGCGTTCAACCAGTAATTTCACAACATGTAACATTGCTGGTTATTACACTTTATGAATGCACTAATTGTAAGTGGAGTTTACCCAATGCAAAATCGCCTAGATTAAACGCACGGAGGAAAGTCGAAGGGGTGAAGGGTGACATAGGCGCATATTACGTAATCCTAAAGAAAATATGTTCAGCTCGTTTGTTACCCCGGCACACATGAATTCACTAGAGACGATGTCAACAACAAGAGAAAGTCCAGGTTTAAGGAAAACAACCTGGTAAGAAGAATCGTGGGAGTCAAGAGAGCTGATAATAGATAAATGGGTGAAATGAGAGTGGAGTTTGGAGTGGATAGGAAACAAATGCAGACGGAAATCTTAGTCACCTCACTCCTGACGACATTGATGCAAAGAAAAAGAAGAACAACAATAAAATACAATTTGACATTAGTCTTGAAACCGGACAACTATTATTTTGAATCCTTAATAGCCATTTGCCACACGCACGTTATGAATGATGCCATTTTCGCTGTTCTATCACCTTTTGGGCTGCAGCCAGCGACATAAGTGGAACATTGCTAACTATGTCCTATTTGAATGATGAAAAATATCTTTGCGAAATAGTAGGACTAGGAAGGAAAGTCTTACACAGGCGTCCTCTTTGTACGTTGTGACTCTATGAATCAGGCTGCCATGTATTGGTCCTCCGTTTCACACCATCCAAATATTCTGGGATTGGCCTCTGACCCCCCTCTGGCTATGCCACTGTTGTTTTTGGATATGAAAAATGAACACATTTGATTGTATTGTATTGTAGAAATAAAATAGTTCATTTACGAAATATGCATTACTTCTGTAATCATGTAAATAGAATATGGGAATTGTATGCTGCATTTAATATATTATTTATATAACCTTGTTAGAAAATGACTGATTTTCTTATTATAATTTTCGTAATGCAAGGTGTTCGTTATTACTGTATTGCTTGCATTATTTGGAATGGGGACAGTGTCTAATAAGTACAACACTTCAACGGTCTCCATTTCCACAAATGTTAATTTTGTTTCCAAACATCTGTACAAGTTAATTGTGGAAAGATAACATTAATTTATTAATTCGTTCGTTCGTTCGTTCGTTCGTTCGTTCGTTCGTTCGTTCGTTCGTTCGTTCGTTCGTTCGTTCGTTCGTTCGTTCGTTCGTTCGTTCGTTCGTTCGTTCGTTCGTTCGTTCGTTCGTTCGTTCGTTCGTTCGTTCGTTCGTTCGTTCGTTCGTTCGTTCGTTCGTTCGTTCGTTCGTTCGTTCGTTCGTTCACTCGTTCACTCGTTCACTCGTTCACTCGTTCACTCGTTCATTCATTCACTCATTCACTCATTCATTCAGTCAGGTTTCACCTATTCCTTAACATTATTATTGCGCCTACTGGCTTGAATTGAATCCGTTTTACAAGCGTCGTATTTTTATAATTGCTTAGGCTTATATAATAAAATTTAAACTCGTACACAGAACTACGCACGCACGCACACGCGCTCACGCGCACGCACGAACGAACGAACGCATGAACAGGCTCTCTCTCTCGCACACAGACATGCACGCACGCACGCACGCACGCACGCACGCAAGCACGTATAGACATATGGATGTACACGCACACATACTGTGCTATAATTCGCTTGGAAGGAGAGTTCGATAATCGACTCTCGCTTGGCCGCGTAACTTCGCCGAGAAGATTGGCAAAACATTAATCTCTCAGGCGGATGAGAAGGACTAAAGCTAATGCTAATATTGCTAATATTGGCCCAAAGTTAGCAGATAAAATAAAAACCACAAATAACTATACCGATTACATGCAGAATCATTTGCCAAGTAGTCTTGTCATGGAAGAAACCACTTGTGCAGAAATAATTAACATCATTCAAAATATAAAATCAAAGCCAAGTACTGGATTTGATAATATATCAACAACACTTATGAAGAGTTCTGTGGAAAGCATTGCCTTACCTATGGCGGAAATATTTAATTCTATGATACGTTCGGGTGTATTTCCTGATGATCTAAAAATTGCTAAAGTGATACCTCTTTACAAATCAGGAGATTCCAGTTTGTTTACAAACTACAGGCCCATCTCACTATTACCTGCATTCTCCAAAGTGTTCGAAAGATTGATATATAATCGTCTCCATAGCTTTCTTGAAAAGTACAATATTATTAGCAATAATTAATAAAGTCAAGCCACTGCTACAGTCGTGCACATTAAAACAAATATATAATGCCTTAGTTCAACCTTATTTATCATTTGGTCTACTTGCTTGTTATAGTAACATTCGTGGCAATTTAACTAACATAAGCAGACTATTTAAACTTAAAAAAAAGCTGTTCGATTAATCGATAAAAGCAAATTTATAGCACACACTGATCCCATCTTTAAAAAGTTCAATATTCTTAAATTAGAAGACCTATTTATAATTCAAGGATATCAGCTATATGATAAAATAATGAAAAAACAATGTCCAAAATACCTTTTAATATCTGTCATGAAAAACAATGATCTTCACAGCCATGTAACCAGACAAAGCAATAATATTCATTTATGTTTCATAAGAACAGAAATAAAAAAACAGGGATTGTTTTATAAACTTCATACCATACTATTGCACCTGTATAATGTACTGCACCTATCACTAAATAAAAGGCACAATCTCAAACAAATTATTATAAAGTCCTATTCAGATATTTGCCTATTAAGAAATTGTTATTCTTGCTTGATGAACAGTATTAATTAATAATTGTATAATTTCTCACGTCAACTTTATTAAACTAGATTATGTATAGTAATAAACTGTTTTTATAGTATAAGTAGTATCATTAGATTAATATTACTCTTTTCTTAGTATTAGCATTATTATTATTATCTTGTTATTAATTAAATTATTATTATGTACACCATGTTCTATTAGAGGTAGACAGTATTTTATAATTTTAAAGGGCGTCCAGTTGCATCAACTATCTTAGTTATTACTGGCGTCCTGGCATTCATTATTAACATATGTTCTGTGTCTGATGTATTGTTGTATATATGCCAAATAAAATTTTCAAGTTCAAGTTCAAGTTCAAGCGTGCTGCCACCTTACGGAGCCTGGGTAATCGACGCTACTGGGAGGATTGTAGCCTCGGTTCAAATATTGAAAATAGATGATCAATTAAAACTGCAAGAACTTTACTTTTTCTATAAATATAGGCATGGTAATGTGCCAGCTTACTTATTAAATCGGAAAGTTATCACCAATTGTAATATACACAGTCTTGATACCCGCAAAGCTACACATATACCCACATCTATACATGAATTTGCCAAAAAGTGCCTTTTATACAATTTGCCTCAAATTATACTGCATAATTAGTTTGGGAAGAAATTGCTACTCACAGTTTACTTGGGTTTGCGTATTGCTTTAAAAATTATCTCTTATAAAAATATCAAAAATAATGTACAATATCTGATTGTTACATATGTCAGTTTAATAAACAAAGTCATTAGAATTTTAATATGCACATATATGGATAGATGCAATGAAATGTTTTATGTATTTTTTGATTGTTACTTAATTATTTCTACTTACTTATACTACAGAGAAGCATGTACACACGCATCAGAGATAGAATAAACTATTAAGAGAAAACAAATCGTATTGAAGTTAAACTTATTATACATACGTATATTGAGAGGTTAACTAAACGTATAATTACTACGAGTGGCTCCTGTGATAGCGACTTTTCAGTCTTAACACGAGTCACTGACCCCATTTCACTGTTTTAAATTACTGATGTATGACGTTTTGTTTATGTTTCACCTTATGATTATTGAATTCATGTACTTATTGTAGGGCCAAAAAATAAACATCTTGTTCTTGTTCAATTTCACACCAAGCCACCGATACGTTTTAAGTCCGTTCCAACCCGTTCCGGCGCTTGCACCGGCGCAATGCCAGATCACTGCCAGAACCGCACCAGCCTCCACGTAACGTGGAGGACCCGAATGACTGAAAACGTGTATACATGTTCTGTGACGTCATGATCACGTCGCAATTACCGTACAGGAAGTTATGCCCTGCGAGAGCGTGGCTTTGCACAACCTGGCTTCAGTGAGCAAATCACCAAGATATGTGCTGTATGAAATATTGACACACGCTGACAAATGTTACCTGATGCGCAATATTCTGATACACCAGGAAATTAGCGTTTCGGTGACAGGATACACAGAAAAAACATGAATTCAAGGCTCTTGCTGCTACTAACGACTATTTTTGTGATCTACTGCAAATCGTGTGAAGGCCAATGTTCGAGCAATCCGTGCGATAACGGAGGATCGTGTGTAACTGCTGGCAATGCGTATACGTGTAACTGTCCAGCAGGTCACACTGGCCCACGCTGCGAAGGCAAAAACTGGGCACTTAGGAAGCCGACAACTCAATCAACAACATCGCGGTCATCTGGTCCTTCCCGTGCTGTTGATGGTTTACCTGGAACTGAGGCGATAACCACAGATGATAAGTATTCGTGGTGGAGGGTAGATTTAGAAACGGTGTTAGACGTTGAAAAGGTAGTCATGGAGACCACCTCTTATATTGGCAATATGGTAGACACTAATGTTGTCGTTGGCATATACAATGGCGTCTACAAAATATGTGGACCTCGAAGATTTAACATGACACACAGTACTGGACGAACTGTATACTGTTCGTCGGATGTCACGGGAAACATTGTACTGATAGTGAATCGAAGTGAGCAGCTAGCGTGTGTTGCTTTGATTGAAGTTTCTGTTTATGGATTACAACACCTCCGGGACCAATGTTTGAGCAATCCGTGCGGCAACGGAGGAACCTGCCAGACGAACAGCACTTTCTATGACTGTATCTGCCCACCGAACTGGTATGGATCGAATTGCGATGGGAAGAACTGGGCACTTGGGCAAAAAGCAAAGATGTCGTCGTTGCTTAATCCTCTATTCAAATCTTCCAGTGCTGTTGATGGAAATACAATCGATTTAAATGTCCATGATTACGCGTTCTACTGCGTGTCCTCCAAGAAAGAACAAAATCCTGTGTTCAATATTGATTTTGGACAACTGCTAGAAGTTCGAAAAATTGTTATTGTGAATCGTCAGGATTGTTGTTCAACGAATCTGAATAACTTCGAAATTCGTATTGGCCCTTTTCAACAAAATTACAAGACATGTGGTCCTGCGCGAAATAACATGGCAGATATTGCAAGGATGAATATCATATGTTCTTCTGGTGTCATGGGAACAGGTCTGATGATTGTACTTTACGGTAATGCATATTTCACTTTGTGCGAAGTGGAAGTGTATGGCAGTCTATTACCATGTTTGAGCTCTCCGTGCCGCAGTGGGCTCGAGTGTCAACGGATTGGGGAAGGGTTATCTTATACCTGCGCCTGCCCATCGAACATCACTAGGGCAATGTGCGAAGATTTAATCCCATGCATGAGGAATCCGTGCATAAACGGGGGCACATGTAGTAAAACAAATATGACGTCTTATACCTGCGCATGCCCATCGAACTTCACTGGATCAATTTGCGAATATTTCATCTCATGTTCCAGCAGTCCGTGCATAAACAGGGGCACATGTAATACCGCAAATATGACGTCTTATAGCTGTGTCTGCCCAGCAGAATGGACTGGGGTAAACTGCGACGATTCCACTATATGTCTGAGTAATCCATGCGAGAATGATGGAAAGTGCGAGTTTCATGAGAATGTGACGATGTCTTATACGTGTACCTGCCCGGCGAAATGGACAGGAACACATTGCGAGAAGGGGAAAGAAGTCAAAGGAGTCAGAGGGATGAGTACTAGAGTGAAGTTCGGTATTGGTCTCGGTGTCGCCGCAACAGCCGCCGTCGGTGGCGCTGTTGTAGCAACAGGAGCAGGTGGAGTACACAGTGGCGATGTCACAACAAGGCTGGGTAGCACGGTGGCAGGGAGATGCATTCGAACGGCACTCTGCCTACCAATCGGACAGGAGGACGACGAAGAGGAAGAGGACGAGGACGAGGACGAGGAGGAGGAAGAAGAAGAAAACATATCCATGTGGGATTCATTTTTAGCGATGGTATTTGGCACCAATTATGGGAACTAACCGTCACCATCTGCTACACAGGCGCCTGCGATGGGGTGACCTGAAACGTACTACTCCTAAGTCGGCAAGCCAGTCATATTTCACTCAAAACGAACGCAATTGACGGAGAGAACGACTTTGTTAATCATCTTATTAATAACATTAATAACAACTGGTCAATATTGGTAGAAACTGAAATTTGTGAAATGTTCATTGTGAATACAGAAGTGTGACAATATTACAGGACTGTTTAGAGGGGAACGTGTGGTAATTAACACACACACGCACGCGCGCGCACGCACGCACGCACGCACGCACGCACGCACGCACGCACACACACACACACACATACAGCCAGACACGCATGCACGCACACACACACACGCACGCACACACACATTATCATCATCATTGTGCAGCCATAGTGTCCCGTGGTTGGGCGATGGCCTCAGCATGCTGCATCCACATCTGTCTATCTTGCGCTATCGTCTACCAGATGGTACCCTTCCAGTTGTCATCCAGTTCGTCTCACCAACGTTTCGCCGGTCTTCCTCAAGGTCTGCTCCTTTCGTAGGGTTTCCAGGTGGTGATTCGCTGTGTCCATCGGTTATCTCGTATCCTGCTGACGTGCCCTGCCCAGGTTCACTTCCGTGTTCTGACTCGTTCAATCAGGTTTGTGACCTTTGTCTTTTCTCTTACCCAGATGTCTGTTTTTGTGTCCCAGTATGTGATGTTTAACATACTCCTTTCCATATTTGTGCGGCTGTTGGCTTGTGTTGTATACTTGTCTTTTAAAGCACGTTCCTATGTTACCCTTGAAGATATCGCGGTGCATGGCGAAAGCTGTCCATCCGGTCGTGATTCTTCTTTGAATCTCCTGGTCTTGGATTTTTTCTCTGGTGCTGTATCTCTGTCCCATTTAGATGTGGCTTTCAACGCTATCGATTTGAGTGTTGTTGACATATATTGGTGTGTCGTTTTCCATCATCACCTTTGTCTTCGACTTGTTCATCTTGAACCCTGATTTTCACTTTCATCAGTTAATTCCTGAAAGAACGAACGGCGAATCGTAGATGACTAAGATATTCGTAATCTATCTTCAAGGCTCTGGTTTCTCAAAGCAATCGTCGGAATATGCTTTCGAGTGGCACCGTGAACAGTTTAGGCGGTATGGCATCTCCCCGTCACACTGCTCTCCTGATGTTGATCTTGTTGTCTTCTTTGTGCAGGTGGATTGTCTTCGAGTCTTGGTGTACATTTCCTTTGATGTACACATCTTCTAGCCCCTGTTCTTGAAACGAGGTCGGTACTGCTTGAGTCTGCACTGAGTCTGCGGCTTTCTCGTAGTCGACGAATGCGATGCAGAGTGGGATATTATGTTTGCTGCACTTCTCCTTCAGTTGGTTTACGACGTGGATGTGGTCTGTCGTTGAGTATCCACTTCTGAATCCAGGTGGTTTTCGTCAATATGTCTTCTCTAGACTTTTCGTTAGTACTTTCGTGAGTTCTTTATAGATTTTTGATAGGAGACATATCGTTCTGTAATTCTTGAGCTATTTCTTATTTCACTTTTTGAAGATTATAATCACCTTAGCGTTTTTCCACGCTGTGGGTATTCGTCTTTGTTAAAAGTATTTACTGTACAGCTTATCAAGTGTCTTCGAGATCGTACCTTCTCCTGCTTTCAATGTCTCGATGTTGATATGGTCGTTGCCTGTTGTTGTCCCATTCTTTATATCATCTCATAGTGCTGGTTCCACCTTCCATGATGTTATCTCTGGTACCGCTTTTGGGCGAGTGTGGATTATAGTACTCTGTTCACTGTCGTATAACTCGGTGTAGAATTCCTCTGTCGTTTTTATGCACTTATACTGATAATGGAATTCTCTATCCTGCTTGTTCAGGAGTGTGATCGGTCTGTCTTGGCCTAGCTTCTGCTTTTCTTCGGATTTTCGTTTCTCATATAATCTATTGGTTGTATTTCCTGATGTCCTCTCTTGCCTTTTTGATGGTCTTATATATTTCTGCGTACTCTATTCGTTGTTTATATATTGGTTTACCTGAACGCCGAACTGCCCACATATATATATATATATATATATATGTATATATATATATATATATATATATATATATATATATATATATATATAGGGGCAGTTCGGCGATCAGATAAACCAATATATAAACAACGAATAAACTACGCAGAAATATGCAAGACCCTCACACAAATCAAGAGAGGACATCAGGAAATACAACCAATAGAGCATACGAGAATTGTAGGTGTCTTCTAAACAGATTATTAATTAATATAAAATAACCATGTTCTCGTATACATACGACACAAAATAATTAAATTGCTTATTTCAGGAGCTACTGGGTCGTTGTAATATCTAACGAAGGTGCATGTGTTTTAATGTTGTTACAAAGAAAATTGGTAAATTTGCCCACGCAGATTGTAATTCCAAATGTAATGGCTATTACAGGGCGCACAAGAAACATGTATTGCAGCAACTAACGCTATTTCGAAAACAGTTTAGACACCTTTACAAAGTCGGCATAATAATTTATAGCATAGCATAGCATAGCGTAGCGTAGCGTAGCGCAGCATAGTGTAGCTTTGCATAGCGTAGCGTAGTAGCGTAGTAGCGTAACACACACACACACACACACACACACACACACACACACACACACACACACACACACACACACACACAAACACACACACACACACACACACACACACACACACACACACACACACACACACACACACACACACACACACACATTATACGTGTGTAGGCCTACACATATTTTGGTTTGTACTATATTTGTTATACTCTATATATTTCACGGTTTCCATAAATAAGTATCCGGTCAATAATGTGTACATACTACATAGTCATCTATAAAACAACACAACTTATGCGTACAGAAAATAAGATTAGTTCTATAATTGTGACATCGAACTATTGTATAACATATAAATAAATTAAGTGACACTAAAATAGCAACAATTGTAAAAACATTACTTTAATAAAATGTAACATTTATACAAAGTAATACATGTATTAACATGTTATTAAATAAATAATTATTAAAATTTATTATTATACTATATCAAACACATGTTTTTAAAATTAATTATTAGGTGATCCGCATTTCATGCACCTATGATCGTTGTATTATTTTATATAGGTATAAATGCATATGCGTAATAATAATAAGTCTTATTCTAACTCTCTTATATACGTGTTAATTGCTGTGGACGCCAGGTTAGAACTTAAGATTTCTGTAAGTAAGTACCACGGATTTTTAGGTGTTCTGAATATTCTGGACATGACGCGTTTCCTCCCTCCCCAGACACTAATACAACTTGACAGTTTACATTTCACGGGAAATTCTCACAAGATTGCATCCGTCCCAATTAATGTTTTTAATTTATATTATACTGTCGTCTTGAAATGAGCCTTACACCACCCCTGTTATTATCAGTGTTGGCTTCTGTAATTTTCCGTCTGGCTCAGCCTCAGGCTCAGATCGACTAGTTGCTACCACCCAAGCATTATGTTTCCCTTTATATTTGGGTAAATGTATGCCTGCCCTTACTGCTAAAGTCGTGAACAGAACACGCAGTCATGACTGACTTGTTCTGAAAACCGGAAGTAGGAAGCAGGCCCGGTATGCCAATATGTTTTCCCCTAGGATACTTGGTACACAAACACACTTATACAGTGTACATATATCAACCCATCAGAGATAGGCGACAACATGACGTAATGTTTAGGGTTAGGGTTTTAGGGTTAGGTTAGGGTTAGGGTTAGTTGATATATGTACACTTTGTATGTACCAAAGTTAGGGTTGGTTGATATAATTACACTGTGTACCAATTATCCTAGGAAAAAATATTCGCGCCCGGTATGACCTACCACCTGGCGGATACGTGCATGCACTAAGTCGCGACTGTTTTTGTTCGTTGTAACGGCTGTATTCATCGACATCTACTTCCGCTTATACACACTTTTACAGTTTGACCTATGCACACGTGTGTGATATGTTGATGTATTGAAAGGCAAAATAGATAAACATTAATTGAAAACAGGTAAGTTATTGCGAAATAATTACGCATAACACATTTTACAAATTACACTGAAAAACAGTAATGTACTCATGCAAGTCATGGGTGTGGGCGCAACGTCAGTGAAACAAAAGAACGGAATGAGCAGAAACATCGAAGAAAGCAATTTTTTTGCGAAATCATGCCTGCATTCAGTGATTCACTAAAAAGGGCAGCACTTTTCGCTGTTTTTACTGTTGTCGTCTGCTGGGCCACAGTCCGCGCGAAACAACAAACTACCGGCGAAAGGTAAATTGTCATTATCTATTTAGAGTAGGGACCGGCAAATCCGCTATGGGCGGGTCGGTAGGTCGGTTGAAATTTGTGTCCACTAGGTTTTTCTGCTCATGAGGGGAGGCCCAGGGAAACTCCTTTCAAGGGCCTCGTTTTAATCGTATGACGGTGAAGCCACATCGTAGCACGCGGAGGAAGTTTTCTGAAGTTTTGATAGTATTTAGATGAATATTTAATAAGAAGACCCTGAAAATGTCATATAACTCGCATGTAGCGCATTGTAGCTAAATCGTTTTGAATTTACCGCCCATTGTCAGGATTGCGCTGACGCAATAACGGCCATCTTGGAGTTATTTAATATTAAATGCTAATCTAACTGCATCTTTGAACACGATAATATTTCAAAAAGATATATTGGTGTGAATAAATATCTAAAAATATAATCTTTCTAATGTGGTTAATATTCCAAATGTATAAGTTTATTTGAGTATCGTATCACTGATATTGGCACAGACAGCTTCCCCATGCTAATTATTATAATGATTTATGGTGAGTGGTATGTTTTAATTTTATTTACAGAGAAACATCACCAAGAGAAATGTCAAGGTTGACAAACAGAGCAGCTATTGAAATAGTGCATAAATATCTGTAAGGTTATAGCAGTTTTTAACTGCATTTCAAATGAGTGATTTAGCCCCATGCAATGTGAACGTGTGCTACACAGCGCTGTGCAGCCCAGAGCCGAGGTCACAGATTTGGTATCGTATTTGGAAATTTCAATGTGCCATACGTTTTTACTGCTTAAAGATATTAAAATTCTGTAAAGGCATCTTATTACATATTATACATACAATCAACATGCACCATCGTAAACGTGATAAATCTATTTTGAATTTTTTTGCCGGTCCTTATTTAGAGCCAGCGAGTTATGTATTTCATAGCAATCCACAATATTCACAATAGATGTTACACGTTGTGTGATATATAATGGCTTATTATTAATGCAATTAAATTGTTAATGACGTCTACTAATTTATAGACGTTTTGTCTTGATATAAGTTTGTTTACATTTTATGAATCTGTCAGTCATTCGTAACTGACAAGTAATTTAAGAAAACACTGACAAAACCGGAAAGGACAAACTACTGCTATGTATACATAATTTTAAAGCTAAGACACTTTATATATTGTTTTTCTCATGCTGTATAATAAATTATCGTTTATATTGCATGGTATGAAAACTTTAAAATCATAAATTTTAGCGTTTAATCTAAAATAATTTCCTGACCAAGGGCAAGGCAAACATGATTGCCCCCCCCCCCCCCCATTGCTATTGGTCATATTCACATAGACATACATTATCATCTTTTCAGTTCTTTAAAAAATAAAAAATAATGATGTAATTAATGTATAATATAGTAATTAAGTATTATGTAGACTCCTAGACGGGACCTAGGATTTACCATTGACAGTAACCTAACCATGACGTCACAAGTTGCCAGCATTTGTCGTTCTGCCTACTACCATCTGTCGCGAATTGCAAAAATACGAGACTCGGTTAGCACCACTGTATGTAAGAGTCTCATACACGGACTGGTGACATCGCATATCGACTATGGCAATGCGATACTATTCGGCATCAGCGATCGTCACCTGCACCGTCTTGAAATGGTCCAGCGGTCTGCAGCTCGAATTGTTATGCAAATCCGGCGGGGTGACCGGCAGTCCATGACGACAATACTGCGGCAATTACACTGGCTGCCTGTCAGAAAGCGGATCGAATACAGGCTACTAGTACTCGTGCACGGGGCTTTATACGACGGCACGCCTGAGTATCTCGCGGCACTACTACTCAAGCACGCGCCTCGCCGATCGCTGCGCTTTGCAGGCGGGTTACTCATCGAAGTGCCAAAAGTGAACTTGAACGTTTCGGCCGGCGTGCATTTGCCTGTGCAGGACCCACTCTATGGAACAAACTCCCTAGGAATATGCGCGACAACGGCAATCTAGTACAATTTAAGAATGAATGAATGAATGAATGAATGTTTATTTAACAACAGCAACACAGGAATATACAACATAGTATGAAAAATAATACAATACATAATGGTAACGACAATACAATATAATATCGGTGCTGTTGTTAAAAGGACATAGCAGAAGTCATATGACTTGTAAGGCGCTATGCCCTTCTCAACTAAAATGCGTAATAGTTATAGTAAAAGTTATAAGATTTAATACAACCAACAATAATATTTTTTTGCATTGTGTTAATTGTTCATAAATACGAAGAAAGTAACGTCGACTTTAAACTTTTTAAAATTGTTATTAACTTGGCAACTGTCTTATATTACTTTCAAGACCGTTCCATACGTGTATTCCTCTGACAGTAATTGACAGTAGTCTATGGGTGGTGTTCGCTTTTTTAACATAAAGTAGTTTAGATTATCTGGTATCATACTTGTGTACGGGGGGCAGTTGGTTCAAAGAACGCTTGTACACGACCTTCTAAACAGTGGTTGTTTGCTTTATAAAGCATAACCATAGTCCTATGTGTAATTAAATCTTGAAGTTTAAGAATTCTTGAACAGTGAAAAAATACAGATGTATGACCATGGTAATCAAGACTATATATTATTCGTATAGTTTTTTTCTGTAGCAGAGAGAGTTTTCTGAAGTTACCTTTTCGACAAATTCGGTTAACGCTAATGAAGTTGAGTGATTACTTCTGAAGCCATATTGCCCGTCAGTCAATACGTGATGAAAGAATTAAAAACATTTTTATTTTCTACATGACCAGTTTTACACAACGAACATTATATTTTAGCTGTTCTCACCCATGAACATTATATTTTAGCTTAACTATATTTATTAATATGTTTACCTATTTACATGTATGTACACACATGTATGTACGTCCCGGATTTGATGGTGTCAAAATAAAGTTTTATTATTATTGTTATTATTATGATTATTATTATTATTATAGTACATCATTTCAATGAATATCAATAACCTGACATCTTCCTCCAAACAGTCTGTATGTTGCTAAGTACTTGTCTTCCTTCGTTGGCCATTCCATGTGCCGACTGCCACAAGATTGTCCTACATGCCATTTCATGTTTATATATGTAGACTGATAAGCTGCATGCATATTATTTAATAAACCAAACCTGGAGCCAGTTGGCATACACAAACTCTATTATTAAAATTATTTGTAACCTAGCTTATTGTAATTTATCTGTTGAAATAGTATATAACATTAAACATTATTGCAGGCATCACGGTCCGATCTGCACATTGGAGTGACACAGAACTATGGGCCCTGGTGGACGGTGTATCCAAATACGGGGCTGAGGGAGTAAACATTGTTTTTCACCTCCTGTCATTGCCTCAGCCCGGTCTACCGCATGGGCTGCGATAACCGAAATGGTAAATGGTGTCGGTATGGCTGGGAGGTCTGCATACCAGATTGAGAAGAAGTGGTCGGACCACAAAAGTGGCTGACAGCCATACAAAAACACAGAAATGAAATGCGTAAGACAGGTAAAATAAAGTAAACAGACATAATTACCTTGTTTTACTAGAGAAATGTGTGTTATTTTTGTCATGACATGAAAAGTGTAATGTACTTGTCAATGGTAATTGTAGAAATATATTTGTAATGTCATAGTAATTATTAATCCTTAAGAAGAAAATAATGAGTGTGTATAACAATATGTATGTATGGATGTGTGTAGCATCCACATTCATATGCAGTTTTTTTGGTAACGGTTAACAGTAATGAATGTTTCAATCTCATATGTCGTGATATCACAAATGAATGCTAATATTGAAAAATTATTAATCTGAAATTATGTAATAACATGCAGTAGCTGTTATTTGTTAAGTAATCATTAAAGTGACATTTAGGAGGAGGACTCCCACCACCACCACCTCTAACGAAAATGGAAGAGATGGTGGAGGAGTTTGTTGGGATTGGTAATAGTGTCATCAGTGGCATTATTGGTGGTGTTGACATCAGCAGTGTACAGTAAGTATTCTTCTTATGTGCAAACATACTGGAAATGAATTGCTATATTGGACATCAGTTATTAAATGTTACATTATGCAATGTACATATATGCCTTTTACCTATGAAAGGAGGTCTTGAATTTACTATTGATTATACAATTTCATTATGCAATGTTGTTCGCAATCCTGCGTAATTACCAAAAATGTGTTATTGGTAGTGGTATATCTTAAATGTACTTGCATAATGTAATTAAACAGTTTATAATCCTGCCTATAGATACAGTATTGCAAGTATTTATTTTGGTTATTTGAACACGTTTAATTACTACTGCTGTTATAGTAGACCCATAGTATTTTATTTCATGTACAGTAAGATAGTCAGGTACATGTTATAGCTGTATACTTAGTATCGGTATTAGTTTAAAATATATCATACATAGTTATTACTAATATGTTATGCCTGGTATGCAATTACAGCACTGAGCCACAACCGTCAACACCACATGACGACACGTCACAGGACAGTTTAAGGTAGGTTAAGGACAAGGTCATGTTGCAATGAAATGTTCAAGAAATGAGAGTAACTACACATCTATAATAGTTGTAAGGCATACACTTGAGAATGTCATTGTTATCACAAAATACACCTATTATCAGTACAAATAATATTCACTTTGTGCATTGGTAACACATCATGTTAGACAGTTTATTATAAGTATACTCAATAATTAATTTGTTCAGTGAAATTGGATATTATAAATATTGTTTTCAATTGGCAGCAAATACCCGACACCGTCCACGTCAATACAAGGACAAGGACAGTGTAGTAAGACAATTACTGCCCCAGCAGCAGCAGCAGCAGCAGCAGCAGCAGCAGCAGCCACAGGAAGTAAAAGGTACACTACCTGACTCAGCAATATTTCGTGACATGAATGCAGTATACTGTGTAAACGGTGTTACGATATAATTGCTACTAAGGAAACTTAGTGAAATGTAAATGACAAAGGGTTATGATATGGTACATATATGTTTACAGAAAGCGACCAAATGCCCGAGAGGTGCTGATTGACCTGGAGGTGAAGAGATGTAGGTTGCAACTCCAACTGTTGGCAGAACCACAAAGGAATTTACAGGAGGAAAGAATTAACATTTTTCTCTCAAAGCAACTCCTTGTGGCTCAGTTGCAAGAAAAGGGTACAACTGTTGCCTCTGATGAGGAGTGATGACTCCAAAATCTTTAATAACAAAAATCACAACAGTGTCAAGATGCAGAAGTAAAACACTAACAGTGTGTACAAACACTAACAGTGTGTACAAACAGCAAACGATGGATCATCCCTTTTCCTTAAAAATGAGTGGCAACAATGTGTTGACGAGTGGCCTCTGCGGCAACATTTGGTGCTGCAGCTGCACGACATCAGTATTTACATCCTTCTTATCCATGTCATGGCCGGAGGCTGGAAGCTGTACATTTCTTCTCTTTGCAATATTGTGTAGAACACAGCAAGCAATGAACACTCTGCAAACCTGCACACAATAAAATAATAAATTAGCTATAAAAGAAACAGTACCCATGGTTGTATATCAACATATGCATATGATACGTTTTTTTTTTATCATATCTATGATTTCATTTTCAGGTCAATGTAAGTAGGTGCCAAGCCCCCATGGTGCCTCTGAACCTGACACATATTGTGTAAGTGAATACACCAACAATTCTTAAGTGCTGTATATGTCCTGTGTTTTAGCTTAATACCTTGTTTTCATGAAACCGCATCTCATTATGCAAACAAGACATCTTCTTTTGTCACACCGAACCCTCTTTCTATGGCATTTATTGTTGTTCACCTATGAGATCTGAAATTATTACATTTGTATTAAACCTTTTAATTAACAACAACATTTCGTAAAGAGGTAAATGCTAGAATCTACACTAAATGACTAATGCAAATAAATTCCATAACTTATTTCAGATATGCATGCTAATTTACATAACCTTATAATTCTGCTAGGTTTTCATGCAGAAGTAGTATATCCATATGTTTGAAATACAGTATTGTTTACTCATACATTTTTATGTAACAGTCAAAGAATTTATAATTAAACAGTTAATTAATTACAAAATGTTGCAAAGAGAAAATGTATATGTTTATCTGTCGATTATTGCATATCAACGTTCATGATAACATCAACCGTTGACTGTGGATATGACTGTTGCATGCAATAATAAATAATAGTTATGCACTAACCGATTATATGCATTTTTTATATCATTTTGGGGATGTCCAATCGGTGTCATCGGCCAGCGTTTCAGTGGATAGCCACTGTCACCCAGTAGCATCTCCATCAGTTGACCCGTCTCAAACCTGTGGCACAAACCACTTTTGCCAGGATCTTCGCATCTGTGGTGCAGCCAGGCCACCTGGCAACTGCGTCTAGTACTGTGCCAGTAGCTCTCATCACGACTTGCATATTGATGGAGTGATACCCCTTTCGCTTCACGTATACCTGCAATAATTATGGTTTCATGTATACATATATAAATGTTAACTTCGTTTATTGTACTATGTCACTGTTGTGCATAATAGTTAACAAAATATGAATAAATTATATGACTGAGTACAGATCAATATCTGTGAAAATATGAGGCTGCAACTGCCATGTGAATTTTGTTTTGTGCAACAGTTAGTTAATATTGCGTAGGATAATGAGTAATATTTTGTAAATATGCAGTAATTATACATACCTCTTCATTCAGAGTGGGCGCTTGAATCCTTATATGGGTGCCGTCAATCAAGCCCACAATTCAAGGAAACTGGCCCAATCGGTACAATTCCTGCTGGGCCTACAATCAAATGCAATATTTTTTTTTTGTAATTACATAAATCGTTCTAAAACATTAATCGTTGTTATATATTTGTATGTCAGTGTACAATAATGTGTGTAACTTGCTTTGTTGATAATAAATTACTGCAAATGTTAGCGTTTCTTTTGCAATATGGTAATTAATTTCAGCTGCTTTTGTAACATTACATGCGAAGTCAACAATTTATAGTCACCTGGCGAACTTCCATATCCGAAGTAGGCATACTGATATGATCAGGTGCAATGTCCACTAGGGCATCTGTCACTGCAGTCACTGCCATTGATACAGAGGACTGACACACCCCATTGGCGTCGCCAAGAACCAGCTGCATTGAGCCAGTTCCGTAAAAACGTAGGGCCAGTACCAGCTGGTCCAAGGGTGACAATGTCTGACTTCGTGTTGTCTGTCGTGACACGAAATTCCTGATAATACCTTCAATATAGTGAATGGTGCCTATGTCCATCCGATATCTTTGAAGAACCTGTAATTATGATAATTATTTGCATTTACTGTGACTTGAGAAAGATGACATCACTCTGGCACGTTTCTTCAGTTATGAACATGGATTGGGGTTCCATATTATATTTCTGTCTATGTAAAACTATTATATATGGTGTTACTCATACATAAACATATAACCAAGTTAACTTGTAAGATATGTGATTCATAAAATATGAATACGATGCGGTGTAGATAATAATAATAATAATAAATACAGTATTTATCTACGCCATATATCTAGCAATAAAACCATTCAGAGGCGCATTACACTTTACATGAATATACAGATTACCTAAAAAATAAAAATAGAGACGTAGTTGTAAAATAAATAGATCTGTAAAAAGCAAAAAACAAAAATCCAGTATAAATAAATAATCTTAATCTTAATAATACTAAAATACTCATACTGATAAATAATAGTTAATTATATTACAATGTAAAAAATAAATATTAAAATAGTTGATAAATAATAGATATTAAAAATAGTAGCTATTAAAACTAAATAATTGTTAATTATATTACAATACAAAATAAATAAATAAATAATAAAATAGTTGATAAATAGTACATAATTTTCTTTAAAATGTTTGGATATTAAAATATTGTTCTTTTAAAGTGAAAAAGCCCTCTTAAACAGAAGTGTCTTCAGTTGCTTCTTGAAAGCACTGAGGGAGTCTGTGGCACGCATGGCAAGCGGGAGATTGTTCCAGAGGCGTGGAGCAGCACTTGAAAATGCCTTTTCTCCCTGCGTACGCAGTCTGCTTCGAGGAACCTCCAGCAGGTGGGCGTCAGCGGAGCGTAGCGCACGGGTCGGTTCGTAACGAATTAGTAGGTCGCTTAGGTATGACGCAGCTAGTCCGTGAAGGCTTCGAAACGTTAACAGTAACAGTTTATACTCGATCCGCTGTTTGATCGGAAGCCAGTGAAGATTGATTAAAACAGCAGTGATGTGGTCGTGTTTCCTCGTTTTGGTTATGAGCCGGGCAGCAGCGTTTTGTACTCTTTGGAGTTTGGTAAGGAGGTGGTCGGAAATGCCGTACAACAGGCAATTTCCGTTGTCAAGGCGAGACGTTACGTAAGAATGAATCATAATTTCTGTTGTTTTCCGATCGAGAAGGTTTCGGATTTTTCCAATACAATGGATATGGAAATACGCTACACGGCAAATGTGCTGTACCTGGTTGTCCATGCTTAGACTATTCTCGAAGAGAACGCCAATGTTCTTGGCCACAGTGCACACTGGCACAACGGTGTCACAAAGTTTTATCTGTGGCATAGAAAGTTTGGTCTTTATATGAGGCGCGCACATCACAATAATTTCTGTCTTCGTAGCATTGAATTTCAGTGTATTTATATTCATCCAATCTTGTAATTCTGCGACACAATCTTGGATGCGCGTGACTGCCTGGATTTTGTCTTCGTCTGAGTGCGGACTGAACGCGAGATACAGTTGGGTGTCATCAGCATACAGGTGAACGTTTATCCCGTGTCGACGTGCGATATCACCGAGTGGAGCAGTGTAGCAAATAAACATGAGAGGGCCGAGAAGGGAACCTTGCTGAACACCGAACACCACTGGACGTTCCGTTGATAATCTGCCGTGCATTTGTATACGTTGACTTCGGTTCACCAAATACGACTCAAACCACGCAAGACATGTTGCAGTAATACCAAACCGATCTCTGAGGCGGGTTAACATGATTGTGTGATCGATCGTATCGAATGCTGCTGATAGATCTAGCAGCACTAGTATGGCAGCCTTGCGCTCATCAAGTATACAGAGCAAGTCATTGCGTACTCTCAGCAGTGCTGTCTCTGTGCTGTGGTTAGGACGATAAGCAGATTGCATTTGCTCATATAGATCGTCTGACAAATGTTTAGAGAAACGGACAGCAACGACCTTCTCTACGATTTTTGACACAAAACACAGGTTTGACACTGGACGGTAGTTCGTGACGTCGTTTGCATCAAGCATTGTTTTCTTCAGCAACGGAGTTACCAGAGCCTTTTTAAAGACGGAAGGGAATACTCCTGTCGCAATCGACATGTACACAATATCAGCGATGACCGGTGCTAGGCTGGATAAGTTGTCCTTCAGCAGATGAGTAGGAATCGGATCCAATTTGCACGATTTACAGGCTGATTTGCTGACCAATTTGGTGATCTCGTCGGTTGTTGTGGGCATGAACGATGACAGATACGAGGAAATACCACAGGACTCATCGGGACGCATAGATACGCAATTGTCAATGTTATCAAGGTCGCGTCTGATGATATCAACTTTGTCTATGAAACAGTTGCTGAATTCGTCTAGCAATTGTCCCAGGTGTTCATTAGGCAATGCTGGCAGACGTTTTGTTTGCAACAGAGAGCCCACTGTCCGGAAAAGGGCTTTTGGGTTGCCAGCCTGGTCCTTAATTCGATTGGCATAGAACTCGGACTTGGCAGCATAGAGCATCTTCTTAACAATGTCTCTTTGGTTCATGAAGATTTCCCGGTCGACGGTCAACCTGGACAACCTCCATCGCCGCTCCATCCTTCGTCTCTCCTTCCTCGCTGACAGAATGTCGTCGTTGACCCAAGGCGCAGCAGGGCGGATAGTGAGCCATTTAGTTTTCAACGGTGCATGTTTCTCAAGAAGGTCACCAAGAACGTCATTGTATTGCGTTACACTCTCCTCTAATGATCGTTGCTGACTTGTGTATAAGTCAGAATTTTCAATGTCTGTTGAAAAAGAAGTCAAATTTATTGCTTTCATCTTGCGGTAGGTCTTTAGTTCCCTTCGAAAAGGAGGTTTGCGCATTGCAATGCGACAATGTACCGCACAGTGATCTGAAATGAGGTCAGCCACGACAGTGTCCATCACGCAGGAATATGTGCGGGCGATAATTAAATCTAAAATGTGACCTTCTTGGTGTGTTGCTACTTCCACATACTGTGTCATGCCGTGACTATCCAACATGTCACGGAAACGTCTCACATGAACGTCAGTGTTAATATCGAAATGAAAATTAAAATCACCAACAATAACCAGTTCATCAGGCAGTGTCGCGTATATGTCCAGAATATCAGCGAACTCTTTGAAGAAATCGACAACCGATGAACCATTCTTCTTGTTTGGTGGTGGGCGATAAACCACGAGCAGAATCACACATTTTCCGAATAGCGTTAACTTTAAACTCATAGCTTCAAAAGAATGAATGTTACTGAATGTTTTCAAAGACGTTGCTTTGACAGCTTCCTTATGTAATATTGCAATGCCACCACCGCGACGGCTGCATCTGGGATGGTGAATTAAATTGTATCCTGGCGGCGTCAGAGCTCTGGTTACAGGGAGGTCAGAGTCTTTGTTAGTGAGCCACGTTTCAGTAATTGCAACAATGTCTAGGTCATGTTCGTGGATGTGGTCTAATATGTCAGTTGTTTTGTTGCGAACAGATCTTGCGTTGAATATGCATAATGACGCAGTTGTAGTCGGGCAGACTAGCGGATTCGCTGGTAGTGTGACTGGAATTAGGTTGTCGTGGTGTTGTTGTGAAGATCGCACTCGCACGTAGGGGCTGATTGGTCGATGGCCGATTACAGTGGAGATAGCTTGTTGATGTTGACGTTGACGTCCGCCTCGGCAGCCACGCTTGGTTGGTCGCCTTACAGCTATACCAAGCTCGCGTATGGTGTTCCAGGTACGAGGAGGCAAGCGTGACGAATTGGGACCTGTCGACTGGCCAAGCTGGTATAAACGACAGGCACTGTAGGTGTAGAGGGCTTGGTCAGGCTCGGCCATGCAGTGCGACGCTCACTGATGCACGACGATGGACCTGCAGACTGGCCGGTAGTTGATAGTCGTTGTCAACAATTGGCGTCACGGTTGACCGATTAGTGGTTCATTTCGTTGATAAAAACATTAAAAACTTACAAAGATGTTGCACATATATCTCAATTCATCCATTGAACACAGACTAGATGTACTCACGGTCACCTCTGCCAAACAATAGCTGTGCCAGATAAGAGCAACTTATAGAAAGATCGATATGCTACAGAGCTGTCATAGGCGCAACCACATAGGTGCAGCCAACTCTCTCGACAGTAGATACTATCATTGCTTCTAATGCATAAACAGGATATTTTCGGTGCCCATTTATTTTAGGTATTCGTTTGCAAATACATGTGGTAATTGCAAGTATGTCTTAATATAAGTCATAACATATTTATGATCTAAATTATAAACTACTTTCCTATTGGTAACTTCATTTGCTGTAGCCACACACTTTTTAGTTGTTGAAATGAGGACCCGATCCAAATTACCCCTTTCCTTGTAAATGTTTTTGTAGTTGTTATGGATTTAATATAATTTTAAATAGACAGGTCAGTGTGTATAAATGTTGTGTATTTATGACTATATTATATGTCTACAATAAATTGTATGATATAATTATTATAGGCCACAGCATAAAACTAGGAATATTCTAACTAAACGCTTAAAATGTACAAACACTGAAGTATTTAGCGAATGGTCTATCAGACCATGGGCGGCTCTCTTTATTAAACTGAAAATTGAAATGGAACGGTGTGTTATAATTCCTTGATAAATGTTATCTAAATATTCAAAGCATATAATGATCATGTAACACACATTCACTAGGTACATTTTATGATATCTTTATTATTTCTGGAGTAATTCCACTTTTTGAACTCAGAAAAAGGGCGATTTTTGGTATTGAATTCTGTCCATTTCTTGTGACCAGGAAGCTGGAGCGCTGTGTTTGAGCATATAGGAAAATGGTAATATAATTGCTTCTACTGAAGATATTGGGGTGAAATAAAAAGTTATGTGATCTAAAAATACATGTGAATATGATTTGACCTTAACCTAATTATTTGTAACTCATCTGTTAATATGACGACATCATATATCGAATAATGCGTACACCTATAAGCGACGATGTTGAATACTAGGAAGGGCCATAACAAAGATGCCATCTTAGAGCCAGTGACGTTAGTCCGGCAGTATGGCTCAGAACCCAAATTCTCTGATAAAGTTTTTTTCTCTGCTGATTATTAATGTATAGGGTCTCTGTAATGCTATCCAGGTTGATGTGAAGTTCTCACCATTGAGCAATTTGAAATATTCACGTTTGAAGTTGGGCACCGTCACCCAAGATTTCATGGGGTCACAAAATACTCAAATATTGATATCTCAGTCTCTAAATGACATAGAAACATGATTTTTGTGTCTAAATATATGTTTTTGGGGTCAACAAATGCAATGGGACAATTTTCAATTTTGAGTTTTTGGCGGCCATCTTGAAATTTAAGATGGCCGCCATGGAGGTATTGATTTCGTTGATTTGTTTATAGAATTTTTTTGCTGTAAAATTGCTTCGGTAAACTGGATATGTGGGGAGCATAGGGTCCCTGATGGCTGGATCCGGAATGACAGAAATACTGAGTGAGGCATTTGCCGGGGTATTGAAGATGCTGACAGGCAAAAAGTATCCTGACAATGTCCGAGCTCTCCGTATGCTTGTGGAAGAAATGATTCGGCCATTGTTCCAAACACAAAACTTGGGTTGGATGGCTGATCTTCTCCAGGCATTGGATGATGCAGCATCACACTCTAGGACAGCCAAACTCTGGGTCAATTGTCTGATTAAGCCAGTCTTCACCATCATGAAGTATATTAGAGCCGAGAGAGAAGCAGATTGGTGTCTCCATCTGGCCTGTGTCCGCGAGATGATGCCCCTATTCTTCGCGGCTTCCCACTGCAACTATGCGAGATAGCGAGATATGGACTCTATTACATACGAACAATGGCAGCAATGCCCGAAGATGTCCGCCAACACTTCGTGAATGGAGAGCATACCATGCATAACAATCCAGGGCTCTTTAACGGCCTCTGGAGCGATATGGCAATCGAGACCACGTTTATGAGATATGATCACGGGCAGAGCGGCATCATAGGGATCACTTTAAGACCGGAAACACTCAAAACATGGGCCTATAGCCTGCACGCACGCAACACAGTCGTCAGTAACCTGGATGCGATGAGAACACAGGAGAAATTCGAGCCAACCTCCCAAACTCACCACAAGGAAGAGGCTAAGGCTAGCATCCAGACAGATGCAAAAGACAGAAAGGCATTGCGTGACAAATTGGAGGTCTGTATTGATCCACTTATCACCGAGAACAACCAAGAGGGCCTTGTGAATATTGTGACTGGACAAGTATTGACACATTCTTCGGTGAATGTTGACAATGCTCCTGAACTCGGAGAACAACAGATGGAGGAATTTGAAAGGGGTTTGCCAGATAGCGTCCATGAAACCATTCACAGGCGTGTAACTACAATGGCAGTCTCTCAGAAGCATATCAAAGTAAATGACATGAAGATGTTTGACACAGAGATGATATATGCCAGAGCTACAGAGCTATGGCTCTACAGTGCAGTCTACGAAACTATGATACCAAGAATCTGATGGCACATGAACTGTCTCCCAGACCCGCATCAATGTTTGATGATAGTGGAGCCATGAAGGTGGCCAAAACCAAGTCTGTCCTCAAGAATGATCTGAAAGTGAAAGTAGCACGGAGACATGCAGCAGTTGATGCTTCATTCTTGGACGGATGTGCAGTGCTGTGGGTCGTGCCATGGCCAACAGGTGGAATTGTTCAGGACTTTCTGGACAACTTCCGACGTCACATCAAATTTTATCTGGAATCCAGTGATGTGTACCTAGTATTCGATAGATACACAGCTGGTAGCATCAAAGAGTCAACCAGAAAGGAGAGAGATCAAGGGGCCAGTCGTGTGTACACGCTACGTCCTCCAGCCAGACTACCAGCACAGAAGGTAGTTCTTACTGTGAGCAGTAACAAGACACAGTTGATCGACTTGATCCTGGCAGATCTTGAAGCCCACAAGGATGTGTTGAATGGGAAACTCGTCGTCACAGGTAACGATCCTGTACCTATTCAGATCTATCTAGGTGTGGTTTCTAAGATGGAGGGAATGGTCATCACACACGAAGAAGCTGACACAATGATCATTCAACAAGTGGCTTATGTGGGTGCCACCAACGTCCTCGTAGTAGCTGACGACACAGATATCTTTGTACTCCTGTGTCACTTTGTGTTCCGCGGCGATATCACTGGGCATGTTATGATGATATCCCCGATCCGGGGTAAGATAGTTATTGACATCAATGCTAGCGTAGACAAGAACCCTGCTATCATGGGTGATCTGTTGGCTGCACATGGTATCACTAGCTGTGATACAGTTGCAACCTATCATGGTATTGGCAAAGGGGTTGCACTGAACATCCTAAGATCCAGTGGTTTCTCTCTGTCCGAGGTTGGTGACATAACCAGCTCAGTACAAGATGCGTTCTGTCTTGCTATGGTCATCCGGAATCGGCATCTCTGACGGATGCTCGCCAGAAGATATGGTCTAGGAAGGTCTCACGTAGTCTCGGTGCAGCACCAAAGCTGAAAACCCTGCCACCTACAAATGAAGCGTTTGTGGAAAACGTAGCCAGGGCACATTTCCAGGTAGCCATCTGGAAGCAGGCCCTACAACAGAACCCGCCAAATATGGATCCTCTCACCCATGGATGGACGCGACGTGATGGATCCACATCTCTGACTCCCACTACCGCTGCTAATGGTGTAATTCTTGCTCCAGATGACATACTGAAGATGATCAAGTGCTCTTGTGGCAGTACTACGCCATGCAAATCTAAGCGATGTGGATGCCACAATGCCAACATGGCATGTACTTCATTCTGCGCCTGCCAAGGTGATGATGGTTGCTTCAATGAGAAGACCATGGAACGGATCCAAGCAGATGATGGATCAGATGATGATGATAATAATGCGAATGATGATGACTGATGATCTTTAATCTGGTGATTGACTGTTTGATAATTCTGACATTTGTTCATTGTGTGTGTGTACAATGTGCATTAAAGAGATTGGAATATTGATATACAACTTATTGATTCCTCGCAAGTTGAACACAATATCATGATTGTGGAAAATAACATAAAAATACCAAAATTATTTACATGATTTATTTTATGCCAAAAATGTTCATTAAGAAACAACATTTATGTTTCTAGCATATTTGAATGCTAAACTTTAAAATTTTAAAGCCGATTTGTCCATATTCGGTCAATTCTAAAATTACCCCCTTCGCCATTGATGACCCAATGTGTCGCAATGAATGTGATTTATGATTGAAATCTGTATATTATTCATCAATATAATTGACCTGCAGTAGATTTAGGCAGTTTTATATATTGAAATATTGATTTAGAGCGCATGTGTAGATGATTTCAAGTACGATTTTTTCAATGATAAACAAAAACAAAGTTCACATGTCGGCCATCTTGAATTTCAAGATGACCGCCAAAGACTCAAAATAGAAAATTGTCCCATTGCATTTGTTGACCCCAAAAACATATTTTTAGACACAAAAATCATGTTTCTATGTCAATTAGAGACTGAGATATCGAAATTTGGGTATTTTGTGACCCCATGAAATCTTGGGTAACGGTGCCCAACTTCAAACGTGAATATTTCAAATTGCTCAATGGTGAGAACTTCACATCAACCTGGATAGCATTACATATACCTTGATAATCAGCAGAGAGAAAAAATTATCAGTGAATTTTGGGTTAGGGCAAACATAGCCATCTCATAGCCGGACTACGTCCTCACATCGTTTCCCGACGTTCTGTTGCTCACACACCCCATTACAACGTTCATAAATACATCTTATTCTACCTATTATGTCGTTATACTGACAAATGAGTTACATTATACCACTATTCAACGATACACGAAGTATCAATTTTACACCAAGCACACCGATATGTTTTAAGTCCGTTCCAACCCGTTCCGGCGCTGGAGGAAAACGTGGAGGAACCGAATGAATGAAAATGTGTATAGGTGTTCTGTGACGTCATGATCACGTCGCAATTACCGTACAGGAAGTTATGCCCTGCGACAGCGTGGCATTGCGCCGGCTGGCTTCAGTGAGCAAATCACCAATATGTGTGCTGTATGAAATAGTGACATACGCTGACAAATGCTACCTGATGTGCAACATTATGATACGCCAGGAAATTAGCGTTTTGGTGACAGGATACACGAAAAAAACATGAATTCCAGGCTCTTGCTGCTACTACCGACTATTTTTGTGATCTACTGCAAATCGTGTGAAGGTCAATGTTCGAGTAATCCGTGCGATAACGGAGGATCGTGTGTATCAGCTGGTAATGCGCATACGTGTAACTGTCCAGCAGGTCACACTGGCCCACGCTGCGAAAGACAAAACTGGGCGCCATGTTTGAGCTCTCCGTGCATACACGGGGGCACATGTAATACAACAAATATGACGTCTTATAGCTGTGTCTGCCCAGCAGAATGGACTGGGATAAACTGCGACGATTCCACTATGTGTTTGAGTAATCCATGCGAGCATGGCGGAACGTGCGAGTTATATGGGAATGTGACGAAGTCTTATGAGTGTTCCTGCACGACGAATTGGAAAGGAACACATTGCGAGAAGTTTAACTGGAGACTGGAGGAGTTATATATAAGAATCGGTATCGCCTTATTTCTCTTGTTTATATACGCAAGCGGTCAAAGCCTGGTATATATACTACTAAAAAAAGAAGATGAGGAGGAAAACGAAGAGGAGGAGGAGGAGGAGGTGGAGGAGGATGAAGGCATGTGGACTACATTTGTATCCATGGCATTTGGCACCGATTATGGGATGCAACCGGAACCGTCACCATCTGCTACACAGGCGCCTGCGACGGGGTGACGCGAAACGTATTACTCATAAGTCTCCAAGCTAGTCACATTTCACCCAAAACGAACGCAATTGACGGAGAGAACGACTTTATTAATCAGCTCATTAATAACAACAACTGGCAAAGAATATCAGAAATTGAAATTCGTGTTGTGAAATTTTCATTGTTTGTGATTAAAGAAGCGTGACAATATTACAGAACTGCTTAGAGGGAACATGTGGTAATTAAGACTTATTAACGGTATGAATCACAATATAACAAAACTATGTTACACAAACACGCACGCACGAAAGCACGCGCACGCACACACACGCACGCACGCACGCACGCACGCACGCACGCACACACACACACACACACACACAGCATACATTATCATATAGAGAGGGTAACAACACATATTAACTACTCAATTCCAATTTGCTTGCAACAGCATGGAAACTATGACGATAGTGTGCTACATGGAATCACAATAGGGTCTGTAAGTAGGTTTCGATATATTGCGAGACTCCGCGCGAATGGGGCTGATTGGGGACTGGACACAAGAATAATATTCTAACGATGGATGACAGTTGTAGCTTCCGACTGGTGAATACTAGGAAAATCAGGTCTTAAACATCTTGTGATATACCTTTCTTATCTTAAATATCCGATTTAGTATTGAGTTTACCACACTATCATAGACATATAGCGACTTACGTAGTGTAGATAATAGTCTTTTACGGGATTTGCATTTTATATTGTTGTACGTTGTGGTTTCGATAAACACTTGTATCTGACAAGTTGTCTAAATGCACGTAATCATAACACATTTATACGTTTGCCTCAAACAGGTAGTACAGCTCGAAAAATGGCAGTCTTCATTATTAGTCAAGATCGCCAAACACAAGTACTTGCCGCTAATGCCATGGCAGCCATCATGATAATCGATTTCAATTCATGATTTCCTTGATCATTGTCACCGGCAAAGTGTTCCATTGCTTCTGCTTGTAATAATCCTTCGGACAATATAACTGAAATATGCTATTTGGGAACTGTTCGATTATTACAACCAAGAACAAAACAAAGTCCTGTATAACGTGGAGAATATGGACTTCCTCCCCCAACTACTCCCAGCCTCGTTTTCGCGCTCGAGACTTGCACGCGCTATAACACGCTTCCTATAGATCAAATCACGTGGTGAACCAGTTGATATTACCAGTTCTAAGTTAACATACCTGTTGCTGTGTAGTCCATATACGAAGAAGGTATGGTGACACATGTGGGGAAACTTGTCTCTGACACAATCTTAATTAGACGTTGTGCACTTTATCTACTACAATTCATCATGTGTGTGTATTGAGAAATATATTAGTCAATCTGTATAACCAAACAATTTAGGTAATTCAAATACCTTTATAGCAATAGTACCTATTCAGTGCAAAAGGAAAGATAATACTGCGTGTCTTTTTATTTTTTTTCAGATGTAAAACAAATTGGCTTGCCTGCCATCAGTTGCATCATGGCTCGTAGTAATGTAATGATTGAGCTTCGACCAAGAGAACCTGGATGCGAATCCTGTATGCCGTGTGAAACCTTGGGCAAGTGTTTCACTCTAAGAAGCTTCAGTTCACTCAACTGTATGAATGAGTAACTGGTTATAGGCAGTGGTATATATTTGTATACTAATAGTTTTCGCGCATTAATTGCAGCCTAGCTGGATGCTTCCCAGAAAAGTCAATATGGTGATAGATTGACCAAGACTGCCTGGGAATAAAATGTAAAGTACTAATCAACCCTGATGATTGGATACCATGCTACATAAAAATATATTTTCATTTGTTGAAATGTCATCATGGCTAGTATGTCACCACCCAACAATCATGGCTTGCATGTCGTCAATACCATCATTGTATTCATACCATCAATACCACCGTGGCCTGTATCAATACATTTGTGGACTACATGCCGTGCATACCACCAGCATCATAATGGGTTATATACTCTCAATTCAATCATGGCACGCATGCCATCCATAGTCACACACGCACGCACGCACGCACGCACGTACGCACGCACGCACACACACACACACACACACACAATAGCTAAGTATAAACATCAAAAACCTAAAAGCTTGCATGTAGCAAACAAATTCTTCTAGCTGGACAATACATTTTGTGCAGATAGTCAATTATAATTGCCATGAACACATTCATTTCGCACAGGCTTGGTTTTCTGCTGTGCTGAAATAGGGCAGCGAGTTGTGGTCACTGCCACGGCTTAAAAAGTGCGACAATTGAAAATCCATACCACGAATAGGCACATTTGTCATTTTTATAGAATATGTTGTCAGCCTCCTTCTCTACCTGTCTACGTAACCATTTGTTATAAAATGGTTGCACACTGATGAAATTAATACTGACAAGTCTGGAAAATAGGGCAGCTTCTGGGCAGGGTTGGTTTTCAGTCAGGTGAAAGGTATTTCTGCTCTGCCCCGTGGATTTGGATATTTGTGTGCCCTCCGCCTCGATTACCATACGTGTATCTGCCACTGTGGTGTGGGAATTACAATAGGATTGACGTACCCGAAGGCAGGGCGCGAGTGGGAGAGGGCGAGTTGTAGGGGATGAATGAATGAGGGCAAGAGAGAGGGAGCTAGTAAATGAGGGTAAGTGAGAAGGGTCGAGTGAGAAGGGGCGGAAATTACCCCCTTTATAATCTGTATGGAAATAAATGTATTTATTTATTTATTTAAATGTGCATAACAAAATGTTGCCTATAAATTTGTGATTTATTGTTGTATGTGAAATTACCAGACTCTCCTGTCTGTGGTCACCTTTACACCCTTCTCTACCCTTCTCTTTTTCATTCGTGGGTTCCACAGTGACATCTTGCAAAATTAAATTCATACCTCAAATTACAGACGTCACATAAGAATCCTTTCATTATCATGAATTTTAAATCCAGAGAAACTCCAATTATAACTAGAATGCATTATCAGATGGAAGGTATACAACTAAATCAATTACTATTAGTATCTGCATAACATAGGCACAACCACGATGACTGTCATACAATGCTAATCAGTAAGATTCTGTAGACTATAACTTATAACACAACATTATGTCATTAACAAATTATACCCAGTGCTTGGCGTGTTTATTGCATGAAATTTCGGACGCTCCCTCGCGTTAAGAGATTATATAATACCTGCACGATCAAAACTGTCAAAAGAGCGTTCATGACATTCACTTTCATGATAACATGTATCATGTTACTAAACATTTCTCAGGATAGTTTGTTTTTAATCAAAAGTTTTAATTTTTGCACATGCCAATAGCAAAATATTGTAACGTCAGACGAAAGTCTCTAAAGGTAAAAAGAAAGAAAGAAAGAGTGTTTTAGTGGCGTAGCCAGGGTGTTGCATTGGAGGGTGCCATCCGACAACCAAGCAAACTCTGTATATATATATATATATATATATATATATATATATATATATATATATATATATATATATATATATATATATATATATATATATATATATATATATATATATATATATATATATATATATATATATATATATATATAAATTTAAATAGCACCAAATCTAGTGAAACATTATTCAGGGCGCTTTACATGTGCATATCATTAAAAAGAATTACTTAAACGTATAACCAAAATTAACTCTACATTACAAAGGTGCATATAGATAGACTGATAAAAACATAATAAATAAACAAATAAAATATAGAAGGCTAAACACATATATCTGATAGACTAATAAAAACATAATAAATAAACAAATACAATATAGAAGGCTAAAAACATATATCTTAAAAGTCATTTAAGAATGTAGAAGTGATGTTCTCTTTAAGAATGGTACATTTACAAATTGTCTCTTCACTTAGTTATCAGAGCATCATTTAACATATTATATAAAATATACTGTCGTTAAGGTATATATATATATATATATATATATATATATATATATATATATATATATATATATATATATATATATATATACCTTAACGACAGTATATTTATATAATATGTTAAATGTTAAATTATCACAACATCATTTAACATATTATATAAAAAATATACTGTCGTTAAGGTATATATATATATATATATATATATATATATATATATATACCTTAAGGTATATATATATATACATATACCTTAACAACAGTATATTTTATATAATATGTTAAATGATGCTGTGATAATTAAGTGAAGAGACAATTTGTAAACCCAGTGCTTGGGTTTATATATATATATATATATATATATATATATATATGTTTATATATATATATATATATGTTTATATATATATATATATATATATATATATATATATATATATATATATATATATATAATATATATATAAGTTATATAGTTATTCAATGACAACATCTGCATGATGTTAAGAAATGCGTTACGGCAATCTGGAATTTGTATTTATAATAGACCTACTTCACCGTTACTTGTGGAACAGATAAAACGCATAAAATGTCTCTGCGCAACGTCAATGGACCTTGTGCACTATGACGTCATTATATGGGGAAGCCCTTCCGGCGCAATGCATTGTGCATTTTGTACTCGTCAAAAGTTTGTTGTGCCGCCATTATCCCATGTTAAAAGGCCTGTGTTTTTCGGGTGTCTCGCAAGATCTGGCTGTATCACAAACTGGCTACCTAACAAGAAAATGTAGTGAAAAAGACTTCACGGCATATAATCAAAGTGTGTGAATCCGTCAACAAAGAGCGCCGCAACTTATTATATTACTGGTTATGCCATACTATTAGACAGCAAGATTCTCGTTGAAGTCAACTTGTGAAGTCACGCGTCTGTCGCCAGGTTTGACAGCCCCTTCATCTTCGACTTTTTTGTGCAGCTGCGTTTTCCATATGTCTTAGTTGTTATAATTATATGATTAACTTGATGTGTAGAACCTTATTGTATAGAAATGTATCGCTTGAGGCAATTTTCTAAAGTATAATTGTAGTATTATGTTCCAAAGCTTAGGCTAAGCCTAGCTAAACAAAACTCAAAAGCCGAAAAGCCAAAAGGCCCACAATCGTAATCACGGGCATGGGCCATGGCGTAAAGCCGACAGTTTCAAAAATAAAATCAAGATATGATAATAAATATGGCCCTTGTGAAATTATCTGTGTTGATTTATTTTTTATGAATTATTGAATCAAGGTGTTGCTTAGTATAATATTGATTTCACTGTTATGTAGCATCATAATGACACAACTAGGAAATCTTCTGCCAGATCAAAAATCCGTGTCATTTAAGATTATTCAAGGGCAGATAACACGCACGGTATTTTTGACATAGTCATAGGCGTTTCGAGAGTTCGAATTTGTCATTTTAATATCTTGTATTGTAGATACTGTTTGTTTTATGATAATTTATTATATATATATATATATGGCTTACCAAACCAGTGATAAGTAGGACAATTTGGATTTGCAATTTTTTACATTTTTGGAAAAGGGATTCATCCTACTTTACAGTGGTAGAAACATAAAATTTCTATTCCAAATATTGGTGAAGTTATGCCACTTTGTATACGGTAGTATACGGTAGGGGTAAATACGTAAAAATGGAGAAAACAGCTGTTAAAGATTTGCATACTCCCTCTGTGTGGCAAATATGGATATAATGTATCTACGACAGTGATATTTGGCACACATCATGTATATTATGTTGTAATGACATTGTGTAAGTGAATATATGATGTCTTGAAAATTAGCAAAGTTATGATAGTAATAACACATTGTTCACAGTATGACGTAACATTAGTGGAGTCGCTTAAGTCCAAATTTTAATGGAATCGTGATACGCTGGTCTAAAACACAAAATCTGGCCCAGTAGTACTTTAAGACCATATAAAACATTTACAGGGGGCTGCCCGATTTTAATGGCCAAGTTCAAGGTCAGGTCAAATATCAGTAATTATATAATCATCTTATCTGGAGATTTTAATGATATTTTAAAATGTTTTCAAAAGCTAAGTTATATACGGACCAACATATTTCCAGGAGATGATTATCTAATTTGCATAAATTAAAAATGGCCGATAAATGAGCAAATATATAAATATCGTTATTCTTTATCACACCCATTTTCACAAAGTATCCAAAACACATATTTTGCACACATGTATCTTATGGCCATATACAGCTTCTGAGATGGGGTTGCCCGGATTTAAATGAAAAAGTCAAGGTCAAACGAAGGTCAAAAACAAAATATAACGTCTCTTGTAACCTTCCGAAATACAAACATTGTCATAGTGTTAGTAGATGATAAAAATGGAATTATGAAATATTTTATCTTTTGACCTTCATCTGACCTTGACCTTGAATCTTTATATCCGGGCAGTTCCATCTCAAGTTATATTTGTTTTGGTACCTTTGTGAAAATGGCTTTGATAAAGAATAACGATATTTACATATTTGCTCATTTGTTGGCCATTTTGAATTTATGCAAATTAGATAATCATCCCATTGAAAGAAGTTGGTCTGTAAATAAATAGGCTCTTGAAGACATTTAAAATCTCATTAAAATCTCTAGATATTGGATAATATGATGATATAATTAATGATCTTTGACCTTGACATGACCTTGGCCTTTAAAATCGGACAGCCCCCTTTAAAAAGTGTTATATGGTCCTAAGGTACAACTATGCCAAATTTGGTACTTTGGCTCAGCTTGTAACGATCATACCTCTAAGCGAATGCAATCAATCGAGAAAACGATTTAACACTTGTTTAAACACTTCCACAGTTTATTGACGCCGAAAACATACTGATCAATGATCATGCAACATACACACTTGGAATACATCATGGTTGTAATGGAATAGATGCACAGTAGAAATAAAAAGCTGCTACTGCAAAACTAAAATATCAAAGATATGCAAAACTACACATTAAGAACAGCTGTTTCGGTTGTGAATTTGTTATGTTCACATAATACTTACTGTATGACATTTCTATTTGGCATAGACTATCTATGTTATAATATAACTACACCATAGTAGAACAAACATGATGCAAGCAAATTAAGGTGAAAAAGGCTGTTAATTTGCCTTAGTCACCTTTTCACCTTGTTCCATCGAGCCGAGACTTACTGCTGGTGATTATTAGTGTTTCAGTCAGACAAACAGTCATAACAAGTATATCCATACCTATTGCATGATTGAACATTCACATTTGTCTCAAATACTGTACATGTTATGGTATAGCACACTAGAGGTACAATATAGCTGCTGCTGCTGCAATTGGTAAAATAATTTCAGTGTTCATGGAATAAAAAGTGAAAATAGCTGTACAATCTGTACACTAGCATTTTGAAAACACTATTAGACAAGACAAAATCATATTTACACATTACAAAAATAAGAAACGTATGTGGCAGCAATGTGAACATTCTACCAGACTCGCTTTGGAGGAGTTGGCCCACCAGTACTCTTTCTTCCCTTCTCCTTATCTGGTACAATTGTAGAAGATGTGGCTTGCATGGTTATTTGCAGTGTTTCAGGCTTGGGGATACCTGGAAGAGGGCACAACATGTCCTTCGGTTCTCTTTGTATCGTCAAACCTATATGCCCTTAGATTGTTGTGTCTCTCAGCATTCCGTTTCTCCTTGGCTGCATACCATTCTCATGATACCACTTCACCAGTGCTGTCAGTCGGTCACTGCTGATGCTGTAAGCATGCAATAATGGTTGTTACTGTAGATGTGAACATAGTACAGTAGTCATGTCACACAAATAACATTATACCAACTTGAATACTGACAGCTGCATATCAGTCTGTGAAATATGCTAAACATGAGTTACCCAACTTTGATAATAATCATATTAGTATCAGTATTTTGATGGCTATGCTGAATTTAGTAAATCTTCTCTTCCAGGTAAAAGTACAATTACATTGGCCCACATGGTGAATAGTCACAAATGGTAAATCATAAAAACTTTCATTATCATTCAGCTATAATACAATAATTTGTATTCTACTAAGTTTACATAGTGAGGCAGTTATTAGTGCATCAAACATATAATATAAACATGACAATAATAACTTACGCATGCAGGAACTTGAATGTGTTGACACACACGTGGCGACTCTCAATTGTGTATGTTGCCCTCGGGAGCTCTCGAACCTTCCGCGATCCTTCGATACGATGACTTGAGCATATCTTCTTAGAGAGGTTGATGCCGCACGACAACTTCCCAAGAAGAACCAGCATCTGATCACCTGACAATGCATAAAACTTTGAAGTGAATCCTGACATCATATATATGTAATACTATCAATTGTGCACAACTTGTTTTGTCGCCCATATGTTATTAGTATAAAACTGTAATTCATAGTTAAGCATAACGAATCAAAGTCCATTACTTACATTCACTTTTATTTGTGTGCAAGACAGTGCATTGGTTACGTTATAAGGTTGAATTCCAAACTATTTCGGAACTACTAACATTATTATGGGATCATAGTAATACAGATCCACTAATTTAGTGTGTTAAACTGGTAACCATACACAGCAAATTACAGTTAAATGCCAACATGATGTTACTTATCATCCGAGCCGATGTGCTGAAAAACTTACGTGGAGACATGTCTATCATGTCCAGCCGTTTAGCCATGATTTCCTGCGGTGAAACCTGTGTGTAGCATGGGTTGCCGCCATTTAGTTTACATCTACACCTGCAAGTTAATTAGTAAATAGCATCAATTTTTTTTTACAAATCAAAGCCATGCCAACCAAAAGCAAGTATAATTATTTCATTAGAATTTTACTGCACAAATTGTTATTGCAAACCATTAATTTTATAATCAACATTGCTTAATAGATACAGTAAAAATATTTAATTGACATAACTTCTCCCTTAACTACAGTAGAAGTACAACCTAGGGCTGAGCTAATGCTCTAATTCTAAGGGCCAAGGGCAAGGCCAAGCCCAAGGTAACATTAAACTTAGCCACACGTAGTCGTAGGTTATGATGAATGTTTACGCTTAAGAGTACGGATAGCATAGACTAAATCTAAATCTGTTCAACTGAAACATGCTTATCAACTAATAATTTATTAACAGAGAAAGTGTGCAGATCTTTTTATATTTAGCGCATAGATAACTACACTAGACTAGCTGTCAAACAGACGCAGCCGCAGGTTTGTTTATTAATTTAATGTGATGCAACGCAACAAACCTGAAATTCAGGCTGAATCAGTGAATCTGAATGCAGTAGCTCTGGCGATGTCGTCTTGGTCCTTCAGCACATACACTGGCAAAACCTCACGTTCAATTGCGACATCCGCATCGCTAGTTATCATGTCAAACTCGTCGACGTCAGATTCGAATTCGACATCAGATTATAATCCCTCCATGACAGCTCCATGTACCGGGAAAGGGGCACCATCGGCATCGCCCCATGTCGAATCGCTGTCAGTGTCACTTTCAGCATCTTTCGCCAGGTCGTATTCGTCCCACAACCGCGCTAACGCACGTTCGTTGTCGATAGGAGCATTTGACATGCGTATTAAATTATCCGACATCGCTAAGTTTTATCAACAATCGATTTAAACAACTTCTAACCCCGAAAATAACGTCTCTGCGTCTGACAGCTCGGATAATGGCGTATTTATTTTGGCGCTAGTTGCGGAAATGCGCATGCGTGGTTGCGCTCGCCCAATCAGCATACGCAGAGCGGCACGTGATGCTCATTAGTATGCAAAAATCATGAAAAGGATGACGGCTTATTGGTTGAATTTGAGCTATTTCTGTAAAGAAGACATGGATATGTAAATATGCATTTGAAGATTGAGGTCATGTCCTTTCCGGTGGTACTAAATATAATAGCGACACCCCACAGCAGCATGGCTAATTACGTCGGAGAAAACCGACCAATTTTCTTTTGTTTAAGAAATTCCGTCGCAGATCATTGATAGGGCTCGTTGTAAATTGCGCTAAAATGCATATTTTATTAGTATTTATTCCCTAAGATAAGAATACACTGGTAGGAAAACACCGAAAATTGCATTTCTTAAAAAAATCCAAAAATCACTATTGTACACCATATTCGGGTTCGAATCGCTGTCACGCCATATCTCAAATCCCGACTTAACACTGATTTGGTCAGCCGGAGTCACATATAATATATATATATATATATATATATATATATATATATATATATATATATATATATATATATATATATATATATATATATCACTGTAAATTGAGCCAAATAAAAAGATAAATAATTCAGGTATCTGTCCACATCTTGACATAATGTCATCACTGGGAAAACAATTGACATTTTGGTAGAAAGATAACTGAGGAATATGTAAATGGTCATGCCAGAATTTTGTTAGCAAAAGTAAAACTGTAAACATTTCAGGTATGTGTGTTCTACCACATTTTTACAGAATATCATCACTGGGAGAGATGGACAGTTTATAAAAAGATGTAAAAGGTGCAAAATTTGAAATGCCAAATGTGGAGGATAATCTTCCGGACGACCTGCATAGGTGGCTACGCACACGTGGGTTGTCTGCCTCGATGTCTAAATCAAAAGCATGTCTCGTGAAAAGGTAACTAAGGAAAATATCTTGTAAAGCAGTACTGTTCTCTGTCTGTCAGTGTGTTTGTGGAGCCATATCACCAATAATTTTGCTTATATGGGGTTTCAAATGGGAGTTTGTCGTCATTACACGTATAACACTTCATATTCACCTTTTTGTGCAATTAATCCTCCCACAATTTTATTCAGGCTGTATACTAATCAATACAGTGAGTCAGTGACTCTAACCTTTTCTGTTGCAGTTACTTACGCTTACAATACCTTTGCATACATTATACCTATAAGTTTACAAATGCATTCCGTTAATGTGACGTTAGCTGTATGCATGTTTCAGAGTGAAATGTCTCATGACCAATAGCTTTTCTAAATACCTCGTTGATCCGGACTTTGGCGTATGACATTGTGCAAAGTTATGTGGATGACAGAATACGTAAGGTCACTTCTCCGGCAATTTACAACTGGACAGATACTCTTTCAGATATCCCGCAGAAATTTAACTATGCACACATGTATGAATATCTGATGAAGAGAGAAGTGATTGTTTTATCCACAGATGGAGTCATTATCGATAATGCCATGTTGCCAGTGGCAGAAAAACCACTGCAGAGAGTCTTTGTGTGGCAGGGCGTGGAGGCAAATGCAACCATGTAGGTGCAATCTTGTTTGCCCTATTCGAGTTCTGAAAATATCAGATGGAATCTAGCTGCACAGGACAACATCAACACTGGCATCTGCCCTCTAGAATAAGCAAAAAGAGGACAAAGCCCCGGATAATTGGTGAGACAATGTGAAAGTATACTATCCATAATAATTATACTGATCATGGTTTTTCCAAGTTTCTAAGATACTGAATGAAAATATACTACAAGGATTAATGAATATATTTATTTGATTTCAATAACTGCTTCAGGAGAGAGAGAGATGTTAAGAAGATGTGTATGGTCGAGGTGAGCATTCGAGGATACCTCTAGATGGATACAGCAACTACTATGCTATACAAGACCCAGTTATCGACACTGCTGCATTACTTCTCAGTGAATTGCCAAATGACTCATTAAATATAATTGACTTTTAAGAATTAAGTCAAGAGTAATTTATAAAGGTATTTAAATACAAATACGATAAATTCCTAAATTTGAAAATTACTTATATATACATACATATATAATATATATATATATATATATATATATATATATATATATATATATATATATATATATATATATATATATATATATATACTACTATATAAAAACCATGATCAGTATAATTATTGTGGATTGTATATTTTTATATTTTCTCACAAATGATCCGGGGCTTTGTCCTCTTTTTGTTTATTCTAGAGGGCAGATGCCAGTGTTGATGTTGTCCTGTGCAGCTAGTCTTCATCTGATACTCTCAGAACTCGACTAGGGCAAACAAGATTGCACCTACATGGTTGCATTTGCCTCCACACAAAGACACTCTGTAGTGGTTTTTCTGCCACTGGCAACATGGCATTATTGATAATGACTCCATCTGCTGATAAAACAATCACTTCTCTCTTCATCAGATATTCATACATGTGTGCATAGTGAAATTTTTGCGGGATATCTGAAAGAGTGTCTGTCCAGTTGTAAAATGCCGGAGAAGTGACCTTACGTATTCTGTCATCCACATAACTTTGCACAATGTCATAAGCCAAAGTCCGGATCAACGATGTAGTTAGAAAGGCTATTGGTTATGAGACATTTCACTGTGAAACATGCACACAGCTAACGTCACATTAAAATAATGCATTTGTAAACATATAGGTATAATGTATGCAAAAGTATTGTAAGCGTAAGTAACTGCAACAGAAAAGGTTAGAGTCACTGACTAACTGTATTGATTAGTATACAGCCCTGAATAAAATTGTGGGAGGATTAATTGCATAAAAAGGTGAACATGAAGTGTTGTAAGTGAAATGACTACAAACTCCCATTTGAAACCCCACATAAGCAAAATAATTGGTGATATGGCTCCACAAACACACTGACAGACAGAGAACAGTACTGCTTTACAAGATATTTTCCTTAGTTACCTTTTCATGAGACATGCTTTTGATTCAGACATGGAAGCAGACAACCCACGTGTGCGTAGCCACCTATGCAGGTCGTCCGGAAGATTATCCTCCACATTTGGCATTTCCAATTTCACACCTTTTACATCTTTTTAACTAAACTGTCCATCTCTCCCAGTGATGATATTCTGTAAAAATGTGGTAGAACACACATACCTGAAATGTTTACATAGTTTTACTTTTGCTAACAAAATTCTGGCATGACCATTTACATATTCCTCAGTTATCTTTGTACCAAAATGTCAATTGTTTTCCCAGTGATGACATTCTGTCAAGATGTGGACAGGTATTGTGATATATATATATATATATATATATATATACATATATATATATATATATATATATATATATATATATATATATATATATATATATATATATATATATATATATATAAATTATCATAAACCAAACGTACCTACAATAAAATATATTAAAATGACAAATTCTAAATCTCGAAACGCCTATGACTATGTGAGTATGTCAAAAATACCGTGCGTGTTATCTGCCCCTTGAATAATCTTAAATAACACGGATTTGTGACCTGGCAGAAGATTTCCTAGTTGTGTCATTATGATGCTACATAACAGTGAAATCAATATTATACTAAGCAACACCTTGATTCAATAATTCATAAAAAATAAATCTACACAGATAATTTCATTTGGGCCATATTTATCATCATATCTTGATTTTATTTTTGAAGCTGTCGGCTTTACGCCATGTGCCCATGAGTACGATTGTGGGCCTTTTGAGTTTTGTTTAGCTAGGGCCTAGCCCTAGGCTTAGCCTAAGCTTTGGAACATAATACTACAATTATACTTTAGAAAATTGCCTCAAGCGATACATTTCTATACAATGAGGTTCTCCACATCAAGTTAATCATGTAATTATAACAACTAAGACATATGGAAAACGCAGCTGCACAAAAAAGTCGAAGATGAAGGCGCTGTCAAACCTGGCTGCAGATGCGTGACTTCACAAGTTGACTTCAACGAGAATCTTGCTGTCAAATAGTATGGCATAACCAGTAATATAATAAGTTGCGGCGCTCTTTGATGTCGGATTCACACACTTTGATTATATGCCGTGAAGTCTTTTTCACTACATTTTCTTGTTAGGTAGCCAGTTTGTGATATAGCCAGATCTTGCGAGATACCCGAAAAAACAGGCCTTTTAACATGGGATAATGGCGGCATAACAAAATTTTGACGAGTACAATCCACAATGCATTGCGGAGGGAATTCCCTCGCACAAGGTCCATTGTTTGGGGGAGAACATAACTGCACACAAAGTGTCCCACTCGGGGTCGTCGGGTTACTTCCGGAGAATCAGCGACGCTTTGTGTAAGTGTAACAAACCATGAGACCTCATTAAAGACTTCTTATTTGGTAATAACAACGGATCATTCGGTTACGAAAAGATAGTGATGTGTAGATATTTCCTTGGACATGTATTTGTGATCTTCACAATCGGCGTTGGTTAATCGACGGAACGGATCTGATGTTAAAAAGGTGGGCATGTGACTCGGTGTGCCGCTGAAGTTGCGCACATTTTGATTACATTATGTAACACAAGCAGAGAGTAAATAATTTATAAAGACGCGAGCGCATGTGGCAATAACCGTTCCGACTTTTTTCTTGACTTTTAATTTTGATTGCCGCAAAAGGTGACTATCGGTTACTGTATATTAAAGTTGCATTCTGACATAATTTCCCCTTTTTAACGTATTTTAGAAAAGTCAATGTACACCATGTCCATGACCGATATTTGCTTATTAGTATACTTCCTACCACATGTCTCACTTTGTGGTTTTATGCGTTATTTGATCAAATATAAGTTTGCAACAAACAACGGCTCTGGAGTTTCCCAAAAGTCGATCTATTTTTACCATCGGAACTCTCCGGTTAACGTAAGCAAAGACAATTAAAGGAAGACCAATCACATGCGCTGTTTCCCATTGGACGCCATTTTTAAAACATAGACCGCAGCGAACCAAGCGGCTGGGTTGCAAAAGTCAGATCAACATGGCGTACGCCAGGCACGGCGGTTCGTTTTGCTCAGCCTTTGGCTGCAGCAACAACAAAAGCGTCAACGCAGAGCTTTCATTCTTCAGATTCCCGAAAGATAAAGACAGGTAGGCATTACATCAATACAAACTAAAACGAAATACCATGCATAACACACATAAATGCATAAATGCAACGCCTCGACACGCCCCCCCCCCCCCCCAGTCAGTGTCAGACTGGATGTCAGCTGGTGATGTAAACAAAAACACTCCGTATGGCTGGGACGGGTTTAGAACATGTATCAGACCTATACAAACAGTACCGTCAAATACTGAAGACATTGCTTGACAAACATGCACCCGCTAAATCCAAATCTGTGTCACAAAAGCCGCCAGCTCCTTGGATGACCCCGGAAATAATCCAATCTAAACGGCGCCGTCGCTATCTGGAACGTGTTTGGCGTAAATCTCGGTCATCCTTAGACAGGTCACGCTACACACGGCAATGTCATCTATGTAACCAACAAATGTCAAAAGCAAAGTCATATTATTACGAAAACATGGTCGCAAATAACTCCGCTACACCAAAACAACTATGGAAATGCATCAATCAGATTTTACACAGGCGGCCTGCTCCTTCTCTACCAACCCATGCATCAATCAAGTCACTGTGTAACTCTTTCTCAAGTCATTTTAAAGACAAAATCAGCCTGATACATTCAGCCTTCACAGATCACACCTCAGACACTATAAATGCCGACTCTCCACAACTAAATTCTAAACTCACATCGTTTGAACCAGCCACAACTACTGAAGTGAAAAAAATAATCATGTCATCCCCAAATAAATCCTGTGATCTTGACCCACTTCCGACCATACTACTGAAAGCATGCCTTGACGTTTTAATTAAACCAATAACAGATATAATAAATGCATCACTCTGCTCCGGCTTATTCCCTGAAGACTTTAAATGTGCATATGTAAATCCAATTCTTAAGAAGACAACTCTGTCAAAAGAAGATCTAAACAGCTACAGGCCTATTTCTAACCTTAGCTTCATTTCCAAAATACTCGAAAAGGTTGTTGCAAATCGACTTACTTCTCACATCAACATAAATGGTTTAACCAATGCATCACAGTCTGCGTACAAACAATTTCACTCAACAGAAACTGCTCTTTTAAAAGTACACAATGACATAAACCTTAACATTGATAATGGCAAAGTTACTGCACTGACCCTGCTTGACCTATCCGCCGCTTTCGACACCATTGACCACGACATTCTCATTACACGCTTATCAACGTGGTACGGGATATCTGGCACAGCCTTGAGCTGGTTTACTTCATACCTTACTGACAGACGGCAAGCCATTAAAATAGGTAACTGCTTCTCAGACATGCTGCCCACCTCTTGTGGTGTCCCCCAGGGTTCTGTTTTGGGTCCGTTGCTTTTCACTCTGTACACAACACCATTAAGCTCAGTTATCCAGAGTCATAACCTGGATCATCACCTTTATGCAGATGACACACAAATCTATGTTTCTCTGACCACACCAGATACTTGTCGCTCCCTAAACCAGCTCAGGGATTGTCTCCAAGATGTCTCCCTCTGGATGAAAAATAGTAAATTAAAACTAAATGCAGATAAGACTGAATTTCTCATCATTGGTACCTCAACGCAGCGGGCAAAACTCAATGGCTTTTTCCCGACACATATTCTGAGTCAGAGTATCACACCAGCCACCTCAGTTTTAAATCTCGGAGTAACGTTTGATGAAAACTTCAATTTCAAAAAACATATCTCGAAAACATGCCGTTGCTGTTTTTACCATATCCGTGATCTTCGCCGTATCCGCTGGTTTTTATCACTTTCCGTTGCTAAAACCATCGCCACAGCTCTAGTAAGCAGCAGACTCGACTACTGCAATTCCCTCCTTTACAATACCGCAAACAAGGACATAGCCAAACTTCAGCGTGTCCAAAATTGTTTAGCAAGGGTAGTCACGCGTTCTCCACGTTTTTCTCGCTCAGTGCCGCTTCTAAAATCACTGCATTGGCTACCTGTGCACTATCGCATCATTTTCAAAATGTGTACAATAGCCTATCAAGCACTCTCATCTACACAACCAGCATATCTAAATTCAATGCTAACTCCAACAAGAAATTCCAGACAGCTACGCTCAACCAGTAGTAACCCTCTTCACATCCCTCGGGTGAAAACGAAAGCCGGGACCCGAGCTTTCTCGGTTGCCGCACCAACGGTGTGGAATTCGCTTCCTGCCAGTGTTAAATCACAAGGTAATATAGTTTCATTCCGCCGACATCTAAAAACCTATCTCTTTAATGCTGCCTATCCTCCTTAGCCTCCTAGCTTTTCCATCCATCCGTTGACGACTCACGCATTGCTTTCGATTATGAGATTGATTAATCCCCTGGTTTTGTCGCGCCACTGAGCTTGATTTTCGAGGATATTGGCGCAAAAGAAGTTACTATTATTATTATTATTATTAGTAGTAGTTGGGCCAAGTAATAGTACTGTCGTGGGCGGGGGGGGGGGGGGGGGGGGTGGTTATCAATGACAATAAATTAACAGTATGTCCCAGCGGATCTTGTGGTGTGCTGAACTAAGAGTAAATATCACTGACACTGTATCATGTGTCCAGACTGGCCTACTTGTCCTTGTTCATGTACATGGTGTATCTAAATTCTAGATAATAGAATAGGTGCCTGGTATGGGATGCAGTTCCCACGTTATTCAGCTGCAATTAATCAGATCGCCAGAAAGAACGCAAGCCCCCCAAGGACAGAACTTCATCTTCTGAGCATGTAGTTGAGCAAGATACTTCAGTCCTGGTAAAATCAATGTTCTTGATTATATTCATGTCAGACCAGATGATTGTATTGTTGTAAATTGCTTGAGACAGTTGACTAGATATATAGTACATCACCATACAGTATACATATAGCCCTGGCTGGACTAAGGTATAAGAGGGGTTATACAGGTGTTTTACATAATCAACTGATAACATTAGTATGTTTCAATAATTGTAACGTTTTTGTGAGAACACAGAAATAATTCTGTATGTCATTTGGACACTAAATATTGTAAATGGCAACCAACATTTTGGCTATATTTTGCAGTCACACGATATAAATTGCAAACTATGCCAATTCACTGAAACTGAAGACTAACTATAATGAATATTGTGAACAAATGTACATGTAGCTAACAATGTATTGACATTTTAATACTGGCACATATTCTTTTACTTTTTGTGTGGCGCTGACTATCATGTATCAATATACAGCACAGGTTGTATGTATCATATGCATCTTTCATCTGCGAAATTACATTAATTCTAAACATAAATGGACATGTGCAGACATTATTTATTTGTAGACGTGTGTGTCAAAAAAAAAACTCATTTGAAGTGGCTTGATTACAAAATTATATGTATTTGATAAATGAAAGATGATGTTGAATACTTTCTGCAAATGTTGGCAAATCAAACCAAATTTGCATGTTTTTGGGCTCATTTGAAGTGTATACTAACTTTAATATCTGTACCCATGCTATTAATGCCTACAATAAATGTATTATTGTACCCATGTCTTTTTTGTTCATGTTTTTGATCTGTTTCAGAATAGGAATGAAATATTTCTAAAAATTGGGATTGGACAGTAACTGTCTGAACTGAATTATATTGATTGATTGATTTATTAAGGAATCCACGTTCAGTAATAAAACTGTTGAGGTGAAGCCTTCAGACATTAAAAATACAAAAGTATGCAATGGTGTAAAAAATACAATTTAAACATCATGAAAACAAGTTATGAATATGACTAGGAATAGACACATAATTTAACGAACACACAACTGTATGACAAAGTATTAAAATAGAGGAACACATAAACCACAGGGATGCATATATGATGGTGTTGGCAATTTGGGCGGGTGTAGGTTTAGCATGTTTAGGTGAGATGTTAAACATCATGTGTACCAAAACAAGAAGTAAATATGACTAGAATATAAAGATTGAAAGTAGTAGAAAAAGACACTTAGGGCTACATCATAATTTACTGTACATACATCCTTTCAAATTTACAATGGACCAGTTGTGTGTCCATACGCAGTACATGTATCAAGATGTATATATAAAACCGGAACATTTCAACAGATTTTAAAATGCACTTTCAGGCTATGGACATAATTATTGACTGCAGCATATCTTCAGCTGACAGGGAGAGGTTGTCTGGGGACATGGTAAAGAAAGAACCAGGCATAATGATCATATCTGAGATTTCATGAATCCTATCATAATGTAGCCGTGAAATGACCATAAAATATTATATATTTTTGAAAATCAATATATTTGGCGCATAAAAATATAATTTTTTTATCTTTACATGTCCACCCCCACCCCCCACCCCCACCCCCCACACACACCCCAAGTCAACGTACGAGCAGTCGATCGCTTTTTAACCAAATGAATGAAAGCACGCCGGTTTGCTTATGAACTCGCATGACACCCAGCCGCTTGGTGCGCCACCAGTTCAAAATCCAAAATGCCACCGGCTGAGTGACATCTCTCCCCTTTGTAAACGATGGGGCAAACTAAAAGGCGGTTCCACATATCCACGTTAGTCGCTAGAGGCGCCATTAGGCAACAATACCCTAGTTATTTAAATCATCCTCAATTAGCCATTGACCGTACAGGCGCGTAGCCAGCGATAGTTTGTATGTGGGCAACTGGACATGCCGTAAATATGGAGCGTATCGAGCGGTGGCATCTTTGTGAATGTGGTATGTCGTTTCCGTGCGGTCTGCCAATTGTGATCCGCCTTTTAGTGTGGCCCTAGTGTGGTTTCCTGACAGCGCTTTTCACTTGAATTCCCTTCATCGAGGTCTAAACCAATCAGAGAATTCTAACTGGTGAGGCTCACCGGAATAATTTTTCGTCTTTTGCTGCTTTTTATCTTGCTTATGCTTATGCCTTTTCGCTCGCTCTGAGCATAGGCCATCGACTAAGGAACGCCACTGTTTTCTGTCTGTGGCCATCTTCTCCATTTCTTTCCAGGTGTACCCCATCTCTTTTGTATCTTTTTCTGTGTCTCTCTGCCAGGTGTTTCGTGGCCTACCTCTTCTTCTCTTCCCTGGGGGGTTCCATGTGATGGCTTGACGGGTGATTGATTCTGGTGGTTTCCTTAGTGTATGTCCTATCCACCTCCATTTTCTCTTCTTTATTTCATTTTCTATGGGTAGTTGCTTGGTTATTTTCCAGAGTGTGGTGTTCGGTACCTTGTCTGTCCACTTCAAGTGTAGTATTCTGCGCAGGCATTTGTTGATGAAGGTCTGTATTTTCTTTAGTGTCTTCTGTGTGGTTCGCCATGTCTCCGCTCCGTAGAGCAAAACTGCCTTCACATTTGAGTTAAACAATCTCAGCTTGGTGTTAATTTTTATTCGTTTTGCTCTCCAAATTTTTCTCAACATGATGAATGCCACTCTTGCTTTCTGGATTCTTGCTTTGACGTCTTCTTCTGTCCCTCCAGTTTTGTTTATTGTACTGCCCAGGTATGTGAATGCATCTGTCTCTTCCAGTGGCTCTCCGTTCAATGTAATGGGGTTGTTGTTCTTTGTGTTGGCTTTCATAGTCTTTGTCTTGCTTCTGTTGATGTTGAGTCCAAGCTGTGTTGACACTGTGTTTAGCTGCTCTGTTTTTTCCTGCATCTGTTTATGGCTGTGTGAGAGGAGAGCGAGGTCATCCGCAAAGTCCAGGTCCTCCAATTGGCTCCATGGTGTCCACTGGATCCCATTTCTTCTATTTTTTGTAGTCTTTTTCATGATCCAGTCTATGGCGAGCAGGAATAGGAACGGTGACAGAAGACATCCTTGCCTCACACCTGTCTTCACCATGAAGGAGTCCGTTAGTTGTCCTGCATGAATGACCCTGCATGCCATGTCTTCATAACTACTTCTTATCAGAGATATAAATTTCTCAGGTATGCCGTAGTGCTGTAGGAGTTTCCACAGCGTGTCTCTGTCAAGGCTATCAAATGCTTTCTCGTAGTCAACGAAGTTTATATACAGTGATGAGTCCCATTCCATGGATTGTTCGACAATGATTCTCAGTGTTGCAATTTGGTCGGTGCAGGATCTGTCTTTCCGGAAGCCAGCTTGGTGGTCTCTGAGCTTGGCATCTACATCTGTCTTCAGTCTGTCCAAGATTATTCTGTTGAGGACCTTTCCGGGTACTGATAGGAGCATTATCCCTCTATAGTTCTTACATTCTTGCATATCGCCTTTCTTTGGGAGCTTCACAAGGTACCCTTCTTTCCATTCCGTTGGTATTTCTTCTTGTTCCCATATCTTCCCGAATAGGTCATGCAGTATCTCGGTGGAGGTCTCTATGTCAGCCTTGATTGCCTCTGCAGGAATTTTGTCTGGGCCGGAAGCTTTCCCTCTCTTCATGTGCTGAATGGCTTTTTCAATTTCTGCCTTACTTGGTCTTTCGCAGTACTTCTTCCGCTGGTGCGATGTCTGGAGGGTTCTGAGGTGGTGGCCGGTTTAGCAGTTCTTCAAAATGTTCCCTCCATCTCTTCAACTGGTCTTCATCACTGGTAAGTACATTGCCATTCTTATCTTTGATGGGTCTGTCTGTGTTCTTGTACTTTCCTGCTAATTTTCTTGTTACATCATACAGTTGTTTCATGTTTCCTTGGGCTGATGCATCCTCTGCTTCCTTGGCTAGGTCTTCAATGAAGTTTGCCTTGTCTGTTTTTACGCTGTTCTTGACTGCTCTGTTTGCCTCTGTATACTCTTCCTGTGCTGCTGCTTTTGCTGCTCTCGTTCGGCTGTTTTTATCTTAACATGGCATATTATGTGAAAATAAGTTGATAGGTAGTTGAGGAAAACAATATATAGTGTATGGGGAATGCTGGTTTACTGGGAAATTGTATTTTAAACATGGCGGAAGTCAGAATGCAACTTTAAAAGTATGCTTCACATTTTACTGCCGCATGTGTGAAACTTGAATGATTGATGGGATCAAAGGTTCACATAGTGATAGTCATAGACATAGACATAGACATAGACGTATGATATCGTATTATCTAGACCACGTGCGCTTGAGCCTTGAGTCGTTCACGATAGGTACATTACATCCCGGTAGATTTGTCTTGCCTCCACAATCTGTGTCTGTGACCCGTCAGCCTCAGGCCACCATTGACATTGCTGTAGTCTAGTGACGCCGAAAACGGGGATTCCCACAGAATGATTGGCAGCCTTATTTTTTCAACCTGTTTTGGAGAACAAGTGAACCAATGACAATGTTAATGAAAGATCGACAGGCTATGTCCCGGTTTTTTTCGATGGATGCTAGCGAGGTGAGTGGATTTTTAATTTTACCTTGTGAACAATAATTTAAAAGTACTTTTATATATTGCGCGCAGAACTTGCATACTTGACGCAGCGATGTTGATGTATATCTACGTTATGTGAACCTTCGTGCAAGAACGCAATTGATCGTTGCAACTAAGGCCCTAGTTCTAGGCCAAATGTGAAACTTGAATGATGTATATCATAATCACAATGATTGTCTCAGTCATTGTGATTATATCGCTGGATTGCATATTGAATGCATCTTTTAACGCCAAACAGCATGTCACACGCTGTTTGGCGTTAACAGTTGAAATGTGAACTTTATTTGCGGCGAAAATCAGGTCATATTATTGAACCTCAGAAATGGCCAGTTATTCTGTTTGTAATATTCGACGAAGACGATTCTTTCCAGCGGAGTATTCCCATCTCAAAAGTTTATACGATGGCGACTTCTGTTTTGTTCGCGATGGAAAGAACTGTTTACCAGATTCAATTGACTTATGTTACGTTACTTAATTGCACTTGTGTCATGCTCTTGTTTATATGTGAAAGCGCGTTTTGCGCACATTTCATTTATAAAAGATACTGATACGAAATGTAAGTCATGAAGGCGAAACGCATGGTTTTACATGCTACTATTGGACTCTGCTTTCCCAATGGCAATGTTGACAAAGCTGTCATCGCCAATGTTCGTCGTTGTTATAAGCTGAGTACTTTAAACAATTGGAACGTATACTTATTTTAATTTACTTACCTAGGGCAGGGCCATTGCATTGTCATGAGTGTGCCAGTTTGTGATCATGTTCAATTTCTGTCTCAGTCATTGTGATTATATCGCTGGATTGCATATTGAATGCATCTTTAGATAGTCAGACACATTGGAGAGCTTGGTTAAAAGGCATCAATATCATTGTGTAAAGTAAAGTTTATATAAACTATACAAACAATATTTTGAGATGCATTTACAAAGCAAACGCAGATCACGTGACATCGTGCGCCATAATCCGTGACAGTGAAGTAAACAATCATAACATTTCTAATTTGTTATTAACAAAGAAACAAAGTAGACCATGTGAGAGAACGTTATTACTGTGACTTGGCGACATTACAACTAACAGTAAATAAAGACTGCCACTTGTTGGCAGCACATTGCAGTAGGCACAATTATGACTGTAAATTAAGACTGTTACTTGTTAACAGCACATTGCAGTAGACATTGACATAACTATTTACAATGATGTTGTTTATAGTACATAAAAATACGTTTCAATCACAGTGGAGAGGAGATGCCATTGTCATGGAGAGTCAACTGATGACATCGATGGAGGTCACCCCATTCGCAGCCAGACGTTGTGTACTTGCCTAGACCATTATGCCTTTTCACGTATCCGCTATCCGTGGGTGGTGCACCTTTCATGGACTATCTGTTATGATGCAACTGGTTTTTTTATTGTTCAAGAACATTGCTTGATTTCCTGGTGGTCATGGTTCTCTTTGAAACGCTATTTGAATTGTGCAATTTTAAGACGCCCTGTTTATATTTCCTAGAGATACCTCGATATAGAATACAGTTAGGTATTTCGGCAAACCTTACGAAATAATGTATTAATGTGTATTTACAGTTTCTGCTCAGACTGCATTCCACTTATAGTATAATGTGATCACACTACGTTATTAAAGTCATGTCATGTTTCATACATGTATGCCTACCATAATGTATTATCTAGGTGGACTAGACTTTCATGTAAATGTTCTTGCTGCGATTTTGTATCATAAGAAATGTATGTGTGAAAGGCGAAACATTCATTAAATGTTAACAAGCACTCTATATTTCGTATTACATTGTAATATGTTATCATTTTTACCAATCCATAAATAGGTTCACCTCCCGCGGCACAATACAGCAAAATCGTGACATCAATTTGTAAAGCAGCAGCTGAGTTGTTGCTGAGTTATGCTGTCACGATTGTCCTGAAATGCCTTCAGAATGATTCCATCAAATTAATATTTGTGTGACACTGCAACGGGAAATGCCTTTGCAAAATAAGAAAAGCTTATTCAATATGCATTTACACTGCTCTGGCTATTCCAGAACTCAAGCTCTGTGGACAACAAACACCTGTCGAGTTTCACACATACTTTTACTGGTGTAAATTCATCAAACAAAATTATTTGTAAATGTTATCAACATGTTATCAACAATACTATTACTACTAGTAATACTAGTCTTCTTAGTTATGCCATGCGAATAACAACATACATTTCAGCAAATCCCCCTATTAACATTCAGGTTACCCCCTACACTGGGCATTGATAATCATAAAGAGGAAACTGCTGACAAATTGTCAGTGTAACATGGATATAATGTGAATATTTAGCTTTTGTGGGAGACCCTGAGGTGTGCTTAGAAACATCCAGTACACAATTCTACCTCAATACATGCAAACCTAATTGAGATGTGGGTTCACCAACAAACATAAACCCACAGATAACCTGTTTCTTAATAATAGTTGAGAAAAAAGCAAATAGCAAAAACCAAACGAAATTTATACAAAACGGCATATTTGTCGAGGGAACGTGTTCAGGCACATATGAGTCACAATTGAAACAGATTGGAACATGTCTGATGGTGTATGTATGTATCTGGGCATATATGTGAGATCTGCAAAACATATATAACCATTTTCCTTCTGTTCAGCCAGTGGTTGATTCTCTGGGGTGACATCCGTGGGAAGATTGAATGGTGCACTTATGTTATCCTCTTCCTCTTTATATCGCTCGTTGTTGGCTTTGTAATAGAACAGGAGTATCGGGTTCATCTTTTTGCAGATATCGCTAAATATATATATATATATATATATATATATATATATATATATATATATATATATATTAACCGTGATTAAAGATGATCTCAAAACATGTTTAAGAAACATTGTCATTTAACCAAACTCATACACCATGTACTTGTCAATACATTAATGAGAACACGTCATCCTATAGACACCTATGAAATGTTTGTCATCTGTCATGGTAAGGTTTTGTGATATTATGTTGTACATCAGTGTTTTGAGATTAACCCTTTCCAGTTGTATATAAAGTGACAGAAAACCAGTTTAAATAATTTGCATATAATATACTGTACAAAATAAAACCTTTTACATTATAATATATGGAATTTGGCATCCGATATACCTATGACATATATAGTCTTGTATTAAGTGCATCACATAAAATAATCAAACATCGCGATTAGAATATTCCTATATTTTGTAGTTTCCTTTAAATCAGTTAATCTTAGCAAGTACACATTACACATACATCACAATCGTCACCAAGCGGTATTTGAAATCTTGCAATGTGAATTTTGTTTCAACGGGGGCCAAATTGTGAAGAAACTTGCATTGTTATCCGTTGTTAATGCTCGGGGATGGTGTACTCCACTGTCCTCTGCTCTGGCTATGTTTGTCACAACTAAAATTAATTATAAAGTAACACTTTAAAACATGTAAATAGTTCAGTTTCATAGTGTGTAGAGTCTCACCTATATCTGTGACAGGTGAATGTTTGTCAAAAACAACATTATTATTTTTATTACCATTGTGTAAAAATTAGGTATAACATTGATTTAAAGTACGTTCAAAGTTATTTAATAACATTAAAAAACATGTATATATATATCTTTTTAATACAATACAATTGTCTCGGACCGGGAAATTCGTTTGGCAGCGTTCATCATAACAATTAAAAATACAGGAGTAGAGAAATAAAAATACAGATAAATTCATTATTAAAACAGTATGTTAACATTAGTCATAATAAAATACAAGACTAATCTATAATATGATTTTAAAATTATAGCTGTAATTGTGGTCGTCCTTTTACAAATAACAAATAAAAGAAACAAAATACAGCATACACACATAATGAAGTCGTACAGACATTGGAATGAATGAGTCACGCTTTCTATTTGTTTTGGATATGATAGTTCTGAACTTTCTGGACGAGGGCAGAAGGACATACTCGTTATATAGAATGTCTGTGTTGTCATTAATTATTGTATTGGCTTTACGCAGTACCTGCATTTCGTACAAAGCAGTGACAAAGGATTGTTTGAAGACGGTTATTTTGCTACTAATATTTACAACGCGCTGCAATTTATTCTTGTCTTTCTGACTGACGTTCCCAAACCAACATATCAAAGAAAATGTTAAAACACTCTGTATACAAGAGTTATAAAACATGGGCAAAATGGTGCTATCAGTATTAAAAGAGCGAAGGTTTCTGAGGCAGTAAAGACGCTGCTGAGATGTATTGTACGTGACACTGCAGTGGCAATCCCACTTCAACTTATTGTCAATTGTTGTGCCGAGGTATTTGTACTCGTCAACTACCTCTACCTTGTTATCGTGGATGACAGTATCAGACTGAGATTTCCTAAAATCAATGCACATGTCTTTGGTTTTTGTTGCGTTCAGACACAGATACGATCTATCGTTTAACACAAGACCATGGCCAACTTCATCGTTAGACAGCAGACTGAGTAAAGCTGTATCGACACGTATACAAATTAATAAAAAAAACATTAATTACACATTAATGAGCACATTTGCACCAATTGTGGTCGATCTGTATTGTATACCGAATATTTGTGGTAAAATCCAAGCTATCTACGTTGACAAAAATAAGCAAATTTTTATGATGTTGGAATATGATTTCTTTTAACATAAATAAAAGTGCGGGCTCCCGGTCTAACAAGGGTTACGGAAGCAAAGCAAATTCGGCGAAGGTATGTAGCCGAGTGAAAGTTCGCTACATAACTGTTGCCAACGAGACGACTTTAAATAGTAATAATACTATTAATACAATACTATGTTTATATAGCGCCATAGCCACACAATGCTCTATGGCGCTTTTCAATACAATCATACCAAACCTACAAAAATGTATTTAATACATTAAAATATTCAGTTAAATCATAAAAAACAAATAGCCGTAAATTGAATTAATCATTTAAATACAATTAAATATAAGGGTAGTGACTTGGCGTACAATAAAATAATCTAGAAGGAATGTTAACATTGCCTTCCGATGTGTTTGATAATTGGCTTGATCTGTTGATAATTCGTTCGACTTGTATAAACATCCAGACACCGGCAGTTTGGGATGTCTTGTCTATCCATATTACGCGTGTGTGATGTCCATTAACTCGTTGCCTATCATAACATGTCCCAACGTAATGTGGTTTATAAAGCAATTCAAAGAATCAATATCGCATATTTCATGGCTGATACCCATACATCCGACATTATGATACGTTCTAAAGAACATTGATCACACTTGTATCAACAGCATCGTCAAGTATTTAAGGCATTGTTTGTCACACAAATCCAAAGTTATCTCACAGTAAACAGCTGCTCCTTGGATAACTCCAGAAATTACAAAATCTTACAGTCGCCGTCGTTGGAACATGTCTGACATAAATTGGGTTCATTCTTGGACTGGTTACGCTATTCACGCCAGCGTCATTACTGTAGCAAACCGATTATTACGCATGTGTGATATCCAATAACTCCAATGCCATGGAATAGTGAAAATTAAATGTTACACAGCCTGCTCCTTCTTTAACATATCATGCTTTGCGTTACTCAGTTTTTAGTAGTTTCAAAGAACATGTCTTACCCTATCTACTTTCACAGGTCACTACTATAAATATTGACCCCCACAAGCAAATACTCAAACCACACTTGACGCAGTGAGGTCATCCCCAAGTACATCCTGTGACCTTGACCCATTAAAGTCAAAACGTTAAACGTTACCGCATCGACCATGTTTGATGTATATGCCGCATGTAATACCACTGACATGACGTTTTCATTAAACGCTTATCAGCATGGTAAGATATATCTTGCACAGTGTTGACCTCGGTTTCTTCGTACATATCCAATAGAATGTAACCCGTCAAGACAGGAAACTGTTTTGTATGCGTACAACCCGCTTCATGTGGGGATCTTGCTTTTCACATGATATGCAACGTCACTAAGCTCTATCATCCAAGTTCAAAACATGGATCACCACCTCTAAGCCGATGACAGATATATCTACATTTCTTTGGTTACAATATATACAAGTCGTTCCCTGAACCCGCTAACCGATTTTCCCAAGACGTCTCCCTTTGGACGGATACCAGAAAATTACAGTTAAATGCGGTTAAGACCGAATTTATCATCATTTGTACTCCAACGCACCATGGCAAATTAGATGGCCTTTTCCCAAAACGTATTTGTAGTTAGAGTCAGAATATCACGACAGCCGCCTCAGCGTTGAATCTTGATGTAACATTTCTCGAAAACTAAAATTCTGGACAACATATATGCAAAGCATGTCGCTGCCTGCGCCGGCATATCTCAGTTTCCGTTGCTAAACCTATTGCAACAACTTCAGGAAGCGTTCTCATAATTTCCCCACTCAGTGCTGCTTCTGAAATCACTCGGCTGTATCCCTGTACATCATCGCATTATTTTCAATATTTGTACAATAGCCTATCAAGCCTTCTCGCCTACACAACGGTCATATTTACCTTCGACGCTCACTCCAGCAAGAAATCTTAAACGTCTGCGCTAAGCCAATGACAACCTTCGTTACATTCAACGGGTGAAGACGGAAGCTGAAACTCGATTGTTCTCGGTTTGCTGCAACATCTATATGGAATTCGCTTTCTGCGGGCGATAAATGGGAAGAAAATAACAGTTTCATTTCATGAACGTGTAAGCGATTATCTTTTTAATGCTGCCTATCCTCCTTAGCTCTCTTGCAGTTTCACCCATCCGTTGACTATTAGTGCACTGTTTGTAATAACGAGATTGATTAATGGCTTGAGCCATTGTTTTTGTCGCGCCACTGAACTTGATTTTGTAAGATGGTGGCCCATACGACGCAACTATTATTGTTATAGTTATGAGGGATGACGTATTTTTGACTTATCCGCGTGAGCATGCACAGATAGTCGTGTGCAGCAGCCATCTTGCGTTCCGTTTCATTCGCCGTTTCATCTAGATATAAAGCTGCATGTTTGTTGCTAATAGTAGAGTTGAATTACCGAAATGTTCATTACTTCAGAATAGTACTGATTTTAAGCCGTTAACACGTAGACAGTTTTAGTATTTTTTTATTTTGACTCACCCAGACATCGTCCGTATTGTGTGTAAAGGCAAAGCCAAAGCCAAGCGTTGTAGTAATGAAGTGTTGCGAAAAACTCCTGGAGTAGCTTTAAGTTGATCAGTATTTCATCACCTGGTAAACTATGTACAAACAATGTCATGCGATATTTCACTATATTCAGTTGCTGTGATAGACAACTGTTAATTCGATTTCGATACCATAGTTACGAATTTACAAACGCAAAATTACGTCATTAAAAAAATAAACGAGTGTTTTACTGCTGTGGTAGTCCATTCCAGTCAATCTTGTCTGCATCGCGTTCCAGGCCTATTAACACCGTCTCTGGCAAGGCACAGCTTGAATGTCCCTGGAGAAGGAGTTTTTATTTACTGTTTTGGATTTTAGTTTGTTCCAAGATTCTATCGTGGCTATGAAGATGGAGTGTTCATATAATTATATCGGGAAAGTTGGCCTATTAATTATAAGAGATACCCTCTGTACCCAATACCTAGATGTGCTATAGCGCAGAGGGTACACGCTGGCTGGGTGTATGTTCGTTCTGTTGGTTTGTATGTCATAGTAGCACAGGAATAGAGCTTCGGATTCGTGACTAAGAGAATCCGGGTTTGAATCCTGTGCTGCGGTGTTAAAACCTTGGCCAAGTCTGTTCATTCTACATTGCTCCAGTTCACTTAGCTGTATACATGAGTACCTGGCTATAGTCAATGGTGGATATGTGTACGAGCAGCCTTCACGCATTAATTGTAGTATATGGCTGATTGCTTCTCAGACAAGTTGGGATGGTGTTTGATTGAACAGGTCTGCCAAAGAAGTAAACTGCTTTGATCAGTCCTGAGGACTGGATACTGCGCTATATAAGAACTTACCTTTTTATAGTGAGCCTATCTATGTGGCTGCGGTGTTCTGCTGTATACAGAGTCACTGTCATCTTACCCCACGTTCGCCTTCAAACAATCATATACTCGTTAATATCCTCTAACAATGTCATTGTAAACTACTACAGTTGCCAACAGTACAACGAATAAAAAATAAAAAAACAATGAATCTCAATTTGGACCAGTCGTCGTATAGTCATTAATAAAACAGATTTATTTGTCCTTGTGTTCATTTGTAGTGCAGCATGACGTGCGGGGAAGCTGGTATTTCGCCGGGGGGCAGACATATAGTGTTCTACATCATTCTTATGGGCATGTCGACGGTCTTATCTCACAGTCCTGTCTTAATAGTCATATATCCTTCAGTTTCAAGTGACATTGTCAATTCTTCAGCAGCAATAACAATATCACGATAACAAGTAAATTAATTTCAACTTCTTCTAATCGTCACAAAGTAATTAACAAAAACTGTTCTTACATCCACTTGGTTTATTTACAGTGGAAAATGACATCCTTCCAGACTTTCACACACTCAATAATTGATTGATAGACACTTAGTAAGATACTGACGATTTCGCTTTGGTTCCATCATCGGCGAAACTTATTTCGAACGGACTGCAGTGGAAGTTGCTCCTCCTCTTCTTCCCCCTCCTCTTTCGGCACAAACAAATGAAGAGTGTCTCGCGAACATATTTCTCTACCCCGCTAGCTCCAAGTCTTATCGCAATATCACCCGCATATGTCGTTATGATGCCTACACCAGCTCCCACTACTTGTGGTCCGGAAGGTAGCGACAACGACTGTGGCGACACTCACACCAATGTGTGCCTTCGTCGTAGCAGACATTCGGTCACAATTCGATCCCGTCCATGTTGAGGGGCGGAACAATTGTATGGGTTGCCTTTCTGCATGCAAGTTCCACAGTCGTCGCACGGATTGGTTCAACACGAAAGTAAATAAGCCCTTCCGCAATTCGCTGACACGTTGATGCATTACTTCACGGTTTGCTCAACTATAATAATAAATGTGCATACACTTTCACTTCGCACAACGTCAAGTGCTGTCTCCCGGGAACTGTAATGATCACAGTTCTTCCTATGAACAGTTGGTTCTTTTCCTTGCAACGTTTGACTTTTTTGTTAGGAACATGTCTTATTTGTGCCGCCGTACGAGCTAACGACAACATTGACATTATGCAGAAACGACGTGCAACAATCCTGAAGTTTCACATTAACAATGTTTCGAATTTCTAACTGTTTTTCAAAATCAATCTACAAATAAGGATTATATTATTTCCGAGAGTATAGGCAGCGGTACTATTCGGTAAATATCATCATACAATTATCATCGGCATTTCCATCAACTCCTTTCGAACCTCGATGTTTAGTTTCTTGTAGTGACTTCATTGCATTTTGTCCAAGCTTCCAATTCGTTCCCTTGCAATTCGACTCAGGTCAACCTGTTGGGCACATACAGTTATAGAAAAGTACCGTTCGACTGGCAGGTTCCTCCGTTATCGCACGGATTGCTCAGACACTGGTACCGGGAGTATAGTAGTCTATAAAAATTAACTTCAACCAAAGCGACACACAATGTTTCATTACCTGGATTCGCTAACATTACAAGGTTTCGTTGACGCGAGACGAACAATATAACGTTCAGCTCTGCCTACCATGCTAAATCTTTGAGTTACAAATATTTTGTATACGCCATCGCATATACCAACGACAACATTATAGTCAAGCATATTTCCAGGGTGGCTTGCAACAGTTTATATAAATATATTTACGACGTCTATCACAGTTACTAAATCTACCCTCCACTAAAATAATTCAAAGTGTGAGGTTTGTGAGTAAGTCCGCTTCCCGAAAACAGCAAGCGCAGCATATTGTCCTTCTTGATACTGATACATGTGTTGCAGGCTTTCCATGTGCCCAGTTTCTTCCTTCGCAGCATGTACCGATGTGATTCGCTGGACAGTTACATTTATACCTATTCATAAACCTTCTAACTCTTAAACACGATCCTCCCATATCGCACGGATTGCTCGCAAATTGACTTTCAGACGATTGGCGGTATATCTTCTTCTTCTTCTTATGGTTAGCTCATCACTCTATGTTAGCCACATGTTTGTGACTAAAGTATTGTCGAGCTTGGTTTTCAGAGTTCTCCTTCTCTAGACGCAGTGAGTCCACTTCAGGTTACACATTTACCCCCTGTGTGGGACCTTTTACTTCCCCTGGCATAGACACCAGATAGAAGAGACCACCGGCTTTTAGTGTCTCTTCCGAAAGATACAGGCAATGTGAGGTGAACGAAATTGCCTACGTTTCCAAAGGGCTGCAGGCGGGACTGAACCACCGCCCCCTCGATTGACAGTCCGGCGCTCTACCGCGCGACAACCGCTCCTCACCAACAATAGCTGGTAGTACTAGCAACATATGTGATTTCACTGTATCGCTTCATCAGCGCTCATTTCATGGAATATCAGAATGTTACATACCAGGGGCTAGTTTCATGAAGCCATGTAACTTTACGCGCAATTACGCGATCTACTGGTCGTAGCTATCAGCGAATAGACAATGCAGCGTAAGGCTGGTTTCATGAGACCAATTTAGCATTCGCGCCAGTAGCATTGACCCCCTTACGTCGCGGTGGGGAATCCCTGTATTTGTGATGTGTCTGAGCATCCTTTTTTCTTTCTAGCTGTGCCTTTGTCGTTCGTATAGCAAATGGGAAGCTATGATGAATGTAAAGGATATCCAGTGTATACATTAAAAATAATAATGTTGAGAGTGGGCGTGTCGGGAGCATACCGTACATTTTCAACTTCGGGAGCATACCATAAATATTTCAACCAGCGTAAAGTTACGCCTACTAAATACATGGTGCAGCTAAGTGCAACTATGGAGCAGACTCATGAAACGCAACTAGTGTAACTTTACGACGTCTTGGGCTTACGACGGGTTATCGCCCGCAACGACGTTGTAAGTAGCCGCTATGAAACTGGCCCCAGGGCTCAGTTTCATGAAACCGTGTAACTTTACGCACAATTACGCGGTCTACTGGTCCCGGCTAACAGCGAATAGTCAATGCAGCTTACGGCCGGTTCCATGAGACCAATTTAGCATTCGCGCCACTAAATCACCAAGTTAGGTCGCGGTGGGGAATCCCCGTATTTGTGCTGTGTATGAAAAACCTTTTTCTTTCTACCTGTCGCCCTTGTCGTTCGCATAGCAAATGGGAAGCTATGATGAATGTAAAGGATATCCAGTGTAAACATTTAAAATCATTTTGTTGAGAGTGGGCATGTCGGGAGCATAGCGTACATATTTAAATTTCAAATATTTAAACTAGCGTAAAGTTACGCCTGCTAAATACATGATGCAGCTAAGTGCAGCTATGGAGCAGACTCATGAAACGCAACTAGCGTAACTTTACGACGTTTTAGGTTTTCGACGGGTTATCGCCCGCTACGACGTCGTAAGTACGCTCCATGAAACTGGGTCCAGGTCGTATTTGTCAGTGTATATCGTAATTAATACGGCACATTTCGGACGCCAGTTGGTGCATAGCATTAGTTGACGCACCAACATCCTCAAACCATGCAGTCGCAAGTCATACATTCATGGTTGGTAATTGGGACGCGATCGTGAAGTCACAGAACCTCTTTACACCACCCTTTCATTACCAGCAAGAAGAACCCATTTCTGATTCATATTCGTTCCCAGAGATGAGAACTAAGGACAGCAAAACCGAGTAGGCGAAGTGTTGAAAACAGCGTAACGTATCATTTATCCCCTGTTAAAGTTAAACTCACGAATATGTTGAATCATTTTGTTTCGTACACGAGGAGTACTTTTGAATCTAGACTAATTCCATTGCTCGGTTACATCACCTGACGTACTCATGGCTGACCGAATAGCGAAAGGAACATTGGTCTCACACCCTCAGGAAACCGAGTTTGTTTTGCTACGTACATGTCGAAAATGTCACGAATTACCCCAACCCTCTCGATTATAAACACTCTCATTCTTGGGAGAGATATTGTAAATGCTAAAACACGCGTATGTATTTGGACGGTGAGAACCATGACACTTGTTTCAACGACACCGTCACGTTAATAAGAGACACAACACAATACCTTGCCTATAGCGTCTGACTTTCGATATTTAATAGCGCCGAGGTACCAACAGTCATGCCAACCGCTTCTATAGTTTACTCTTGGTATATTAATGAGCCTGCTGGACTGGACTTCGTTGTTACTGTCAAAATTAGGAATGTTACCCCGTGTCCTAGACTAGTAGCCTTGATATGTTATTCATCCTCTTGAAAAACCACTAGTCCCGTTTTGACGGATATTGTCAAACTACCATCTTTTCGTGTAAATTTGTGTGCGATCATAATCGACAGGGTGAGGCAAAACTTGTCATGTACGAAACGTACAACGCCCATAAATTGAGTTGAGTAAGGCCACACACTCCTCGTGTTCCAGTAATTCGGGGAGATCCACCAGTTGACTGACTTCAGTTAGGTTGATCATTGCCCTGAGAGCTCCGTTCCATCTCAGCTGCTGTCGCCTCTTCGTGCATGGCCCCTGACAAACGTCAATCGTTTGATCAGAAGAACATATGCATGGAGGGAAGTATTCTTACCGATCACACGCTCTCGCAGGTAGCTGGTCAACATCTCACTACCCACAGCACGGGCTGAGTTAAAATTTGCAACTAGCTCATCAGAGGCAGGCGTGTATGCGGAGGGTGGATGACGCCGGGTCAAACGGGAAGGAATCAAACTCATGTATGCATGCATGTGACCATGTCCTGCATGCACGGCTAAGCTTCTCGCACTCGTTTTGGACCACATTCCATGTGCTTTGTCTTGGCTTCTTTTCGGTTGGACACGGCCTTTGGGATCTGCCCGGATCCGGACCATGTTGTTCGCATTTCTGAAGTGCTCATTCTGGAGGATGCCCAGTAACACATCATTGAACACTTGAACGCCTTTTAAGCCACCTCTTAGGCACATATGTACAACACCGTTTGGTGGTTTTCATTTCACGGCATGTTTAAACAAAAAAAAGCATTTAAAAAATAAAACACATAAATAAAACACATACAAGTGTTGTTTTATATACACTTTATCTAAAAACATCTCTTGGAAACATTACAAATAAACACTATGTTTAAAATGAAACACTACTTAAAACACAATGGAAATGTTTAAAATAAAATACCTAAATAAAAAAGCGTTCAAAAATAAACGCTACATTTTAAAAACACGTTGTTTTTCTTAGCCAGATATACTTATAAATCACATTTTGGTGTTTTTAAAGCTAAAAGTGTTTTCTTTTAAACACCAAATATTAGATTTAAACACATTCTGTGCAAGGCGTTTGCTTACATTTCTAAACACTGAATTTTATTTTATAAATAAAACAACTGAATTGGTGAATTCAAAACGGACCCAATTCCATTAGATACAATATTTTCTAACCAATTGTTCGGAATATATTATTTTGACATGATATACTTAATATATACACACCATACATTGGTATTTGTGGAATATCGTGGTATGATAATTAAAAAAACATACATTCGTGAAATGCGTTATCTGATCAAGTTGGGCCCCTTTTGAATTCCCCAATTCAATGATGTGCAAACAGTACAAACATATCAGCCTTTTCCATGTGGGAACAACCACATATATCACTATTCAAACAGTTCCTTAAAAGAGTGACAATATAAATAATTTTAACTTGTAATAATACACACTGAATAAAACAATAATTTTCCCGCATGCAGTACAATGTAGTAGTTTTGTCAATACGGGTAACAAGACACATGCATCATTCTTAATAGTAGTGTCTAAGTGGATACCTGAGAAAGAATTATACCTTGCTGTAATATACAGCACACTGAATAAATCAATTAGACCCATCTATTTGTATGTATATCGTATTATAAAAGTGGAGACCCAAGTAAGAATTATACCTAACTATGGTAATAAACACACTGAATAAAACAAATATTTGCATTCATGCTGTCAAGCATGCCTCGTAACAGTTGCCTTTTTTAATTGAGCTTAGTTAATATTAGGTATCTGTATATGCGATCTTGCATTGTCATATACATGTCTGAATGTCTTAAATATGAATATATACATACTGAAAGATGCTATGTTATATGTCTTCTCAAATTAGCCACCTTCTGACTACAAAACAACAATGTTTATAATTGTATAACATTTTACTAGGCACAGAACAACAATACTGTTATTATACAAATACAAATAACTCTCCAATATTATTCTATGCTTGCACAAATGTTGACCCTTGTTTACTCCCCAAACTGACTCAATTAATCACTTGCAGCAGGGGTTGTGAGGCATTTTGTGCTAATTATACGTGTCATAGTCAATAACGTAATATCATCATCATCATCATCATGCTGTCGGTCGCGAAGCGACAAAGACTGCTTCCGTCACTTGACTGTTGCTCTCCATTTGTCTCTCTGCTGTGAGAGTGATGTCCATGAGTCGATCTTTATATCTCTCATCTTCATGTTTCTCTTGACGGTATCCTTGAATCGGAGACGAGGACGCTCTCTTTCCAGAAGACAGTTGAGAGTAGAGAACCTGCTTCGGTAGTCTGTTTGGTGACATCCTCGTGAGGTGTCCAGTCCACCGGTGATTCTTTCTGCTCAGAAGATCTTCCATAGATGGCAGCCTGTTCGTTCTAGTATTTCCTTGTTTGTCACATTGTCCATCCAGGTTATCCTCGTGATCGAACGCAGATGTCGCATCATGAAGGCATGCAGCTTTTTCACCTGTCGTCTGTACACTGTCCAGGCCTCTATATTTAATCGTCAATGCATCCATCACTTGATATAGTGCTTCCGAGGTAGGTGAATTCCAGAAAGGAGTTCAGCTTGTTTCCATCAACCATGATATCCTCCTCTCGGGTTCTTGTAGAGTTGAATTGGTAGAGCACCTCGGTCTTCTTGATGTTAATCTTCAGGCCGAACTTCTTTGATGCATCGGAGAAAGCATCCACTATTTTCTGCATCTCTTCATCAGAGTGTGCAACCAGTGCACTGTCATCTGCGAACAGCAGCTCTCTCATCAGTATCCGAGTAGTCTTGGTCTTTGCTCTGAAGTAAGTGTGCGACGTTGAATAGGTCAGCGCTCTGTCTGGACTGTATGTAGATGCCATCCCCCATGTCTCGGAAAGCCTCGTCGAGCATCGCTGATAGGAAGATGGAGAAGAGCGTGGGGGCCAGTACACAACCGTGCTTGAGCCCATTTGTGTCACTGAACGATTCCGAAACTTCCCCTCCAACACTAACATTCGCCATCATCCCAGTATGTAGTGCCTCGATCATTGTTGTGAACTTCTCTGGGCAGCCATACTTCCTCAGTAGCTGTCATAGCCCGGTCCTCCCAACTGTATCCAACGCCTTGCTGAAGTCGACAAATACCATGTACAGTGGTCGGTCCTGCTCAATGCACGTTTCTTGTAGTTGTCGGAGACAAACTATCATATCCACGGTGCTCCGGGTACCTCTGAAGCCACATTGTGTCTCCGGAACTACCTCTGGTGTTATGTGGGTAGATAGTCTGTTGAGGAGGATCCTGGCGAAGATCTTGCCTGCTATGGAAAGAAGAGAGATTCCTCTATAGTTCCCACATTCTGTTCGATGACATTTCTTGTAGATGGTTACAATGCTGGTATCCTTCCATGCTTGTGGTACAGAACCCACCTCCCAAGCATTGGTGATTAGTTGGTGCACTCTGCTGAACAGATTGTCTCCTCCGTGCTTTCATACTTCTGCAGGAATTCCATCTCCTCCAGGTGCTTTGCCATCTTTCAGGCCGGCGATTGCTCTAGCCATCTCATCCATAGTTGGAATCTCATCGAGGCTTGGCTTGATATTGCGCTGCGGGATGTTGTCCAGAGCTTCGTGATCTATGTCGCCAGGGACGCTGAGTAGCTTATGGAAGTGTTCACTCCATCTTGCCACATCTCTCTTGCTGTCAGAGACGGTCTCCATTCCATCTGTTGATTTTAGTTGAACAGGCCCCTTCTTTTTGGGTCCCCACACTTCCTTCAGTCCATTGTAGAAGGCCTTCATGTTGTTACTGTCAGCAGCTCTATGCGGCTCCACTGCCTTCCTTTCCCACCAGTCTGACTTGCGTGTTTTTTTATAGCAATCTGCATACATCTTTGTATCCTGCAGTGCTCCTGGTTTGCAACACTCTCTGGTGGGCTTGGTCTCTTCTGCTCATAAGAGTCTGTAGCTCCTGGTCATTGGGGTCGAACCAGTCCTGGTGTTTTCTGTCTGGCTTGCCAAGATATGTCTTAGCTGTGTTGTACACGACCTGCTGCAGAGCTGCCCATTCCTCGTCTGGTGTTGAGTTTTCCTTCTCGTCCCATTGGGCGAGAGCACTGTCCATCTCCTGCTCAAAATGCCCTATGGCTGGTGGTACTTAGTTTTGCAATGTTCAGCTTGGTCGAATTACTTGTCCCTTGCCTGTTGTGCTTTGGCGTATTTTGAAAGCCACTTTTGACCTCAGCATTTGGTGATCGGTCCAGCAGTTTGCTCGCATGACTCGGGTACTGTGGATGTCCATCCTATCCCGACACCTCGTGATAATGAAGTCGATCATATGCCAATGTCTGGAACGAGGATGCATCCAGGTGGTCATGCGTTCATCCTTCTGCTTGAACATGGTGTTCGTCACTATCAGTTCGAACTCAGAGCACAGAGCCAGTAGAAGATCGCCATTGGAGTTGCATTTCCCAATCCCAAGTTTGCCCATGACCAAGGGCCACTTGTCATTTTCTCTTCCTATCCTCGCATTGAAGTCTCCTATCAGCAGAAGCTTATCTGTACAAGGGATGCCACTGAGCACACTGGCCAGCTGGTTGTAGAAGGCCTCCTTGTTTTCATCTGGGTTTGTCATTGTTGGAGCGTACACGCTGATAATTGTAGCAAAGGCTGATAATTGTAGCAAAGTTGTCCTTGCTCAGAGGTAGTCTCATCGTCATGATTCTGTCACTTACTGGCCGTGGCATTTCTGTCAGCTTTGTGACGATATCCTTCTTGATAGCAAAGTGATATGAAAGTCTGCAATTACCTTCATATGATTATAATACTCGACTACATAATTTCAGTTTAAGATGTTGGCGCTCTCTGCAATCTTGTCAAATGAGAACATTCAACTGGACGCTCCCGCTAAATGTCTACAATGACGTGTGACACTGAAACAGTGTCCTAAATAATACGGCGGCGGTGTTATGAGATTGCGTTTAAAGCATTCGCACAGCGAATACAAATTCATCAGTTGTTAACACATTATCGGTGGGGCGTATTTTCAAATATATTTTGATAAACATTAAGTATGTTTTTGCCAAACAGTACCAACCGTATCCATTATCCATAAGTATGATGGTAAAAGAGCACCGTGGCTTACAATTTCCTTAAGGATCATGACAGTGGAACGCATTTAGAAAATTCTTACATTTCCCTTCCAATTCTGTTTGGGGATGGGTTTTCATTAAAAGCAGTTTATCTTAGTGAAATGGTTCCAGAGGTTTTCATCTAAGACCGATTTTGCACTTGTTTGACAAAACAAATTTCACCATTAACAGTGATCTTGAATACGTGAACACGTTTAACGCCAAGAAGCGACACCGGGACATTGTCGCCGGCTTGTCGTGGAAATAGTGTCCTTGCTAATACAGCGATAGATATTTGCGTTTCGAATAAATCATAACATTTAACAACGTATTGTTTCTTTGAAGATGGGTTTTCCTTAAGAGGTCTTTATCTCAGTGAACAGTCCCCAGGTTCACAAAGACAATTCCTAGAACTATCCCCAAGTTAGGTTTCGTCATAGACGTAGAAGCATGGACTGCCAACTTCAAATCTCGCGCCTCTAGCTTGCGTCGCGCATGCGCGAGCATTTTCAGGGCTTGTTTACTTCCGTTTCGATCTTTTCCAGGGGCTTCGTTGAAGTTGTCTTTGCAACGTTGCAGAGAATGGTGAATTGCCAGGTAAAACCGAACGTTTTGTTACGTTTATCAGCAGTAAGCATAGAGTTAATGTTGTTATACTGTGATTGAGTGTGAAGGTATATTTAAGCACTGTATTTATAGGTCAAGGTGCCGTTAATTTTAATCTGTGAAAGATTTGACAACCATTAGTATGCAATGATCTGACTTCTCAGTCTTCTGTTTGTATTGACTTTCTCGTGTACGTACGTAGCCATAAAACGCCTTTGGCGTCGACGACTTTGGGCGGCGTTATAATTTGATAGGGTGCCTGTGACCTGTTCAACCTTTAATTTAATGTACTCGTAACTCATATCAGGGTTGGCACGTTTTTCCCACCCTGGTAAATACCGGGCGGTAATTACCGTCCTGGGAAAAACGTCAAATAGTGGTAAATACCAGACTACCTGGGAAAAACTCTTAAAGGGATGAAATTTTAACCATTTTTGCAATACAAGTTATTGTACCATCACCATAATGATACATGTGTAATTATACATCAGTACTGTATTTACCTTCACTCTTATTACTTCTGCAATCATACAATGATATAATGCAATTTATTACTATTATAATTATATTCAAAATGAAATTTCTTGTCATCTTAATTTTTTTATAACAAGCATACTATACACCCATTAAAATATAATAAAAATATCTACAACTATATAATTGTTGTGGTTCAATAAAGTTCAAGTACTCATTACACACAAGGTTAAATTCGTAGATGAAATTCATTGAGGTTATGATGATTTATATATTCTAAACACACCTTTCTGTTTATATTTTATCCCAATTATGACATTTATTAAACACAAATACATAGTATAAAACCATTTTATAGTGGAGATTTTTTGATGGGCATTCTTTCAATAGATATTGAATGGATTAAATGTGTGCCTGCGCCATGGGCATATTTCCCGGTAAATACCCCTTTTCCCGGTAATTACCGGTAATTACCCGATTATTCCCACTGCCCTGTCTTTAACTAGTTTTTCCCAGAAATGTGCCAACCCTGACTCGTATAGATAACTACCCGATATTATTAGACATCTGAGTATTGATAATTGAGGAAACTTGAAATGGTTAATTGGTTATGCAGGGGCCAGAGGGTTGTAACCAAAGGCAAAGGCAGGTATGTGAGGCTGTGTTTTACTTTTATGCCTACTAGTATATTGTATGTGTCGATGAAGTTTTGATTTGACGTTCTGTTGCAGTTTTAGAACTACTGGTAGTACTGTAGTATAATGACGGGAGGAAATACCTGTTGTATCGTTGGCTGCACTACATCTCAAGCCAGATGTCGAGGGCTGTCATTTCATCGTTTGCCGAGAAAGGGTAAATTTAACATTTCTCATTTGGTAAAAATGCATCGACATTATATATATTATCATCAACTATGGTTTGTATTACTAGTACACTCCAAAAGATACAGATGGTCAAACAGACAACAGTGTGATCAATGTTTCTGTATTCCACAATGTGGAATCCTCCTTTTGCCCCAAATACACCAATATGCTATGAAACAATTCCATAAAGGTGTGTGATAAATTATGTATATGATGTTACTTTGTTTACTTTTGTTGATGATAAAACATTTAACCAAATTCATCGTATGGACTCGTTATTTTTATTTTGTCATACGTGTCTGATGTATCAGATTGCACACTCATTTACTTTGGTCATTATACCAGTAGCGAGTAGCATATTGCTATGTGCCTATGTCATTATCAGTTTTCATAATATTGGTTTTCTAAATTGCAGACAAACCAGATGACTGGCGGGCGAAAATGATTGTGAAAATTTCACGCTCGGACAAGCGATTCAATCCTGATAAATCACACATCTGTTCTCGACATTTTGAAGACAGTTGCTTCAGAACTGGTAAGTATTTTGTTTGGGTGGGGGGAAGGATCATGATCTGACAGAGCTGCCTTAATGTATGTGAGTAGTTATTAAGCAGTCCCTTTATGGTTGTGCTGCTTTTCAAAGTTGTTGGAATGCCTCCAAGGCCTTTAAGTCTAGCTCAATATGTTCAATTTGGATTGAGCCAAACTGGAAACAATATTAATGCAATTACTAGTACCATACTTGATACTTTAGTCACCAGTATCCGGTCAGCCATCTACTTTAGCATGTTTAGTAGATTCATTGTAGTATGATATATATATATATATATATATATATATATATATATATATATATATATATATATATATGTATATATATATATATATATATATATATATATATATATATATATATATATGAACATTGATAGCACATATAGCACAATATTAAGAATATTGCTATAAACAATGTTCTTAGCACAAAGTGGACGCAGACAGTTGATAGATGGGAGTCTACCCACAAAGTACATGCCTAAAAGATCGATTGAAACGCCAAAGCCTAAACCTAGAAAAAAGCCTGTTGAGTGATAATTAAGAGTAATTAAGCACTGTTATTTTTTGTTTTGTTTTTATGTGAAGTTTTATTTGCATGTTATATTTAAGCAAAGTTGAGCTCTAAAGCATTTATAGTACCAAGTTGTTATCATGTGATAATAACAATATTTAAACCTTACCCATCACTATAAGAAATATATAAATGTAGATGTCAGTCGGGGGGGGGGGGGGGGGGGGAGAAAGTCAAATAAAACAAATTTGTTTCTCAGTCTGTCTTTAATATGTTACCAGCTCTGTGTTTCAGCATGCGTGGACATACATTTTTTACTGCTAATAATAATAATCACCAGTTTCTATAAAAGTGCTTTATCTACTATCTGACAATCATGACAATTGGGAAATTAAATTTACATTTTCATTCTGTCAAGGTGCAGTGTTTCCATCAACCATGTTTAGAATTTGGCTTGCCTTAACCAACACTATGGAATTTTTTCAAAAGTTAATATTTAATCATGATAAATAAACAGTGCACACTGAATAGAATGTTTATTTATAATTTTTATGGATTGTCTATTAAAGGTTGAACGTGAGCTGCCTGCATTGGAGGTCTTGCAACCAGATGTTGAGGAGCCTGCCCCTCTGCCGCCCTGCCCAGGGATCGTGGATGAAAAGCTTCAAAGATACGCACCCCTCCCACCTCCCCCTGGTACTGAGGACACCACGCGATACTATAGACATGTGAAGTACGCGAAGCCCAACAACCGAATGACGTCAACATCGACTGTCCATGCACATGCATGTGAAGGAACTGTACGTAATGGGGATATATGTTCAGCCTGTGGAGAGATCAAGCGACTGCTTCTACGAAAGCACCTTCGGCACAGTATAGCAGAAAGAAGAGAAATTCAGCGCTTCACACCCTTGTCTCGGGTTTCAAAAGCAAGGGTTGCCAATGCTTTGAAGATCACCCGCCTGGAAAAACGCAATGCCTTGCAAGAACTGCTGAAGATCCGAGCCAAGCTGAAAGAAGAACACTTACAGGTATCCGATGCTGCTCACAAACGCCTTTCAGACATTATGGACACTTCTGAAAAGAATTCGTTCATCGAAATGTTCTGGAATGAGCAGAAGAAGGCCTTTGAGAGAAAGGCAGGGGGCATGCGATGGCATCCCATGATGGTGCGATTTGCCATACTACTCCACAGCCAGAGCCCCTCGGCATATCGTTCTCTTCGACAAGTTGGAGTCATCAAACTGCCTGCCGAGTCCACACTCAGGGATTACACTAACATTGTGCATCCAACATCTGGCTTCCAGGTTGAGGTGTTTCTGGAGCTGAAAAAGCTGGCAGAAGATTTGGACTCCAATGAACGATGGGTATGTCTCATGCACGATGAGATATCGATAAAGGCTGACCTCGTATACGATCGACGGAATGGCGACTTGGTTGGTTTCGTCGACAAAGCCCAATGGGAGGACGACAAGGGCGACTCGAACCTGGCAACCCATGCGCTTGTCTTCATGGTAGTGGGTGTGACCTCCAACATAAAAATGAGCATCGGCTACTTCCCGACACGAACTGCCACAGCAGATGAGATGTGGCCCCTGTTCTGGCGAGCAGTCGGCCTGGTGGAGTGTGTTTCAAACCTCAAGGTTAGCCTGTTCTCATAAAGTATATTTAATTTATATTGTAAAATAACATGCTACAGTATATTGTTTTTATGTATGTTGAATTTTGATATTGTTATGTTTTGTTGATTTAAATAAATAAATAAAATAAACTTATGTAGCGCCAAATCTAGCTTAAAAACTATTCAGGGCGCTTTACATGTACATGATAACATTTTCTTAAAAGTAATTACCAAAATGTATAACTAAAACAAAATTAACTGTATATTATATAAAAATGCATAAAGACATGCAGACTAATGCTCTGGTTGGCGTGTAGATGCAAATAAGGTCACGCAAGTACACTGGTCCACGACAGTTGACCGCTCTGTGGATGATTAACATTATTTTGAAACAGACACGTTCCCGGACCGGCAGCCAATGGAGTTCCTTCAGCACAGGCGTGATGTTGGAGTATTTTGGCACGCGCATGATCAGTCTAGCGGATTTACTAAGTATTTTATGTTTTCTATTTCAGGTCATAGCATCTACCAGTGATAAAGCTAGTCCAAACCAACGGCTGGTTAGAATCCATGGGACTGGACACAAGACTCAAAATCTGTATGCTCCTGATAGAGACATATTCTTCTTCAGTGATGCCCCGCATCTTGTCAAAACGGTCCGCAACAACATCTCCAGTTCGGGATTTGGGAAGAACACCAAGCGATTATGGGTACGTGGTTTATAACAATCTGTTCTCTGTTCTCAATGCATCAATCAGATTTACCAACTTTAACCATTTCCATAATAAAGGAATCTGCAGGCCTAGGGTACAATTTAATAGGTTTATAAAAATAAATTTGCAGAATGACGGAAAAGAGATTCTGTGGTCACATATTGCTCGAATCTTTCAAGAGGACTCCGTACGAGAGTTGCGTCGAACAAGGTTGACGGCGGAACATGTATACTTGACGCCACAGTCTGTGATGCGTGTCTACCTCGCTGCTCAGGTACGTATTGTTTGAAGCCCTATTTTTTGGCAAAGTCCAACAATGTTCCTCAATAGAGCCGATCCGGTGACAAGTGTTGCCAAAAACTTATATGTGATTTTATATACCCGGTATCACGTATTCAATATCATGATACTTGATGTATATTTACAGGTCCTAAGCCATTCCGTAGGGTCTGTGATGGATACCTTTGGTCCAGAAGAAGCTAAGGAAACTGCCAAATTCATATTGCTGATGGACAAGTTCTTTGACTGCCTCAACACACGGTTGGTGCTTAGTGTATTTGAGCGTAATGCATACTGACCAGTGTTATACAATGGTGGAATATTGGTCAATTTTGGTTCGCTATGTAAATTGAAACTTTCCATTTATTTATGAACAGATCATCCACAGAAGGGATAAGAAAAAACAACAGTTACCTGCAGGCCTATACCCATGTCAATGATGACAGATTCAAGGTACGTATTCTTACAGGGGGTGTGTGATAGCTCAGTTGGGAGCACACGAGACTCCTGTGCCAAAGGTCCGGGGATCGACCCGCGTTCCAGGTGACCGAGTTTGAAAACCGCCCAAGTTAGTGGCAGCTCAACTAACTAAAAAAGGCCGAGCGGTCTTGGTCACTGTCTATGGTGACTTGCACCTAAGAGATCCCTTGGGACGATTCGAAAAAGAGTAGAGAGTTCCCGGTCCCGGGCTTCTGTCTGTCATGATTAGCCAATGTGCAAAAATATACGCCGTAAAACCCAATAAACTAATACTATTCTTACATTATAAATTCAGATATTGTAGAAAATTAAAACAATGTAGCTGGGGGATAAATATGCGGTCATGGGCGACCGAGCATTGTAGTTTAATGTATCTCATCTTTTAATCCCAATGCTATTCAAGATATATGATACAATCAGTGGTCCATATGATAGAGCCACTCATTGTAATGGCATCCACTGAGTGAACAACAGTAGTCAGTAACTAATATTGATTTTTGTTACATTAAAATTTTTTTTAGTTCCTCAGCGACGAATTCATGGGGTACATCGAGCGATGGAGAGAGTCGACTCGGACCAGAGAGGGCTACACTCTTCAACAGAGAAAGAAGATGTTCCTGACTGACCAGACGTACGAGGGCCTGAAAACTACAGGTTTGAAAAATATATGTATCTGACTAACAGCCGAGATGATAAAATGTCTTCGTGATGTCACATGAACATCTTTTTAACTATTTCATATCTACCTGATTGTAAAGGTTCTATTTTATATGCGAGAATAAATCCAAGTGAGCTATCATATATATTTCATGTTTTCAGTAAATTCGGTTATCGGGGCAACAAAGTATCTGCTCAACAATGGCGTCTCGATGGTCCTGACGAATCGTTTCAATCAGGACCCACTCGAAGAACATTTCGGACGCCACAGATGCCTTTGTGTTCGAGCAGAAAATCCTACTTTGTGGACATACGGGTATGTGCAATGAATCCATGTTGAAATCAATTTATTTAGAAGCATCACAAGCAGTACATCAATGTGCATGTATACACAAACAATTAAAATACACAAACAGATGCATGATGTAACATCCACATTTACTCCATTTCTCAAAGAAACATAATCTAAAACAATCCCACCAACCTGTCCGGTCATCTAAAGTATATTTACATTTATACAAACTAGGTATTGATTCACCACATGTCACAGTCACAACAGAGATACATGTAGCCAGGAAAATGTTATGTTATTATTATGAAATTACACAAGATCATTGACGACACCCCTGCAATATATTATTGCATGTGCAAATTTGTCATGTTATAAACTGGTATAATATATGCACATGCTGGTACCTGTTTACAGGTACCAGGAGAGTAAATTGCGCATGCAGCGCACACTGGCATTGGCAATACTGCCCAGAGGAAATATTCGCAGCAAACGTGCAGCTAACGATGTCATCGTGGATGAAACACCAATGCCAAAAATCAGACGTCGAAAGGTAAGAATTGCATGATATTTACAGTGGTAGAGCGGTATTCCCCAATTACACTGTAGGCTATTAAAAAATTTAACATAACATTGACATGATTCAGGTTTGTTCAAAGGCCCCTTGAACGTTGAAATTAAACATTGGATATATCATTTATTTAGCTAATTTGCTTATCAAAGCCTTTTCTTTCTTTGAATCACGCTTCTTGTTCCTTACTTTCTCGATGAGACATTTACATTTCTGATGTATTCTAACTTTAAAGTATAATGAGATCATATCTGATAACACATCTCCTTTCAATGAAGTGTCTAAATGATGAGTCGCACTGTGGAAACAGTCTTGTACGGTATCATTGCCAACACATTTCTCGATGTATACTGTTGGAGATGCATTCACCACAGAAGATGGAAATAAGAAACGAAAAACATTTTCTAATTCAACAAACATACATTGTCCATCCTTCGACAGGTTGGTGAGCTTGCCCCTGGACTTGGCTGCAATCAAGGTGTTTGTTGCAGGCTCTTCGTCACTCTCCAGGGCAGTGACAACGTCCTTGTACTTGGTATCACTGTGTCTCTTCTTCAACTTGCAGGAAACAAAGCCACCAATGTAGTGAGTGATGTCGGCCTCCTCGGAAGAAATCGGCATGCTCGTCTCGGCAGTGCTCGGAAGTTCAGTGGTGATGGTCTTGCAGAATCCTTCAAACACAGTTGTAGAGATCCACATTGTCAGCTGGTGGTTGCCAGAGAGTGTTGTCAGGTCCTGTACCCCTCCCGCCATTAACTGGATGAATGCGGTTTGTGATGCCTCCCGATTGACACCCCTCAACTTCGACTTGGTACTCACACATGATTCCAAGTGCGAGTGCAGAAGTGCACTAAACTCTGTCACTGCAAATAAATAAATACTGTTAATTGTTTGCTTATTCTTATGTCATTATATGTGTATAGTGATACACAAGCAAATTGTAAAAGAATTTCAAGTATGATCATCATGATAACAGGATAACTTATACATGTAATTATGGTAAAAAACAAGTTCATGACACATCTATAATTGCATGATGTTTTTAATTTGTGCTATAATGATGTACATAATTATATAAGTTCTCAAATTGTATAACTTCCATTTATTTTTGTGAAATATAACTACCACTTGAATCTAGTTTAGCTAGTAAATGTACATTGTCACCAGTTTACTTTATTGCCCTTTGATCAAGAGCTACATTATGGACATGGTACAAGTGTATGGTGGGTTTGTCATCGAACATAATTATAATGTTGGTTTGAAAGAACTTGTGTACTTTAGCATACTCCGAATAGTTACTGGATATGTATGTTCATTGACCCTGGAGAATGAATATAATTGAAGATTTGAAATTGTTTTTTGTGTTGTTGGTGTTTTTATGAAAGTGATGTTAAAAGTCACCTTTCTTTGTACTGCTGTCCATCTCTTTGGCAGCATCCGCGAAGCAGAAACTCCCCACCTGCTGCAGGACTTCCTTCACTCGAGTTTCACACTCTGCAACCTGAGATTAAATAAAGAAGGAAACCTGGTTCACATAATTTGCCATTTCACTCTATACTCAGTAGTATGCCAACTTAGTAATAATAATAATAATAATTCCGTTGCTTAATATAGCGCTTTTTAGCTAACTAAATATCAATCAAAGCGCTTCACTTTAATACAATGTGTTCACTAAATCTAAAATATAAATTAACTAAATACATAAGGTAAGTCAAAGATAACAATAAATAAGCTAAGATAAATAAGTAAATAAATAAATAACTTAAGATCAATAAAAACGCATTACTATGACGTGTTGACCAAATCTAAAATATAGACTAATTACATACATAAGGTAAGATCAAATTATTAATCTAATTTAAATAAATAAGTAATATAAGAGCAATTTTAGTAATAATAACATCACAGCAACAGGTTATATATCATCACACACACAGCACACAGATAATTAATTTGTCATTACATACATGTGTCTCATACTGTAGTAGAATATGTCCATAAGCTTACCGTGTTTGTTCGAACGCTCTGACCAATTGTTGGCCTGTTGACCTCATCGAAAGACTCGCATTCAAGGTCCAGCTCATCCAGGTTTAAGTCCTGAATATGCAGAATAAATGGCCAAGTTAAATATATGCTACTCCTAGTTATTGTGGAGTCACTGAATAAATACCATTGAATCCGTCACATTTTAAGCCCGATTGTATTCAAATCAAGGACTTGGGTCACAACCAATTCATTAACACAACAAAAGCCCCATAGTGTTAGGTCACAACATGAATCATAATGCCCCTTCCCTTTGAACTTATTCTTTTCACAATTTGACACACATAGACCAGGGGCGGACTGGGGGGATCCACAACATTCAGAGTTTAAGACAATCAGGCCCCTTTTCATTGTTGAACTGTCATGTAGACAAGACACAAATATTTTCAGTAGCTGGTGACATTAGTTTAACTTATCACAGATATCCAAAAAATGTGATCAATGTTTTGTTAAAACGACATAGATGTTTGGAGGCATGTTTTGTGCTACGAACAGAAAAGCCCCGAAAATTGGAACTGAAGTTTGACGTCTTCGGCACTTGAATAATATCGGGGTCCACCTCAATTATGTCAGTTTAGGCTAAATTTGATATAACACCAGTGCTCCAGTTCCATCCTTCTACAATATCACATGCATATGTTCCGAAAATTATGGTTCTGAATAACAAATTGAGGACTAACGATAAACCACCATCATAGTTGTCTGCCCCTTAGTGACCGCAGTCACGTGACAGTGATCAAAATCTCAATATACTAAAATCATCAGCTTCGCCTTCGACCCCTTCGTTGAATCAAACAAGGTTTTTGGTCACAAAGCTACAGTAAGTCTAAGGTGTAATATTACTTAAACAGAAAATGAGCATAAGAATGTCGACGACGACGGATCTATCGTCATACGTCTAGATACAAATGTAATTACAGGGGTAGAACTACCCACTAGTCCCCTAGTCCGTACACTAGTAAAGATAAGGGCGGACTAGTAAACCTGTCTAATAACTAGTCCGGTTGTCTTGTAAAGATCAGTATGTCATCCACCCCACCCTACAGCAGTCAATCAAGTGTGTGCAGTCACAATGACCCTAACCCACCCACAGGCTGGGGGGAATGTAACTGAATCCCGTGCCAGTGAGCAACTGGCAGCAAGCCACAGCAGCTTCATTTACTGATAAATGACATTTTCTTAGGCATGGCCAGTGGACACCAGCTATGAACTTGGGTGGGCATTATTTGTAAGATTAATGGTTCTTTGCTGTCTACAATTTTCTAGTATGATATTTTTATTTCCATTAATACAGTCATGTAGAGCAGTTTTCATACCACCGTAATGTGAGGTAACTTTCCAGAATGATTATCGAAAATTTATAATGGTAGGGTGGTACTACACAATTGACGTTCTTTTTAATTGCATAGTTTTTTTAATACAGATCATATATTTACCTTTTCATTAACTACTTTTGATATTTCTGTAATAACTGTATTATTTATTTGTTACCTTTATGAAAAGTGCACTGTTAGTTTACCAGGGTTGCAACATATACTGTTTTTTAGTCTTACATCAAATTGTAACGACTTAAATTTTGGTTGTTTTTATATTTTGGCGGACTAGTAAACCTTTTGGCGGACTAGTAAACTTTTGACTTTACAAGATACAAGAAACTTTATTTAACGTCGGTTACATGATAATTGGCAACATTAGCTCATCTGAGCTATTTTCCGACAAAACGAGAGTAAAACAATGAGACATACAACCATAACAAGCATACAGAGTATTTAAAATGACAGCAATAATACATATAAAATAGGGTAATGAGTACAATATAATAATACATGCATGTATAATATATCTAATATATATATATATATATATATATATTTTTTTTTGATACATAAAACTTGCAAAGTATATTGGTTAAAATTGATTGAAATAATATATAATTTAAGACATTTGCATAAATATAAATTAAATTGTAGAGATGTATATTGACTAAACTTATTAAAAATAATAAATACTTTAAAACATTAAAACATTAAAATAAATAGATCTAAAGAATAAATTAAGGAATAACAATATTTTACACATATCCATATATACAATGAAAGTTATATTGATAATATTGGCATGGCGACAAACATGTTAGATATTAGCTGGTTACCTACATATAGAGCAATTGCATGATGGGCCATCCCAGTTCCGGATCAGCCTGCGAAATTCGCCGTAGTTAAATGTTTTTCGCATTTCATTTGGCAGGCTGTTCCAGATCCGGGGCCCATCATGGACAAATGATTTAAGTCCATATTTAGATGTGTTTGCCTTAGGGACAACTGCAGTGTTTTCCTTTCGCATGGAATACTGGGAACATTTTAGAGTGACGAGATTTTGAATAAAACTTGGAGCAATATTATTTACAATTTTTAATACTTCGCATGCCATTTCTTTTATCCGTTTAACGTGGAGGTGTTCGGTGTTAGCGGTCTTTAAAAGGTCATGATGCGTGGATGAATAATCATTGTAAATAAAGCGAAGTGCTCTCTCTTGAATTTTTTCAAGTTTTTTGGTGCTAGATTGGCTACAAAAGTGCCAGATCAAAGGACAATAGTTGAAGTTTGATGTTATGAATGATTTGAAAATTGCAAGTTTCCCTTGTCGAGTAAGGAGATGACCGAGACGTTTTAAGACCGCTAACTGTCTAGCTGACTTTTTGCAGATGTTCGCGATATGTGTGTTAAAAGTTAACGAATTATCAATCTCAATGCCGAGAAGGACAACAGAGTTTTCACAGTGAATGGTAGTGTTTTCAACAGTAAAATGTGTTATGTCCCTTGTTCCCCTCTTGCCGAAGCTAATTGCTTGGAATTTGGATGGGTTAGCCTTCATCTGGTTTATATTGAACCACTGTAATGTAGATACTAGAAGTACAGTCTTGTTGCAAGGTGTGAATGAGAGTGTCATAATTTGAATGAGCATAAGACAGGGTGTTATCATCGGCATAATTGTAGAGAGAGGATTTATCCAAAAAGTGAAAAATATCATTAATAAAAACATTGAAAAGAAGAGGGCCAAGAATAGAGCCTTGGGGTACACCTCTGACGATGTCAGCCCACTCACTGTAGTGAGGTCCTAATTTCACTCGCTGTTTCCTGTTGCTGAGGTAATTTCTAACTAAACTGCAAACTTTACTAGTCCCGCTGTCTAGCAAAATAAATGCCGAAGTTCTACCCCTGTAATTATAATCACAACGTTCTAGGACTAGTCTAGGTGCGACCGGATTCTTCCAACTGTCAAATCCATAGACAATCAGGCCCCTTTTCAGCGGTGAATTGTCATGACTCATGTAATATTTAAAAGAAATATACTATAAGGCCAGGTCTCTAAAAAAAAAACGATGTTAATGCCTGGACTGGGGTTTCGGCCAAGTCATGGGGGGTAGACAGGAAACCTGGCCCCACTGGCACTGACAATGTAAACGTAACGCCTAGATCCTTACCTCGATAAAGGCGTCCAGTCCGTCCATTCTCCGCCTCCGGTTGCCGTCAATAATTCACGCAAAAACGTCTATGATAAATGGTAGCTCTGATAGATGGCTTTATATTCTAAGTACCGACACATTTACATATGAATAGTGGAAAATATGTATCCCTACAGCCAATTCGTGGTTCCCCTTTGTAGATTATGTTCAATACAACTATGAAACGAAGCAAACCGGAAGTAAGCTGCCAACACTCTCGCAAAATCTCGCTGGACACAACCTCTTGTACAAGAATGAATGCGCGAGATTTGAAGTTGGCGGTCCATGGTTTCTACGTCTATGGTTTCGTGTACTGACGACATTTCACAAGCTTTGAGAGTTAATCATACACAGCAAGTGTACAAGGAAGTCTTTGGGGTATCATGAGTTCAACTCTTATTTCTGTTTGTAGCCCGCCCAACCTATTGAAATATATGTGAGGTTATTTAATATTCATGCTGCTAGCACAACACACACGTGCAGGAACGCACGCACACACACAATCAATTCAATCAATAGATAATGTGTTCCATTCGTCTATGTCCTCGGTGAGAATAAAACAAGCTTGCAAGCTGCAGTCTGACATGTTGTGTTGTCCTCGTGGACTGGGGTCTGACATGTTGTGTTGTTCTTGAAGACTGGGGTCTGACATGTTGTGTTGTCCTTGCTGGCTGGGGTCTGACCTGTTGTGTTGTCCTTGAAGACTGGGGTCTGACATGTTGTGTTGTCCTTGAAGACTGGGGTCTGACATGTTGTGTTGTCCTTGAAGACTGGGGTCTGACATGTTGTGTTGTCCTTGAAGACTGGGGTCTGACATGTTGTGTTGTCCTTGAAGACTGGGTCTGACATGTTGTGTTGTCCTTGAAGACTGGGGTCTGACATGTTGTGTTGTCCTTGAAGACTGGGGTTTGACATGTTGTGTTATCCTTGAAGACTGGGGTCTGACATGTTGTGTTGTCCTTGTGGACTGGGGTCTGATATGTTGTGTTGTCCTTGAAGACTCGGGTTTGACATGTTGTGTTGTCCTTGCAGGCTGGGGTCTGACATGTTGTATTGTCCTAGTGGACTGGGGTCTGACATGTTGTGTTGTCCTTGCAGGCTGGGGTCTGACATGTTGTGTTGTCCTTGAAAACTGGGGTCTGACACATTGTGTTGTCCTTGAAGACTGGGGTCTGACATGTTGTGTTGTTCTTGAAAACTGGGATCTGACATGTTGTGTTGTCTTTGAAGACTGGGGTTTGACATGTTGTGTTGTCCTTGAAGACTGGGTCTGACATGTTGTGTTGTCCTTGAAGACTGGGGTCTGACATGTTGTGTTGTCCTTGAAGACTGGGGTTTGACATGTTGTGTTGTCCTTGAAGACTGGGGTCTGACATGTTGTGTTGTCCTTGAAAACTGGGGTCTGACACATTGTGTTGTCCTTGAAGACTCGGGTTTGACATGTTGTGTTGTCCTTGCAGGCTGGGGTCTGACATGTTGTATTGTCCTAGTGGACTGGGGTCTGACATGTTGTGTTGTCCTTGCAGGCTGGGGTCTGACATGTTGTGTTGTCCTTGAAAACTGGGGTCTGACACATTGTGTTGTCCTTGAAGACTGGGGTCTGACATGTTGTGTTGTTCTTGAAGACTGGGTCTGACATGTTGTGTTGTCCTTGAAGACTGGGGTCTGACATGTTGTGTTGTCCTTGAAGACTGGGGTTTGACATGTTGTGTTGTCCTTGAAGACTGGGGTCTGACATGTTGTGTTGTCCTTGTGGACTGGGGTCTGATATGTTGTGTTGTCCTTGAAGACTCGGGTTTGACATGTTGTGTTGTCCTTGCAGACTGGGGTCTGACATGTTGTATTGTCCTAGTGGACTGGGGTCTGACATGTTGTGTTGTCCTTGCAGGCTGGGGTCTGACATGTTGTGTTGTCCTTGAAAACTGGGGTCTGACACATTGTGTTGTCCTTGAAGACTGGGGTCTGACATGTTGTGTTGTTCTTGAAAACTGGGATCTGACATGTTGTGTTGTCTTTGAAGACTGGGGTTTGACATGTTGTGTTGTGCTTGAAGACTGGGTCTGACATGTTGTGTTGTCCTTGAAGACTGGGGTCTGACATGTTGTGTTGTCCTTGAAGACTGGGGTTTGACATGTGTTGTCCTTGAAGACTGGGGTCTGACATGTTGTGTCGTCCTTGTGGACTGGGGTCTGATATGTTGTGTTGTCCTTGAAGACTCGGGTTTGACATGTTGTGTTGTCCTTGCAGGCTGGGGTCTGACATGTTGTATTGTCCTAGTGGACTGGGGTCTGACATGTTGTGTTGTCCTTGCAGGCTGGGGTCTGACATGTTGTGTTGTCCTTGAAAACTGGGGTCTGACACATTGTGTTGTCCTTGAAGACTGGGGTCTGACATGTTGTGTTGTTCTTGAAAACTGGGATCTGACATGTTGTGTTGTCTTTGAAGACTGGGGTTTGACATGTTGTGTTGTCCTTGAAGACTGGGGTCTGACATGTTGTGTTGTCCTTGTGGACTGGGGTCTGACATGTTGTGTTGTCCTTGTAGGCTGGGGTTTGACATGTTGTGTTGTCCTTGTAGGCTGGGGTTTGACATGTTGTGTTGTCCTTGCAGACTGGGGTCTGACATGTTTTGTTGTCCTTGCAGGCTGGGGTCTGACATGTTGTGTTGTCCTTGCAGACTGGGGTCTGACATGTTTTGTTGTCCTTGCAGGCTGGGGTCTGACATGTTGTGTTGTCCTTGCAGACTGGGGTCTGACATGTTGTGTTGTCCTTGTGGACTGGGGTCTGACATGTTGTGTTGTCCTTGTGGACTGGGGTCTGACATGTTGTGTTGTCCTTGTGGACTGGGGTCTGACATGTTGTGTTGTCCTTGTGGACTGGGGTCTGACATGTTGTGTTGTCCTTGTAGGCTGGGGTTTGACATGTTGTGTTGTCCTTGTGGACTGGGGTTTGACATGTTGTGTTGTCCTTGCAGGCTGGCGTCTGACATGTTGTGTTGTCCTTGCAGACTGGGGTTTGACATGTTGTGTTGTCCTTGCAGGCTGGGGTTTGACATGTTGTGTTGTCCTTGCAGACTGGGGTCTGACATGTTGTGTTGTCCTTGCAGGCTGGGGTCTGACATGTTGTGTTGTCCTTGCAGACTGGGGTCTGACATGTTTTGTTGTCCTTGCAGGCTGGGGTCTGACATGTTGTGTTGTCCTTGCAGACTGGGGTCTGACATGTTTTGTTGTCCTTGCAGGCTGGGGTCTGACATGTTGTGTTGTCCTTGCAGACTGGGGTCTGACATGTTGTATTGTCCTTGCAGGCTGGGGTTTGACATGTTGTGTTGTCCTTGCAGGCTGGGGTCTGACATGTTGTGTTGTCCTTGCAGACTGGGGTCTGACATGTTGTGTTGTCCTTGCAGACTGGGGTTTGACATGTTGTGTTGTCCTTGCAGGCTGGGGTCTGACATGTTGTGTTGTCCTTGCAGACTGGGGTCTGACATGTTGTGTTGTCCTTGCAGGTTGGCGTCTGACATGTTGTGTTGTCCTTGCAGACTGGGGTCTGACATGTTGTGTTGTCCTTGCAGGCTGGGGTCTGACATGTTGTGTTGTCCTTGCAGACTGGGGTTTGACATGTTTTGTTGTCCTTGAAGGCTGGGGTTTGACATGTTATGTTGTCCTCGTGGACTGGGGTCTGACATGTTGTGTTGTCCTTGAAGACTGGGGTCTGACATGTTGTGTTGTCCTTGCAGGCTGGGGTCTGACATGTTGTGTTGTACTTGCAGGTAGGGGTCTTTCCATCATGCCCGTTTGGAGAGGTTTCCTGACAACCCATGTTTGGGGCGGATTTCTGCTTGTTAACTCTGGGATCATGCTTAAAGTGCGCGTGCATGCACGGTCCAAGTGTACCTGATCTGCTTGCACACAGGTGATACATCAAACACATGTGCACAATTGTCAGAAGACGTTCTCAAAGATGGAACTCTCACACATTGTTAGTTATCATTATGAACAAGTCGGATGTGTGTTATCTGGAAGCACATATGCATAGATATGCACGAGTCCTCCAAGATAACACGTGACAGTAATGGCATTTCTAAAAATCCATCCAATGGCATCCATATGTGAATCAGCTATCATGGTTCAAGTAAATTTATTATATTATCATGATGCAATCACTGTATTGCTTTTGAGAAAAGTGATAGACGAAACTTCTTTTAACTCTTTGCTGGGTCTTATTTTACACCATGTTGTGGGCAGACAATTGTAAGGTAGCCAGCTCTAAATTATGTTACATGTTGCGTACATTAAAATTAGGATAAGTCGACAATCGATGCATGCAAATATATTAAATTAATTATACTGTACATGAAATGATTGTGTGAATAAAATGTGTTATTAAAATGTCTGTGTTGCAATGAATTACATTTCAGATCTTGAAGAAGCAAACTTCAACAATCATGATGACAAAATAAATAAGAAACTTCATAATTCTATAGAATATAATATAATAAAACCCAATACATACTTCATGGACAATTACTTGAAACTGTCTCACAGGCAAAATATCTTGGTATAATCATAACTTCAGACCTTTGGTGGAATGCCCACACAAATAATATTATTTCTTTAAAAGCAAATAGATCACTAGGCTTCCTCAGCAGAAATCTAAAGTATCGTCAATTCAAATAACACCTCAGGCTTACTTCGCCTTTGTCATACCTATCTTAGAAAACAGCTGTACTGTCTGGGACCCCTACACCTTTAAACAGATAACACAGGTAGAAATTATCCAACGCTGTGCAGCTCGATGTGTCCTACATCGCCACCACAATACCCGCCTGAATCCTCAGGATGTTGAGGCTAAGCGGTATTCGGAAGAAGAATATATTTAAAAATCCCACAATACACCACAGTAATCCCGTGAAAATAATGTAGTTATGTTATTTTTATCTTAGTAAAAACATCAAATTTTGACGGTTAGTTTTCAAATTAAAATTGCTTTTGTAAATAACGCCAACTTGACTGAAGACAAAACTAATGCTATAAGGTACACAAAAGGTCGAAATGGCTACCGTTTAACGATCATATTACCGAATTATGGAATGGTGATCGCTCCCTATATAAAATCAAATCAACACTCGATTATCGAAAGATAGCACATTCCTTTCACAAATAGATGCACCCTTATTAAGGCTTATCAGAAGCAGTGTGACCACAGCCATGGTACATATTAATAAAATACCCTAAAATAAATAAACCAAACGAGGTAAGGACGGTGATCCGATCAACAAAGTGGCTGCATATCAGCGAAATGAAGATGCCACCGACGGATCATCTTCTTCGTATCTCTTCAACGAAACGTCGCACAGACAACGTAGTATGATATGATAATAAGGTCACCGTGATCGTTGTCGACATTATTCACGTTGCAAACATCGATGTCGGACTCGAAATCATCAATGATCTCGGTAGAATTCGTCAAGTGTCGTACGATGTCGGAGTTCAACTAGACAAACGCACTTCATCATCCTTCCAAATATTTCTTTTCACAAGATGGCGACAGCACATGTTTCTGTGACCTACATAGAGGTTAGATCAGCAGCTTGAGCTGGCTGGTTAATATAAACGAAGGATCTGATAGCGGTAAACGAAAGGCCCATGAAGTGTGAGTTTACTGGGCGGTTTTGATCAGTCTGCGCGTACGAGGGGTTGGGCGGGTTTGGACCGTCTGCGCAGAAAACAGTTAATTAAAGTAATGAAACAAATGTTTGCGTGTGTAAGCAAAGAGTGATTTACAACTATGCCGTGCAACTGGTAGCGAGGCGTCTTCAGACTCAAATGTACTTCTTAGATTTGTTTGAAAGAAATCATTGTATGCTAATCAACATTGTACTGAATGCAGCTGGTAAGTCGTTCGTATCGGAAATGAAAAATCACCCCGTAAGGATGTGACGTTTGGTGTCCCACAGGGCTCCGTACTAGGGTCATAGTTGTTTACAGCATATATTACACCAGTAGGCGACATTATCAAGAAATTCGGCCTGGATTACCAACTCTACGCCGACGACACACAGTTGTATGTTTCCTTCGCTCCTGGGGGAAATAATCAACTAAACACAATAAATCGTTTGTGTAGCTGCCTCCAGGAAATGGGTGAATGTTCTCGAAACAATTTACTCAAGCTAAATGACCACAAGACGGATGTCATTGTGTTTGGAACAAAGCAAAAGTTGCCGACACTAAAGGACTTTCGGATCACTGTTGGTGACACGACAAGACTTCCTTCAATAAGTGTTCGCAACCTTGGCGTTGCATTCGATTCCTCCCTCAGCATGACTAGTCACATCAGTACCATTTGCCGAACAGCATATATGCATCTTCACAACATTAGCCACATCTGGCGATATCTCACAATAGATACCACTAAAGCATTCGTTCACGCTTTTGTTGCATCGTGACTGGACTACGGGAACGCGCTACTAATTGGACTACCCCGTTACCAGACAAATAAACTTCAGCGAATTCAAAACATGGCAGCCAGAGTAATCACGTTTACACCACGTCGTGATCATATAACGCCAGTTCTAAAAGACCTACGCTGGCTGCCAGTTAAATGCCGCATCGATTATAAAAAAATACTTCTCCATGTGTACCTATGTATGAATGGGACGGCTCCCCGTATCTGGCAAACTTGCTAAAGACAGAGTCCAGGACGCACGCGTTCATCTGAACAACATTTACTCGATATTCCGCGTACGAAGCTGGCCAGTTTTGGTGACCGGTCTTTTCGTGTGGTGGGACTTCGCCTATGGAACGCATTGCCCATTAATATCAAGTGCTGCGGAACTTTGTCGGCATTTAGAAAAGCACATTTTCAAAGCATATTACTGCTGACATTAAAAAATATTCTATGACATTTTAGAAAATGTGTTTCAAATATTTCATCTTATCTTATTTTTATACATATATAGTGACATTTATATATGCCATCTGTTAGTACGTGTTTTGCATCTAAATACAGTATTAATTAGTTGATTTATTGATTTATTTATTTTACTCATCGTCGTTAAATCTATATAATATTTTAATATGAATAATTTAACGTTTCTATATTGTTTTATCTGAACGTTAATTTTACAGTTGTATTTATTATTATTAATATAAGTTTTAACACATAATAAATAGCTTTATATTTTATTGTACAGCGCTTTGAGCATATGTGGATATTGCGCTTTATAAATAGTAAATATTATTATTATTTATTGTTATATGAAACATAATTGTGAGATTACTGTAATTGTCTAATAGCAATAGCAGATATGATATCTAACTGAAGTACTCGTCTCCTGGTGCTGATTTTGTTGATTCTTTATGTAGGTGGGCTGTCATGGAGTTGTTTGTGTCGATGTATTTCAGGAGTTCGATGTACCTACCTTTCATCGCCTATTGAAACGATGTCAGTACTGCTTGAGTTTGCATTGAGTCGTAGGCTTTCTCGTCGTCGACGAACGCAATGGAGAGTGTCATATTGTATTATCGGATGTTTTCCTTCAGTTGGTTTATGCATTCATGTGATCTGTCATTGAGTTTCTGCTTCTGAATCCAGCTTGTTCTCGTGGCCGGTTTTCGTCGAGTGTATTCTCTAGCCTTTTCGTTAGTATTTTCATGAGTACTTTATATGTGTTTGATACCAGACATATCGGTCTGTAATTCTTGATGTCTTTCTTGTATCCCTTCTTGAAGATTATCACCATCTTAACGTTCTTTGACGCTGTAGGTATTCCTCTATCCTATAATATAATTATATAAGCATTTCTTATACAGTTTAGCACGTGTCTTCGAGGTGGAATCTTCTCCTGCTTATGGTCGTTGCCAGTTGCTGTCCTATTTTACACATCTCTTAGTGCTGCTTCCACCTCCCATAGTGTAATCTCTCTTACTTCTTTCGGGTCAGTGTGCCTTATTGCGACCCTCTGTTCACTGTCATATCGCTCGGTGTAGAATTCCACTATTCGTTTTATAATCCTATCTTGATAATCGATCTCTCTACCCTTCTTGTCCAGGAGAGTAATCAGCCTTTGCCTAGCTTCTGCATTCTTCTGACATTCTTCAGGCTCTTCGATTTTTGTCATACAACTCTTGGTTGTATTTCTTGATCTACTCCTTGATCTTCGTTTTGATGGTCTTGCCTACTCCATCCGTTGTTTACCATCACCGTTTCCCACCATTTCTCGTCGTTTCGTTATCAGAGATTCTTAGCATACGCTGCACGCTGAGTTGATCAGAGCTGCATCCTGGGCCATGGACTCTTTCGGTGCCGCTGGGGCATTGCCTTAGTAGTGCTTTGCATGCTGGTTTTGTTTATCTACCCTGCTGGCCAGCATGTATGGTAGATAACCACGCACGCACGTACGCACGCACGCACGCACGCACGCACGCACGCACGCACGCGCACACACATATGCGAGACGCCGGTTTGGACAGAGGGTCCCTTTAGCCCACATTCTCTTCAAATTCATATGACGTCAACAATAATTTCAAATGGAATATTTGCAACATTTGCAACGAAGTTATAATAAGAAGACTACTTTAAGAGAGGAACCCAAATTAAGTTGAACAACAGCAGGTTGGGATATGATTATTTTATACAGCCGCTGAGTTTATATAGGTAGTAAAACTTAAATAATATAATAAAATGAGTTGTTCCAATTCGGTTCTGAACGTATAACATTTATTTAAATGTTATCAGTTCGCCTTGGTACAATCATCGGCAAGACGTACTTCCGGAGGTACTACCAGGGAAATGTCATGATAGAAAACAAGGACTGCGCACTCAGCTCCCACTGAGGCTCTTCTTCATCGTCATCATCATCCACCATTTCCTCCTCCTCCTCTTCCTCGTCATCGTCATCAGACGAACTAAAGTTCATCTGGCGAATATACCTCACCACCGCAGTAGCTCCAAGTCTTGCTATAATTTCGCCAGCATATTTCGTGATCACGCCGAAAACTGACCCAGCTGTTCCCGAGGCGACAGCGGCTCCAGCGACCACGACTGAAGCGACACCGACACCAATAAGTGCCTTCGTCGTCATAGACATCTTTTTATGTTCTTCTTGTTGCTGCTGTTCACAATCCGATCCTGTCCATGTTGATGGACAGGTGCAATTGTAATATCGTTCTTTGTTCGCACAAGTTCCGCCATTTTCGCACGGATTGCTCAAACACGGAAATAAATATTCGCAATTAGGCCCCGTCCAGTTCGCCGCGCAGACGCAATTATAAAATATTTCGTTCTCATTGCTTCCGCAAGTTCCGCCATTTTCGCACGGATTGCTCAAACATGAAACTAAATATTCACAATTTGGCCCCGTCCATTTCGCTGCACAGACGCAATTATAAGACGTTTCGTTTTTATTACTCCCGCAAGTTCCGCCATTTTCACACGGGTAACTCCGACATGGACTGACATTTTCGCAATATGGTCCACTAAAAAACGTCGAGCAGATACATTCATAAAACAAGCCTTCCGCAATCCTCTGACATGTTGATGCATTACTGCATTGATTGTTCAAACATGGTAATAAATAGCCATATACTTCCACTTCGCACAGCATCAAATGCTGTCTCCCGCGGAGTGTAATAGTCACGGTTCTTCCTATGACACCAGAAGAACAGTAGACGCTTTTCCTTGCAATATTTGACATATTGTTTTGAGGGGCACCACATGACTTGTTTGTTCCACCATTGTAAGAGCCAATGACAATATCGAAATTATCCAGGAACGACGAGCAGCAATCCTGACGATTCACAATAACAACTTTTCGAATTTCTATCTCCTTTTCAAGATCAATCTTCATATAAGGATTATATTCTTTGCGGGAGTATGCGCAGCGGTACTGGTTGCCAAATCTCATCATATCATCAGTATTTCCATCAACAGCACTGGAAGCTCGATATATATAGCTATGTAAAGACGACATACGTGCGTTTTTTCCAAGTGCCCAATTCGTCCCCTCGCAATACGATCCAAGCCAACCTGTTGGACATATGCAGTTATAAAAAGTACCGTTCGGCTGGCAGGTTCCTCCGTTGTCGCAAGGATTGCTCAAACACTGGTCCCGTAAGTGTGGTGATCCATAAACAGAAACTTCTTCTAAAGCGACATGCGATATTTTACCACCTCGATGCGCTAACACTACAAGGTTTCCCCTAACTCCAGACGAGCAATATAACATTTGTTTAATTCTACCTTCCTGGTTAAATCTTTGAGGTCCACATATCTTGTACACGCCATCATATATACCAACGACAACATTGCAGTCTAATAAATCGTAGCCTGCAGTGTGTATGGTTATCTTTACAACGTCTATAACAGTTTGTAAATCTACTCTCCACCAGGCATGTTTAACTCGTGAGGTTGCCGAACAAGCAATACCGCCATCAACAGCATTCGTAGGAAAGTCATATAAATTCGAAGAAGCGTTTGTTGATTGCGCTGCAGGCTTTCGAAGTGCCCAGTTTGTTCCTTCGCAGCGTGGACCTGCGTGATTCGCTGGACATTTGCATACGTACGATTTCCCACTTCTTTGAATAAATGTTTTACAGGTTCCTCCATTATCGCACGGATGGCTCCGGCATTGACCTTCACACGATTTGCAGTAAATCACTACAAATGCCGGTAATAGTAGAAAGAGCCCGGATTTCATGTTATACGTTTAATATATCGCCGAAGCGCTCATTTCCTGGAGTATCAGAATGTTACACATCAGGTAGTATTGTTCAGCGTATATCGTAATCCATACAGCACAGGTCTTGGTGATTTGCTCACTGAATTCAATTGGTGCACACATTCAACTGATGCACCAGCAACCGTGAAACGCGTTGTCGCAAGGCATGTTTGGTAATTGCGACGCGATCATGACGTCACAGAACTTCTACACACTACTCGTTCATGGACCATGTGCACTATTGCTATTGCTATTACCATCCCATATATTGTAGATCATGAGTTGTACAATGCATATCCTTTTTAAGGACAATAAAGTGATTGATTGATTGAGTTCCCTCCGCAATGACTTATGGGTATTTTGTACTCGTCAACATTTTGTTGAGCGGCCATTATCTCACGTTAAAAGGGCCTAAATTGTGTGGGTGTCTCGCAAGATTTGCCTGTATCACAAACTGGCTATAATTATAACAAGACATAAATCTTATTGCTACTTCACAGCACATAATCCAAGTGTGAATCCGTCATTAAAAGTGCGTCGCAAGCAACTCATTATATTACTATTTATGGTGGCTGGATCGGCTATCGGCTTTTAATAGCAGTATCATAGCATATAAATAATATAATTTATACTGTTATACAATTGATACAGTAAAATACTAAAATATCTTTACATTGTAACATTATGATTGTTAGATGGTAATATCAGAGAAGATCTTCTCTGGTAATATGAAAAATGTTAATATTTACTACTTGCAATAATTCAATTTTTTTAAATACTATTAATGTAATCAATCGTGTGTGCCTATTCTACAACTGAAAGTAACCTTTTGACTCTACAGGTGTCTGCTGTCACCATTGAAGAGAAGGCAGTCACTCGGTGGCCATACAGGTGCCTGCTGTCACCATTGAAGAGAAGGCAGTCACTCGGTGGCCATACAGGTGTCTGCTGTCACCATTGAAGAGAAGGCAGTCACTCGGTGGCCATACAGGTGTCTGCTGTCATCATTGAAGAGAAGGCAGTCACTCGGTGGCCATACAGGTGTCTACTGTCACCATTGAAGAGAAGGCAGTCACTCGGTGGCCATACAGGTGTCTGCTGTCACCATTGAAGAGAAGGCAGTCACTCGGTGGCCATACAGGTGCCTGCTGTCACCATTGAAGAGAAGGCAGTCACTCGGTGGCCATACAGGTGCCTGCTGTCACCATTGAAGAGAAGGCAGTCACTCGGTGGCCATACAGGTGTCTGCTGTCACCATTGAAGAGAAGGCAGTCACTCGGTGGCCATACAGGTGTCTGCTGTCACCATTGAAGAGAAGGCAGTGCCTCGGTGGCCATACAGGTGTCTGCTGTCACCATTGAAGAGAAGGCAGTCACTCCGTGACCATACAGGTGTCTGCTGTCACCATTGAAGAGAAGGCAGTCACTCGGTGGCCATACAGGTGTCTGCTGTCACCATTGAAGAGAAGACAGTCACTCGGTGGCCATACAGGTGTCTGCTGTCACCATTGAAGAGAAGGCAGGGCCTCGGTGGCCATACAGGTGTCTGCTGTCACCATTGAAGAGAAGGCAGTCACTCGGTGACCATATAGGTGTCTGCTGTCACCATTGAAGAGAAGGCAGTCACTCGGTGGCCATACAGGTGTCTGCTGTCACCATTGAAGAGAAGGCAGTCACTCGGTGACCATACAGGTGTCTGCTGTCACCATTGAAGAGAAGGCAGTCACTCGGTGGCCATACAGGTGTCTGCTGTCACCATTGAAGAGAAGGCAGTCACTCGGTGGCCATACAGGTGTCTGCTGTCACCATTGAAGAGAAGGCAGTCACTCGGTGGCCATACAGGTGCCTGCTGTCACCATTGAAGAGAAGGCAGTCACTCGGTGGCCATACAGGTGTCTGCTGTCACCATTGAAGAGAAGGCAGTCACTCGGTGGCCATACAGGTGTCTGCTGTCACCATTGAAGAGAAGGCAGTCACTCGGTGGCCATACAGGTGTCTGCTGTCACCATTGAAGAGAAGGCAGTGCCTCGGTGGCCATACAGGTGTCTGCTGTCACCATTGAAGAGAAGGCAGTCACTCGGTGACCATACAGGTGTCTGCTGTCACCATTGAAGAGAAGGCAGTCACTCGGTGGCCATACAGGTGTCTGCTGTCACCATTGAAGAGAAGACAGTCACTCGGTGGCCATACAGGTGTCTGCTGTCACCATTGAAGAGAAGGCAGGGCCTCGGTGGCCATACAGGTGTCTGCTGTCACCATTGAAGAGAAGGCAGTCACTCGGTGACCATATAGGTGTCTGCTGTCACCATTGAAGAGAAGGCAGTCACTCGGTGGCCATACAGGTGTCTGCTGTCACCATTGAAGAGAAGGCAGTCACTCGGTGGCCATACAGGTGTCTGCTGTCACCATTGAAGAGAAGGCAGTCACTCGGTGACCATACAGGTGTCTGCTGTCACCATTGAAGAGAAGGCAGTCACTCGGTGGCCATACAGGTGTCTGCTGTCACCATTGAAGAGAAGGCAGTCACTCGGTGGCCATACAGGTGTCTGCTGTCACCATTGAAGAGAAGGCAGTCACTCGGTGGCCATACAGGTGTCTGCTGTCACCATTGAAGAGAAGGCAGTCACTCGGTGGCCATACAGGTGTCTGCTGTCACCATTGAAGAGAAGGCAGTCACTCGGTGGCCGAACCCTCCGAGGCCCTGCAACCTTTGCAATTGAGTTGATTTATTTACTTTGGTTGTCTCTTTGATGTAGCGTTGACAAATGTCGATATAAACATGCGCACCACCAAAACACCGGAGGCAGTGGCGTCATATTTGCATAAATAAACTTTTAAAATCGTTGAAGTTATGGAAATCCCCTTCCGAAATCTCCTTTCACCAGTCACGTGGCATCGCATGGGGCAGAGTTCACATGTGACCTAGATGCATGGCGCCAAATAAAATCAACTTCAGGCATAGACGCTAGAGTGAAGAGTGTTTTTGGCGCGGAAAGGTAATTTACACATTTTCTAACAACTTAAAGGTATTTGTGGTCGTTGAAACTATGTCTACTATTGCAATATATAGTAATGTTATAAATGATGTCACAGAATGTGTGTGTCAGTGAAGTGTAGTTATGCGCTAATACAATTTTAATACGAAAAGCGTGCGTTTCGTTCAAGGGCGCCGGTAAACGGCATTGTTGTTCGTTAACATAACTCATACGTTTATCGATATTAACATCGGCCCAGACATACATGCTATTCTGGCGATGTAGTTGCAATGCTTTTAAACATTATACGTCCGACGTAATTTGAAATGATTCAATTTACGCACCCAGATAAAAAATTATGCAAAAGTATAATTCGATATTGAATTTTGCTTTGAGTTGTATGGTGCGATGTCCGAAAGGATTAAAGCACCTACTTTGCCATTACGGAACAAGTAGACATCACGTGTACAGACGGATGTTTTGTATACTGGGTACGTTGTACTCTAATTATATTTTCTGTGGTATAAAGATTCTTCTGGAATCCTAATTTTTTTAGTAACAACATCAATTGTGAACACGAGTCATATCCTTTTTCCAGTGCAAACTTCTGCAATAATCATTGTTTATTTTGTGTATGTAAGCAATGGTAACATTGTCCATTTAGTGCAGTACATATATTATATGTGACACTGTTGAGGATATAATGACATTTATTAAACATTACGATATGTAATTTCCAGTTAAGTGGACCGTAATAAACTGGGCAATCTTTCATAACGCTGCATTTTCACAGTTGTAGTGTAAGGACAAATAATGTATGCAAATAAAGAAGACCATCAAGACCATCAAGACCAGCAATACCGAATATGTAGATTAAAATATACGACAATATGGAGCATCTAAACATAACATTTATTTGGCAGTGTATATATTACTAAGACCTCTTGCGATAGTCATTATCAAGTAAAAACATGCAATACAATGTAAACTTACAGTACAGGACAGATTATTTGCCCAAACTAATGACTGCAAATGGCTCATGTATGTAATGACAACGTCTCTGTTATTGCAGCATGGAAACAAGCTGGGGGAAGGGGCCACCACAAAGACCCCACCCACGTACATCTACCCTCTCCCAATAAAGGACATCGCGCAGAGACGATTTCGCGAGGCTGGCGGGGGGAGAGTGCGACGCCCACTTCAACAGACGGGACGATGTAAGTCTAATTACTAATTCACAATAAACCTTTACATTTTATAATAGCAACATTGTAATAACAGAATAATAGCATATAAATAATATTCTTTATTCTGTTATACAATTGATTCAGTAAAATACTAAGCTATCTTTACATTGTAACATTATGGTTGTTAGATGGTAATATGAAAAGGTTAATATTTACTACTTGCAATAATCCAAAAATTGTAAATACTATTAATGTAATCAATCATGTGTGCCTATTCTACAATTGAAAGTAACGTTTTGACACTGCAGGTGTCTGCTGTCACCATTGAAGAGAAGGCAGTCACTCGGTGGCCATACAGGTGTCTGCTGTCACCATTGAAGAGAAGGCAGTCACTCGGTGGCCATACAGGTGTCTGCTGTCACCAGTGAAGAGAAGGCAGTCACTCGGTGGCCATACAGGTGTCTGCTGTCACCATTGAAGAGAAGGCAGTCACTCGGTGGCCATACAGGTGTCTGCTGTCACCATTGAAGAGAAGGCAGTCACTCGGTGGCCATACAGGTGTCTGCTGTCACCATTGAAGAGAAGGCAGTCACTCGGTGGCCGAACCCTCCGAGGCCCTGCAACCTTTGCAATTGAGTTGATTTATTTACTTTGGTTGTCTCTTTGATGTAGCGTTGACAAATGTCGATATAAACATGCGCACCACCAAAACACCGGAGGCAGTGGCGTCATATTTGCATAAATAAACTTTTAAAATCGTTGAAGTTATGGAAATCCCCTTCCGAAATCTCCTTTCACCAGTCACGTGGCATCGCATGGGGCAGAGTTCACATGTGACCTAGATGCATGGCGCCAAATAAAATCAACTTCAGGCATAGACGCTAGAGTGAAGAGTGTTTTTGGCGCGGAAAGGTAATTTACACATTTTCTAACAACTTAAAGGTATTTGTGGTCGTTGAAACTATGTCTACTATTGCAATATTTAGGCATGTTATAAATGATGTCACAGAATGTGTGTGTCAGTGAAGTGTAGTTATGCGCTAATACATTTTTAATACGAAAAGCGTGCGTTTCGTTCAAGGGCGCCGGTAAACGGCATTGTTGTTCGTTAACATAACTCATACGTTTATCGATATTAACATCGGCCCAGACATACATGCTATTCTGGCGATGTAGTTGCAATGCTTTTAAACATTATACGTCCGACGTAATTTGAAATGATTCAATTTACGCACCCAGATAAAAAATTATGCAAAAGTATAATTCGATATTGAATTTTGCTTTGAGTTGTATGGTGCGATGTCCGAAAGGATTAAAGCACCTACTTTGCCATTACGGAACAAGTAGACATCACGTGTACAGACGGATGTTTTGTATACTGGGTACGTTGTACTCTAATTATATTTTCTGTGGTATAAAGATTCTTCTGGAATCCTAATTTTTTTAGTAACAACATCAATTGTGAACACGAGTCATATCCTTTTTCCAGTGCAAACTTCTGCAATAATCATTGTTTATTTTGTGTATGTAAGCAATGGTAACATTGTCCATTTAGTGCAGTACATATATTATATGTGACACTGTTGAGGATATAATGACATTTATTAAACATTACGATATGTAATTTCCAGTTAAGTGGACCGTAATAAACTGGGCAATCTTTCATAACGCTGCATTTTCACAGTTGTAGTGTAAGGACAAATAATGTATGCAAATAAAGAAGACCATCAAGACCATCAAGACCAGCAATACCGAATATGTAGATTAAAATATACGACAATATGGAGCATCTAAACATAACATTTATTTGGCAGTGTATATATTACTAAGACCTCTTGCGATAGTCATTATCAAGTAAAAACATGCAATACAATGTAAACTTACAGTACAGGACAGATTATTTGCCCAAACTAATGACTGCAAATGGCTCATGTATGTAATGACAACGTCTCTGTTATTGCAGCATGGAAACAAGCTGGGGGAAGGGGCCACCACAAAGACCCCACCCACGTACATCTACCCTCTCCCAATAAAGGACATCGCGCAGAGACGATTTCGCGAGGCTGGCGGGGGGAGAGTGCGACGCCCACTTCAACAGACGGGACGATGTAAGTCTAATTATTAATTCACAATAAACCTTTACATTTTATAATAGCAACATTGTAATAACAGAATAATAGCATATAAATAATATTCTTTATTCTGTTATACAATTGATTCAGTAAAATACTAAGCTATCTTTACATTGTAACATTATGGTTGTTAGATGGTAATATGAAAAGGTTAATATTTACTACTTGCAATAATCCAAAAATTGTAAATACTATTAATGTAATCAATCATGTGTGCCTATTCTACAATTGAAAGTAACGTTTTGACACTGCAGGTGTCTGCTGTCACCATTGAAGAGAAGGCAGTCACTCGGTGGCCATACAGGTGTCTGCTGTCACCATTGAAGAGAAGGCAGTCACTCGGTGGCCATACAGGTGTCTGCTGTCACCAGTGAAGAGAAGGCAGTCACTCGGTGGCCATACAGGTGTCTGCTGTCACCATTGAAGAGAAGGCAGTCACTCGGTGGCCATACAGGTGTCTGCTGTCACCATTGAAGAGAAGGCAGTCACTCGGTGGCCATACAGGTGTCTGCTGTCACCATTGAAGAGAAGGCAGTCACTCGGTGGCCGAACCCTCCGAGGCCCTGCAACCTTTGCAATTGAGTTGATTTATTTACTTTGGTTGTCTCTTTGATGTAGCGTTGACAAATGTCGATATAAACATGCGCACCACCAAAACACCGGAGGCAGTGGCGTCATATTTGCATAAATAAACTTTTAAAATCGTTGAAGTTATGGAAATCCCCTTCCGAAATCTCCTTTCACCAGTCACGTGGCATCGCATGGGGCAGAGTTCACATGTGACCTAGATGCATGGCGCCAAATAAAATCAACTTCAGGCATAGACGCTAGAGTGAAGAGTGTTTTTGGCGCGGAAAGGTAATTTACACATTTTCTAACAACTTAAAGGTATTTGTGGTCGTTGAAACTATGTCTACTATTGCAATATATAGTAATGTTATAAATGATGTCACAGAATGTGTGTGTCAGTGAAGTGTAGTTATGCGCTAATACAATTTTAATACGAAAAGCGTGCGTTTCGTTCAAGGGCGCCGGTAAACGGCATTGTTGTTCGTTAACATAACTCATACGTTTATCGATATTAACATCGGCCCAGACATACATGCTATTCTGGCGATGTAGTTGCAATGCTTTTAAACATTATACGTCCGACGTAATTTGAAATGATTCAATTTACGCACCCAGATAAAAAATTATGCAAAAGTATAATTCGATATTGAATTTTGCTTTGAGTTGTATGGTGCGATGTCCGAAAGGATTAAAGCACCTACTTTGCCATTACGGAACAAGTAGACATCACGTGTACAGACGGATGTTTTGTATACTGGGTACGTTGTACTGTAATTATATTTTCTGTGGTATAAAGATTCTTCTGGAATCCTAATTTTTTTAGTAACAACATCAATTGTGAACACGAGTCATATCCTTTTTCCAGTGCAAACTTCTGCAATAATCATTGTTTATTTTGTGTATGTAAGCAATGGTAACATTGTCCATTTAGTGCAGTACATATATTATATGTGACACTGTTGAGGATATAATGACATTTATTAAACATTACGATATGTAATTTCCAGTTAAGTGGACCGTAATAAACTGGGCAATCTTTCATAACGCTGCATTTTCACAGTTGTAGTGTAAGGACAAATAATGTATGCAAATAAAGAAGACCATCAAGACCATCAAGACCAGCAATACCGAATATGTAGATTAAAATATACGACAATATGGAGCATCTAAACATAATATTTATTTGGCAGTGTATATATTACTAAGACCTCTTGCGATAGTCATTATCAAGTAAAAACATGCAATACAATGTAAACTTACAGTACAGGACAGATTATTTGCCCAAACTAATGACTGCAAATGGCGCATGTATGTAATGACAACGTCTCTGTTATTGCAGCATGGAAACAAGCTGGGGGAAGGGGCCACCACAAAGACCCCACCCACGTACATCTACCCTCTCCCAATAAAGGACATCGCGCAGAGACGATTTCGCGAGGCTGGCGGGGGGAGAGTGCGAAGCCCACTTCAACAGACGGGACGATGTAAGTCTAATTATTAATTCACAATAAACCTTTACATTTTATAATAGCAACATTGTAATAACAGAATAATAGCATATAAATAATATTCTTTATTCTGTTATACAATTGATTCAGTAAAATACTAAGTTATCTTTACATTGTAACATTATGGTTGTTAGATGGTAATATGAAAAGGTTAATATTTACTACTTGCAATAATCCAAAAATTGTAAATACTATTAATGTAATCAATCATGTGTGCCTATTCTACAATTGAAAGTAACGTTTTGACACTGCAGGTGTCTGCTGTCACCATTGAAGAGAAGGCAGTCACTCGGTGGCCATACAGGTGTCTGCTGTCACCATTGAAGAGAAGGCAGTCACTCGGTGGCCATACAGGTGTCTGCTGTCACCAGTGAAGAGAAGGCAGTCACTCGGTGGCCATACAGGTGTCTGCTGTCACCATTGAAGAGAAGGCAGTCACTCGGTGGCCATACAGGTGTCTGCTGTCACCATTGAAGAGAAGGCAGTCACCCGGTGGCCATACAGGTGTCTGCTGTCACCATTGAAGAGAAGGCAGTCACTCGGTGGCCATACAGGTGTCTGCTGTCACCATTGAAGAGAAGGCAGTCACTCGGTGGCCATACAGGTGTCTGCTGTCACCAGTGATGAGAAGGCAGTCACTCGGTGGCCATACAGGTGTCTGCTGTCACCATTGAAGAGAAGGCAGTCACTCGGTGGCCATACAGGTGTCTGCTGTCACCATTGAAGAGAAGGCAGTCACTCGGTGGCCGGACCCTCCGAGGCACTGCAACCTTTGCAATTGAGTGTATTCATTTTTTGTTTGAATACACCTTGACTTGTTCTGTTATTTCTACAAACCACATCAATGAGGTACCACAATAACTAATCCAACAGAGGGCGCTCTGACACAACTAGGGTCTTTGTGCCGTCTTTTACGTGTTCTTGACGTATGTAAAATGCGGCACCGTTTTGCCGAACATTTAGTGGAACGCTTGTTTAAATCATCCTACAATCAGCTGTTGAACTCGCATGACTCCGAAGCCTCACACATAGCTAAATATGGATACAGTCTGACAGGTCCGTCAAGGTGGAGGTATAATATGTACATTAATGAACATTTACAACCGATGGAATGTCGACTGGTGTCCCAACTTCATGTGTGCTGGCTCGATGCCGGAAAGGGTGTTTAAAATGTATGCATCACACGAGACTGCTACGTCTTCACACATAGTTAAATATTGATATCGTATAACATGTCCGTCAATATGAAAGCATAATATCTACATTAATGTACATTTATAGTCGATGAAACGTCACGGGACGTTCGTCTGAAATCAGTGCTAAGATGGAGTTTTTTTGCTGTTCTGTCTATTGACCAAACATTCGGCATGCTGTTCTGTCTATTACCTTAGGATACCTTAGGACGGTTCTGATCGCAGGATTATGTGTTCCTCTATGATCAGCTCTATTGACCACACACACACATACGGCATGCCCACATACAAACTATCGCTGGCTACGCACCTGCACGGTAAATAGCAAATTGAGAACAATGTAAACAAGCGTTCAGCAAAACATGCAAACAAATCCACGTTAGTCGCTGGAGGCGCTGATACGCAACTAGGGGCTAGTTGCGTATTAGCGCCTCTAGCGACTAACGTGGATTTGTGGAAGCACATTGAACACAAATAGTTGGCAAAAATGTACTGGCACATCCATCTACACATATTAGGCTAGCGATGCATGTTTTCACAGTCCTGTTTGTTTCGTATTTAGTACTAAAGTTTCATTCAGTAGTTACCTCATTATTTACTGTACTGACTAGTACAGAAATATAATATACAAATGTTCCAGACATACCCACTGTAATCTGCACATATGTATAGCAAGCTGTGTTGTGTGTGTTCACATTATAAGCGTTCTTTGATGTTCAGATGGATTTTTTTCAAAGGACAACCTTTATGTGACGCCCGTTTATGCTTCCATGACCCACATTTGCAGCATTGTGTTGCACCTGCCACAACTTCTGCCGAGGTGCCCTGGTTTTCCTTCACCATAATGCCTGCTGCTGCCGCTTCATCATCGTCTGCCTGATCTCCTTATTCCTCGGCATCACCATACGTGTGCTGCACCAGCCGCTGTCGCACCCAACGCTTTCTTCAACAAACTTCAGGACACTGCTGCTCTCACCAACAAAGAAACTGTTAGGAAAATCATCTCTTTCTTCAGTTCCTAAAAAAAGAAAATATAAAGGTAGTTGTTAGTTTTTATTTCGCTAAATCAATTGACCATGAATGGAGTGAGATAAAAATTAAAAGGAAACAAACTTGGACAAGATACTGACCAGTCATAATTATTTGTATACTAATCATTAAACTCATGGTGCAAGGTAATTGCCCAGAGAACAAGAAACGTTTTCATTTTATATGTCTGGTCATATGTGGATCCTTGCCAAAATGTATTACACTTGCTTGTGATGACGTTGACACTACAAAGGTTTGTTATTAGCCAGCCAGCCAGCCAGCCAGCCAGCCAGCCAGCCAGCCAGCCAGCCAGCCAGCCAGCCAGCCAGCTAGCCATGTCTAGTTACTGTATCAAGTAATTAGAAAAACAGGACATCCATAATAAAATGGCCTTGTTGCACTGGCAGCAGTGCTAAATGATTATGTTAGATTGTAGACCAGTTAATTTGATGCTACTGTCAGCAGCACCTATTTACAGCCAGGCTAAAGAACAAAGTCTGGGATGTTGAACCTTGGCCTTGGATAGGGCTAGATGGTAATTCACCCTTTCAACAAACAGTTGACTTGGCCGCTGCCAGGACCACCTATATGGCTACTTTGTTCATTAACACAGGCACAGCGTTAGGTAAACAACGCATTGTCACCACAACTTAGGAAGATCTTGGAATTTGGTGACACTGATTGATCGGAGATAAACATCATGTTTGGGAGCGAGGCAACGTGTAGACGGCCGTGCTGTGGAAGCGGCCGCGATCCAGCAAAACTGGATTGCTTAGCCAGGGCCGGGGCATAGCAGAATGAAGTATACACTAAAATGTCTAAATATAATCTACGACTGCAGTTACAATATGGTCAGTTTTAAATATCGCTTTGAAAATACCTTAATAACGCAAACATTCGTAAGTTTTCTTAGAAAAAGTAGCATTCTTCCCCGTTGTATTGAGCAACAAGGAAGGGATGATTTAATTCGGTTTTTCTTAGAAACTAGAAATCCTAGGAAGCTGACATTTTGGATATGGACTCTTACCATACGTTTGCCAAAATACACCGGATGATTCTATAATCCAAGAAGGGGTCTAGTCATACGCAGACACCACGTTTTGATCACATTTTAGCATTCTAACAATATGTTCATGAAGCAGTAGCTTCCTTAATATGCACTTCCTGACAAAATCCTCCCGTGGGAATGTCAATAATATATATATATATATATATATATATATATATATATATATATATATCTTTATACATACATAACAGGTTCTTATCAGGGGGTTTCTCAAAATAAAATGCCATTTTGAGGTGATTGTTGACATATTTATTTTTCGTTATTAAATGTTCAAAAATGCGATTAAACAACATATAAACTTAATTATTTTTAGTTCAAAGCATTCTATGATTTATTAAGCAATGTCTGACCAAAAATGTATCTTGAAAACTTCCAAAGAAAATTATTAATTCAAAAAGTGCCTTCAATAACCGATCCAACCACCTTATGCCATATTATTTGACATAAATATTTTCGTTGAAATCAACTTGTGAAGTCACGCGACTGCCACCAGTTCTGACAGTGAATAAGGGTAACATTCAAGCCAGTTATGTGATTAATACCTAATGATATAATTACAGATGTGTATTTAGTTTGGTTAATAAAATGATGTGACATTATTAATAATGCGGGTCACGGCAAAGCAGCTCAGCGACGCCTGAACTTAAGTCTAAGGGGTAGCCAAGGGTAGAGGGCATAGTCCAGGGCAGGGCCTGTTTTGCCCAAGCGTAGACGTAGGCCTATGCAAAGCAAACGCCCAAATAGGTTTTCTTGTTATGCTGGGTGGGGCACAATGTTTCAATATGACGTATTCATCCCTGTTACATCGATTATGGCATTTGTTTGCAAATAGCATGTTAGAACAGTTGTCTAAATGAAGACCTAAGACAGACAGGCGGAATCAAAATATCGCATATAATATAGTACAGTATAATATATAATAAATAAGAAACTTCATAATTCTATAGAATATAATATAATAAAACCCAATACATACTTCATGGACAATTACTTGAAACTGTCTCACAGGCAAAATATCTTGGTATAATCATAACTTCAGACCTTTGGTGGAATGCCCACACAAATAAAATTATTTCTTTAAAAGCAAATAGATCACTAGGCTTCCTCCGCAGAAATCTAAAGTATCGTCAATTCAAATAACACCTCAGGCTTACTTCGCCTTTGTCATACCTATCTTAGAAAACAGCTGTACTGTCTGGGACCCCTACACCTTTAAACAGATAACACAGGTAGAAATTATCCAACGCTGTGCAGCTCGATGTGTCCTACATCGCCACCACAATACCCGCCTGAATCCTCAGGATGTTGAGGCTAAGCGGTATTCGGAAGAAGAATATATTTAAAAATCCCACAATACACCACAGTAATCCCGTGAAAATAATGTAGTTATGTTATTTTTATCTTAGTAAAAACATCAAATTTTGACGGTTAGTTTTCAAATTAAAATTGCTTTTGTAAATAACGCCAACTTGACTAAAGACAAAACTAATGCTATAAGGTACACAAAAGGTCGAAATGGCTACCGTGTAACGATCATATTACCGAATTATGGAATGGTGATCGCTCCCTATATAAAATCAAATCAACACTCGATTATCGAAAGATAGCACATTCCTTTCACAAATAGATGCACCCTTATTAAGGCTTATCAGAAGCAGTGTGACCACAGCCATGGTACATATTAATAAAATACCCTAAAATAAATAAACCAAACGAGGTAAGGACGGTGATCCGATTAACAAAGTGGCTGCATATTAGCGAAATGAAGATGCCACCGACGGATCATCTTCTTCGTATCTCTTCAACGAAACGTCGCACAGACAACGTAGTATGATATGATAATAAGGTCACCGTGATCGTTGTCGACATTATTCACGTTGCAAACATCGATGTCGGACTCGAAATCATCAATGATCTCGGTAGAATCCGTCAAGTGTCGTACGATGTCGGAGTTCAACTAGACAAACGCACTTCATCATCCTTCCAAATATTTATTTTCACAAGATGGCGACAGCACATGTTTCTGTGACCTACATAGAAGTTAGATCAGCAGCTTGAGCTGGCTGGTTAATATAAACGAAGGATCTGATAGCGGTAAACGAAAGGCCCATGAAGTGTGAGTTTACTGGGCGGTTTTGATCAGTCTGCGCGTACGAGGGGTTGGGCGGTTTTGGACCGTCTGCGCAGAAAACAGTTAATTAAAGTAATGAAACAAATGTTTGCCTGTGTAAGCAAAGAGTGATTTACAACTATGCCGTGCAACTGGTAGCGAGACGTCTTCAGACTCAAATGTACTTCTTAGATTTGTTTGAAAGAAATCACTGTATGCTAATCAACATTGTACTGAATGCAGCTGGTAAGTCGTTCGTATCGGAAATGAAAAATCACCCCGTAAGGATGTGACGTTTGGTGTCCCACAGGGCTCCGTACTAGGGTCATTGTTGTTTACAGCATATATTACACCAGTAGGCGACATTATCAAGAAATTCGGCCTGGATTACCACCTCTACGCCGACGACACACAGTTGTATGTTTCCTTCGCTCATGGGGGAAATAATCAACTAAACACAATAGATCGTTTGTGTAGCTGCCTCCAGGAAATGGGTGAATGTTCTCGAAACAATTTACTCAAGCTAAATGACCACAAGACGGATGTCATTGTGTTTGGAACAAAGCAAAAGTTGCCGACACTAAAGGACTTTCGGATCACTGTTGGTGACACGACAAGACTTCCTTCAATAAGTGTTCGCAACCTTGGCGTTGCATTCGATTCCTCCCTCAGCCTCATTAGTCACATCAGTACCATTTGCCGAACAGCATATATGCATCTTCACAACATTAGCCACATCTGGCGATATCTAACAATAGATACCACTAAAGCATTCATTCACGCTTTTGTTACATCGTGACTGGACTACGGGAACGCGCTACTAATTGGACTACCCCGTTACCAGACAAATAAACTTCAGCGAATTCAAAACATGGCAGCCAGAGTAATCACGTTTACACCACGTCGTGATCATATAACGCCAGTTCTAAAAGACCTACGCTGGCTGCCAGTTAAATGCCGCATCGATTATAAAAAAAAATTCTCCATGTGTACCGATGTATGAATGGGACGGCTCCCCGTATCTGGCAAACTTGCTAAAGACAGAGTCCAGGACGCACGCGTTCATCTGAACAACATTTACTCGATATTCGGCGTACGAAGCTGGCCAGTTTTGATGACCGGTCTTTTCGTGTGGTGGGACCTCGCCTATGGAACGCATTGCCCATTAATATCAAGTGCTGCGGAACTTTGTCGGCATTCAGAAAAGCACATTTTCAAAGCATATTACTGATGACATTTAAAAATATTCAATGACATTTTAGAAAATGTGTTTCAAATATTTCATCTTATCTTATTTTTATACATATGTTGTGACATTTATATATGCCATCGGTTAGTACGTGTTTTGCATCTAAATAGAGTATTAATTAGTTGATTTATTGATTTATTTATTTTACTCATCGTCGTTAAATCTATATAATATTTTAACATGAATAATTTAACGTTTCTATATTGTTTTATCTGAAAGTTAATTTTACAGTTGTATTTATTATTATTAATATAAGTTTTAACACATAATAAATAGCTTTATATTTTATTGTACAGCGCTTTGAGCATATGTGGATATTGCGCTTTATAAATAGTAAATATTATTATTATTTATTGTTATATGAAACATAATTGTGAGATTACTGTAATTGTCTAATAGCAATAGCAGATATGATATCTAACTGAAGTACTCGTCTCCTGGTGCTGATTTTGTTGATTCTTTATGTAGGTGGGCTGTCATGGAGTTGTTTGTGTCGATGTATTTCAGGAGTTCGATGTACCTACCTTTCATTGCCTATTGAAACGATGTCAGTACTGCTTGAGTTTGCATTGAGTCGTAGGCTTTCTCGTCGTCGACGAACGCAATGGAGAGTGTCATATTGTATTATCGGATATTCTCCTTCAGTTGGTTTATGCATTCATGTGATCTGTCATTGAGTTTCTGCTTCTGAATCCAGCTTGTTCTCGTGGCCGGTTTTCGTCGAGTGTATTCTCTAGCCTTTTCGTTAGTATTTTCGTGAGTACTTTATATGTGTTTGATACCAGACATATCGGTCTGTAATTCTTGATGTCTTTCTTGTATCCCTTCTTGAAGATTATCACCATCTTAACGTTCTTTGACGCTGTAGGTATTCCTCTATCCTATAATATAATTATATAAGCATTTCGTATACAGTTTAGCACGTGTCTTCGAGGTGGTATCTTCTCCTGCTTATGGTCGTTGCCAGTTGCTGTCCTATTTTACACATCTCTTAGTGCTGCTTCCACCTCCCATAGTGTAATCTCTCTTACTTCTTTCGGGTCAGTGTGCCTTATTACGACACTCTGTTCACTGTCAAATCGCTCGTTGTAGAATTCCACTATTCGTTTTATAATTCTATCTTGATAATCGATCTCTCTACCCTTCTTGTCCAGGAGAGTAATCAGCCTTTGCCTAGCTTCTGCATTATTCTGACATTCTTCAGGCTCTTCGATTTTTGTCATACAACTCTTGGTTGTATTTCTTGATCTACTCCTTGATCTTCGTTTTGATGGTCTTGCCTACTCCATCCGTTGTTTACCATCACCGTTTCCCACCATTTCTCGTCGTTTCGTTATAAGAGATTCTTAGCATACGCTGCACGCTGAGTTGATCAGAGCTGCATCCTTGGCCATGGACTCTTTCGGTGCCGCTGGGGCATTGCCTTAGTAGTGCTTTGCATGCTGGTTTTGTTTATCTACCCTGCTGGCCAGCATGTATGGTAGATAACCACGCACGCACGCACGCACGCACGCACGCACGCGCACACACTTATTCGAGACGCCGGTTTAGACAGAGGGTCCCTTTAGCCCACATTCTCTTCAAATTCATATGACGTCAACAATAATTTCAAATGGGATATTTGCAACATTGTATAGTTATAATAAGAAGACTACTTTAAGAGAGGAACCCAAGTTAAGTTGAACAACAGCAGGTTGGGATATGATTATTTTATACAGCCGCTGAGTTTATATAGGTAGTAAAACTTAAATAATATAATACAATGAGTTGTTCCAATTCGGTTCTGAACGTATAACATTTATTTAAATGTTATCAGTTCGCCTTGGTACAATCATCGGCAAGACATACTTCCGGAGGTACTACCAGGGAAATGTCATGATAGAAAACAAGGACTCCGCACTCAGCTCCCACTGAGGCTCTTCTTCATCGTCATCATCATCCTCCATTTCCTCCTCCTCCTCTTCCTCTTCCTCGTCATCAGACGAACTAAAGATCATCCGGCGAATATACCTCCCCACCGCAGTAGCTCCAAGTCTTGCTATAATTTCGCCCGCATTTTTCGTGGTCAGGCCGAAAACTGACCCAGCTGTTCCCGAGGCGACAGCGGCTCCAGCGACCACGACTGAAGCGACACCGACACCAATAAGTGCCTTCGTCGTCATAGACATCTTTTTATGTTCTTCTTGTGGCTTCTGTTCACAATCCGATCCTGTCCATGTTGATGGACAGGTGCAATTGTAATATCGTTCTTTGTTCGCACAAGTTCCGCCATTTTCGCACGGATTGCTCAAACACGGAAATAAATATTCGCAATTAAGCCCCGTCCAGTTCGCCGCGCAGACGCAATTATAAAATATTTCGTTCTCATTGCTTCCGCAAGTTCCGCCATTTTCGCACGGATTGCTCAAACATGAAACTAAATATTCACAATTTGGCCCCGTCCATTTCGCTGCACAGACGCAATTATAAGACGTTTCGTTTTTATTACTCCCGCAAGTTCCGCCATTTTCGCACGGGTAACTCCGACATGGACTGACATTTTCGCAATATGGTCCACTAAAAAACGTCGAGCAGATACATTCATAAAACAAGCCGTCCGCAAACCTCTGACATGTTGATGCATTACTGCATTGATTGCTCAAACATGGTAATAAATAGCCATATACTTCCACTTCGCACAGCATCAAATGCTGTCTCCCGCGGAGTGTAATAGTCACGGTTCTTCCTATGACACCAGAAGAACAGTAGACGCTTTTCCTTGCAATATTTGACATATTGTTTTGAGGGGCACCACATGACTTGTTTGTTCCACCATTGTAAGAGCCAATGACAATATCGAAATTATCCAGGAACGACGAGCAGCAATCCTGACGATTCACAATAACAACTTTTCGAATTTCTATCTCCTTTTCAAGATCAATCTCTAAATAAGGATTATATTCTTTGCGGGAGTATACGCAGTGGTACTCTTCGCCAAATATCATCATATCGTCAGTATCTCCATCAACAGCTTTGGAAGCTCGGTATTTATCTGCTTGTAATGACGACATGATTGCTTTTTTTCCAATTGCCCAATTCGTCCCCTCGCAATTCGATCCAAGCCAACCTGTTGGACATATGCAGTTATAAAAAGTACCGTTCGGCTGGCAGGTTCCTCCGTTGTCGCAAGGATTGCTCAAACACTGGTCCCGTAAGTGTGGTGATCCATAAACAGAAACTTCTTCTAAAGCGATATGCGATATTTTACCACCTCGATGCGCTAACACTACAAGGTTTCCCCTAACTCCAGACGAGCAATATAACATTTGTTTAATTCTACCTTCCTGGTTAAATCTTTGAGGTCCACATATCTTGTACACGCCATCATATATACCAACGACAACATTGCAGTCTAATAAATCGTAGCCTGCAGTGTGTATGGTTATCTTTACAACGTCTATAACAGTTTGTAAATCTACTCTCCACCAGGCATGTTTAACTCGTGAGGTTGCCGAACAAGCAATACCGCCATCAACAGCATTCGTAGGAAAGTCATGGACATTCGAAGAAGCGTTTGTTGATTGCGTTGCAGGCTTTCGAAGTGCCCAGTTTGTTCCTTCGCAGCGTGGACCTCCGTGATTCGCTTGACATTTGCATACGTACGATTTCCCACTTCTTTGAATAAATGTTGTACAGGTTCCTCCATTATCGCACGGATGGCTCCGGCATTGACCTTCACACGATTTGCAGTAAATCACTACAAATGCCGGTAATAGTAGAAAGAGCCCGGATTTCATGTTATACGTTTAATATATCGCCGAAGCGCTCATTTCCTGGAGTATCAGAATGTTACACATCAGGTAGTATTGTTCAGCGTGTATCGTAATCCATACAGCACAGGTCTTGGTGATTTGCTCACTGAATTCAATTGATGCACACATTCAACTGATGCACCAGCAACCGTAAAACGCGTTGTCGCAAGGCATGTTTGGTAATTGCGACGCGATCATGACGTCACAGAACTTCTACACACTACTCGTTCATGGACCATGTGCACTATTGCTATTGCTATTACCATCCCATATATTGTAGATCATGAGTTGTACAATGCATATCCTTTTTAAGGACAATAAAGTGATTGATTGATTGAGTTCCCTCCGCAATGACTTATGGGTATTTTGTACTCGTCAACATTTTGTTGAGCGGCCATTATCTCACGTTAAAAGGGCCTAAATTGTGTGGGTGTCTCGCAAGATTTGCCTGTATCACAAACTGGCTATAATTATAACAAGACATAAATCTTACTGCTACTTCACAGCACATAATCCAAGTGTGAATCCGTCATTAAAAGTGCGTCGCAAGCAACTCATTATATTACTATTTATGGTGGCTGGATCGGCTATCGGCTTTTAATAGCAGTATCATAGCATATAAATAATATAATTTATACTGTTATACAATTGATACAGTAAAATACTAAAATATCTTTACATTGTAACATTATGATTGTTAGATGGTAATATCAGAGAAGATCTTCTCTGGTAATATGAAAAAGGTTAATATTTACTACTTGCAATAATTCAATTTTTTTAAATACTATTAATGTAATCAATCATGTGTGCCTATTCTACAACTGAAAGTAACCTTTTGACTCTACAGGTGTCTGCTGTCACTCGGTGGCCATACAGGTGTCTGCTGTCACCATTGAAGAGAAGGCAGTCACTCGGTGGCCATACAGGTGTCTGCTGTCACCATTGAAGAGAAGGCAGTCACTCGGTGGCCATACAGGTGTCTGCTGTCACCATTGAAGAGAAGGCAGTCACTCGGTGGCCATACAGGTGTCTGCTGTCACCATTGAAGAGAAGGCAGTCACTCGGTGACCATACAGGTGTCTGCTGTCACCATTGAAGAGAAGGCAGTCACTCGGTGACCATACAGGTGTCTGCTGTCACCATTGAAGAGAAGGCAGTCACTCGGTGGCCATACAGGTGTCTGCTGTCACCATTGAAGAGAAGGCAGTCACTCGGTGGCCATACAGGTGTCTGCTGTCACCATTGAAGAGAAGGCAGTCACTCGGTGGCCATACAGGTGTCTGCTGTCACCATTGAAGAGAAGGCAGTCACTCGGTGGCCATACAGGTGTCTGCTGTCACCATTGAAGAGAAGGCAGTCACTCGGTGGCCATACAGGTGTCTGCTGTCACCATTGAAGAGAAGGCAGTCACTCGGTGGCCATACAGGTGTCTGCTGTCACCATTGAAGAGAAGGCAGTCACTCGGTGGCCATACAGGTGTCTGCTGTCACCATTGAAGAGAAGGCAGTCACTCGGTGGCCGAACCCTCCGAGGCACTGCAACCTTTGTAATTGAGTTGATTTATTTACTTTGGTTGTCTCTTTGATGTAGCGTTGACAAATGTCGATATAAACATGCGCACCACCAAAACACCGGAGGCAGTGGCGTCATATTTGCATAAATAAACTTTTAAAATCGTTGAAGTTATGGAAATCCCCTTCCGAAATCTCCTTTCACCAGTCACGTGGCATCGCATGGGGCGGAGTTCACATGTGACCTAGATGCATGGCGCCAAATAAAATCAACTTCAGGCATAGACGCTAGAGTGAAGAGTGTTTTTGGCGCGGAAAGGTAATTTACACATTTTCTAACAACTTAAAGGTATTTGTGGTCGTTGAAACTATGTCTACTATAGCAATATATAGTAATGTTATAAATGATGTCACAGAATGTGTGTGTCAGTGAAGTGTAGTTATGCGCTAATACAATTTTAATACGAAAAGCGTGCGTTTCGTTCAAGGGCGCCTGTAAACGGCATTGTTGTTCGTTAACATAACTCATACGTTTATCGATATTAACATCGGTCCAGACATACATGCTATTCTGGCGATGTAGTTGCAATGCTTTTAAACATTATACGTCCGACGTAATGTGAAATGATTCAATTTACGCACCCAGATAAAAAATTATGCAAAAATATAATTCGATATTGAATTTTGCTTTGAGTTGTATGGTGCGATGTCCGAAAGGATTAAAGCACCTACTTTGCCATTACGGAACAAGTAGACATCACGTGTACAGACGGATGTTTTGTATACTGGGTACGTATGTACTGTAATTCTATTTTCTGTGGTATAAAGATTCTTTTGGAATCCTAATTTTTTTAGTAACAACATCAATTGTGAACACGAGTCATATCCTTTTTCCAGTGCAAACTTCTGCAATAATCATTGTATATTTTGTGTGTGTAAGCAATGGTAACATTGTCCATTTATTGCAGTACATATATTATATGTGACACTGTTGAGGATATAATGACATTTATTAAACATTACGATATGTAATTTCCAGTTAAGTGGACCGTAATAAACTGGGCAATCTTTCATAACGCTGCATTTTCACAGTTGTAGCGTAAGGACAAATAATGTATGCAAATAAAGAAGACCATCAAGACCATCAAGACCAGCAATACCGAATATGTAGATTAAAATATACGACAATATGGAGCATCTAAACATAACATTTATTTGGCAGTGTATATATTACTAAGACCTCTTGCGATAGTCATTATCAAGTAAAAACATGCAATACAATGTACACTTACAGTACAGGACAGATTATTTGCCCAAACTAATGACTGCAAATGGCTCATGTATGTAATGATAACGTCTCTGTTATTGCAGCATGGAAACAAGCTGGGGGAAGGGGCCACCACAAAGACCCCACCCACGTACATCTACCCTCTCCCAATAAAGGACATCGCGCAGAGACGATTTCGCGAGGCTGGCGGGGGGAGAGTGCGAAGCCCACTTCAACAGACGGGACGATGTAAGTCTAATTACTAATTTACAATATACCTTTACATTTTATAATAGCAACATTGTAATAACAGAATAATAGCATATAAATAATATTCTTTATTCTGTTATACAATTGATTCAGTAAAATACTAAGCTATCTTTACATTGTAACATTATGGTTGTTAGATGGTAATATGAAAAGGTTAATATTTACTACTTGCAATAATCCAAAAATTGTAAATACTATTAATGTAATCAATCATGTGTGCCTATTCTACAACTGAAAGTAACGTTTTGACACTACAGGTGTCTGCTGTCACCACTGAAGAGAAGGCAGTCACTCGGTGGCCATACAGGTGGATGCTGTCACCATTGAAGAGAAGGCTGTGACTCGGTGGCCGGACCCTCCGAGGCACTGCAACCTTTGCAATTGAGTTGATTTATTTACTTTGGTTGTCTCTTTGATGTAGCGTTGACAAATGTCGATATAAACATGCGCACCACCAAAACACCGGAGGCAGTGGCGTCATATTTGCATAAATAAACTTTTAAAATCGTTGAAGTTATGGAAATCCCCTTCCGAAATCTCCTTTCACCAGTCACGTGGCATCGCATGGGGCGGAGTTCACATGTGACCTAGATGCATGGCGCCAAATAAAATCAACTTCAGGCATAGACGCTAGAGTGAAGAGTGTTTTTGGCGCGGAAAGGTAATTTACACATTTTCTAACAACTTAAAGGTATTTGTGGTCGTTGAAACTATGTCTACTATTGCAATATATAGTAATGTTATAAATGATGTCACAGAATGTGTGTGTCAGTGAAGTGTAGTTATGCGCTAATACAATTTTAATACGAAAAGCGTGCGTTTCGTTCAAGGGCGCCTGTAAACGGCATTGTTGTTCGTTAACATAACTCATACGTTTATCGATATTAACATCGGTCCAGACATACATGCTATTCTGGCGATGTAGTTGCAATGCCTTTAAACATTATACGTCCGACGTAATGTGAAATGATTCAATTTACGCACCCAGATAAAAAATTATGCAAAAGTATAATTCGATATTGAATTTTGCTTTGAGTTGTATGGTGCGATGTCCGAAAGGATTAAAGCACATACTTTGCCATTACGGAACATGTAGACATCACGTGTACAGACGGATGTTTTGTATACTGGGTACGTATGTACTGTAATTCTATTTTCTGTGGTATAAAGATTCTTCTGGAATCCTAATTTTTTTAGTAACAACATCAAGTGTTAACACGAGTCATATCCTTTTTCCAGTGCAAACTTCTGCAATAATCATTGTATATTTTGTGTGTGTAAGCAATGGTAACATTGTCCATTTATTGCAGTACATATATTATATGTGACACTGTTGAGGATATAATGACATTTATTAAACATTACGATATGTAATTTCCAGTTAAGTGAACCCTAATAAACTGGGCAATCTTTCATAACGCTGCATTTTCACAGTTGTAGCGTAAGGACAAATAATGTATGCAAATAAAGAAGACCATCAAGACCAGCAATACCGAATATGTAGATTAAAATATACGACAATATGGAGCATCTAAACATAACATTTATTTGGCAGTGTATATATTACTAAGACCTCTTGCGATAGTCATTATCAAGTAAAAACATGCAATACAATGTAAGCTTACAGTACAGGACAAATTATTTGCTCAAACTAATGACTGCAAATGGCTCATGTACGTAATGATAACGTCTCTGTTATTGCAGCATGGAAACAAGCTGGGGGAAGGGGCCACCACAAAGACCCCACCCACGTACATCTACCCTCTCCCAATAAAGGACATCGCGCAGAGACGATTTCGCGAGGCTGGCGGTGGGAGAGTGCGAAGCCCACTTCAACAGACGGGACGATGTAAGTCTAATTACTAATTCACAATAAACCTTTACATTTTATAATAGCAACATTGTAATAACAGAATAATAGCATATAAATAATATTCTTTATTCTGTTATACAATTGATTCAGTAAAATACTAAGCTATCTTTACATTGTAACATTATGGTTGTTAGATGGTAATATGAAAAGGTTAATATATACTACTTGCAATAATCCAAAAATTGTAAATACTATTAATGTAATCAATCATGTGTGCCTATTCTACAATTGAAAGTAACGTTTTGACACTACAGGTGTCTGCTGTCACCATTGAAGAGAAGGCAGTCACTCGGTGGCCATACAGGTGTCTGCTGTCACCATTGAAGAGAAGGCAGTCACTCGGTGGCCATACAGGTGTCTGCTGTCACCATTGAAGAGAAGGCAGTCACTCGGTGGCCATACAGGTGTCTGCTGTCACCATTGAAGAGAAGGCAGTCACTCGGTGGCCATACAGGTGTCTGCTGTCACCATTGAAGAGAAGGCAGTCACTCGGTGGCCATACAGGTGTCTGCTGTCACCACTGAAGAGAAGGCAGTCACTCGGTGGCCATACAGGTGTCTGCTGTCACCATTGAAGAGAAGACAGTCACTCGGTGGCCATACAGGTGTCTGCTGTCACCATTGAAGAGAAGGCAGTCACTCGGTGGCCATACAGGTGTCTGCTGTCACCATTGAAGAGAAGGCAGTCACTCGGTGGCCATACAGGTGTCTGCTGTCACCATTGAAGAGAAGGCAGTCACTCGGTGACCATACAGGTGTCTGCTGTCACCATTGAAGAGAAGGCAGTCACTCGGTGACCATACAGGTGTCTGCTGTCACCATTGAAGAGAAGGCAGTCACTCGGTGGCCATACAGGTGTCTGCTGTCACCATTGAAGAGAAGGCAGTCACTCGGTGGCCGAACCCTCCGAGGCACTGCAACCTTTGTAATTGAGTTGATTTATTTACTTTGGTTGTCTCTTTGATGTAGCGTTGACAAATGTCGATATAAACATGCGCACCACCAAAACACCGGAGGCAGTGGCGTCATATTTGCATAAATAAACTTTTAAAATCGTTGAAGTTATGGAAATCCCCTTCCGAAATCTCCTTTCACCAGTCACGTGGCATCGCATGGGGCGGAGTTCACATGTGACCTAGATGCATGGCGCCAAATAAAATCAACTTCAGGCATAGACGCTAGAGTGAAGAGTGTTTTTGGCGCGGAAAGGTAATTTACACATTTTCTAACAACTTAAAGGTATTTGTGGTCGTTGAAACTATGTCTACTATAGCAATATATAGTAATGTTATAAATGATGTCACAGAATGTGTGTGTCAGTGAAGTGTAGTTATGCGCTAATACAATTTTAATACGAAAAGCGTGCGTTTCGTTCAAGGGCGCCTGTAAACGGCATTGTTGTTCGTTAACATAACTCATACGTTTATCGATATTAACATCGGTCCAGACATACATGCTATTCTGGCGATGTAGTTGCAATGCTTTTAAACATTATACGTCCGACGTAATGTGAAATGATTCAATTTACGCACCCAGATAAAAAATTATGCAAAAATATAATTCGATATTGAATTTTGCTTTGAGTTGTATGGTGCGATGTCCGAAAGGATTAAAGCACCTACTTTGCCATTACGGAACAAGTAGACATCACGTGTACAGACGGATGTTTTGTATACTGGGTACGTATGTACTGTAATTCTATTTTCTGTGGTATAAAGATTCTTCTGGAATCCTAATTTTTTTAGTAACAACATCAAGTGTTAACACGAGTCATATCCTTTTTCCAGTGCAAACTTCTGCAATAATCATTGTATATTTTGTGTGTGTAAGCAATGGTAACATTGTCCATTTATTGCAGTACATATATTATATGTGACACTGTTGAGGATATAATGACATTTATTAAACATTACGATATGTAATTTCCAGTTAAGTGAACCCTAATAAACTGGGCAATCTTTCATAACGCTGCATTTTCACAGTTGTAGCGTAAGGACAAATAATGTATGCAAATAAAGAAGACCATCAAGACCAGCAATACCGAATATGTAGATTAAAATATACGACAATATGGAGCATCTAAACATAACATTTATTTGGCAGTGTATATATTACTAAGACCTCTTGCGATAGTCATTATCAAGTAAAAACATGCAATACAATGTAAGCTTACAGTACAGGACAAATTATTTGCTCAAACTAATGACTGCAAATGGCTCATGTACGTAATGATAACGTCTCTGTTATTGCAGCATGGAAACAAGCTGGGGGAAGGGGCCACCACAAAGACCCCACCCACGTACATCTACCCTCTCCCAATAAAGGACATCGCGCAGAGACGATTTCGCGAGGCTGGCGGTGGGAGAGTGCGAAGCCCACTTCAACAGACGGGACGATGTAAGTCTAATTACTAATTCACAATAAACCTTTACATTTTATAATAGCAACATTGTAATAACAGAATAATAGCATATAAATAATATTCTTTATTCTGTTATACAATTGATTCAGTAAAATACTAAGCTATCTTTACATTGTAACATTATGGTTGTTAGATGGTAATATGAAAAGGTTAATATATACTACTTGCAATAATCCAAAAATTGTAAATACTATTAATGTAATCAATCATGTGTGCCTATTCTACAATTGAAAGTAACGTTTTGACACTACAGGTGTCTGCTGTCACCATTGAAGAGAAGGCAGTCACTCGGTGGCCATACAGGTGTCTGCTGTCACCATTGAAGAGAAGGCAGTCACTCGGTGGCCATACAGGTGTCTGCTGTCACCATTGAAGAGAAGGCAGTCACTCGGTGGCCATACAGGTGTCTGCTGTCACCATTGAAGAGAAGGCAGTCACTCGGTGGCCATACAGGTGTCTGCTGTCACCATTGAAGAGAAGGCAGTCACTCGGTGGCCATACAGGTGTCTGCTGTCACCACTGAAGAGAAGGCAGTCACTCGGTGGCCATACAGGTGTCTGCTGTCACCATTGAAGAGAAGACAGTCACTCGGTGGCCATACAGGTGTCTGCTGTCACCATTGAAGAGAAGGCAGTCACTCGGTGGCCATACAGGTGTCTGCTGTCACCATTGAAGAGAAGGCAGTCACTCGGTGGCCATACAGGTGTCTGCTGTCACCATTGAAGAGAAGGCAGTCACTCGGTGACCATACAGGTGTCTGCTGTCACCATTGAAGAGAAGGCAGTCACTCGGTGACCATACAGGTGTCTGCTGTCACCATTGAAGAGAAGGCAGTCACTCGGTGGCCATACAGGTGTCTGCTGTCACCATTGAAGAGAAGGCAGTCACTCGGTGGCCGGACCCTCCGAGGCACTGCAACCTTTGCAATTGAGTGTATTCATTTTTTGTTTGAATACACCTTGACTTGTTCTGTTATTTCTACAAACCACATCAATGAGGTACCACAATAACTAATCCAACAGAGGGCGCTCTGACACAACTAGGGTCTTTGTGCCGTCTTTTACGTGTTCTTGACGTATGTAAAATGCGGCACCGTTTTGCCGAACATTTAGTGGAACGCTTGTTTAAATCATCCTACAATCAGCTGTTGAACTCGCATGATTCCGAAGCCTCACACATAGCTAAATATGGATACAGTCTGACATGTCCGTCAAGGTGGAGGTATAATATGTACATTAATGAACATTTACAACCGATGGAAGGTCGACTGGTGGCCCAACTTCATGTGTGCTGGCTCGATGCCGGAAAGGGTGTTTAAAATGTATGCATCACACGAGACTGCTACGTCTTCACATTTGCTGTTCTGTTTATTGACCAAACATTCGGCATGCTGTTCTGTCTATTACCTTAGGATACCTTAGGACGGTTCTGATCGCAGGATTATGTGTTCCTCTATGATCAGCTCTATTGACCACACACACACATACGGCATGCCCACATACAAACTATCGCTGGCTACGCACCTGCACGGTAAATAGCAAATTGAGAACAATGTAAACAAGCGTTCAGCAAAACATGCAAACAAATCCACGTTAGTCGCTGGAGGCGCTGATACGCAACTAGGGGCTAGTTGCGTATTAGCGCCTCTAGCGACTAACGTGGATTTGTGGAAGCACATTGAACACAAATAGTTGGCAAAAATGTACTGGCACATCCATCTACACATATTAGGCTAGCGATGCATGTTTTCACAGTCCTGTTTGTTTCGTATTTAGTACTAAAGTTTCATTCAGTAGTTACCTCATTATTTACTGTACTGACTAGTACAGAAATATAATATACAAATGTTCCAGACATACCCACTGTAATCTGCACATATGTATAGCAAGCTGTGTTGTGTGTGTTCACATTATAAGCGTTCTTTGATGTTCAGATGGATTTTTTTCAAAGGACAACCTTTATGTGACGCCCGTTTATGCTTCCATGACCCACATTTGCAGAATTGTGTTGCACCTGCCACAACTTCTGCCGAGGTGCCCTGGTTTTCCTTTACCATAATGCCTGCTGCTGCCGCTTCATCATCGTCTGCCTGATCTCCTTATTCCTCGGCATCACCATACGTGTGCTGCACCAGCCGCTGTCGCACCCAACGCTTTCTTCAACAAACTTCAGGACACTGCTGCTCTCACCAACAAAGAAACTGTTAGGAAAATCATCTCTTTCTTCAGTTCCTCAAAAAAGAAAATATAAAGGTAGTTGTTAGTTTTTATTTCGCTAAATCAATTGACCATGAATGGAGTGAGATAAAAATTAAAAGGAAACAAACATGGACAAGATACTGACCAGTCATAATTATTTGTATACTAATAATTAAACTCGTGGTGCAAGGTAATTGCCCAGAGAACAAGAAACGTTTTCATTTTATATGTCTTGTCATATGTGGATCCTTGCCAAAATGTATTACACTTGCTTGTGATGACGTTGACACTACAAAGGTTTGTTATTAGCCAGCCAGCCAGCCAGCCAGCCAGCCAGCCAGCCAGCCAGCCAGCCAGCCAGCCATTTCTAGTTACTGTATCAAGTAATTAGAAAAACAGGACATCCATAATAAAATTGCCTTGTTGCAGTGGCAGCAGTGCTAAATGACTATGTTAGATTGTAGACCAGTTAATTTGATCCTACTGTCAGCAGCACCTATTTACAGCCAGGCTAAAGAACAAAGTCTGGGATGTTGAACCTTGGCCTTGGATAGGGCTAGAGGGTAATTCACCCTTTCAACAAACAGTTGACTTGGCCGCTGCCAGGAGCACCTATGTGGCTACTTTGTTCATTAACACAGGCACAACTTTAGGTAAACAACGCATTGTCACCACAACTTAGGAAGATCTTGGAATTTGGTGACACTGATTGATCGGAGATAAACATCATGTTTGGGAGCGAGGCAACGTGTAGACGGCCGTGCTGTGGAAGCGGCCGCGATCCAGCCAAACTGGATTGCTTAGCCAGGGCCGGGGCATAGCAGAATGAAGTATACACTAAAATGTCTAAATCTAATCTACGAGTGCAGTCACAATATGGTCAGTTTTAAATATCGCTTTGAAAATACCTTAATAACGCAAACATTCGTAAGTTTTCTTAGAAAAAGTAGCATTCTTCCCCGTTGTATTCAGCAACACGGAAGGGATGATTTAATTCGGTTTTTCTTAGAAACTAGAAATCCTAGGAAGCTGACATTTTGGATATGGATTCTTACTATACGTTTGCCCAAATACACCGGATGATTCTACAATCCATGAAGGGGTCGTGTCATACGCAGACACCACGTTTTGATCACATTTTAGCATTCTAACAATATGTTCATGAAGCAGTAGCTTCCTTAATATGCACTTGCTGACAAAATCCTCCCGTGGGAATGTCAATAATATATATATTTACATACATAACAGGTTCTTATCAGGGGGTTTCTCAAAATAAAATGCCATTTTGAGGTGATTGTTGACATATTTATTTTTCGTTATTATTAAATGTTCAAAAATGCGATTAAACATCATATAAACTTAATTATTTTTAGTTCACAGCATTCTATGATTTATTAAGCAATGTCTGACCAAAAATGTATCTTGAAAACTTCCAAAGAAAATTATTAATTCAAAAATTGCCTTCAATAACCGATCCAGCCACCTTATGCCATATTATTTGACATAAATATTTTCGTTGAAATCAACTTGTGAAGTCACGCGACTGCCACCAGTTCTGACAGTGAGTAAGGGTAACATTCAAGCCAGTTATGTGATTAATACCTAATGATATAATTACAGATGTGTATTTAGTTTGGTTAATAAAATGATGTGACATTATTAATAATGCGGGTCACGGTAAAGCAGCTCAGCGCCCGTACTTAAGCCTAAGGAGTAGCCAAGGGCAGAGGGCATAGTCCAGGGCAAGGCCTGTTTCTGCCAAAGCCTAGACCTAGGCCTATGCAAAGCAAACGCCCAAATAAGTTTTCTTGTTATGCTGGGTGGGGCACAATGTTTCAATATGACGTATTCATCCCTGTTACATCGATTATGGCATTTGTTTGTAAATAGCATGTTAGAACAGTTGTCTAAATGAAGACCTAAGACAGACAGGCGGAATCAAAATATCGCATATAATATAGTACAGTATAATATATAATATAATACGTGTAGGTATTATTGTCACTTAAAGTTGTATTCTGACATAATTTCCCCTTTTTAACGCATTTTAGAAAATCAATGTACACCATGACCGATATTTGCTTATTAGTATACTTCCTACCACATGTCTCACTTTGTGGATTTATACATTATTTGATCAAATATAAGTTTGCAACAAACAACGGCTCTGGAGTTTCCCAAAAGTCGATCTATTTTTACCATCGGAACTCTCCGGTCAACGTAAATAAACGATGGGGCAAACTAAGAGGCGGTTCCACATATCCACGTTAGTCGCTAGAGGCGCCACTAGACAACAATACCCTAGTTATTTAAATCATGCTCAATTAGCCATTGACCGTACAGGCGCGTAGCCAGCGATAATTTATATGTGGGCAACTGGGCATGCCGTAAATATGGAGCGTATCGAGCGGTGGCATCTTTGTGAATGTGGTATGCCGTTTCCGTGCGGTCTGCCAACTGTGGTCCGCCGTTTAGTGTGGCCCCCTCCTGACAGCGCTTTTCAATGGAATTCCCTTCATCGAGGTCTAAACCAATCAGAGAATTCTAACTGGTGGGGCCCACCAGGACATTTTTCGTCTTTTGCTGCTTTTTATCTTAAAATGGCATATTATGTGAAAATAAATGTATAGGTAGTTGAAGAAAACAATGTATAGTGTATGGGGAATGCTGGTTTACTGGACAATTTTATTTTAAACATGGCGGAAGTCAGAATGCAACTTTAAGTCTTTAAGAGCAATACGAGTTTAGGCTTCATGCGAATGTTGCTAATAATAGGTGTGTTGCGACTTATACGATATGTTGTAGCTGTGCTAACACGACATGTTACTGCCGCGTCCGTAAGTTTAAGAATATTGTAATTCAGTGTCCCATTTTCTTGGAATTACGTTGTGTTTTCTATTATGTTGACTGTTTTTATGACGTGTTTCTAGCAAATCAAGACACCGAGATTTCTAACTGTAGAGTCCAGAAGGCATAGAAAGTAGAGCGCACTAAATTGTAGGAGATAGCCGATATACATGTTGGTATCAACTGAAAAAGGGGACTATTAGTTTACAGAAACACCTGTACAGTTGTATTGAGAAAGGACAGCCACACGCTCAAAGACAAAGTCAAGTCAAGCCGCGACACAGAAGAAGCATTATAGCTACTGCAAAATTGATGAAATTATAATCAGTATGGAAAAGATATATGGCGTTCGTCGACCCGTCGATAGATGGCCTGTTTAGTTCGGATTTGTTTTATATAAATATCTGCATTTAACTGTATCATTGTATGTAGGTGTAATAATATAATTGCAAAGTGATCTGAATATCAGCAAGTGGGACCATATCAGCTTGTAAATAGGGTGCCCAAGGCCAGAACACTCATACGTTGCATTTTAAATACAATCCAATCGTATAGTAAATGCAGCGTCATCTGTTATTAATCCGTTACACACTGCTGATCTTATATTAATGAATAAAAGTGAAACTTTCAGTGAAATAATAGTGTGGCATGCTTGACAGTGGGTGTTTTGTAAATACATTTTATGTGACAAAACAATGATATAACATATAACTTGACAATGCTTGCACTTATTTGGTAACTACATAAACACATACAAATTTCTCTTCATTAAACATTTGAAGACATGTCAGTGTAGTTAAGTTTCTCCGGGATATTTACAGAAGTGACTCGCCACCTGCCTGCAAAATGCAGGTGAAATAATCTTAGGATTTACGTTATTCACCCAACTCTGCACACTTTATAAATTCTTGTCCAGGTCAGTGATATACTATGAAAATCCATTTGACATGAGACATGCATACAGCTACCGTCACGTTGACAGAACGCAATTGTAAATCTTTAACTCTTATGTATGACAAACACGTTTTGTAACTGCAAGTAACTGTAACATAAAAGGTAAGATTTACTCTATTATTTGCCATCCGTGATTAAAATTGTATGATGATTAATTGGATGACGTCATTAAATAGGTGTTTATAAAGAGCAGTAAGTGTAGCGTAATTGTTCTGTAGCGAAACATATAGTTATGCCTAAACATTTAAAAGTAATAACCCCTTAATACTCCTTGTATGCACAATTGTTGGAGACAGTGGTTCTCAAACACACATACATAGAACCGTGTTGTGTTTTATAATAGACACCTCCATTAGTTACTATATCAATGGACTTGCTTTTGACTCTGATTTGGAGCACACACTCTTACGAAGATCGTCTGGCTTATGTCCTCCACGTCCGGTATGTTACGTTTCCCGCGAACATTATTAACATGTCCACGATTCCTGGTGATAAAAGTATGTAAATATGTGGTAGAACAACACATAGGCCGATCTGAAATATTTACAAATTCTTTTAAAAGATGTGTAGCAGATATATACCGTAGCTTATCGTAACGCAAACGGTTACAACAGCTGCTTTGCGTGACGTGCCTACAAAAATAAAATGACGACTTCTAAATCGCGAAAAAGACGCCACTGTTAAAAACCATGCGTATTTTTTGTTGTTGGTCTCCTACTGTGTCAAGAGACAATGGATTGTGCGCTCGTAAAGTGTCAGTCCGGGTTGCTGAAGCGCCTGATGTGACTGTACAGTCCGATCCTTGAGCCATAACATTCGCACCTGGCTCAGTGGTTGTTTCTGCCATCTGCTTCTTGTATTTCCATTTCTCCCCCACTGCTCCCGTCTCCGCCTCCCACTCGTGCGGATGCATGTCCTGATAGCAGTCCTCCAACTACTGCGGTCTGCGGCTTGGGTTCCCTGTTTGCTTGGTTGATGCTGATTGTCTTCATGCCATGTTTGCAGACATCTTTGAGTCGAATGAATGAATTTGGATAGCAGAGCAAACAGGCTCGGCATGTCTGCTTTCGCTAAGACGTCCTTGTTGGGGATGTGGTCTTGCCTGGATTTGTCGAAGACAGCGCATGTGGTACGTGTTGAGTGTACGCCTTGGCGAGTATACGGAGACCAAGGTACACGAATTCTTCCACTATTTCCAAGGTGTAGTCGTCTATTTGAACGCTGGGGGCACTTGTTGGTCTTCTTGAGACTTATTGTGAGACCAGTCTCGCTGCAGGCATGAGCAAAGGAGCTCATAAGATGTTGCAAAGCTTCCTCACTGTGAGCGATCAGAGCAGCGTCATCTGCAAAAAACATCTACCTGATTAGTGCTTTCCGCACTTTGGTCTTTGCTCGCAAACGTTCGAGGCTAAAAAAAGGTTCCGATCACCTCTTGGGTGGAAATACACCCCGTCTTCCGACCGATTAAAGGCACAGGACAGTAGCAGGAAGAAAAAAATTCCAAATATTGTTGGAGCTAATACGCATCCTGGTTTCATTGCGTTCGTAATTGGGAACGCATCTGATGAGGAGCCATCATGCTGTACAGTACCTCTCATGTCTTCGAGGAATGATGTGATGATTTTCAATAGCTTTTGGAGGATATTCAATTCTTTGCAGCATAGTGCCGTTTCTGCTTATCAAGTCGAGAGCCTTGGTTAGCTCAATGTAAAGTAGTTGCCTCTGTTCATGGCACTTTACTTGCAGCTGCCGTAGTGAGAAAATCATATTGATGGTTGATCCTCCTGCTCTGAACCCGCACTGGGCCTCTACGTATACTCGTTCTGCCAGTGACTGCAGCCTGGTCAGTGGTACTCGGGCGAAGACATTCCCAACAATACTGAGGAGGGAGATTCCACGGCAGCTGTTGCAGTCGCTGCGACCTCCCTTATTTTTGTTATATAGTGTGATGATGTTAGAGTCGTGCGCATCCTGGGGTACCATCCATTCAGCCCAGCACTGTTGCAGTAAATCATGCAAATGGTTTGGGAAAGCGCTTGCCTTGGCGACCCTGATTACTTCTGGAGGGATGTCGTAATGCCAAGGGGTCTTGCCGCGGCCTAGGGTGTCAATAGACCTGCTAAGCTCTTTTGTTGATGGTGGAATGTCGAGTTCTTCCATGATAACCAGGGAGGGAGTGGCATGGTGAACTGCCGTCTGGGTGACGGTGGCTTTTCTTGAGTAGAGCTCCTGATAAAGTTCCGCCCATCTCTCAATCTGTTTGTCTCGGTCTGTAATGGTGACACCCGTAGCGGACTCGAGGGATGCAATCCGTATATATATTTTTTTAAGTGAACACTCGATAAGCCATAGGCTTCCTTGTTCACATGCCGTCTGGAGCTTGATTCTGGGCGGCAACTTGTTAAACCTTGTTAAACCTTGTTAAATCTTGGTGACGCTTTCTTCATTCCGCTATGCATTGCCCGTATGTTGCCACATGCAGTCGGCAGAGAGTTGGAAGCTCTGGCAAAGGTTAATCCAGTAGTCATTGGCGCATCGTCGAGCAATTCGTTGCGCATTATTTCTGGTTTTCCTGTGGGCGGCCAGCGTTTTCTCTGAAGGCTCTCTCTTGTAGTTTAGCAGGGCAGCTCTTTTGGCTCAAGTTCTGCCATTTCTGCCTCGTAACAGTCGTGGCTTTGCCTTTTTTCTTTCTTAGCTAAGCTAACCATGGCTGAGTCGTAAGTGACTTCGCGAATGTAGCTCCACCTCTCCTCTGCGCTGCTCGTTGGGCAGTCCTGGGATGGCGGTCCTGGCTATGTTGATGTGTGGGCGTCCTCTCTACTTGGAATAACGAATTCGCTTGGGTTGGAAACACACCTTGAATGGTCAGTGTCAGTGTCGGTGCTGTGATAGCGGCGGATGACGAGCACACCTTTAGCAGTGGTCTTCGGTTGATGACAAGATCCCGCTGGTTCCAATGATGTCCCAACGCAGAAGTGGCTGATGCTGCGGGACCAGGAGTCGTGGTGAGGAGTCGTGGTGAGGAGTCGTGGTGAGGAGTCGTGGTGAGGAGTCGTGGTGAGGAGTCGTGGTGAGGAGTCGTGGTGAGGAGTCGTGGTGAGGAGTCGTGGTGAGGAGTCGTGGTGAGGAGTCGTGGTCAGGAATCGGGGTCAGGAGTCGTGGTCAGGAGTCGTGGTCAGGAGTCGTGGTCAAGAGTCGTGGTCAGGAGTCGTGGTCAGGAGTCGTGGTCAGGAGCCGTGGTCAGGAGTCGTGGTCAAGAGTCGTGGTCAGGAGTCGTGGTCAGGAGTCGTGGTCAGGAGTCGTGGTCAGGAGTCGTGGTCAGGAGTCGTGGTCAGGAGTCGTAGTCAGGAGTCGTGGTCAGGAGTCGGGGTCAGGAGTCGTGGTCAAGAGTCGTGGTCAAGAGTCGTGGTCAGGAGTCGTGGTCAGGAGTCGTGGTCAGGAGCCGTGGTCAGGAGTCGTGGTCAAGAGTCGTGGTTAGGAGTCGTGGTCAGAAGTAGTGGTCAGGAGTCGTGGTCAGGAGCCGTGGTCAGGAGTCGTGGTCAAGAGTCGTGGTCAGGAGTCGTGGTCAGGAATCGTGGTCAGGAGTCGTGGTCAGGAGTCGTGGTCAGGAATCGTGGTCAGGTGTCGTGGTCAGGAGTCGTGGTCAGGAGTCGTGGTCAGGAGTCGTGGTCAGGAGTCGTGGTCAGGAGTCGGGGTCAGGAGTCGTGGTCAGGAGTCGTGGTCAGGAGTCGTGGTTTGGAGTCGTGCTCCGCTCCAACTCGAGCATTGAAGTCCCGCAGCAAGTAAGGCTGCTCCGCGGCAGATATCTCTTGTATACTGACCTCAAGCTCCTCACAGAACTCATCCGTTTGCTCTTATGAAGAACAAGGCGTGGGAGCATATGTGCTCAGGATATTCGCTGGATCTGTCGAAGATGACAGACGGAGGGAATTGAGACGTGATGTGCCTCTTGATGTTGGTTCAATCGAGGACAGTAGGGAATTTCTTAGTGTGACCCCAACTCCATGTATGCCATTTTCATCTGGTTCTCTTCCGTGCCAATATAACGTGTATTCCTGTTCTCCGATGCCGCCATTTGATGGAGGTCTGCTCTCCAGCACGGCAGCGATGTCAGTGTTGAGCTTCCTCGGCTCATGGTTGATGACGGCTATTTGTCTGGCTTCATCGACCTGGGCTAGGTCTTGTGAGAGGCCAGGACACATTGTCCTGACGTTCCAACTCGCGAACCGCAGAGTTGTGTATTTCCTTGTGTTTCTTCTTTTGCTTGGTGCATGGTTTGCAGTGTGTTCTTACTGGCTGGGGGCTGTCCAGCTTGAGACGGCCGGTAGATGACCAGTGGAACTGAACGATCCCTCCCACCGTTAGAGGCAGCCCGTGGCGTCCGAGCATACAGCAACTTACCCTGGTCATATAAATCGTAACTGCATGTTACCCTTGTTGTTTCTGTCGCTGACCAGCAGCGATAAAGCTACATCTGCTGGGCGCACGCCTGGGCGAAGTGTATGGAAATTCTGAGGTGCCAAATCGTCAGAATCACCCTCTCGGCCTCGTCTATGTGTTCCATAACAGAGCTGAGCAATACGTTTGGCTTCTGCTCGCTGCAGGGACTGCCGAAAGAATGCTGAAGTTGGCATCCAGTCGCCTTAGGAATCCCACTCCGGATTGTTGGTCTTGGTGTACTCCTGTAGGCTGGCTGCTGACCGTGGCTGACGAGTCTTGGTTTACTCCTGTAGGCTGGCTGCTGACTGTGGCTGACGAGTCTTGGTTTACTCCTGTAGGCTGGCTGCTGACTGTTGCTGACGAGTCTTGGTTTACTCCTGTAGGCTGGCTGCTGACCGTGGCTGACGAGTCTTGGTTTACTCCTGTAAGCTGGCTGCTGACTGTGGCTGATGAGTCTTGATTTACTCCTGTAGGCTGGCTGCTGACTGTGGCTGACGAGTCTTGGTTTATTACTGTAGGCTGGTTGCTGACCGTGGCTGGCGAGTCCTGCCCACCCGGCTATTTTACCTATATCTAGGTATTTGGGATCGGAGGTTTCTTTCTGCTAAGTGAACTGTCTGACTAGACTAACGAGCTCCAACTGCCCGAGTTTTGAGTCACAGTTGTCCTACTCCTATAGGCTGGCTGCCAGCCAAGGCTAAAGAGTCCAGTCGACCCTGTCCTGTTATACCGACGGGACCTCGGTCGCGTCCGTAGCGGGCTGAGTAGAAACGGCGGCACCACAGACACAGTTGTGCAGGAGAGGCCGTATGCAGGAAGCTACAATCTGGCAAACCAGTCGGTGGAACCGCGGCGATCACTACACTACACCTGGAAAGGATAGACAGCAGGACTTCACTTTCCTATAAACCAACGGGACGTCCGGCCCAGACCTCACCAACCCCATACAACCCTTCGATAACATTTAAGTGACACGAGTTTTGACATGGCAGACGTTATATAAAATTATCATGATATTGGGCAACACCTCAAATCAATCGATTACAGCAAACCTTTCTATATTTACTATATCATCGCACGCATTGATTGGTTTTCTTTCTTCAATGCATAGCCATAACTATGTAACCTAGTCCGATGTTAGAACTTACTGCAGGCATAGAATGTTTGTTGTATTTGGCATAAATATTATTGGGTCAGCAATGTTCAACATGACTGACCAATATCAAAATGGTCCAACTTAATCGGGAATTTTATTTGTAATAGGGGAGACATTTTCAGGTAAACTGTGTTTTTGTTTCAATAGTATACGGAGTTATGCAGCAAATACATATTCTGTGACCTTTTCATATAGATTTTAAATAATTGTGTTTTTTCACTTATGTTGCCTCCAAGGAACAGGAAAAAACTGTTTCCATTTTTTTGTCCACTTTTTAGTGGGAACATTCAAGATGGCCGCCACCGTTCACCTAACTTCTTATAATCGCTATATCTTTGGTAATAAACGGTATAGAAACTTGAACTTGGAGTCGTTTTATATGTATTGATGTATGAGGAATCCAATGCAACTATTATCTTGGTGAAATAAATGAAAATAAAGGTATACTAGCCAACAAATGCGTTAAAATGACCGTAACATGTATATAGTATACGAAATTATGTAGCAAATATACGTCCTGTGACTTTTTTTATGTTAATTTTTAATAATTGCGTTTTTCACATATATTGACCCTAAACGACTGAATAAAAACTGCTCTAATTTTTGTCTTCCAGTTTTTCGTTAAAACATTCAAGATGGCCGCCACCGTTCACCTAAATTCTTAAAATCGCTATATCTTTGGTATATGTATTGATGTATGAGGAATCCAATGCAACTATTTTCTTAGTGAAAGAAATTAAAATAAAGGTATACGAGCAAAGAAATGCGTTAAAATGACCCTAAAATGTATATAGTATACGCAATTATGTAGCAAATATACGTTCTGTGATTTTGTATGTAAATTTTAAATAATTGTGTTTTTTTCACATATATTGACCCTAAACGACTGAATAAAAACTGTTTCCCTTTTATTTCTTCCACAAAATTCAAGATGGCCGCCACCGGTCACCGAAAGTCTTAAAATCGCTATATCTTTGTAAATAAACGGTATATAAATTTGAACTCGGAGTCGTGTTAGATGTTCATAAGCATGATGAATCCAATGCAATTGTTATTTTGATGAAATAAATCAAAATAAAGCTATACCAGCCACAAATGCTTTAAAATGAGCATAACATTTATATAGTATACGCAATTATGTAGCAAATATATGTCCTGTGACTTTTTCGTATACATTTTTAATAATTGTGTTTTTTCCACTTATATTGACCCAAAAGAACTGAAAAAAAACAGTTTCATTTTATTCGTTCACTATTTCATTGGAAAATGCAAGATGGCCGCCACTGATCACCGACAATTTTAAATTGTTATATCTTTGGCAACAATCGGTATAGAAAGTTAAATTCGGAGTAATTTTATATGTTTTGAGGAATCGAAAGCAACTATTATTTTGATGAAAGAAATAAAAATAAAGTTATACCAGCCATATATGCATTAAAATGACCGTAAAATGGGTACATACCGACAGCAAATGTTGGATATAAAACATACTTTCCTGTCACACTTGTACAAATTATTAAAAGGCAAGTCTAGCAGGACCAAAACATATTTAATATCTTCATTTTTGATGGAGATATGTACAATATACTAATAGGTTGTTTTTTATTTTACAATCTGGTTTTTTTCTTTCGGTATTAGCACTTTAAAACCATTTTACATACCGAACATAAAAACAATACAGACCAAAGCTGTTGGACACAATGATTACTTAGCGTTTCTATTAAGGTATGTGTATGGTAATATATCACATAATTTAAATTTACTAACATTTCAGCAGGACATCAGATCTGACCTCTTTCTCAAAAACACTATATATACGGCCATACACTTCGGGTGCAGTATATTTCGTTTTGTTAATCTGTCGTAATCGGCAGTAAATCACATATTTCTTTGGAAGGTATTTATCAGAAAGATAAACTGGTAATTGACCAATGGTTTGTTTTATTTCATTAACTGTCTCCACATACACGCGTACCATCAGTGAAAGGCAACTGCTGTCGGAGAACATTCAACAGAATGTTGCTAACGTACAGTTCACAGCGCCAACACATAGGAACAAAACCATGCTAATACTCTATGGAGGCACAATATGAAGCAGTAGCTAGGAGAGGTAACCAGCAATGGCAATCTGCGCAAGCCAATTAAGCAGGCATAGAAAGACCCATGGGTTTTCAAAGGATCGCTAGCTGATGTTGGAGAAGCTGTAGTTCCACACGATCTCCACAATGTGGCATTGCGGATGCCGAAAGGGGTACACACTGTCACAACGGAAGCACGCATGCACGCCCTGCATCGATCAGCATCATTCATCTCTCGACAAATCATGCCGACTCACATGCACCAACTGTCGAAACTCCCTTAATGCTTGGCATGTCACAGTACTGCGACCAGTGGAGAAGCCAGAAACTAGCGGAAGTCCTCCCAACGTCTGGAATTGGCATTCCGTACAAAGAGTCAAAAAATGCGTAACTCAAACTTGCCGAGGGAGTGCAACAGAATATAGAGGAACACGTTGGGAACAATGAGCACTCAGGTCTTCATCGGTAAAAATGTAAACACACCTGAGGGTAAGAATTTGTTTCATGCGACAGCAATGTCAGTGTACCAGAGACAACCTACGGTGGATGATAGCGCATACCTGACTGAGGCACAGCATCTAGACAGTTACCTACCATCATCATCATCATGCTGTCGGTCGCGAAGCGACAAAGACTGCTTCCAACACTTGACTGTTGCTCTCCATTTGTCTCTCTGCTGTGAGAGTGATGTCCATGAGTCAATCTTGATGTCTCTCAGCTTCAGGTTTCTTTTGATGGTATCCTTGAATCGGAGACGAGGGCGCCCTCTCTTTCTCTGACCAGAAGACAGTTGGGAGTAGAGAACCTGCTTTGGTAGCCTGTCTGGTGACATCCTCATGAGGTGTCCAGTCCACCGGAGATTCTTTCTGGTCAGAAGATCTTCCATAGATGGCAGCCCTGTCCGTTCAAGTATTTCCTTGTTTGTCACTTTGTCCATCCAGGTTATCCTCATGATCGAACGCAGATGTCGCAACATGAAGGCATGCAGCTTTTTCACCTGTCGTCTGTACACTGTCCAGGCCTCAGCTCCGCATAGAAGGGCGGACAGCACGATTGCACGGTATATCTTGCCTTTAACCCGCATGGACACAGGGTGGTTGTTCCAGAGTCTCTGGCGAAGTCGGCCAAAAGATGCACTAGCCTTGGCCATCCTCCTCTGTATTTCATCGTCAATGCATCCATCACTTGATATAGTGCTTCCGAGGTAGGTGAATTCCAGAACAGAGTTCAGCTTGTTTCCATCAACCATGATATCCTCCTCTCGGGTTCTTGTAGAGTTAGGTTGGTACAGCACCTCGGTCTTTTTGATGTTAATCTTCAGGCCGAACTTCTTTGACGCATTGGAGAAAGCATCCACTATTTTCTGCATCTCTTCAGCAGAGTGTGCAACCAGTGCACTGTCATCTGCGAATAGCAGCTCTCTCATCAGTATCCGAGTAGTCTTGGTCTTTGCTCTGAAGTGTGCCACCTTGAATAGGTCAGCGCTCTGTTTTGGACTGTATGTAGATGCCATCCCCCCATGTCTCGGAAAGCCTCGTCGAGCATAGCTGATAGGAAGATAGAGAAGAGCGTGTGTGCCAGTACACAACCTTGCTAGACCCCATTTGTGACAATGAACGATTCCGAGACTCCCCATCCAACACTAACATTCGCCATCATTCCAGTATGTAGTGCTTCGATCATTGTTGCGAACTTCTCTGGGCAGCCATACTTCCTCAGTAGCTGTCATAGCCTGGTCCTCCCAACTGTATGTTCGATACAGTTGGGAGGACCAGGCTATGACAGCTATTGAGGAGGTATGGCTGCCCAGAGAAGTTCACAACAATGATCGAGGCACTACATACTGGAATGATGGCGAATGTTAGTGTTGGATGGGGAGTCTCGGAATCGTTCATTGTCACAAATGGGGTCTAGCTTTACTGATGTCGACAAATACCATGTACAGTGGTCGGTCCTGCTCAGTGCACTTTTCTTGAAGTTGTCGTAGACAAAATATCATATCCACGGTGCACCGGTTACCTCTGAAGCCACATTGTGTCTCCGGAACTACCTCTGGTGTTATGTGGGTAGATAATCTGTTGAGGAGGATCCTAGCGAAGATCTTGCCTGCTATGGAAAGTAGAGCGATTCCTCTATAGTTCCCACGGTCTGTTCGATCACCTTTCTTGTAGATGGTTACAATGCTGGCATCCTTCCATGCTTGTGGTACAAAACCCACCTCCCAGGCATTGGTGATTAGTTGGTGCAGTGTGCTGAACAGATTGTCTCCTCCGAGCTTTCATACTTCTGCAGGAATTCCATCTCCTCCATGTGCTTTGCCATCTTTCAGGCCGGCGATTGCTCTAGCCATCTCATCAATAGTTGGAAACTCATCGAGGCTTGTCTTGATATTGCGCTGCGGGATGTTGTCCAGAGCTTCGTGATCTATGTCGCCAGGAACGTTGAGTAGCTTCTGGAAGTGTTCACTCCATCTTGCCACAACTCTCTTAAGACAAACTCTACCAAGGTTTCATGTACTTACTGGTGCTAACATCACTGGACACAGGACCATCACTGGACACAGGACACAGGAAAAACGAAAACGTACTTACTTCAAGATGATCTTGAAACATATTTTGGTTCTTACGTTTTATGGCTATTTTAATATCTATATGGCTGGTATAACTTCATTTTATTTTCATCAACATAATGGTTGCATTGAATTCATCATATTTAAAAACATCTAAAGCGACTCTGAGTTCAAGGTTCTGTACCGTTTATTGCCAAATATATAGCGATTTTAATATTTTCGGTGACCGGTGGCGGCCATCTTGAATTGTCCCACGAAAAAGTGAACGAAAAAAATGGAAACAGTTTTTATTCATTCCTTTAAGGTACATAATTGCGTATACTATATACATCTTACGGTCATTTTAACGCATTTTTTTTGCTCGTATACCTTTATTTATAATAGTTGCAAATAGTTGCATTGGATTCCTCATACATCAATACATATAACACGACTCCAAGTTCAAGTTTCTATACCGTTTATTACCAAAAATATAGCGATTATAAGAATTTAGGTGAACGGTGGCGGCCATCTTGAATTTCCCTACGAAAAGGTGGACGAAAAAAATGGAAACACAATGCCATATACTACAACACGTCGCGTACTCTGAATAGTAGTGTTTATTCTTTAGACTGCAGAGATGGGAACGGACTGTATAAAAAGTGGGTTCTGCTTTCGGTAGGAAATGAAAGCGTAAAGGTACTGTGACGTCATGATCGCGTCGCAATTACCAAACATGTCTTGCGACTGCGCGGTCCACGGTTACTGGTGCATCAGCTGATGCTATGCACCAGTCGTTACCGTGAGCAAATCACCAAGACCCGTGCTGTATGGGTCACGGTTTACACGGACAAATACTACCTGACGTGAGACTTACCGATACTTCAGGAAATGAGCGCTTCGGCGACAAGGTAAAAGTATAAAATGATATTCAGGCTCTTTCTACTACTACCGGCTATTGTTGTGATCTACTGGAAATCGTGTGAAGGTCATTGCGCCAGCAATCCATGCGAAAATGGAGGAACTTGTGTACCAATTGTTAGACTGCGTAGGAATTGGCATAGATGTCAGTGTACAGCGAATAGCACTGGTCCACGCTGCGAAGCAATAAACTGGGCACTTGGAAAGCCTGCAACGCAATCAACACGCGAGGGGTCTGCATATGCTTGGCACGCTGTTGATGAGAAGCCTACTTCTTCGGTAACCTCACGAATTAAACATTCTTGGTGGAGGGTAGATTTACAAACTGTTATAGAAGTATTGAAGATAACCATGGAGATTGGAGCCTTTCAAATAGGATATTGTAATGTTGTTGTTGGTATATACGATGGCGTATACAAGGTATGTGGAGGTCAAAGAATGGTCATGCAACCCAAAGGTAGATTAATGTTACTGTGTGCGTCTGGAGTTAGGGGCAACCTTGTAGTGTTCGCATATCGAGGTAGTGGAACATCGCGTATCGCTTTGGTTGAAATGTCTGTTTATGGATCACCACACTTACGGGACCAGTGTTTGAGCAATCCTTGCGACAACGGAGGAACCTGCCAGCCGAACGGTACTTTTTATAACTGCATATGTCCAACAGGTTGGCTTGGATCGAATTGCGAGGGGACGAATTGGGCAATTGGAAAAAAGCAATCATGTCGTCATTACAAGCAGATAAATACCGAGCTTCCAAAGCTGTTGATGGAGATACTGACGATATGATGATATTTGGCGAAGAGTACCGCTGCGTATACTCCCGCTAAGAATATAATCCTTATTTAGAGATTGATCTTGAAACAGAGGTAGAAATTCGAAAAGTTGTTATTGTGAATCGTCAGGATTGTTGCTCGTCGTTTCTGGATAATTTCGATATTGTCATTGGCTCTTACAATGGTGGCACAAATAAGACATGTGGTGCTTCTCAAAACAATATGTCAAATATTGCAAAGAAAAGTATCTACTGTTCTTCTGATGTCATAGGAAGAACTGTGACTATTACACTCCGCGGGAAACAGCATCTGACGTTGTGCGAAGTGGAAGTGTACGGAACTCTATTACCATGTTTAAGCAATCCGTGCAGTAACGCAGCAACGTGTCAGAGGATTGCGGACGGCTTGTCTTATGAATGTTTCTGCTCAACGTTTTTTACTGGACCATATTGTGAAAATGTCATTCCATGTCGGAGTTATCCGTGTGAAAATGGCGGAACTTGCGGAAGCAATGAAAACGAAACGTCTTATACCTGAGTCTGTGCAGCGAACTGGACGGGGCCAAATTGTGAATATTTATTTTCATGTTTGCGCAATCCGTGCAAAAATGGCGGAACTTGCGTGAGCAATGAAAACGAAACGTTTTATAACTGCGTCTGCGCAGCGAACTGGACCGGGCTAAATTGCGAATATCTATTTTCGTGTTTGAGCACTCCGTGCGAAAATGGTGGAACGTGTGCGAACAAAGAACATTTTTACAATTGCACCTGCCCATCAACATGGACAGGATCAAATTGCGAACAGAAACAAGAAGAACATAACAAGATGTCTGTGACGACGAAGGCACTTATTGGTGTCGGTGTCGCTTCAGTCGTTTTCGCTGGAACCGCTGTCGCAGCTTCCGGTTCAACAGCAGCGGGATCAGCTTTCGGCGTGATACCGAAATATGCGGGCGATATTACAGCAAGACTTGGAGCTACTGCAATAGGGAAGCATATTCGCCAGACAATCTGTCATTCGTCTACACCTGGAGACGAGGACGACGACGAGGACGACGAGGATGAGGAGGATGGTGATGATGAGGAAGAAGAGCTGCCGTGGGAGATGAATATGTATTCCTTTTTTTCTGTAATGAAATTTCCTTGGTAGTACCTTCAGAAGTATGTCTTGCCGATGATTGAACCAAGGCGAAACTGACACCATCTATCACTGAGGTAGTGTGAAAGTCTGCAAATAAACAACGTCAACTAAAAGAGTGTTGTTAGTTACTGGCTGACAATTAGGAGAAGTTTAAATTAATAATTGTTGTGATATGTTATTGCTGCTGAAGAGTGAACTGTTACAATGTCACAGTAAACTGATTAATGTATGAGTGTTCAGAGAGGAATATTGTATAAGATCATCCACATGGCAATAGGAAGGATGTAGAACAAACCCATATGTCTGCCCCTAGAGAAATACAAGTTTAACCGCACGTCATATTGCACAACAAATGCACACAAGGACAGCTAAATGTGTGTCACCAATAATTGCACGATGAATAGTCGAAATGGAAATTAAGTGTTTTTTTGTTCGTGGTATTGTTGATTGCGGTAACAGTTATTGGTGACATTGATACAGAGTATTATCGAGTACATGATTGTCTAAAAGGGAAAGTGGGATAGGAAAATGGACCTAACGATAAGCTGGATATTGGACACAAGTATATCTGCCCCCCCGCAGAGCAATTCTTGTTGCCATTTCTCGCTTGTATATATATATATATATATATATATATATATATATATATATATATATATATATATATATATATATACATATATATATACATATATATATAATTAATATTATTATCGTTAGGCTCCTTAAGTCATGGCTGACCATGGGTGAGGCATCCTAACTTTTCCTACTTCTGCTCGGCCTGTGGCTGAAGAGACCGATGCTGAAGAGGCATACTCTACCACAAACGTCGCATCTGTGTGTGGTCTCTGTGGTATGCTGGTGTTGCTACGCTCCTTACCGCGTATCCGCCTGTCTTCTGCTGCGGTCATCAGCTTCTCTTCCTCTGTCTTGAGGCGTAGATTCAGGCTACTTCTCCACCTCATTCGGTCTGCTGCAGGGACCTCTTAGGATGCTTCATCGATGTCGAGCGCCTTCATATCTCTCGTGCAGACCTCTTAGTTTCTCAGACTGGGCGGCCTGTGGTTCTTTTTCCCCATACCAGCTCTCCATAGAGGATGTCTTTTGGGATGCGGCCATCGTTCATACCGTGGACATGATCCAGCCAGCGCAGTCTGCGCTGCCTGGATCTGGAAAGGCCAGCACGAGACAGGCCCTCGGCGTTGGACACTCTGTCTTTCCAGGATAAACCAAATATACGGCGAATACTTGTTAGGTGGAAGGTGTTGAGTCTTCTCTCCTGTCTGGCATACGTAGTCTATGTCTCGCCGCCGTACGACAGTGTGCTAATGACACAGGCGTTGTAGACTGTCATATTTGTTTTCACTGTCAGCTTAGTGTTTATCCACAGTTTTCCACAAACACGCACGCACGCACGCACGCACGCACGCACCCACGCACCCATGCACCCACGCGCGCACACTCTTATAATATATATATATATATATATATATATATATATATATATATATATATATATATCACATTTTCGCTGCGCATAAAATATCGCGAGAAACGACCACAATTATTTTTGTCATGACATGTTGTAAATATACGTTCTGTGACTTTTCCATGTATATTTTAAATAATTGTGTTTTTATCACTTATGTTGTCCCTAAAGGACTGAAAAAAGCTGTTTTAATTTTGTCCCCACTTTTTCGTGGGAAAATTCAAGATGGCAGTCACCAGTCACCGAAAGTCTTACAATCGCTATATCTTTGGCAATAAACGGTATGGCAACTTGAACTTGGATACGTTTTATACTATAATAAATTCAATGCAATCATTAGTTTGCGTTACACGAGCCATATAGGTGTTAAAATAACCATACAATGTAAGATCACGGCTTTAAAATTTCAAAATATTACACTAAAGGTATTTAATTTTCTTTTGTTGATGCGGATATAAATATGATTCACACTGCACGATAAAAATATTGATAAACATCACATTACATGACTATAGCATTCAGTAGTTGTAGGTAACACGTTTCTCGTTATTATTTCGTTTCAAATGTGAATGTATGAATACATTCTTGTTACTTAGCGTGTTGTTGTTATTCTTGCACATCAGTGATTCTAGATGCCTTGCCATTCGAAATATGGCGCAATAATGGAAACAAAACCAAACGTGTGCATTAATAATGTAATGTGTTTGTGACATTTTTTGAAATGACAAATTACACCAATATGTATACGTACCTCCGTATGAAACATGTTTGGACAGACATATCAGTCATCATATTCGCCTGCAAGATGACTCTCCTCTTCACTCTGGACGTCTTTGTCCAGAACTTTGGCGCATGTCTCTTCAGCTGCGACACACTTGCACAGTTCTGTATATGTCTTGATGTGCGCCTTAAGCCGGGAACTAACTGAACCGGCCGGCCCGCCGGCCGGCCGACGCACAGAAAATGAAATCGGCCGGGAGTCGTGGGAACATCGGGCCGTCGGCCGGTTTGGTCATTTTGGAACTCACAGAACCGGTCGGCCGGCCGTTGCCCGCCCGATGCTACGATTTTTCGAACACACACAGCCGGCCGATTTCATAAGTTAAGTGCTATTAATTTAAATTCAAATTACTTTGATTTGTTGTCCATAGAGGTATTTAATATACTCGCCCAGGTGACCTACATCCAAAAGTTCATCATGGCGGACTCAGAAGATTAATTCATGCCGATTTTTGTTGCTGCAAGTGCCGCTTTTGTGGCAATGTCTCAGAGGATCTGTCGGCCGGGCGTCGGGCGGGCGTCGGCCGGCCGGCAATATCAAACATATTTGATACCGTCGGTCGACATCGTGCGGGCATCGGCTCGACGCACGACGTCCGGCCGATGCCACGATTTTTGGAACTCACATATCCGATGCCCGGCCGATGCCCTACGACGTCCGGCCGATGCAAAATCGGCCGGACGGCCGGCTTAGTGAGTTCCCGGTTTTACATGAATTTCTAACCTTACACTTGTTCCCAGCGCAGCCGTACATATATGTTGCCAATGAGGGTAGCAAAGTATGTGTGATACGCGTTGGTTTAGTAATTGTGGGAATGGTATTTGCGGATAGATATATATGTAAAAGATCAGTTGAGGGTTTGTAAGTGTTAATTTTGATCAGTGCCTATTATGACTTGATTGCTTGAACTCTCCGTTTTATATAATATTGCCTCATACCGTTGAATAGATTAAGTAACATTTGTATTAGGAATCCGGATTGAAGTTTGTCCATTACTACTAGATTGTATGCGGCCATTGTAACGTTTCTTAAATTTCGCACTAGGTTTTTTAATCCATGGTATTGTATTTTCAGACATTAATTAGTCTCCATTGACACATATCCAGTATAAAATTCGTGAAAATTACATATATCTTTTTCCTAGAATCCAGTCTCTAACGTGACACCCCTTCATTTTTGCCTCAATCAGCGGCCGATTGCCAGTGTTGACATCAGCGGCCAATTGCCAATGTTGACACCTCTAAGCCAAATTACACCTGTATGCATATGCACCTAGGGACTGTCTGACAAATTTCATTATTTCAGTACTGTGATACCATGCTACGCAGAAATATAATTTCCATTCAACCAGTCCTACATTCAGTGCTTTCAGAAATTTACAAAAAAGGCACAATGCAGTTCTTTTAAGCAGGATTACAATGGGCAATGGCGTAGGAATCCATTTGGTGGCTGTTCCCAGATTCAATGAATATGGATTCAAATTCACCTTCTATGAAGATAATAAAACCTTCACGAAGTTTATACTGAATATTATGACGGATATATATATATATATATATATATATATATATATATATATATATATATATATATATATATATATATATATATCGCGACACCACCTTTAATCGTTCTATTTTGTTTATAAATAAAGTTATAATTAGACAGCTTGAAAAGTAGCATATCGTAAACATCATAATAATTACTATTTAAATCTGCTAAAATAGAGGGCTTCGTTTCTACATCTTCACTTTGGGTATTTCTCTCATACAAGTACCTGAGATTTCGCTCAGGATAATTATTTAATATTTCATCCATTCTTTCTTGACACTAAATAGCTTAGAATTCATATAGTAAATTGCTAAATCATAAACGACCGATGTCATAAATAAACATAATTATCATTGAAATAAATGAGCCTTTGCATACACATTTATAAAGGACAAACAGTTGTGTAGTGTACGCTGGCTGCCCAGAGTGATAAGAAACAGTTACAATTGACTTATAGCGAGAGTCTAGTAAACGCAACAACGCACAACCGAACTAACATTAACGAAATACATTTTATGTTTACAGTGGTGAACTCCCTGTGAAAGACGAAGAGAACACGTCCACACTGAAAGAAACCGTCCACGTATGACAGGCACAGTGCACATTTTAACGAATGGTCCGTGACAACCACATTTTGACTTACATATTTGAAACAACATAGACCTATCAATGGGCCATAAGGCGAGGTTTGCCTGGAGTCTTGAGTCACACTGGAAAAGGTATTTAGCTGTACGTCACGTGACTGGTGGACATTACGGAACACGGCTAATGTGGTGGAGGATGTCGTCCGCTGTAGGTCTCAGACCACAGTTAGACTGTAGTCCCATTGTGTGTGGGTGTCAGACCACAGTTAGACTGTAGTCCCATTGTGTGTAGGTGTCAGACCACAGTTAGACTGTAGTCCCATTGTGTGTGGGTGTCAGACCACAGTTAGACTGTAGTCCCATTGTGTGTAGGTGTCAGACCACAGTTAGACTGTAGTCCCATTGTGTGTAGGTGTCAGTCCACAGTTAGATTGTAGTCCCATTGTGTGAAGGTGTCAGACCACAGTTAGACTGTAGTCCCATTGTGTGTAGGTGTCAGACCACAGTTAGACTGTAGTCCCATTGTGTGTAGGTGTGTCAGACCACAGTTAGACTGTAGTCCCATTGTGTGTAGGTGTCAGACCACAGTTAGACTGTAGTCCCATTGTATGTGGGTGTCAGACCACAGTTAGACTGTAGTCCCATTGTGTGTAGGCGTCAGACCACAGTTAGACTGTAGTCCCATTGTGTGTGGGTGTCAGACCACAGTTAGACTGTAGTCTCATTGTGTGTGGGTGTCAGACCACAGTTAGACTGTAGTCCCATTGTGTGTGGGTGTCAGACCACAGTTAGACTGTTGTCCCATTGTGTGTGGGTGTCAGACCACAGTTAGACTGTAGTCCCATTGTGTGTGGGTGTCAGACCACAGTTAGACTGTAGTCCCATTGTGTGTGGGTGTCAGACAACAGTTAGACTGTAGTCCCATTGTGTGTGGGTGTCAGACCACAGTTAGATTGTAGTCCCATTGTGTGTGGGTGTCAGACCACAGTTAGACTGTAGTCCCATTGTGTGGGTCTCAGACCACAGTTAGACTGTAGTCTCATTGTGTGTGGGTGTCAGACCACAGTTAGAATGTAGTCCTATTGTGTGTGGGTGTCAGACCACAGTTAGACTGTAGTCCCATTGTGTGGGTGTCAGACCACAGTTAGACTGTAGTCCCATTGTGTGGGTGTCAGACCACAGTTAGACTGTAGTCCCATTGTGTGTGGGTGTCAGACCACAGTTAGAATGTAGTCCCATTGTGTGTGGGTGTCAGACCACAGTTAGACTGTAGTCCCATTGTGTGTGGGTGTCAGACCACAGTTAGACTGTAGTCTCATTGTGTGTGGGTGTCAGACCACAGTTAGACTGTAGTCCCATTGTGTGTGGGTGTCAGACCACAGTTAGACTGTAGTCCCATTGTGTGTAGGTGTCATACCACAGTTATACTGTAGTCCCATTGTGTGTGGGTGTCAGACCACAGTTAGACTGTAGTCCCATTGTGTGTGGGTGTCAGACCACAGTTAGACTGTAGTCCCATTGTGTGTGGGTGTCAGACCACAGTTAGAATGTAGTCCCATTGTGTGTGGGTGTCAGACCACAGTTAGACTGTAGTCCCATTGTGTGGGTGTCAGACCACAGTTAGACTGTAGTCTCATTGGGTGTGGGTGTCAGACCACAGTTAGAATGTAGTCCCATTGTGTGTGGGTGTCAGACCACAGTTAGACTGTAGTCCCATTGTGTGTAGGTGTGTCAGACCACAGTTAGACTGTAATCCCATTGTGTGGGTGTCAGACCACAGTTAGACTGTAGTCCCATTGTGTGTGGGTGTCAGACCACAGTTAGACTATAGTCCCATTGTGTGTGGGTGTCAGACCACAGTTAGAATGTAGTCCCATTGTGTGTGGGTGTCATACCACAGTTAGACTGTAGTCCCATTGTGTGTGGGTGTCAGACCACAGTTAGAATGTAGTCCCATTGTGTGTGGGTGTCAGACCACAGTTAGACTGTAGTCCCATTGTGTGTGGGTGTCAGACCACAGTTAGAATGTAGTCCCATTGTGTGTGGGTGTCAGACCCCAGTTAGACTGTAGTCCCATTGTGTGTGGGTGTCAGACCACAGTTAGACTGTAGCCCCATTGTGTGGGTGTCAGACCACAGTTAGACTTTAGTCCCATTGTGTGGGTGTCAGACCACAGTTAGACTGTAGCCCCATTTTGTGGGTGTCAGACCACAGTTAGACTGTAGCCCCATTGTGTGGGTGCACGATACTGTGTCGACTGGCTGGCTCCTGCTAGAGTGACACTTGTCCAATAGGGGGCAGCACCGACTCAACCACAACAGCAACAGGTGAACGTTGATAGTTGTTGTCCTGTTGTGGCGGCTAGTACACTCGCTGCTTATGGCAGTGCCGCCAACTTGTTTGTAGGATGGTATCACGTCACGTCACGTGCTGTGTTGAAAGTGGGAGAAATGTGAAAATCAACGGGTACTGTGGTTATTAACTTGTTTTGGCGATGTTGGCTGGATGTTTACATTTAAACATGTTGCTGTGATAGTATGTTTGACATAGCAAGTATCTGTATGCACTTGTAAGTAATTGTATTATCACATGTAATACTTAGTGTGCCATTTACCATTCGAGATAAACAATGACAAATAAAACATATGTATTTAATTCTTTGGCAAATTCCCTTTGGTTTATTATAGCACACTGCAATAGCATGAGTTGCGCTTGCTATCAAACCCATTTGATGAACGGTTATAGACATAATTTTGCTCATAGTGGCCGATACACACACACACACACACACACACATATATATATATATATATATATATATATATATATATATATATATATATATATATATATATATATATATATATATATATATATATATCACCTTCATCATGGTTAGTTATTATTGATTATAAGAAAACTAACATACAAAACTAACAGCGTAGGCTGTATATCTCAAACACCATCGAATAAAAATCATAATTCGTTCGTTCGTTCGTTCGTTCGTTCGTTCGTTCGTTCGTTCGTTCGTTCGTTCGTTCGTTCGTTCGTTCGTTCGTTCGTTCGTTCGTTCGTTCGTTCGTTCGTTCGTTCGTTCGTTCGTTCGTTCGTTCGTTCGTTCGTTCGTTCGTTCGTTCGTTCGTTCGTTCGTTCGTTCGTTCGTTCGTTCGTTCGTTCGTTCGTTCGTTCGTTCGTTCGTTCGTTCGTTCGTTCGTTCGTTCGTTCGTTCGTTCGTTCGTTCGTTCGTTCGTTCGTTCGTTCGTTCGTTCGTTCGTTCGTTCGTTCGTTCGTTCGTTCGTTCGTTCGTTCGTTCGTTCGTTCGTTCGTTCGTTCGTTCGTTCGTTCGTTCGTTCGTTCGTTCGTTCGTCCGTTCGTTCGTTCGTTCTCTCACTCACTCACTCACTCACTCACTCACTCACTCACTCACTCATTCATTCATTCATTCATATATCAGATAAAAAGATGTATTTAATATGTGATTCACCGTTAACTAATGCAGAAACTAATGCAGAAACGTCACCGGATAGTTTTAAATGCCCGGACAAAAAATGTAACTACTACACCGCATCCGAGTTCAAATCCGCATGCGCATCCGCGTAGTGCATGCGTACATATCATATGAATGCGTAATCGCAGCTGAAATCTTACCATATATAACCAGGCGGTGTGTGCCTAATTTACAACATCAGAAATCTGACATTTATTGTTTTGGACAAATCCGTTGTTTTAGATTATTAGTTATCTCTGTCCGTGAGATCCACGTGACTGCGCTCAATGAATTTGGAGCGTATATTTACACACGACGTTCGTATAACGTTCAAGTTCAAGGATGCTGTTAGGTTTTGTTGAATCAAATGTGACCGTTGAAAGAAAACTCGATAGATACAGGGTGTCCCAAAACAAATGTAACCCATGAAAATGTTTGTCATTTTGTCAATTGTTATGCTATTGTTTTTATTTTTCTGATATAGACAGCTGAGAAGTTACGAAAACTAAAACCACAAACTACATGTTTCTAGCTCAATCCGTGTGGATGTATCAGTGATTTATAGAATATGGTCCAAATGTCCACCGTTCGGCTGAAGGCAGACTTGGATTCGGCGAGCAAAATTATTGATAACTCTGATGCATCCCTCCTTTGGTATAACGTTGATATTCTGCGTTATTGCTTCCTTGAGCTCAGGGATGGTCTGGGGATTGTTCCTGTACACATAATCCTTCAGGAACCCCCCACAGGTAGAAATCTGGGGGTTAAGATCCGGGGAATGGGGGGACCACTCCGGCTCGCGTTTTCGGCTGATGAGCGGGTTCGGAAACTTGTGATCCAGCCAGTCAAGAGTAATATTAGCTGTGTGTGGAGGTGCCCCATCCTGCTGGAACCATTGTATGTCTCTCTGCACCCTGTTCCTTCCTCTACCTCTACTCAGCAGCCCTAGAGCTTCCCAGAGCTTGTTCAAGACTTCAATGTAGCGCTCCTTCCTGACGGTTACCGGCTCCTGGTTTGCGTTCTCGAACCAGAATGGCCCTATGATACCATGTTTTGATATGGCCACCCATGCTGCGCAGAAGATCAACGCTATACCAAAGGAGGAGTGCATCAGAGTTATCAATAACTTAGCTCGCCGAATCCAAGTCTGCCTTCAGCAGAACGGTGGACATTTGTAGCATATTTTATAAATGACTAATAAATCCACACAGATTGAGCTATAAACATGTAGTTTGTGGTTTTAGTTTTCTTAACTTCCCAGCAGTCTATATCTGAGAAATAAAAACAATAGCATTAAAATTGACAAAATGACAATCTTTTTCATGGGTTACATTTGTTTTGGGACACCCTGTATTCGCTGAAATGCATTAGCAAAGCAGGTAAGAATTATTAATTAATCTGCTATAAATCATGTAGGGTGTGCTGTTTTGTGTGTTTAACCTTTGTTCAGGTTGTTCGTCCAACCACCGCGCACGTTAAAGTGCATTCAAAATGTTCCAGGTAACTGTTAGGGCCTTTTAACAATGGTTCATCCAGCTTTTTGATGTGTATGTGTTAGTAATGTCGCTTCCGGTTCAAAAAAGTCAGATATCATTTAAAATAAATTGTGTTTTATATCAATTTAATGCCGTCGAGTCGACGTAAGCAAGCAGATGTCAAACTCACGGGCCGTGAGCCGTCAATGCATCCCAGACGCATCGAGAGTTTTAAAGTCAGTTTCAGGCTATGTTCGCCAGGGGGCGCCAGGCATATTCTAACTCCTTTTTGTATGCTTGTATCTTGCATAGTCATAAAAGGTGGATTTTGAACTTTGACACGCAAATAATGCACTCGAAGTATTGACCCAAGAAGGTTAATGACTGCACAGAATAGCTTACGTGTGTGTGTATAGAGGTTACGGTTGTAGACAAAACTTAGACGATCGCAGAAGAAAGATATTTACTGTCATCAACTGTAACAATACAACTGTTCATAATTCATTGTATACAGTTACAAAAACAAGCATACAAACATGCATATGCAAATACGGATGCTACACAATTCAAATGAAATTCAATGTAATTCGCTGTATAACAATATTTCACTATTTGAAAACAATTATTACCAAATGGGGTTTGTGACTCCCATAAAGACAAAGTGGTAGCATGCTGTAGGAGTGACAGGGGCTAGTTCGTCCCTGGGGAAAGTCCGCCACTAAGCTCTTAGTTTGTACGTTCGTAATCGGGCACTTATGTACGCACGCCTGTAGTAAATTATTTAATCGTTCGTTGTTCTTTTGCGTTGCACACAATAGTTGTTTCGTTTCAGTGCGTTAATCGAATTAATTAATACCTCAACCAGACGTGAGCTGGTTAACTACGGTAACCTCGACAAACAACGACAATCTAACAATACCTTTTCTGGTTTTGTGGCGAACACTCTCTTTCTCTTCTAAAGTGAATGTAGCGTGATTCTTTGCAGCAAATAATCACGGCAGGTCATTATTGGCGGCAGGTAGTTTGTTCGCCACAGACTTAGACCAAGTGACGTGATCGCCAACAGCGGAATGGCGACCTTCAAAAAGGCGAACTTGCGTTGGTTGCTGACGTCACCCTGAAAGTAATTCATGTTACATGTCGGTACTTCTCTCGCCGGCATGTTTTGCGGACCAAACATACATTGTAAAGTTAAACAAGATCTCACGAATTACATTACCTGATATGTATTCGACAGACAAAAACCATAGGGAATGTTATACTTTTTTGCAGTTAGTCATGCAACATGTAGAGTATGTTCTCAAAAAGGAGTGAAGCGAATGTTAATGTGCAGCAATTCCTCGTTGCATGATTACTTTTGTGTAAATATAGGTTGTAATATGTGTTGGATTTTGAAGATTATTTATCTATATTGAAAACAACAGGCAGATATATTTGAAAGAAACGGCAACTCTTACTGCCTAGATGAGTTTACGAAGCTGGATATCACTAATGCTAACATATTCTAGACTTTTAATCATTTAACTGATTCTCTGGAAAAAATCGATAATCGACTGTAATGAGTACACAAAGGCTTACTACAAGCTTAAGTCCATAACGTTGTCAATACTGTTTTGCCATCACCGATATCACATCTGGCGAAAAGTGTCATTGACTAAGTAGCACAAAACATTATACTCTCTGCGATCTATCATAATTTAAACTCGTAGTCGTAGTGTATCATTATTTAACCCAGCTCCATTTTTATATGTGGTTACGGTTAATCTCGTCTCGTGACACACACCCTCACACAAACACATTATATATATATATATATATATATATATATATATATATATATATATATATATATATATAATTAACTGTATCACGCGCGTCTGTGAAATGCAACTTAAAACCTAAATAGACAATGAAAAGTGGCAAATGTAGTTCAATAATTATAATTGCAGTCCACCTTTTCTGCCAAGGGCCTCGTGTTCAGCGGATGAAGCACCCTCTCCATGGTCCCAAGGATGGCGTTCCTGGCACCGTCCCACTTTCCCGGCCCTGTCAGACGGTACTGATACGCGGTGACAGGCCCGAAATAGCAGCACCACCCGAGTCTCGGGTCTGTCAGCAGAAGTCTCACTGAAGATGTAAACATTTATATAATTATTGACCAAAAATAAACATTTGATGTATCAGACGTACACATATGGAAGCGTACACATTAAGTTGTTGACTCAAGATATATAAAAAGGTATATTTTCCATTAGGAGAAATCGTCAAGAATAGTCAAAATGTGTGAAACATTAATGTTATTATGTGCTGAACGCTATTATACTTGTATACATGTATGACCTCACCTATATTGGGTTTACAGCCTATGTTTGCAGCTAAGGTGTCCAAGTATGTGATATATTGATGACAATCATGTCTTTGTCCTTTTGTCTCACGCCACATCCTCTCGCTGTCTGGCAGACGACATTGGCCCTGTCACAACCAAGGAACTCATTCCCAGCACGGCCCCCGTTTCAACGTCACATAACAATCACTTTAGCTCTTAAGTAATACGTCTATGTGCTGACGTGAGACATGTAATATATAATACACCGTAATTGTCACGTCATACCTGATGTCAACGAGCTGAAATGTGTATTTGTGCATACAAAACAATCGTAATATATATATATATATATATATATATATATATATATATATATATATATATATATATATATATATATATATATATATATATATATACATATATATATATATATATATATATATATATATGTGTGTGTGTGTGTGTGTGTGTGTGTGTGTGTGTGTGTGGGTGGGTGTGTGTGTGTATGCCGCCATATTATGCTCGCGCAGCATTTACTATATATATTACATCTGTCAAATGGTCATAAATAAACACATTTGAAAATGATTTAACATATACCGTAGCTCCGGGCCCCTATTGTTTGGGTAACATGTGTGAAAGCGTGCCCCCCCCCCCTTTTACCATGTTCACACGGAATCGTAACACACGTGCGATATCTCCAACGTTACTGGAATTATCTTACCTTGAACACCCGAGTAGCCCATCGATTCTGCATCTCAAGTTTGGCGAAAATTGGGTTAACCTCAGGCGAGAGTCCGATAACAGCCAACGTGGGTTGCGGAAGTGACGGAGGAAAAACCCAGCGATACAGCGGGAACTCGCTTCTACTTGCACCCTGGAGTTGAACCGTGCGCTCTAGCGGAGGGAAGCTGGAAATGGGTAAGAATGGAACAGTTCTCACACAGACAGACAGACAGACAGACAGACAGACAGACAGACAGACAGACAGACAGACAGACAGACAGACAGACAGACAGACGGACAGACGGACAGACGGACAGACGGACAGACGGACGGACGGACGGACGGACGGACGGACTGACAGACGGACGGACGGACGGACGGACGGACGGGCGGGCGGGCGGGCGGGCGGGCGGGCGGGCGGGCGGGCGGGCGGGCGGGCGGGCGGGCGGGTGGGCGGGCGGGCAGGCAGGCAGACAGGCAGGCAGGCTATAAACGGTTATACAGAATAAACACATACAAATAAAAACCCATATATATATATATATATATATATATATATATATATATAAACATACATATACATATACAATATCTATAATATGTATAATGTGTTAATGCATTTATAACTAATCAAGACATGAAGTCAGTTAACTGGGTGTATTTATCGAATCACAGACATCGCAACATGCTCTGACCTATAATCATAGCCGGTCGCGCACACGATGACCTCGATATCTTGCTCACATGACCCATCGCTGAAGTGGACGTTCATATCAGTGACACTGACCATTTCCGCCTTGACCGTCACGTAGCCACACAGAAGCTGCGTCTGTAGGTCGCTGCTCACCCGGCGTCTGAGCGGATACGGCCACGGGGGCTTTATGCTAAATGATTGAACGACACGACATTACAGGAACATCCACGGCTTCGTTATTTAGTATACTATCACTGAAATCCTTAATAAGAATTGTGGTTTGGTATCAGGAACCGTCGTAATAGCAGTAATCATAAAATTACTTCTTCAGCGTCAATATCCTTGGAGAAACTGAGCACAGTGGAGCAACGAAACCATTCAAATCGGTTCAAGTATAACTTGAGTCACCTACAGAGACCACATCTCAAACGAACAGGTGCGAAACAGAATTCGGCAAGCCATTGGGCCCCACGAAGACATCTTGACCACAGTAAAGAGACGCAAATTGAAATGGTACGGACATGTAACAAGATCTGCAGGACTTGCCACGACAATCCTGCAGGGCACAGTGCAAGGAGGGAGAAGAAGAGGCAGACAGAAGAAGAGATGGGAGAACAACACCCCAGAATGGACGGGTATGACGCTGTACGCCGCCATGAGAACAGCTGAGAGGCGAGAGGCATGGAGGGAGCTGGTTGCCAGATCATCTGTGTCGCCTCAACGGTCCACTAGACTACGGGATAGGTGAAGGTGATAATTTGAATGTGATTGTTGCACACACAGGCACACACCATACCATACGTACCACATACATTCATGCAAACAAACATCACTCTGGTTAGTCCATCCGTCGGGGATAATGACAATGACATCACTAATCTGTCGCATGTAGGCGATGTGTCCGGATGTGGCTGATAAGTTCGATTTGGGCACGAAAGGTTCTGTCACAGTTCGGACATGGAAGAGCAGTTATAATTATAGAGCCTGTTTCCGCATCACTGGATTTGCGGAGCAGTGTCTTTTCTTCCGCCTGGCATATCCTGGTGTGTTCATAGGAATCGGCTGCCTTCCGGATCAGGCTGCACCAGGTGCCTCGCTCAACTGCTAGGCGTTGTTGATGACGTTTGCGCTGACCGCCAGTAGACTTCTTCCCCACTGACAATTCTTCATACAGCAGGCGCTTTGGTAATCTGTCATCGCTTATTCTGACAACATGGCCAGCATATCGAAGTTGAGCTTTCTTCAGTAAAGCTTTCTTCAGTAGCGCATTAATGCTTTGAAACCCTGCATGCTTGAGGACCTCCGTGTCTGGGATCATATCTTGCCAGGTGATGCGAAACAATCTGCGCAGGCAATGGATATGAAATTTGTTTAGCTTCCTTACGTGTCTACAGTAGACTGTCCATGTTTCGCAGGTATAGAGGAGAGTGGTTATGACTACAGCTTTGTAGTTTGAGCTTTGCTAGGAGTTTGAGTCCTTATCGTTCCCACACATTCTTACGAAGCTTTCCGAAAACTGTGCTTCCTTTGGCAATTCTTGCTGCACCATCGTCGTCGATAAGCAAATTTCTGGACCCGGTACTGCCGAGATAGGTTAACTTGTCTACAGTTTGCAGCTTCTGGCCCTGGACTGTGATGGTCGGATCTGAGTAGTTTGTGTGGGGTACTGGCTGAAATATTACCTCCGTTTTCTCTGACGGAAAAAGGCCAAGGAAATACACAAGTCCAAAGCCATCGCAAGCAGACGAACATTTGTCCATGTTCCGCTGTATCTCATTTCCTGAGCTGGCATTTAGAGCGCAGACGTCAGCAAATAGAAAGTCACGCACTATCTCCTCCTTCACTTTAATTCTGGCTTGTAGACATTAACCCATACACATATAAACATACACATAACAATCATACGTACACATATACATTCAACGCACACACTGCTGTTGAACATATATACATACCGGTAGATGACGTGGTCAAACTGTGGACTCATTCGTTTGCCTCCAAATAGCCCTTCAGCGGCCCGTCTGTGGCGAACGATGTCAAACGGCAAGCCGTTGTCGCTAAATTTGTTTGTGACCCAATTGCCACTACGTGTCACCAAAAAGACCTGCCATCGACCAACAAACACGACCATATTTCACGTTGCAGTTAAAACAGTTGTTTTCTCACATTTGATCATATTTAGCACACACACACACACACACACACACACACACACACACACACACACACACACACACACACACACACACACACACACACACACACACATACACACACACACATATATATATATACATATATATATATATCGTAGAATAACGTGTCACCGAAATAACCTGCCATCGACATTCACATATTATAAACATTCGTGTCCACATACATACGTTTACTTATGCTTGTATACGTACATGTATACTTGCAAATGCACACATGCACACACACCTACACCACACACACACACACACACACACACACACACACACACACACACACACACACACACACACACACACACACACACACACATACACACGCGCGCACACACGCACAAACGCACGCACACACACACACACACACACACACACACATACACACACACACACACACACACACACACACACACACACACACACACACCAACCTTACTAGCTATCCGACTGGCATCAACGGCCGCGTCAATGCCACTGCCGCCCATTCCAATGACGACGACTCTCTTCCCCTCGTAAACACCCATGTCCCCTTGTTCCACTGAGTGCATCACACGGCCCTGGAATGATTTTAATCCGGGAATATCCGGCCAGTGAGGCTGGTTATTCACCCCATTGCAGACGAGGACAGCGTCGAACGTATTTGTCGTCACTTTGCCACTTTTACGATCTTTCACTGCGACCGTCCATCGTCCCGTGGAATCGTAGTCACTCGCCGGCTCCACCAGGATGACGTCATGGTTGTATGTGATGTATTTCTCCAGGTCAAAGTTCGCTGCGTACATGTGGAGGTACGATAGCAGTTTGCTGCAATGTTCACAAGCAAAGCAGATAAAACACTTGTTTACACAAACATATTTTATATATATATATATATATATATATATATATATATATATATATTTAGGACATCGACTGATCGTATGCTGAAGGGAAGATATGGAAATATATATATATTGTGAGGTTAGTGGATGCGGGTGACATATAGATGTAACGGAGGTTTGACCAAGCAGAGGATATAGCATCGTACTTGACTAAAGAATACTGAGTGCAATATTGTGAGAGATGACACCACAAACATTTACTTAACTGACACTAAATACAATTGTTTACTAAGTGCAGTTCCGTAGACCCTAACTGCGATTGTGTACACCCCTAAATACCATTGTGTACATGCCTACATATAACTGTATATATATATATATATATATATATATATATATATATATATATATATATATATATATCCATGAATATAACTGAGTAGATCCATAAATATGAAAGTGTACACACCTAAAAACAATTGTTTACACACCTAAATATAATTGTATAGACCCTAAAATATAGTTGTTTAAACCCTTGTGGCAGTAGAGTATACAGTTAATACGTTGATAATAGAACACACCCTTTTACACACAAATACCACGTCTGTGGTGTAGTAAGGCTGCACTGTAACATACAACGTTAGTATGTGCCTAGCTGTAATGCACTCAGACTGAACTGTACAAACCAACATATGTATGTAACTACCTGTAATGTAGTCTGACTGTGCTGTACATAACAACGTATATTTGTGCCTAACTGTGACACAGTCATACTGTACTGTGAGCACACAACGTAAGTTTGTGCCTACCTGTGATGTACGCAACTGTGTCCCTACCTTTGGTGTAGTCACAGTGTACTGTACCACACACTGTATGTGTGTCCCTACCTTTGGTGTAGTCACATTGTACTCTACCACACATTACATGTTTGCACTGACCTGTGGTGCATGAAATTGGAGAACTCCTTCGGCATTGGGAAGTCGCTGAAACACATCAACTCCTTGCTGATGTTAGTCGTGGTCGTGGGAGAGACACTGACCCGGTCACCGCCAGGTGTATAGTACCACAAGCCGCCCAGTTCGCTTGACCGCTCGAAACACGTCGGCCTCAGACCCTCGTCCAGACAGCACTTGACCGCGGCCAGTCCGCCTGCCCCTGCCCCTACTACGGCCACCGTCTTCACGTCCGGCATGGCGCTCTTCCGGAAGGTTCGCCCTCCTCTACAGGGGCTTCTTTTGATGTGTTCTGATGTACCGTAATCACACCGAAAAGTTATATACTCGTGACACGCTTCAAGTAGATCATATTACGTCAAGGGTTTAACATGCCAAAGTGCAATGTCAACGGGGCATGCGCAGTCTCGACATGTTTGTCGTAAACAATGTATGCAAAACATTTTCGTGACATAACATCGTTAGTAGTCCTGACCTACTCGTGCATGTGTCGTATAGATTGTGTCACTATACAATACTAACTTTGTTTTTGTAACTTTCCGTGATTGATTGACATTTGTAATTTGACAACCAACAATTTGTTAACATTATGGCAATGACATGATTTTAAAATAAACATGCAAAAATACATGCAGTATTTATTCAATGCAACATTCATACAACATAGAAAGCATAATAGACATGAATACATGCGTTATTATTTATTTAGCCAGCCCTATGATAATATTAATAATATAATGTGTGACATAAAATAATAAAGTATTTCATAATTAGGGCACGATTTACCAAAACTGCTTTTTACTTGTAAGTCAGCTTCAAAAAAACGTGACTGCGCACCAAAACCGTATGCATAATATACATATATATATATATATATATATATATATATATATATATATATATATATATATATATATATATATGTATCTATGTATATATATATATATATATATATATATATATATATATATATATATATGTGTGTGTGTGTGTGTGTGTGTGTGTGTGTGTGTGTGTGTGTGTGTGTGTCATGGACATAATAAATATGGAGAGAAGGAACTTGACCTTAGTCCAAAAGGACAAGAAGATGTTTCTTACTAAGAGTCCCTCAAATGGCACCTTTACCACTTCGCTACAGCATTTCCCGCCCCTGATGTATCCAAAGGCATAAGATATCGATGTTTGTAAACAAGTCGGACAAAATACTCGTCACCCTACGGCCTGCAATGTAATACCAAATAAAACAGCTGTGAGTTGCTATAGGTGATTCGAAATGTGTCGCATCTTTACTTACGCATGATATCACGTGAATGACATATCAGTTGTTTACATACGTGTTGTTTCGCGCAGACGTGACATGTATATATCCTATACTAAACCAAGCCGGGCTATTTTTAATCCGAATGTAGTCTCCGTCTATGTTTACGCAGTAATATATCAACACAAGATCGGTCGAAATGTTACTCAGTGGTAGTGTGTTTACCGTTACTAACCCTCAAACATGGACATGTACATGTACATGTACATGTACTATTTTCATAAACTATTTTCATAAACAAACTCTTAACTTTCACGCCATTGTAAGTTATGTTTCACTCCCATGAAGTACCTTGATTTCACAATCCAGTGAAGTCATTCGTAGTGTAATGCAATATGCGCTACAAAAGGACTATAGGCACTTTATGTAGGGCACATTCTAAGAATGTGGAAAATTTATTATGTCTAGACCATTGTATCACGGCCTAGTGCGTTACACAGAAATATGCATCGGCATTTGAAACACCAGTACATAAAACGTTACTGTACCAGTGACAGGTTAGCACGCTCGCATACACAACACCGTGTCGACGACCGACGGTGCACTATGTAGGACAGTTGGGTGAAGCCGTGTACGGGCCTTTCTAACGACACTCACGTCGGGGGAAAATGTGCACTAACAAACACCGTGTAAATGTGATCGTCGTGACATCCTAGCAGCAGGGACTAATGTATATGTACTAAATGATTCAGGGTGGAGGTTGCCTTGTTGTATGGCCCGACACGTATGGCTGATCTCATGACGAAAACAGTGTTAGAAGATCGCCACCCCTGCGATGTCAGTGGTAGTTCCCAAACACACTCGGCCAGGGTCTGAGTGACTGTGCTACGGCACACGGCCTGAATTCCGTTTAGCCGGTAGACATCTGCCACTTCTGACTGAGAAGTACGTTGTCTGTCAACCTTTGCTCTGGTAAGTCACGTAGAGCAAACTCGGAATTAAAACGCATTGTGGAGAATACACGAACACCATTACAATAATTAACAATAATGCGCACATATACACACTCACACAAACATGCTTGCAAACATACAGGTACACGTAGACAAACAAGCAGACGTACAATATGACATGCATACACATATACTCACATACACACGCATACATGCACACACACACACTCACCCACTCACTCACTCACTCACTCACTCACTCACTCACTCACTCACTCACTCGCTCGCTCGCTCGCTCACTCACTCACTCACTCACCCACTCACACTCACTCACTCACTCACTCACTCGCCCGCTCGCTCGCACGCACGCACGCACGCACGCACGCACGCACACACACACACACACACACACACATACACACACACACAATTGCACCTGAATTTGCACACTATCACACACGCTTAGGTTGAGTCTTCGGTCGGCAGAGACGTCACCCGGCAATGTTCGTAGTTGATCTACGTCCGTAGGTATAACTAGAACACACGGTACTGGCCGGTGACAGTCGTGCTACTGCACGGCAGAAAGCCACTGCAGTCCCTATTGGGCCTAAGTGGGTCACGATACATGGCGAGACTCCGCGCGACTGGAACTGATTTGGGGACTGGTCACAAGAATAATATTCGATGGATGACAGTTGTAACTACCGACTGATGAATACTAGAAAAATCAGGACACAAATATCTTGTGTTATACCTTTCTTATCTTAAATATCCGGTTTAATATCGAGTCTACCACATTATCATAAACACAGAGATTTATATAGTGCAGATAATAGACACTGCCCACAATTTCAGATCGTATGTGTCTTTTACGGGATTTGCATTTTACATAGTCATAGCTGTATATGTACGTTAATTATGGTTTCGATAAGCACTTATATCTGACAAGTTGTCTAAATGCACATACTCATAACACATGTATACGTTTGCCCCAAACAGGTTGTACTGCGCGAAAAATGGCACTTTTCATTATTAGTTAAGCTCGCCAAACACAAGTACAAGGCGGCGATGCCATAGCAACCACCATAGCAATCGATTAAAATTCATGATTTCCGAGAACATTGTCACCGGCAAAGTGTTCCACTGCTTCTGCTTGTAATAATCCTTCGGACAATATAACTGAAATAGTTACACTGTAACAGTACGATTATTACAACCAAAAACAAAACGAAGTCCTATACGTTAACATGGAGAATATGGACGTTCTGCCCCCAACTGCCTCCAACCTCGTTTTCGCGCGCGAGACTTGCACGCCCTATACGTACATAGCACTGCGCCAACCTTTCATCATAATTATCATGTTATTTATTTACTGACATCAGTTAGCCAGTGTTGTTTAATTGTGCACAACATGTTCAAACAGTTGCCTCACTAATATGCTTGTGTGAAACAAATCAATAGGCTTATTCTTAGTATAAATTATAGTGTCTCACTGTGTGAAGGGTGAGTACAGCTTAGTAATATATTTAATGTGTTATTCCACCAGATCATGTAGCTTTACATTAAATAAAAAATAACCAGCTGAAGTCCGACCTCCGAAGAGCTTAGGGAGAGATCACCCAGACCAATAAAATTAAATTTCACAGAATAACAACCCCAACATGTTCATCAACAACAATACTATAATATTATTACATCAGTAGAGAAACTGGAATTCATCTACAGGAAACGAGACCTTGAGACAGCCTCGGTGGACAATTATTGACCGTTCTTGGGGTAGACAAATAATAATAGTAACACAGTTAACTAACTAATTATATTGTGCCAACAGTAATAACAATAGTTAAATAAATAAGTTTAGACAAACTACAACAACACAATTAGAATATCATAGTAACAGTTTGAATGGATTTAAAAAGATATGTCATTTTGTTATATTACTAGTATACAGAATACATTATTTTTGGTCACCCATGCATGACTGTAACGTTTTAAAACTGTTAACTTCCCACATTAGTGACAGTGGAGCATGTTGATTTAGGCTGTATCAAATAACTGAGATTCTCACATGTGGGAAGAGGTGCCAGATCCTGTTTGTGTCGGTTGGTTGTACGCTACACAGGAAGTAACCGTATTTCCTATTTCACAATGGTTGTTTAACCAGCAGCAAGCCTCCAAATGGTGTGATGGTTTAAAGTACATTCACGTTGCTCACACCAGTGTCAACCGCCGAACTGTCCACAGTTTGGGTGGATAATCCACCAGCGATATTAACCTCAGGTTAAGCTCATTTCGAAGTCACAACCCTTTCCCTGATGACTAATCTGCAGCCTACCCCATTAATTAATCACCAGTCACTTTGTCAAGGAACCCAGTGATAAATCTCCGATCACAACCCAACACAAATCAGGCACCAGCTGGCCGCTGCTGGCCTTCTCCAGAAATTGATCATGAACTGTCTTATTTAGGGGGCACACTGACACACTGACACAGTGACAAGTTTAAGATGTCGTCTTCCCAGACTTTTTTCCATTTATTACGTTGTTCAACAGTTCTATTCTATATATCCTGCCAGGTTAATTAGCACTTTCTGCCGTGCCAGTAGATGGCAGCCAGTGGTCCACGGCGGCTTCATTGCAGCGGGCCAACTTGTCAATCAGGAATGGAATAGAAATACCTGACCCCTATTACGAATCCGAATTACGGCAGCGATTGGGAATAGCTACAAACATGTGCTATACCATTTTGGAAAGCCCAGAGCAAGCCTCACACTAACAAAGCCGTCGATTTTTGATTTTCGTCCCTCAAATCGAGTTTTCGATGTTTCAAGCTGTCG